>JABSTQ010011310.1:0-626661 GCA_013358835.2 Ixodes persulcatus | reverse complement strand
TAACCTCCTAAATGAATCCCAATTCGGTTTCCGTAAAGGACTCGGTACAGAGTCCGCACTGCTCTCGCAGAAAGAACTAATCTTGACTGCACTCGGGGAAGAAAACTTGGTTCTTGGTATCTTTGTAGATTTAACTAAAGCATTCGATCATGTAAATCATACCCTGCTTGTTCAAAAACTTAAACGTTATGGTTTCAGAGGAAAGGCTGCATCATTAATCGAGTCTTATCTACATCATCGTGTACAAACAGTCCGTATAGACGATCATTTCTCCGATCCACTTCCTGTTTCTTGCGGCGTACCACAGGGGAGTATTATGGGTCCTTTTCTTTTCAATATGTATATAAATGACATCGTCTCTGTTGGATCAGATGTTAATATGATTATTTACGCTGACGTTACCAGCATATTTATAACCGGAAAGATATATAATGAGATAGTCGATAAAGCAAATTTGACGTTACAACAACTAGACGAATGGACGTGCCAAAATAGCTTAAAAATAAACATAAACAAAACTAAAGCCGTATTATTTCGTAGTAAAAATAAAAGTGTCGTGTTAAATCAACCAATAATGCTAAATTCGACTCCCATTGCAGTTGTTTCTAGTTTTAAGGTGCTAGGGGTTGTTTTTCAAGACACTTTGTCGTGGGATAAACATATTGATTCCGTAGCCGCTAAGCTGTCCCGAATAGTCGGACCTGTTTATCGTAATCGGCATATTCTGCCACGAAATATTATGATTTTAATTTATATTAGTTTGTTTTCATCTAGGCTTAACTACTGTCACTTAGTCTGGGCATCTACAACTCAAGCAAATCTACATAAAATACATGTCTTACAAAAACGGTTCCTAAGAGTTGTTGAAAATATTCCGTCTTACTTTCATACACATGAGTTGTTCGTAAAATATAATGTATTGCCAATCCATGAAATGTACGATTATCGGCTTTCTAAAGCTTTTAAACAAGAGGTAAAGACTAAATGATCGTTTTTAAAAGGACTAGCTAACTTACGTAGTAATAGTACCGCCTACACAACGCGGCATAGTGAGCCTTGGAATGTTAGCACCTATAGAACAATCTATGGACAAGATAAGTTGAAAAGCAAACTGCCAAGGTTACTAAATAGATTAGCTGCCGATAATGTCGAGCTTTTAGATATAACGTTTAAAGCATTGCGTTGCTATTTCAGCCCCCAGTCGACTTTTCTTATGTAAAAAAATGCTGTGTAATATTTCAAAGTTTCAAAGTTGTTGTGCATGTCGATGATCTTGTTTTTTCTTAATAATGCCTTTCACGATGCTACAATTGCGTGGTTGTGATGTAATTTGACTGTGTACATTGTTGTTTCTCTTTATTCTCTTTATTTTGCTTTTTCTGTTGTTGCTGTTATCTGTATGGCATGTTGATTATTTTCGTTTTAGTGCTGCATAAATGCCAATGTGGGGGCCTGTGGCTTTGTCAAGCTGGTCTTGTGACCGCTTTTTCCACAAGCCTCCGGTATCATGTACGCTGTACTTGATGCAAATAAAAATAAACAACAACAACAACAAGTATGGTAGGAATAAAGTAATTGACGGCCGCGAATCGGGAAGCCAGAGTGGAAAGGTTGGAGAGGTTGCCGCCATCTATGAGCGACGGCGGCAACCAGAAAGCTGACAAGTCGTTTGTCTGGTTGCCGCCGTTGCTCATAGATGGCGGTTGCTGTTCATAGTTTAGTGTCGTCACTTGTTTGCTGACGGACCTGCTACTGGGGAAACAAGCCCTTAACAGCTCCGCAGTAAAAAAGAAAACACGGTCGGGTGTAGTGACGTAATTCCTGGCAACCCTTTGTCCAAGTGCGCCGCCATCTTGAATTGTCGTCACTTCCAGTATTGGCGAAAACATTGTTTTGCCGTCGCCACGCCAGTAGAAGACACTTAGGATATAAGCGTAACCGTCACACATTATCGTTTTGCCTCCCCCCTATTTTTTTCACTAGTTACAAGTTGAAACGTTTTAGTATTTTTTCATCGCCCATACCGGATACGCCTATAAGGTGGCTGAGGACGAGAGTACACAGAAAATGTCTATATTTCTTCTTTCTCTCCAGTCCAGTCCAGTCCAGTTTCGGTTTCGAAGATTTGCGTTTTTTGTAGCGTGAGCTACACTGGCCGAGGTTGAGCAGTTTCGCGTGGCTCCTGGAGAGGAGTGCTGCGCATGCGCGAGGAGCAGTGACGTCACACGGCGCACAGCTGGAGCAAAAAAAGTTAAATTTGGGGGTTTTACGTGCCAAACCAACGACGGGAATCTGACACGCCTCAGCGGAGGACTGAGGATTAATTTGGCCCACCTGGAGATTTTTTGACGTGCAACCGAAAGCTCTGTTACACGGCGCCTCCTCCGCAATAAGCCTCCGTCAGATTGCGGGCACCTCGGCCGGAATTCGAACCCGCCACATGGGGATCCGTAGGCCGGCACTCTCGCCTCGGAGCCACCGAGGTGGCTGCAGAGCTGGAGCGCCGGAGCCGCCGCCGCCGCGCGCGCCTCGGCGGTCGGCGCATTCCAGAGGAGTGACGTCATAGCCGCGGCATACGCACTCGCACCGCCGCGTGCCCAGCTGTGCGCCTCCGTTGCGCAGTAGCCAAGTCTGACGCTGCACCGGAGCCGCTTGATAGCGCCTCTTACTTTGTGCGCATGCGCAGAGGTATCTGGGGGTATACATATTGGGGAGGAGGGGTGACCGTGACGCCCCAAGCGGTTAACTTTAGAGCTACACGGGTGGGGACAACAAACACAATGACTCAGCGCTCCGCCGACATAACCGAACGCGGTGTCAGCGTTCGGCTGGAGTTCGTGTTTTCCGGTGAGGGGGAGGGGGGGCTCTTTTGTTTCCACTCCGGCCTGCATGAACAATGCAGCATGTACGGTCCCAGCTCAGCACAAAAGCCGAAGTGGGTCAAGCTCGCATTCTCTGAGGATAGATCCGGCACTTTACGTCTCTTCGTCAATTGTTAGTATATTTTACATTAAACTGTGCCCCGCGCTGTATTGTAGAAGATGACATGGACATGCCCATAAGGCCTCTATAGTCCGTTGCAACCTAAGAACGAAGGGCGAGGGTAAGACGGGCCGGGGAGGAGGAAGCAGACGGAACGCTAAAGAGAGAAGGAAGTTTCCCCCTGCCCACTCCAGCGTTCCGTCTGCTTCCTCCTCCCCGGTCCGTCTTACCCTCGCCCTTCGTTCTTAGGTTGCAACGGACTATAGGCATGTGCACAGGCCTTGTGTTGAGTAAACACTTAGTATGGGGACATGGATGAATGGATGGATGGGGCTGAACCCTTTGAATCGGGCGGCGGCTTGCGCCACCTAGCCAGTATTTTTTTTTTAAGCTATTTAATTTACGAGTTACAAATCTAGATATTTAGTCTTAAAAGCTACGGTCCGTACGACGGAGGCGCCTCTATGCAACCGGGTGCACACACCTTCCGCAGAAAGGGTCGCCCAGTAGGGAATAGGAAAATATTCACCCTTCCCTTGACCTATGCCACCAGTCAGATAATCTCTTCTTGGTTATCTCCACCTTCCCCGTGTCTATTTTCCACTCACTATCCCTAAATCCCAGTGCGGTTGTTATATTAATAGGCTCTTCAGTCACTACAGGGTGAAGCCCCTTACAGTAAAGTACCAAATGTTCAGCCGTCTCCTCCTCCTCTCCGCAAGCTCCACACACGGTGTCTACCTCCTGATATCCATAGCTCTATATGTCTTAGTCCGCAACACTCCCGTTCTGGCTTCAAATAGCAGGGAACTCCCCCTTGAATTATCATAGAGGCTCTCTTTATCGATATCTGTTTTACACAACCTGTACATCTCCAATGCTGACAACAAACGGGTCAGAGCGCCCCCTATAGTTCGATCTCCTGTCCAATAGCGGGGCGTTTGCCAGTTTGGTATAGTCATGGAGAAGGAGAGCGAAATTGCTGCTCAGCGGCGCAGAAGAGCGGAGAAGCTTAACTCATTGGGTCCCGAAGTAGTCACATAATGCGTATACCGTGTGTGTGTCATTGAAGCAGCAGTAAGCATGATAATCAAGTTAATCCTAGACAACCAGGAAAGCTAAGAATAACCAGCTGAACCTAAGCTTACGCTACGTATATCCTCGCATAGCCGAGCTAAGCCACTGCAATTTTTTAGAGCGCAGCTCTTAGGCGCCCGTTTCCGGCTTGAGCGGCGTCGGCGTCGGCGTCGGCGTCGCTGTCGGCGTAACCGCGCGGTGCATTATGAGAAATGTCCCATAATGCACCGCGCGAGCCCCCCCCCCCCCCCCGGGGTCACGTGACCTCGGGGGGGGGGGGGGGGGGGGGTCACGTGACCCTTGAGGTCACGTGACCCCCTGAGATCACGTGACCCCCCAGGTCACGTGACCCCCCCCGGAGGAGATTGAAGAATGAGGGGAGGAGGAGGAGGAGGAGGAGGAGGGGTATACCCTCCCCTGAGTACCCTTCCCTCCTCCTCCTCAAGAGCTGCGCTCCGATTCGGTGTTACAGGGAGTTGTAAACGGCTTTCACTTTTTTCTTCCTTAAAAACATATGTGACGCTGTAGCAAAATATTGATTGGGTAGTCTTGACAAAAAATAGAAATAATTTTTTTTTGGAGGGGGGGTGGAGAGGAGAACGGTGTCTGTGTCCTTTAACGCAAATATGTTAATCTATTTTTATGTTCTTGTTAAGTAGTCAACATATTTTTATTACTATTTTGTTTTTATTTTTTAATCGTAATCCGCGTAAAGCATCACAATAGCTGTTTGTGAAACATTGAAAGTAAATCAAGCAATAAGAATAATATTATTACAATAAGCATAAAAACGTTTAACGTTTTTTTCGAGGCGTTTTATTCATTATTTGTTTGCATTATTTGGTAGACTAAGCCTCTTTATTGTGTACATATATCTACGTACGTATACGCCCTTACCACGTTCTCTTTATGCAATTTTGCCTCTGTGTTGTCTTTCTTCACTTTTCTTGAGCACCGCATACAAAGTGTGTGCGAGACACCGAGCGGTGCTGTCACCTTCCCCAACGATTTCTATTCCTTTTTATTTATTTATTTTTTGCTTCGATTCTGAGCGATTTCTTTTTTTATTTTTTACTTTGCTCAAATTTGTTGGGTACAGAAAAAAGTTTTCTTTATTTATTTTTTTGTTTTAGAGCAAAAATAATTGCTTTTTTTTTTTCGGCGTCATTCTCGGAAACCATATATGGCCGCTTTAGTATGAAGTCTTTTTATTATATTTCTGAGTCTTCCCGGAGTGGCGTAGTACTTTTAGTTTTATTGTGTCCTAAAGTTGTGCCTTTTCTTCTTCAAGGGTTTTCTCTCTTTTGTTTTCACTTTGTTTAGGCAAGGGTTGAGTTTCGGTTATTTACTTTGTTTCCTTCCCTTTTACCAGGATTGTTTCCACACTGAGCGTGATGAAGTACTAGACAATTTCTACGTCCTCGCAGCAGTAATAAAAGTGTTAGCCCCCGAAAATTGCGGTTACGAGACTGCTGAAATTGTTGCTATACCGGGATTTGTGTCGCAGACGGCTTTGCAACCGAAATAGAAACCAGCAAATTAATTTTGGCCTACGTCGGGTTCAGGAATCTCCACTTTCTGCCTGGTTCGTGAGGAATTTTCAAACAACGTGCCGTTTTTTGTAACCGGAATGAAAATCCAGCGCTTCACGTGCCACGTTATTCCTATTGAATGTATTGTTCTTTCCAAATATTCATTATCACCCTTTGACGCTTACATGCCATTGGCCTCAAGATGAGAATTGATTTGCGAGAGACGTTGAAGCGCTTGTTCCTGAAGTGTTGTTTTGTATCTATAATCAATGACAAGCTGAGAGGTAGAAGCTTCAGTTTTTCCTTTCTCCAGTGAGAACGTCCTACCCTCGGCAACGCTTCGCTGTCTCGAGCAAGCGCACTCAGCCAAAGCACTTCGGAAGGTATGGAGCGCATCCTGGAGGCCAAGCTTTCAAGAAACACGCTCTGCTCTTCTCATTTTGTCGGACACTTTACTCTGAAACTTAATCATAGAGTAAAATTCCTCGTATTTATCCTGGCTATTACGAGCTAGACTGTTTTTATACGGTACTTCTATGCCTTCTTTCAGCCGCAGGCTCCCATGTTACTTCATCTATGTACATGTAACTCCCCTATATATGCTACCTATATATTGTTATATTGTAAAGTGGGCAGGTTCGTAGCAGCGCGGGTACACTATCTAATAGGCTGTTTATCGTACCTGTTTCAGATCGTAGTGGTCTACCATTGGACAACACCCATCACTTGTCGCCACTAAACTATTTTAAACCATTAAAGGGACGCTGCAATGAAATGTATTTATTCTTTTAGTCATATATACGCCGCTAGACGCAACTTAGGTGCAGAATGCTTTGCACTTAGGTTTCAAATGATAACAAACATGGCTGGAGACGTCTGCGGAGTGCTGAACGAACGTAGCTCATTGAGCTCGTTAATTTATGAGTGCGAGTCGTTTTGAGTTCACAGAGGTGTTTAGAGAAAGATCTCATCAACCGACATAGTTTGAAGCAAACAACTATCGCAAGTACGCGCTTTCGGAAGCGCTGTGCGGATGTCTGTTTTCGTAGCGGGACCGACTTAAGCCTAGCGTCCCACATTCACTATTTTGATAGGATCTGGCTTCATTTCTTTTTTTTTTTTTGCGCGTGTTGATGCTGAATTCATATGTTGGTTTTCGTAAAAGCGGACCCGCGGGTATGTTAATTGTGCAACCGTAATGACTGCGACCATGGTTTCAATGCTGAGAAGATACCTACACAAGTAAGAATTTGCGAGCCATTTGGTTGGAGGTAATCATTGCGCCTCGGAGGGCAAGTTTCTGAAGTTTCGCAGGGCACCTGGCCTTACAAAGCGAATATTTTAATGTCGCGTTTTAATTGTGCGTCACGACGCTCATCCACCTACCTCGCGGATGCCATCAGAAAAATATAACAAGAACAGTAAAGCTAGAAAGACAGCAGGTTTATTTTGTGGATTTTTTTTTACTTATCTAGGTCGCTCATCACGCACATCGACAGACGCTGACAGACGCTTGTATTGGACCATGACTCGTTCATGATGGAACCCTAGAACGCCGGTTCCATTGTCGCTTCTTCTGGCGTTTCAGAAGTTTTTAGACGGCGGAAAAATAGCAGACATACAGAGGCGGAACCGGACGCGAACGCGCAGCTTTTATGCCGGCGTCTCACGGCATTGCAGACGACGATAGACGGCGGTGAAATAGCAGACGATGCCAGAGGCTGCCGCTCGTCTGCTCACACGACTAGCAGGACTTCCAGACTAGACGCACCGGATGACGCGAACTGGAGACACTACTCTTGTTAGCCTGTTCGGTCAAGCGGCCAAACCAGTCCGGCAGTAATGGGCGGGGTCACTGACCTGTGGGCGGGGATTGGAGCAGGCTGTGACCTCCATCTAAATTGCGTCTGACTGTTGCGTCTGACGGCGCAAATAGAGCCAGAAATGTTTTGCTTGCGTGTGTGTGTGAAAAAACTGTTTAAAAATATTTGCCCCCTTTATGCCCTTTAAAAAAGCTTTATTTTTCCTTCCATTCTCGCTTTAAAAAAGTTAGGACACGCCGAAAATAAAGTATTAATGACCTATCCTGCGTTTCAATTTGTTTTGCAAATGGTGCTAAAGTGTTGTGGATAAATCGGTTTATGCCCGGGACCCTCGGATCAGCCACATTCGAAGAGGCCATGGTTGTTGGATCGGTGAGGTCATCCGCCCAACGCGCGGCGTCTCGAGCTTTAGGTTCATCGTTTACATTCCGCGTTTTGAGCATGCGGTTCCTGACGGTTACATCTACGGCATCGCTCGCACCGTCGAAGTCTTCCTCACTGATAGCAGCAGCGACGATAGTGATTGCTATCAAGAGATGTTGGAAGTCGGTCATTTTAACTGTGACCCGCTGGCGAGAAGCTCCAGCGACGACGAGACTGTCACGGCCGAACTCGCTGCAATCGCGCAGCCGTCCGTAGTGATCTCGCAGGTGCATGCAGGGTGGAAGGTCAAAAGGTCGAGGGCGAGAGCAGGAGTAGCGTTCCAGTAACAGAGTTGAGTGAGAGGTTTTGATCATACCATGGGCGAGGCGAACTTGGGCGATCATGGGGGCGCCTAGAATGAAAGAGCGTTCATGATCGCGTGGTTTCTGGACACCATGGTGTGACTAATTGCGTAGTGTTGCCAGGTCGCCAGATGAAAATTATCGAAATTCGTAAATTGATTACTACAATTACTAGAGAACTAAACATCGCGAAACTTGGTGTTTATACTAAAATGTGACGGCTTGAAGCTGAGCTAGTTGGTTCATGCTTGTCAATCGCGCTGCACCAGAAGGAACTGGTATACCTGCGAAGAGCCGCACACTTGACAGGCACGTGAAAGAAGAGGAAGAGTGGAAGGCGAAGGTTCATATATAGAAGAAGAGGAAGAATTCGTTTAGCGCAATATGTGGACTAAAGAGAAAAAAGATTTCATTAAAATAGTTGCTAGTCCAGCGGTGTGTCTGCCTTTTTTGTTCATCTCTGTGTGTCTCTCCTTAAAACGTTCAGCTGGCACTTTAACAAATATACTAAATTGCCTACGAGAATTCCCTTTCAAGAATAATTTGCCCGTTTAATTTTTGTGTCCTAGCCCCTCTAATGGTTTACATATTTGTTTTTGTACAAGGGGTTTCCAGCCTTACGCTTAGTTGTTCAGCAGCACCTTTAGGGCTAAGGCTGTTCCAGCAGCAAACTTATGGCTAATATTTTAGGGTGATCACCAGCTGTACTGCATCAGAAATATTAGCTTAGACGTGAACACACAAAAATAGGGTGCTGGCGACGATTAACCCGTATTCAAGCTACACGCATTACACGCAATTTGTCACTTTCAGTCGTCTCGACTTAGAAACAAGAAATACAGATGCCACAACAGCAGAATCCCAACACTGCTGACTTCATAACCGCCTGATGTGCTCGGCAACTTATGCGCGCATTTCGCCCGTGACTGACTCAGGTTTTACTCAGGTACAAGTATGTTGCATTAATGTCAATATTTTGTGTAAATCATAAATCTTTTTTGTTGTTGTTCAAGGAATGTATATTCCAGTAAAAGGCGTTGGTACTGACAAAATGCTTTTTGACATATTAGTTGCTACAGTAACTTCCGCTAAAGCAATCTGAAGCAAGTATTCTTTCTCGTTTCTCTGCATTGCGCCACAGCACACATTTCTGCATCCTTTTCTACACCCTTTTCTGCACTCTTTTCTCACCTCTCAACAAATAAAGTGTGTTTCAAGAGACAAAAAAACTTCTTTACGAATGGTTCATTATTAGAGATAGGGAGGGATTCTGGAAACGACCCCTCTCACAAACTGTGGGGACAGTCCCCGCATCTCTATCTAGGCCTAGCGCAAGCATACCGTGGGGGGTAGCCACGTTGAGTCGTGACCCGATGTAGAAAACGGGACCGAATGCCCTTGTGGACGGTGCTCTTTTGATATACGAGGTGTGATCAATAAGTTTTACCTCCCAGGCCGTAAGTTTTTTTATTCGGTGATGGAATTGAACTGATTACAAACTTGCATCCACTGAAATGCAAGTTTGGAATCTCCTCCTGCCAATGAGCACATAACTTTCCAATATAGTCCCCACAGGCGGCGATGCACGTCCGCCACCGGTTCACCAATTTAAGCATGCCGGCCTAGATGATAATTGAAGGTGGCTGTTGACGAGACGAACGCCGCGTTGGAGGAGCTGCATTTCTAAGGCGTTTTAACTCATTCACCTTACAGTCCGGACCTCGCGCCATCAAACTTTTGGTTTGGCTGTTTTCCAAGATATAAAAAACATTTGAAGGGCATACGGCTTGCATCCTACGATGAGGTTACCATTGCAGATCGCCGTTGGTCCAAAGCCGCCTTCAATCATCTACGACGGCACGCAGAGAGCAGTGAACCGGTAGCGGAAGTCCATCGCCGCCAGTGGGAACTGCATTAAAAAGTTATGCGCTCCTGGGAAAGACGAGAATTCAAACTTTCATTCGAATGTAACATGCTCCAATGGCGCCACTGAATAAAGGTTACAGCCTAGGGAGCAAAAGTTATTGATCAACACTCGTACATTTGATAAATTATTGAAGCGCTCAGTCAAGGCAAACTGAGCTTTAAAAAAAAGTAATTTCTTTAAACGCTTATAAAAAAGTATAAGAGCCTAAGTTGGAGTATGCGGTCTTCAACTGGGACCCCGTATACTGACTACATGACAGACTCACTTGAAAGTGTTTGTAACTAATTATTACGCTTAATACAAGTCAATCATAATAACATCGCAAGTGCAACATCACTGAAAAACAATTTGCTTCTTCCAAGCCTTGCGCGTGGTCTCAAAAGTGTCAGCACTTCTCTATTTACTTATAATCTATCATAATAGCCCTCAACTCACGAATAACCTTATAAAGCAACCATAAAACGTTTCAGCAGGTCTCGATCCTCGTCACGAAGTTGAAGACCCGTTTCGCCACTAACTTACTTTAAGGATCATTTTTTCCAAGAGCTATAATTCAGTTGAGTCGCTTACATGCATCGCTGGTCAGTGATATATTCGCCCCAAAGGAGTGCCCGATTGACTCTCTTTCACTTTTATACAGTTGCATTACAAACAACAACAACAACATCGCTCATAACCATTATTGACTCCACTTCTTTATATCTGTACTTAACCTATTAACTATAGTTATTTTGTTTCTGTTATTAGTTAAGAATTCTAGCTGAAATACCTCCCTGCAAAGAGTAAAACACAAATAACCAAACAACATTCATATCTACAACCTCCAAATTGCAGCCGTAATAAAATCCCCCATCGTGATGTACACCGTCCCATAGCCGTTATAAAGGTCGGTGTTTAGAAAGCATGCTCGATACCAGCTCACATTCATAGGCTGCTAAGACCGGCAATCTTGATAGTGCGGAAAGCGCGTTGCAAAAGAATTGTGGAAGCATCGCCGTCAGGACGCGCTCAGCAGAGGCGCACACAGGTATGGCCGCCAAAATCATCCACACGCATGGTGACAAACATATTGCGAGACAATCATGACGCTTCTCATGTGTAACCGCTAACAAAGTCTGGCTGCAGCATCGACACGCAGCGCTTCAGGAACTGGGCCGCTAAGTTTCGGCCGGATCCCAACCAAACTCCGCGGAATACGCTTCTCTTCTTTTTTTTTTTTCTTTCTTCCCTCGAACTTTCCGACACGAAAGAAGGTGATCGGACATAAGATCGGATGCCTCGTACGTTGGTTGCACCCAAGAACAACGAACGTCGATGTTACCCGTCCGGGCAAAGGGGTAAAACACGTGGAGGCGCTGAGTGCATGTAGAGACCGACGAGTGAGGGGCAGAAATGGATGCAGGTACTCGGCTAGCCGTAAGGGATGCTCGATACAGTAAAACTATAAAGGTATATAAGAAAAGGGGGGCGGGGGGGGGGGGGGGGAGAGGGACTCAACAAAACTGAACGAGGAGATGGGCAAAAGAAGTACAGCAACAACAAAAAGCTCACAAATTTCGGAGGGTCCGACACTTGCAAGGTTCCTCGATAAGCGAGGCCGGCGGCGAAAGGGCCGGGAGGGTGCATTGCGGAGAAGACGAACAACAACAACCGTACAAGTCTCACAGTACCAAAAATGCAGGAGGCACGGTGCCGCCAAACAACAGGGGAAAAAAAAGAGAGGCTGTGGAGATTGGCACTTTGCGTCTGAGATATGGTCCTAATGGCCAGAGAGCGGGAACGCTCGGGCTGCCGGTATTCGCGTGGTCTGCATGCGGCGCGTTCTTGCCCGCGGTGTTGCTCGCCCTACCGCTCGCTCGTCGATCGAAGCCAAGAGGGAGAGATAGTGGAGGCTGCGCGGTGCTGCATGTTCGCGCCGCCGCCGCCGCGAAAAACTATCCGCGCCTCTGGCGTTCTTTCGCGTTATTGCGAATGCGGCCCGACACGTACCACGCATATGGTACAACGCGGCACACACTTCCTGTCGCGCGTCGCAAAATGAAATTTATAAAAAAAGCGAATGAATAACTACGCCGAAATAAAACAAAGGCCTCGCTAAAACCGGCGTCCGAAAATAGGTGACGAGCTCCGAGATCGTTCATTGTAAGCGTGTCCGCGTTTTCGGAGGGGAGAGGGGGGGGGGGGGAGCGTTTCGCTCCTAAATTTTGTTTTCTGTTCCCGTTTTCGCTCGTGTTTCACGATGTGTTGCCCTCCGGTTGGTTGGGCGGCAAGGGCCTCCTCCTTTGGCGTTCCAACACACGGTTAATTTGTGCTCGAGCGCTCGGGCCGCGCGTTGTGTGGGCTTCGCGGGCTGTGTGCTCGATGTGGCGTGTGCGGGCCTTAGATTTTAATGAAATTATAATTCGATTAGTCGGGGAAGGGCAAAAATTGTTATAGAGGTTTATGGCGAAAGAGAAGAAAGTTGGGCACTCCCGTATTCTTTGCGCCCGTTCTTCTCTTTGTAGTTGTGTGCGTGCGAAGAAGGATGATGATTTAGGTTCTGCTGATGGACGAAAACCGGAGGGTGGAAGGGAAACTTCGGGTGAGCGAGGACGAAATGATACGAGATAAAAATCACAATAAAAGCGCGAGCACAAAATTTCTGGAGAGCTTAGAACGCGCAAAACTTGTGAGAACATTTGAGTTAAATTTTATTTCCAGAGCTCTTGAAGTTTCTTCAAGAGCTCTGGAAGAAGAATTTCTTTTCAGCCATGTTTGTCAAGAAGTAACAACAGCACCATATGAAGACTAGTACATGGCTCGACCCCGCTTACAAACATGTTGATCCCTAGACCGTGGGAGAGACAAACGACAAACACAGCTGGCAGGCACATCAAACCCACGTCGTAAGCGACATGTTACCCAGAGCCGCACATCAAGAGAGCTTCGTCAATGGAGGAGCCGGCGGTAGCCGGGGAAAAGCGGCGAAAAAGGCGCCGCCGCCAGTGCCGCATATTGCTCCCGTGATGATAACGCGAAGTAAAATATCTGAGATGACCTTGAAGCAGACTTGAGAAGTAATCCTTTACAAGTAACGGATTACTTGTAATTCGTTACTTTATCAAGTAATTTTGAATTGCCACGTTCCTTTTTTTTTCGGGCGTAATTTGTAATGTAATTTTGTTACAAATATTGGTAACGGATTACTTTAGTTACTTATTACTTCTTAAAAATATCAGTATAATACAGTAACTAGACCATTACGAGCAGAATATTCAGCAGCATAAAGAGAGGAAGTTCAACAAAATAGAAAACATCAGGAAAGGGTGAATAGCCGAAAAGAAAACAGGATTTTTTGTATAACCGGTCACTATAACCGCTAGAAAAACGGGCAAGGCATGTACAAAGTTTCGAAAGACAAAGATCCAGTAAGACAACGCCGAGTAGGCTCTCCGTCATCTTCCATCGTGTTTTCTTCTTCTCGGGAGAAAGCTCTTCGCGTTTATTTGTTTTTTGTCTTTTACGTTGTTTCACTCTTTCTAACTTTGTCGACGTCTCCCGCCACCTGCACAGACATTAAACTCGGGTCCGTACCCCCTCGATTCGCGGGTTCACAACTGGCGTAACAGACGATCTAGCCTCGCGCGAGGGGGTAAAATGCTCTTTGTCTTTGCTGTGCGCTACTGTATTCTAGCACGCTCTTGAGTAACAGCTGAAAAGCGCCCGGCGCGAGGCTAAGAGCATCGTCTTCGAGGATACAAATGATACTTCTTTTGGTTTACTTATCTGGGCATGGTGGTTGAGTCCATGCACTCCTCGCTTTACTGTCAACGGTCAACATAAAGGGGGGGAAGGAAGGTTTAGTTATCTAAGTAGTGCTGACAAAGAGAGAGAGAGAGAACGCGTAAAAGTGTAGTGATCCTATCTTGTTTTGTGAGACCGATGGTTACCGCTTCTCTCGCTCTGTATGCCCTCCCCTTCCCTGGCCTCCACGAATATTGGTACGAAAGCGAGAACCGATGAACGATTGATAACCCGTAACCGACACTTTTTCTCTGACTGGTTCAGTTTTCGGTCATGGAGTGCCCGTCGTCTCCATGACCATCTCTTATTGAGATGTTCAAAATTCAGGGCATTACGGAGAACATAAACCTAGAGTTTCAGTGCATACTTTGCTTGCCAGAAAAGCACATGTTGTCATCAGCAAGAACAACAAACTCTAATCTACGGAAACACATCAAGGTAAGATAGGACACCTGAATTCTGCATTGACTAGACATTGTAACATTAGAACCAAGCTTTTCTTTTCTTGTGAATAGCAGGCGAAACTCGAGTCAAAAGGGAACTTCGTAGATCAATTCTTTAGCTCGGAATCTCGTAGCGGAGGTAGACGCTGCTTCTGAGCATGCACACCGCTAGCTTTGTCCGCACAATTCCAGGAATCATTTCCGGAGGCCGTTAGCTAGCGGGATGGCGGGGATGGTTGCAGCTTTCGGTGCCTTATCAGCTTACAGGTGAACGCAGTGCACCTAAACTCTTTCTCTTAAATACAATATTTCATTTCTACAAGGACTACCATAACACGGGCGCACGAGAAATGAAAAGTAGTGTTGCAGAACATTTTTGAAAAATATATAAATTGTTTCAATTGTTGTCTGACAAGTGTACGGAAAAAGTAACGTGAAAGTAATTTGTAACATAACGAATAAAGTAATCCGTTACTTTTCAGCGAAATTAATTTGTAACAGTAATCCACTAAATTCCAGGCTCGGTAATTTTGGAATTGTAATCCATTATATTTTTCAAGTAACGAGCACAACCCTGCCTTGAAGGTGCTACGGACCGCGGCGTAGGTATTTTTGTTGTTTCTGGATGAGGCTGGAAGTACATGAAGGGATTAATTGTTAGAGATTGATGGAAACGGGAAGCGCTTCAAGGTGCTGAGTGCGTTTACTGAGCCAGAAAAGGGGACGATGACAAGAAATAGTTTCGGAAACTTGAGGCGAAACTGCGAATGTGGGGTGCGCGTTCGGTGTTAGGGTCAAAACTCTCCCGGAACCGCGACCACGGTTTTGACCGCCCACTCGGTCGTGAGCGTGGGTGCGAATGAAGAAAGATCGAGTGCATTCTGAAGGTCGCCGCGACGACAACGTCGCGTGCGTTGCCCGTTCAGTTACGAAGAGTACCAAACTTCAACTCTATAGCTGGCTGAAATGAAATACTTGAATACATCGTCACCTAAAAATTGTGATTGGAAGATATAGGTTAAGATCATTGTTTCCGCTAGGGGAATAATCGTGGCTAGTTTTTGTTCAAAACAGCTGTCAATCAACGCGCCCCAGGTCACTGAAACAATTTGGGCCAATCACGTGACCTTGTTTTTGGCAATATTCTTACCCGTTAATGGCCGAACTCTCTATATGTACAGCTCTGCTTGTTCCATAATCCAGTGTCGCATCTGGACATGAATAAACATGTTCCTGAACAATAGGTATCGTGAAAGATTGCTGGGTTTGCAAAAATGCTAGTTCTGTTTTTGAAAAGCCTCTTAAATATACATTTTGAACAAGAGTTGACATTTCCAATAATAGAACCTGGCAAGGCTAGACAATAAAAACCAATGTGATTTAAATAGTGTTATAAATCGTAATTGGAAATATTATCTAAATTAGACCAGTTTCACTACGATGATTTAAATCAAAAATTTTCCTCAAAAAGAATCCCAAAATATATTTTTATTTACCGTTTGTCTATTATTTGAAGTTTGTTTCGAGCATTTGCTCTGTATTCAAATCGTAGAATCATCAAACAAGAAAGATTTACACAAAGCTAAACACGAGCAAAAAGAAGCGATTTCTGAGCAATTCAGAGCGTTGAACTTGATTTCTATCTTCCACCATGTTCGTCAGCAACGTAACGTCCTATTGCAACAAAATAAAAGCCCAAGAAACAAAAAGCTTCAACTATAAAAGTAATGTTTTATGGCACTCAAGTCAGAAGTCTAAAGAAATATCAAATAAATCTTTTTGAACAAATTAATAAAAAGTAGGCTTTTTTTTAGCTTTTGGTGGAAATTACAGTAAAAAAATATATGTTAATAAAAATGTTCTTTACATTTTATCAAAATATTTTTTCCGAATTGTTATCAATAATCGAAGAAATTAAGTAATCAATCTGCCTTGTTGAAAAATAGATGTGCTGGGCGTTTTCAAAAACGATCGAACAACCATGTCCAATGGACATTTTTCATTTTAATGAAAAAATATATTTTGCTGGCTCCATGCCCCTCCCCCCCCCCCCCCCCCAAAAAAAAAAAAAAAATCCTTGTTTTGAAAAAAAAAATAATTTGTAAACACCCTCTCAATAACGTGCGCGTTTTGCGTATCAAGCGATGTTGGCATTTCGGCGGCTTCCCTAAAAAAACCTGTTCTGGCTAAAGGCCTAGAAATATTTACTGACAAATTAGGCATAGGAAGGATTAACAAAAAGTATTAATAACCGACTATTAGGGTCGTTATTTCGAGAAACAAAATCGCAAATACGACCCATTGCGCAATAACGCTCTGGATTAAAAAACAATTCTCTGTGTCTATTACGCTACGGTCTTCAAACTTTGCCAATGTGTTGCTCTGTATATACACGAACTCAACTCTCCTACGGCACGCCGCGGTGGTGGCGCGTACGATCGCACTTCCGGTCTGGGATGGTGGGCAGAAGTCGCCATGCGAGACATGCATTCCTGTGTTCTCTCGGAAGAAACCAGACAAAAAAAACCTGCCTTCTGGTCAAAATGCTGCGACGGGGCTGTACCAAGAGAGCCTGGAAAGGTTTGAAGATCAGTTTTCATGTGTTTCTGCCCTCTCCGTTCGTCCGAGAACGTGAATAGTAGCCCTAAAAAGGGCAAAGCAGACGCTGTCGAACTACAATTGCTTGTGCGGGCAACACTTAGTGGTCGCCAGATTATTTGTTTTGTTCCAACATGAACGAGAGAAAACCGCCAAGTTGCCCGGACCACCCACGGGTTCAGTGCGTCTTCAAATTCACACGGCCGCCTGATCGTTCGAACTTTCGTCTGCTCTTTCGAACTTGTCTGTTTTTTGTCGTCTGCTCGTTCAAACAAAAGCGGCCCGTAGACCAAACTTTGACCCGGTGACTGCAATAAGAAGTAATTGCAGGCCTCAAAAGACTTAAGTAGGCTCGGTGTAAACAGTAGATACCAGATGTTGATAATTGGTACCAGTGGCCATCACCGACTTGTTACGCTTGGTCTGTTCCCGCTTCCGATTTTCAGTATCGACGTCGATCATCGCCGCTACCTTCTACACTTTTGCAGCACGAGCGACGTCGCCACCGAAAATAGCTAGAAGAATCTCATCATGGTTTTGACGTCCATTCTGCGGCGTTCATGCGAATGAATCGCTGCACGTCAAATTATTTACGCAAAGTTTAGCGGCGTAACGAGCATTGATAATTTCGCTCAAGCGATTGAAGTGGTAAGACATTGCTATGAGGATGTAGAATCGACAATCCCAACGCGAAAAAGAGTACGCATACCCACAAAGACGCCGACAACGTGACATTCCAATGGTTTGTTGACGCGGGACGCGGTGCTTGCCCGCACTCCATTGCGCATGCGTTCGAACTGTCGTCTGCTCTTTCAAACTTGTCTGCTTTTTGTCGTCAGCTCGTTCAAACGACAGCGGCCCGTAAACCAAACATTGATCAGGTAATTGCTCTAAGAACTAAGTGCAGGCCTCAAAACACTTTTGAAGGTTGGTTGGGGTAAGTAGGCTAAGTGTAAACAGTAGATACAAGAAGATGTTGATCATTGTTACCAGTGGCCGTCACCGACTTGTAATGCCCGATTCTACTCTGCTGTTTTTAGTATCGACGTGCACCATCTCAGCTACGGTACAAGCTTTTGCAGCCCGAGCGACGTCGCGACTGAAGATAGCGAGCAGAATCTCATCGTGGGAGTCAGGCTTAAGCGCCCATTCTGCGGCATCCACGTGAAATGAATCGCCGCAAGTCAGATTATTCACGCAAAGTTTTGCCTCGTTAATTTTGCTGAAGCCGCTCAAGTAGTCATACATTGTTAGGAGGACGTAGAATCAACAATTCCAACGCGAAAAAAAGAGCACAGGGGTTCCTACCGACGCCGACAACAACGCAATTCAATGGTTTGTTTATGGGCGACAGCGGGCTTCGTGCCCACCGTCCACCGCGCATGCGCAGCGCCGTTGGCGTCCGCTAGGGGCGCTCCGGTTTGCTTGTAAACATGAGTGTGTGTATAGTTCATCTGTGCATAAAATATTGTTTTCCTGGTTAGCGGGAGAAATTTACAAGAATTGCTCACTCAGGGGTATTTAACTAAATATGCATTATTTTAAAAATCTATTTTCTTTAAAAAAGGCCATCTTCAATAGTCTTTAAACTTTCCGAAATTAATGTCTATAATATGTACTAACATAATCTGCAAAAAACATATTGCACTGTTTCTGTAGTTTTGAAATTATAAAGCGAGAAATATGAAGAAATTGACGCCAACGCGGTTGCCATAAATGGGGCGTGCACATACCCTTTCTTCGCAAGTTCATTATTATTAAAAAGCGTAAAAATGATAAGGGGTGGTCATGAAAAGACAAACTGACAGCACAGAGGTGGACGGAAGTTTTGAAGAGAAACTTTTTAACGCAGTTTTGTACAATCGACCCATAAATGCCCATGGGCCGGAGCAATCGGGAGGCGCCACCATGTAACATGCTTCGCGGTGCCTGTTTCAACAGCTGGAGTGTAGCGTCTTCGACTACGCGACGCAAAGGAAGCGACCGGAGCGACTTTGCAAACAGATCAGCTTACAACCTTGGCGGTAACATGATATAGGAGGTAGGGCGCGGCAGAACCTGACCCTGCGTCGCCTGTGACCGCCAATAGATCCACCGCCGTCGAAAGCCGCGCAACGCAAATAATAAAAAAAAAAAAAAACTTATATATACACTGCAAAACGAAAAAAAAAAAAAATTGGGTCGGTTGTACGAAAATGTATTATGAATTTTCCCTTCAAAACTACCGTCCACATCTGTGCTGTCAATTTGTCTTTTCCTGACCACCACGTAGTATATTTACGGTGTTTCATAATAATGAAATTGTGAAGGACGGCTATGTGCACGCCCCATTTATAGCAACCGCGTTAGCGTCAATTTTGCCATATTTCTCGTTTTATAACTTCAAAGCCACGCAAAAATCGCATTATGTTTTTGAGGATCCTGTTAGTACATATTATAAACGTTAATTTCGGAAAGTTTAAAGAATATTAAAGATGGCCTTTTTTTAAATGAGTTTCAAAATAATGCATATTTAGCTAAATGCCCCTGTGTGAGTAATTTTTTAAAATTTCTCCCGCTAACCAGGAAAACAAGATTGCATGCGAAGATGGAATATATGCAGGGTAACACACTGGCAAAGTTTGAAGACCTCTGCTTTTATAGATACGGAGAAAAAAACGTTTAGTCCTGAGCGTTATTGCGCAATGTGCCTTATTTGCGATATTGTTTCTCAAAATAACGACTCTAATACTCGCTGATTAGTACTTTATGTCAATCCTTCCTATGCCTAATTTCTCAGTAAATATTTTTAGACCCGTAGTCAGAACAGTTTTTTCGCGGAAGCCACCCGAAATGCCAACATCACTCAGTACGCAAAACGCGCACGTGACTGAGAGGGTGCTGTAACTTTTTTCTCGCAAGGACAATTTTGTTTCCAAAATAATGATTGGTTTTATATTCTTCTTGCATAAAGCCAGCAAACTATTTTTTTTTTTCATCAAAATTAAAAATGGTCACCGGAGATGGTTGTTCGATTTTTTCTGAAAACGCCCTGCTGTTAAAATATTACTATTTTGTAGCTACAGTGATTGAAATAAAATTATTCTGATCTAATCAAATAAATCTGATTTTAATTGACCCATAAGAGCCTAACAACCCAAAACAAAATTCGCAGCTACGATTTCATTTTCTTTCCACCCGAAAATAGACGATCAGTGATTGGCCGGTTTCAGTCGCACTCACTTCTCCATGATCATGTGGCGTTCAAACGATGTGTGCCAAATATAGTCAAAGTCGTGGGTCATCTAAGGCACACATTCAATATTAAAAATAAAAAAGAATGAGAACCCCCCCTTCTGGCTTCCAAAAAACTGCAAGTACGTACAGTCGCCCCTGACGAAGAACCAAGTCGGTTCGAAACGTAGGGCTCCTACATGTTTAGGGATTGGTTGGTTGCCATATTTTAATTATTGTATTTCCCAACCAGAGAGATTTCTCTCGAATGTTTAGCTTCATGCAAGTACGTTGATTGAAAAAAAAAAAAGGTTGCACAGATTACAGAAAGTACATATAGACGCCATTTTCAATTTGGCGACGTACCGCGAGCAGGACCAACGTGCTGGACGACGCGATGGCCGCGGATGCACGACTGACTAATTTTGGGACGGACCTGGGGCCGCTACGCGGAAGTTATGTAAGTGTGAAGCAATCGCACGAAAATCGGTATACTTAACTTTCGTCATTGCCGCCACCTGCTTCACAAGCCGGAGAAACGAAGGAAAAATAAACGCGGTCGGATGTTGTCACGTGACTTCCGGCCATGAGCTTCCGTACTCGTGTTTGCGTTTCAGTTTAGAGCAGTTCAGTTTTTTCGGCCTCATTAAAATTATACGTAGGTCTGTTGCAAAAAAATAATTGGGTAGTCTCCTGATGCCATACTAAATCGTCCTGCAAAAATTTTAAAAACACTTAATTGGGGTGTCAGTGTACCTTTGAATCAAATAAACCTTATTTATTTGATTGAAAAATATTCTCGTTTTTTCTATTCTGCAACTGGCAGTAAAACCCTAAGTGCAGACTTACGTTTTTTCACAACAAAAGTCTGCCATATATTCCACCTATGTATAAACAAACCTGGCTCTCCTTATTTCGTGACATTCAAGAATCGGAGAAATATTCAAGTTTTTAATCTGAAACAAATTTCAAAGGATGCCGACTGGAAATGGAGAAGCAATATCTGTTGTAACTCCTCCCTAAGACAGCCCCTAGTATTCCTTGCAGCATGAGAGAGGCTTTAGACTATTATCACACAAAACATAAAAAAATGTTCAGAGCAAAATGTTTGGCTTTTTGAGAAATGTAGTGTTCACAGGAACACATTTTTCTCAGATTTCCCAAGAGCCTTTCGAAAACATAGCTTTTCGGACATTCGCTCGAGTGGAGTTGATTTTGTTGAAGCCTCTCCCACCAGGGACGATGTTCTCACCCAGCCATTATTATGACACAAAGGGAGGCAGCAAAGACTGTTGCTCTACTCAAAAAACAAAAAAACAAAAAACGAAAAGCGAAGTGGATGAAAGGTGTAAGACCAAGCCGGTGGGCTGCAGGCGCTTTTTGCCTCTACCGTCAGTTCAGCCATAATTCGTGAAACATATCCTGCCCCGCATTTTCTTTCCTCGCCTGTCTCCAAGGAACAAGCCAAGCTTGTATTGCAGTCCCTTCACGAACAAAGAGAAGAGCGCTGTCGTGCGCATTCGGCTCTGGGTTAGAAAGACGAACAAAGAGGCTAACAAGCGCACACGCCCCCGTCGAACGAAAGTAGACCGGAGAGCACAAACGAGCACGCGTCGCTGCTTTTTCTGCGTACGCGCTAACTTGCACATAGTCGCACACACAAACATAAAGAGTGAAGTGCCTACAAACCCACGCCCAGACACGTACACACACATGCACGTAAACATCACCCAACATGCACACACAAAAATGTGAAGGCGCAAACACACCCGCACACACACCCGCACACACAACACACGGACGAGAACGCCGCACACTGGCACACACAAATATTAAAAAAATAAGGAAGCGCTCGAATACAAATGTTCAATCAGGCTTGCAATCACAAAAGGCAAAATGCTTACGTACTTGCTTGGACACACACACCAACATAAACACTTATAAACATACACACACATCGCGTAGTAAACGGTAAACAAAAGCAGAGCACGGTCTCCGCACTTCTCTTACCGGTGGCATTATTATCAAGTCGCACCTGCTCAAGAAGCACCGGCTGGTTGTACTCGGCTTCACGTGGCGATGAACAGTTGCGTATTTGCTGCGAGTTTTCCAAGCCAATGAACGAGACGGGAAGCTGCCACGTGACCATTCGATCGAGGGGGATCCCTGATACGTGGAGTACAATATCACGTGATGCGTTCTCAGCGTTTCATTGGGTTGTTTAACCCCTGGTGTCCTCCGCAGTCAGCTTTAAGGCTAGAGCAAGTATATGGAACGCCGATGGCCCAAGGGGAAACCACCTTTCTCTTTTTTTTACCGTCTCCCTTTCTCTTTTCATTCCTCTCTCGCGTGTTTCGAAGCAGATTCCCAGAGACATTTGGGATCTACTGCTGGCCTTGCTTTCCCCTCGGGGATTTGATTAGGAAGAAAGTTGGCAGGATTCAGTTTCGAGCTATCGACTCCTCCCCACGGGTTTAAAGGTAGCCCTGTGATTGGGCGCCCCAGCCAACTCGTTTTTGCTTTGCTTACCCTGGGTGTGAGCGCTAAATTTACGCTAGAAATCCGTGGGGCACAGTTAGCACGATTCGGGAAAGAGAGTAGTGGGACTTTATGCTGGTGTTATACTTGAAGCTTATAGATAGAATGTACGTTCTGTTCGCGCAGCAACCAAGTGACCGTTCATTACACCGCGCTCTACTTGCGAACTAAAGCTGAAACTTACTTTGTTCCTAAAATTAAGTTGCATTGTGTATTTACATGCTCCTCCGAAAATGAGAAGGATGGGATCAATCATTGTTAAATTAATTCGGACACATTTTGTGACAATTGCACAATCGCCACTCGTAGGTGAGAAGATGAGAATCTCTTTGATCCGGCATCCTTTTTTGCCTTCTTAGTAACTGTACGTGACTTGCCAAAACTACGGTGCTCGGAAAAGGTCTGCAACAATTATCTTTACAGTGCCCCCCCCCCCCTCCCCCCCGGCTCGCACGCCGCCTATTTTTATAACATTTAGGTCGCTCCTGTGTTCGGGATGTAGTAAGCCGTTTCATTAATCGCAACTATGCAACCCACAAGACGTAAGTGTTTTGCCAAGTGAAACTTCAAATTCAAGACAATTTATATATAAAAAAAAATGAGTGCCAAGTCTCGTGCTGTTAGCTGTTAGCCACGAGACTAACAGCTTTCCGCAGTTTCTTTTTTTTTTTTTACTTTACAGTCCTTCGCTCTTACCATATTTGTGTTGACTTCGTTTTTCTCTCTAGATACTTTGCTCTGTAATGAAACAGTAACTGAGTTGTTTCTTGACACTATATTATACAACAATTTAAACACAAAAAATACGTTTCAGGTGTTGGGGAAGGAAGAAGCAGAGTCGCAGTCCCCTTTCAAATCGAATGAATGAGATTAAAAATTGTAAACACTTACACAACCCGTAAGGTGATACACAGCGACCGCATGAGGCTTGAACGTCGGAGTCACTAAGGTGCCATTTCGTAGCAGGTGGACGGAATGAACGATGAAGCTGAGAGCGCGCATCATAGAGTCCGGATAGGCGTTTCGGATTAAGCCAAGTAACACACCGGAAAAAAATTCCATAGTGTTTTGCAATCAGTGAGGATGTATTAAGAAAGAGCATTTCAGCTGTCTTCGTAATAGGGGAGCGTTTTCTCGAACGTCCCTTCGTTACGAATAGTCCCCCGTGCTAAACGAATAGCGCCAAATCAACAGGACCAAGGAAGTAGACAAGACGAGGTGCACTTTCAAATGAAGGTTTATTGAAACAAGCACGTGCTATTAATATGATCTTTCAGGCTGTTCGTTTAGAAAATAAAACTCCGTATCTTTCGAGAGCATTGGCGAGGCACTAACGCGCTTGTTTTCCAATTGCTTTATAATGCAGAATGCATCGTAAAATTCTAAGGCAACTTTACCTACGTATTTTCCGAGAATTGTTGTTTGTGCTAATTCTGGGTCACATGGACACCTATCCCAGAGCACTGCCAGATTGTTTGGCGGGGACCGTTTTACTGACAATGCATGTTATCGTACTTGCTTGTTATTTTCTTATCAGCGACCCCTGGAATGTTTTGACGGAGTGCCGAAAATGGCCCGCGTCGACAGTGTACCACTAACAGCTATCGATGTAATATTGCTGTAAAAAAATGATGCGAACAATTTGCATGGATATAAGTTAAAGCTACCATTTTTGCGAGGAGTGCTTCGCATATGTTTCCAGCTCTACATATTGAAAGGTGGTTTTTTCCCCATTGAGAGTCACGTTGAGGAGAAGCCACACGAAACTTATTTACAGCACACAGATGTTTTGATAAGTTTTTTGGGTTTTGTTTGTCTTTACACGTTTGACTGTGTTTGCTATTAGACTTTAGGCGAATGTGCATAAAATATCGTGTACAAAAGTACGTTTTCAAAATTTACATGCATGAAATAAAAAGTACTGTATCATTAGTAACGGGGTTTAGTTCGTCCTTAAATGAATTTCACACCAAATTGTTTGAACAATAAATATGGAATAAAATCAAACAACAGCACTGCATCGCGTTTTTTGTTTTTTACAATTATTGTTTTCTTGAAATACATGTTGCGGTTTTTGCATATGAAGACGTCTTTCAATACTAGTGTGGGCTTAAGTCCGAAAAAAATCGACCCTTGCACATAAAAAGATTTAACTTCCACAGAAAGTGCTTTTAAATGGTGCATTTCAGTCAGACTTCAGCTCGTTACTTTAAACGTATAATGAATTACAATCACAAATTACAGAGCTTCAAATGTAATAGATTACCGTTACAAATTACTTTCGCCGAAAACATTCGGATAACTTTACTCGTTACGCTACAAATTACTTTCACGCTACTTTTTCCGTACACTTACCCAGAAAACAATTGAAACAACTTTGATATTTTTCAAAAATGTCCTCTAACACTACTTTTCATTTCTCATACGCCCGTATTATGGTAGTCCTTGTAAAAATAAAATATTGTATTTAAGAGAACAAGCGTAGGTGCACTCCCTTCACCTGTAAGCTGACAAGGCACCGAAAGCTGCAACCACCCCCGCCATCCCGCAAGCTAAGGGCCTCCGGAAATGATCCCTGGAATTGTGCAGACAAAGCTACCGGTGCGCATGCTCAGTAGCAGCGGCTACCTCCGCTATGAGATTGGGAGCTGAAGATGAGATCTATGAAAGCTCTCTTTTTACTGTTATTCACAAGACAAGAAAAACTTGGTTCCATCGTTACAATGTATAGCCAATGCGGAATGCAGGTGTCCCAGCTTACCTTGATGTGTTTCCGTAGATTATAGTTTGTTGTTCTTGCTAATGACAATGTGTGTGTGTGTGTTTTTGTTTTAGGCAAGCAGAGTATGCACTGATACTCTAGGTTTTCGTTCTCCTTAATGCCCTGAATTGTGAACATATCATTAAAAGATGGCCATGGAGACGACGGACACTCGATGACCGAAAACTCGGTCAGTAAGAGAAAAAGTGGCGGTTACGGGTTATCGCTTGTTCATCGGTTCTCACTTTGATACCAATATTCGTGGGGTCCAGGGGAAGGGAGGGTATAGAGAGCGAAAGAAGCGCTGGCCATGGGTCTCACAAAACTGTAGATGATTACGTCACTTTTACGCGATCTCTCTCTCTCCTACCTTTGCTAGCACTCCAGTGTTTCGCCGCTATTAGTAAGCAAACCTGAGGCGTCATAAGTAATTGGTCTTAGAACCCTCGCGCTATTTGAGACGTATAGGTAGTACGTACATGCTGAATGTGCCTCAGTGCTAAGGCTGATTCCTGTGCATCGTCTTGACGCGTATTCGGTACGCTGACGGTGAAAATACTCAAAACATGCAACAAAATCAACTGCAGACGTTTGGCACATAAGGATGTAAGGCAATTTGGTAGTAAATAAAAGTGTTCGACTACACTTTGTGCACTCATACAAGTGTAGTGAAACAAGAGAAAACAAAAACACGAATGCCACGCATCCGCCAAGGCGACGGGGGGAGGAGGGGCGGGGGGAGGGGGGAGGGGGGGGGGGGGAGGGGGAGGGGGGAGGGACGGGGGAGGAGAGTGGAGTTACAAGTTGAAGCAACATAACGGCGGACACGTTACGTGATTACAAGATAGCAGCGCCCATGCGACAGTATCTGGAGGGGTCTATATGTAAGCGTTCCACTGGCGTGCGGTCGAGTATTCCCTACTGCGTGACGTACGTCACAGTTTCCAGATTAGCAGTCGTACTCTACTAGCCGAATTGCCTTATCTAAGGTCATTTCCTTATCCAAGAAAGTTAACACGGTGCCTGGTGTCGAAGACATCAGAAGCTGTTTAAAGTTAATATTGCACTATTTAAACCTTTATACGGAAATTGAATCGACTTCCACGCCATTGGGCGCATTTTCTATACGCTGCGTCGTTTTTATCTATATGCCTTCAAAGTCACGGCGTTGATGGGATATTCCGAAAGAATAGCTTTACAAAAATTATAATTTCTATTAAAAAACAAACAAGGTCTTACGCAGAAGTTCGTCAATTACTCGACGACGCGCCAATCGCTCCCCTGCGCCCAGATGCTCCCTGAACGCCTCCAGTAATTAGCCGCCAGACGCAGACCCGCGCTTCTGTCACCAAAACCTGGCTCCTCCGACTATCCCCCCTTCCACCACCACCCGCATGAGTTTCCGATCGCAACACTGCCAAAGCCTCGCGCAAGCTCGAGCGCTTCCTCGACAATTTTGAGGAGCCGCTAAGCTAGTGTCGCCGTCAACAGCAGCATTCGCCGCATCACACTACCGAGCATCCACCGGCAGCAACAGCAGCAGCAACGTCGCTAGTTTCGAACACGTCGTCGTCTTGTCGGTGGCGGAAGTGGGAGCCAATTTTGGTCAACCGTTTAATATCATGGCAGCAAAGGACGTTTAGATGGGGATGGGGGAGAGCCTAAGATGTAGAAAGACTGATAGGGGTTTCTAGAGAACCACGAACAACTAAACGAATTTCTGGCAGCACCGATGTGTATTCGCCAATTTTTGTTTCTTTTTGCTAATGACTATTGCGGTACTGGTGTAGCCGCCTATCTGGCCAAATACGAAAAAATGGCGTTTCTCTAGAACCTAATTTGGTTCTCTCCAATGTGGAACTCCGCTGTAGAGAGCGGTTCCTTCGTCGTCGATTGCCTGTAAGAGGGCAAACACATTGCATTAGGTGCTAGATTCCCTATCATCTGCCTTTGAAGGTGGTACACAGCCCTCGAAATATTGTAGGCTGCGGCCTTTTAATGCCTTATTTATACCGACTTTTTCTGATAGTAACAAATGTTTTGTGTGTCTGTCGCATTGAAACACAATTAAAATTTCTTACCACTTTTATAACAAAAAATAACGTTAGTGCGCGCGCCATAGGCCGCAGTATATTCACCGAATAGTCCAGGAATTATTGCAGGCACTCGTAGTGTGCAAAATGTATCTATTTCTACAAATTGAGCAAACGTCGACGAATTGGAGAGTGATGGTAAGTTACAGAGATGAACAGAAAGCTACATAAAGGACAAAGACAAGACAAATTATCCTTCCAACTAGCAGTTTGAATGTTCAGGTTGCCAGATAAAAAGATGTTTTGTTCTGCCTTGGCATCTTGTGTCGCGTTTCTTTTATCCTCGAATAAACTTAATAATGTTGGTTCCTACCAGAGGGATAATGTTCAGATTTGTCTATTTATGCGTGGAAACGGTGGGAGTGAAACTAGCAGAAGGGTATATAAAAGCACCCTTACGCGATCTAAACTGCTAATGTAAATTCGTATGAAAATAAGTCCTAGGGTGATGCGCAGTTAATTGAATTCAACTTAATTATGTTATGTACAACATTTCGGGTGTTAACATAAAAAAAAGCAAATGTTTTACGTCATAGATTTAGCCAACGAAAAGTCGAGCGGGGAAGGAAATACTGATGCAATACACGGGAAGCCTTTTCGAGAGTCTCTACCAAAATGTCTGAAGCGCCCCCCTCTGGCGGCGCTCGTGCCCGCCTCCCACGTTGGGGACAGAGACCCTCTTTGACGGCTCTCCGGGGATGCCCCCATTGAATGAGCCGTCAGGGCTTGCGCCCCCTAGGACAGCGCGAACCAGGAATCGCCAGCGGGTGCGCTCTTTATGAACGAGGTCCGTTGATCCATTAATTCAGTTTGGTTTGTCGTCAACCTCGCCATCCTGTCTCTCCCTCTCTCTCGATCTCTCTCTCTTTATCCCTCTCTATTTCTTTTTCTCTCTAGCTCCTCCATCTTCTTCTCCAAATTTCTATTTAACTCCTCAACACTCTCCATCTTTCCCTGTCCTTATTTTACTATCAATCTCGTCTCTCTATGGGCCTCATTTCCCCTTCGCCCTTCTCAAAATCTCCATGCATCTCTTTCATTTCTTCTCTCCTATACACCGTTCCACTTTACGGTGAACCGCGGTGAACGCTACGAGCCACTGGAGCCAATCGAGTGCTCCATAAGTGTCACGTGGCCTTCGGGATGGACGCAGGGAAGCGTGAGATACGTAGTCACGTAATATGTTTACAGCGCTCGATTGCCAGGGTGGCTCATGGCGTCCTTCGTTGTCCATCGGGAGGTGAAACAGAGTATACTGTCGAGACCGGTTATAACGAAGTCGGTTATAACAAAATAGCAGCTGCAGCGAAGCGATCGCAATTTCCCATTCCCTTTTGCACCTCGTTATAACCGAACTCGGTTATAACGAAATAGCGGATATAGCGAAGTGATTTCCGATTCCCGTTGACTTCGTTATAACCGGACTCGGCAGTAGTTCCTCTACCTTTTTTTTTCTCTTTTTTTCTCTCTACCTTTTGTACTTTTCTCTCTTCTGGAGCTCTCCCTCCCCTTTTCTCCCTCCCTATTTCTCCTCCACCGTTTTAACCCCTGCGAGACCTTCGCGTGTAGCTGACTGGTGAATACGCGTCGGTTGGCATCGTTCCAGGGAAAGCTTTCCACCCGAATTCAAAAGCTGAGCACGAGAGCAGGTTGCACACACCCCCCCTTCCCCCTTCCTTCTCAAGCACCCACGATTGGGCTTTCATCTGCGTTCGTGTGTGCAGCTTGTTTGCAAATCTCCGTGTGTTTTGACGCGTGAACTCTGTGTTTGCACATGATGTACACGCGCGCGGGGCTTGCTCGCACCTAGTATCACGAAAAAGAGGAAGGCACCCGGCGGGTTGCGTGGAGCGGAATTGTATATCGCCGAGTGGAGAAGATTCGATCGTTTGGCCGACGACTCGCCCTCGGCTGGAAAACTCAGGCGCTCGCTGCTTTCGTTACGTCGAGTAGAAGAATTGAGGGTGAGGCACCCTCTACCCCACAATATTTTTATGCAAGAGCCGTGACGGCCTGAGGTTTTTGTCGACAAATGATTAAACCACCAACCTTTGAGCACACTGCAGATTATATCTGAACATCTTCAGCAAGGCGCGCAGCAGTGTGGACACAAAGTTGAGCTTCAATAGAGAATTCCGAAAATATGTAGCGCTTCCCCATCTACCATGTGCTTCACGCATTATGACCATTCATGTACGTACGGCATGTGAAAGTTCGCCCACGAAGAAAATAGGAAGTTTGTGTTGGTTTAGCATATTGTGATTTCAGAACGCAGGAAAGGCAAAAGGAAAGAAAAAGAGAGAACGTGATCACCTTGCTCTATGCGTAGTTTTTTTTTTTTTAAATGTTTTCTGGGGTTACGAATTCAGAGAGAATGAATTGTGCCGATTCCAGGATCTATCAAATATCAGAGTCGGCCCAAGCGTACATTGTAACCGCAACACAATTCCTGTCGCCACGCGGTACAATGTGGAATAACCGTGAAATCTCTTGAGGTGTTAAGAACATGTCTGAAACTTGAGACTTGGGTGCCTCAATATCTGTTCTAGTCAGGGTGGAAACATCCTTTGTAAAAAAAAGTATCGCCAGACTATGCTGACATAAAATTGCATCCAAACACCAGCCCCGGCTATGTGCTATCGCCGAAAAATGTCAAAAAGCTTGCACTTCAAAAACAAAAGTAATATATTGTTGGGCGGCAATGCTGCCAATATGGTATCACAACTGCATGTAGACTAACGATTTTAAGGCAATTTAGACGGCCAGCTAAAATTGGTTTCTCAACGTATCGCGGTGTTGTTTACTACAGAGGTGCAAGCGGTGGGTAGCAGTTAACAGTGAAAAAATTAAACAAAAAATAACAAAGTTCAAAAACGAAACAAAACAAAAAATAAAATTTGACGGTGCTAAGGATTACTAAGTGCATGCATAAATGTTAGTAGAAATACGGCCGCAGATGAAGAGACGTCCACGGGCCCCTACCGCCTTGTGATGTCGGGTGCGCAAGAAGCGAATGCTCGTGCATCGGAGTCCGACAGAGGCGAATGTGCATCCTCCCCTGCCGCCATCTCCGAGGCGTATTTGCGGAATTGTGTGCAAGCTTCAACAAGTCGCGCGAGAGAGTCGCGTGAACTTCCCGTGCCTCAAAGCACGCGAGGCCGGCCGTTGTTCAGAGGGATGAACGAAGATTGGGGAATCACGGCTGCCGGAGCGGCCTCTATCGCCGTTGCAATCAGACAGGGCGCGCGTTGCCTTGAAGCGAGCGAGCTAACGAGCAAGGCAGCAGATAAGAAAGGACGCGCGTGCGCGGTTCTCGGCAGCAGCCGGCGATCTGTGTGACGTCATTTCCGTGACATCGGTTTTGTGACGTTGACTGCCCAACTTTGCACCCCCTTCCGAGCGCGGAAAAAGACATAGTTGTTGTACGTCAAAACAGAAACCTTTTTATGGGCAATCTATGACGCCACTTCGCGGACGATGCACGCGTAGGGATAAGTGCTGAAAACATGGCATACGCCACGTCGAGGGACGGCCGAGCGATTCATGCTATGATAGCAGACGATGCCGCGAAATAACCCGGATCGGCCGGGGATTCTCGACGCGGCGTACGCCATCTGTCGGCAGCACTTATTCCTACGCGTGCATTGTCTGCGAAGTGGCGGCGTAGATCACTCAGAAAAGATTTCTCTTTGTTTTTGTTTTTTTCCTTGTGAACGAGGAGAGTTCGATTCTCGATTTTTTCACTGTAATCTTTCACTACCTGCTTGCACCTGTGTAGTAGATTGCAGCGCGATTCGTTGAGAAACCGATTTTTGCGGGCCATCTACAGTGCCCTAAAAGCGTTAGTTTACATAGGAGGGTGAGATTTGTCTTGTTGAACGTTCGCCAATAAAGATACGGCTTTGTAAACGCGCTAAGAAAACATGAGAAGGCAAACTAAGACACGTTCGGCTTGATACGTTTCAATCAGGGTTGGCATTGAGTAAGACTCTCAATAGATTGTTTTATTGCTGATAAAACTGCCGACTGGGCGAGTTGGTAGTTCATGTCGAATAACGTAACAGCGCACAACAAGAGAACACTCGCAAACTCAGACACACCAAAAAATACACTCACTCGGCGCTGATTCACAACTCTTGGATTTGTATTTTCTTCTTCTAAGCAACTAGACCCACCTCCTCTTTTTCTTTGTCCTAAGGAAGAGATGACGACCTCAAATGCAGATTACAAAAATAAAAATAAAAATAAAAAAAATAAAAATGAAAAATAAAAAAAAAATGAAAAACAAAACAAAAATAAACACACAAAACTAAAAATAAAAAGCAAAAATAAAAAAAAACACGCAATAAAATTTAGAAATTACTTAAAAAATAAATATTAAAAATTCAAAAGTAAAGAATAATAAATAATTATCCCTGCTGGCGCCTAGGAGAACTTTTGGTTAAATACTCCAGCTCCCTTTGTGAGAGGGTTAAAGATGGCCTGCTGACACACTTGTCATTGTGTCCTTCGTCTGAACGAATGCAATACACCATCGTGTAAAGAACTATGAAGAACAACATAATGCGTAACGACACCCGTCTTCACCACGACGACCGCGTCCGCGTAAAAAAAAAAAAGGAGAAAACGTTACAAGTTTTGTAAGCTGCCGTAGTCATTTTAAGCAACGGAGGGCGTGGCGAGCCCCAGGCATCTCATTAACTCTCTACAGCCATCAAGGTTGAGTTATAATCCGATGAGAACGCCACAAATTAGGGATCAAGAAGCGTGATCATAAGAGGCCCTGTGTTTCTTAAGGTGCCAGAGACTATACTAAGTTCTCCCCTGAGCTGAGAGTGCAGTGGAGGCTACGGTCTCGTTGGACCCGTGATACGCCTCTCTTTCGGAGGGGAACCCGTGTGCTGGAATTTCCAACCGCCTACCCAGAAGGGAATCCTCCCCTATGATTCGGCGCACTCGAAGTTGGTGAAGCGGAGCATTGCGTCGTCTTGTCCACAGACGGCGATTGAAAAGTCGTGTCACCATGCCATGCACGACAGCTTCTGTTGCCAGGTCCAGAGACTTGGAAGCGCAGGGTATCCAACTTTCCTTATGCTCGCAGTGGCTGAGAAACTTCTGAAGAAGTTCAGGATCAAAAGCCAAAAGGACAAGCAAAAAAAAAAAGAAAAAGAGCAAGACCACACGTGATGTCATACTTGCACAGGGTTTCACACAATTAAAAAAAGTGGCGGAAAGGTTCGAGGTGCCTCTGGTCATCTCAGCACCCCGTAAACTGGCTCAACTATGTCCCAAGATAAACGAGAAAGGCAAGGACAAGCGGCAATGCACAGTGAAGCATGTAAACAAATACGTGGAATGTGCGCTGTGCGTGATATATAAAATTCCATTGGGCTGCGGCAAGCTTTACATAGGCCAGACCGGAAGGTGTTTGAACGAATGGTTGCGTGAACATGATTTATCACTGCGTTCAACAACAGGAGCACATTTACGCATACATTGCAGAGATTGCAGTTGCATTCTCAACTTTCAAGGCACTACAATCGTTGGGAGAGGTAAAGAAAAGGTGGCGAGAGAGGTACTGGAAGCATACATGATAAAGAGGGAACGTCCTGATAAGCGTATCAGTCAGCCCTCACTTTTCCTTCACAAAAAAGAAGTGGATTTTATTGACACGTCTTGTGGCCGAGTCATCGCTCACTGGTCATATTTCAGTAATATTTGTGGCTTTTGCTCGTTCTATTTTTCAATAAAAAATTTAGTTGATAGTCAGCGCTCGTCCTGTTTGCCTCTCTGTCTTCGTATTCGTCTTTATTGTGCCGCCATCACTACTTTTCAACATGCATAACCAACTCGCCTGCATCGCTACGTTAGCTCTCTTTCGCCACGTCATCACGCTCCCGGCCATACCCACGCTGGGATAGCCGTTAGAACAGTGCAGTGGAGGCAGTTTTTTTATTTCCACTGCACTGTTCGAACACGTTAGAACACGGAACGCCGGCGTCCAGAGTTTGGCGTTCGCGTTCTAAAGCGTTCGACGAGTGCAATGAAGACAACGGCAGCTATCTTTATGTTCATAGTCACTAACCATTCCAACCAGAGCCCGGCCTTCTGACGTCTCCGCGCGCTCTCGTTTCTTCCTCTCCTTCAATATTTGCCCGTATAGATTGAAATCAAAATAGACAATTAAAAATATGCTAACGAGGCCATCACCAATCGCGCTGCACGCGATCAATCTTTGGTGCCAGAGGCGCACGAATATATTTTCACGCTATCGCTAAGTACCGCTTATAGTTAATTGCTATAGTTTTTAATAACATGTTTATAAACAGGTGGGGTTCATATACCCAAAGTTTCTTGAAAAGGCACCTGAAATGAAATCAGCTTATTACTTTGAGATGATGCAAGCAGTCATCGTCTTACATCAAGACAAGACCACCTGAGTTGATACTACGTCGCGATGCGCTCAAAACATAAATTCTTCTACTTGTTTTAATTGGACACTGACACCCCCCAAAATGATTTTTTTTCATTTTTATTGCCAGGCGATTTATTATGCTGTCGGTAGACTACCCAATTAATATTTTTCTACAGACTCGTATATTTTTAATAAAGTAAAAAAAAAGTGAAAGCCGTTTACAACTCTCTGTAACGCCGAATTGGAGAGCAGCTCTTGAGGAGGAGGAGGAAAGGGTACTGAGGGTAGGGTATAGCCCTCCTCCTCCTCCCCTCAATCTTTAATCTGCTCCGGGGGGGGGGGGGTCACGTGACCCCGGGGGGTCATGTGACCTTGGGGGTCACGTGAGCCCCCCCCCCCCCCCCCCCCGAGGTCACGTGACCCCGGGGGGGGGGGGGCTCGCGCGGTGCATTATGGGACATTTCCCATAATCCACCGCGCGGTTACGCCGACGGCGACGCCGCTCAAGCTGGAAACGGGCGCCTAAGAGCGGCGCTCTAAAACTGCTTGAAACCGAAACCGAAACCTCCGCACGGAGATCGGAGAAATATAGAGGATGAGAGAGAGCCGGAAGTCACGTGGCTACACCCAACCGTGCTTTTTTTTGCGCGCAGCAGGCGAAATGCGTTGTGGGAATTGTTTGCCGTGCGATTCCTTTGCAGTTATGTTTGTTCCGCTCGCTGTTCTGTACTTCAAGATGAGTTGTTTTGTACATTGAAGAGTTAGAAATGAGTAGTGAGTGCCCGTGGTGAATTCCCGTGATAGGCTCTGCAAAGGAAACCCCCAAGATGTCGCGTGAAGAACTGCCTCACATGTCCTGCAACTGAAACTGGCATTGTGTGGCATAGTCTGCACAAGTTTCCGAAAGATCAACGTGATCGGGACCAATGGCTGGCTGCAATTCTTGTAGAACAGTTATGGTCACCTTGTAAAGCAGACGCTACCCGATTCATCTGCTCCTTGCATTTTGTGGAAAGGGACTACATTGAGTTCGCAGGTGTCAAAAAAATCCCATATCATTTAGTTCAGCGACGTATCGTCCACAACATTTTTTTTTTTCAGTGATAATTGTAAAAAAATAAACTAAGAAAATATCGCAAAATGTCTAAAACAAAAGTACGCCCACACTAGGGACTGAATTGGGGCTCGCTGAGAGTAAAGCGGACATCTTTCCACTGAGCTACTGGGGGAACGCTTCGTGGCAATGCAGCCGGTCTACTGTAGGTCGGAATGTTTGCTGCCGATTTCCCTCCAGCAAAGGCACTCCTGCCTCGAAGTCTGGCAGCACCACACATTGGCCACATTCGTACCTAGTAAAGAAATCGTACGCGTGCATATTCAAATCGAAGTACGCACTTCGTGTTTAACGTCTGCACGAACGATGTCTTCAGCCACGAGAAGGAGCAACGGCTCGGCGACGTCTTCGTGCAAATCGGCTTGGTGATCGGACGTGTCGTACGGGATGAATTCCAATTCTTTTGATCGGTCCAGAATTTCTCTTTCGAAGGAAGGCAGATTCCATGGTACCGCGAAATACAGTTCTGAAGTAGACGTCCCTCGTCCGTCGTCCGCTGCCATCGCCGTCCAGCCCGCAAGACCCACGATACGCGATACGACGCCATGTTGAGAATTACGCAGTGAACGCACAGAAGGCTTCCGGTTCGCTGTGCAACTTTTTTTTTTAATCAACGTATTTGCAGCATTTTGGACGCCACAAAAAACGGGTTTCGTATTTTTTTTTTCTATTTTTAATATTAAGTGTGTTCTTTCAATGACCCACGACTTTTATTAAGTATGCTGCTTGTGTATAAACGTTTGAAAAGGGCCCGTGACCACGGAAGAGAAAGTGAGCGCGACTCAAACCGGCCAGTTCTTGATCGGCGGTTTTCGGGCAAAAAGAAACCGAATTTCGAGCCGCAAATTCTGGTCTGGGTAGTTGGGCTCTCATATGTCACGTACAATTAAAAACCTCGGCGAGAATAAATAAACCCTGTCAGTGGCCCTTTAAGCAGTTTAGCCAACGAGGACAATGAGTACATCAAAAACGTAAACAGTATAAGCAAAAAAAAAAACGAAATTATCACGTGTTTTCTACTTAAACAGCATAATCACTGCAGCCTGATACCTTTTGCACTTGCCATTGGCTACATTGCTTAAAGGCAGAATAATGATTGGTCTTCCAAGTGCAACGCGGTGTAGCATACTCTCAGCAAAGTCTGAGAGTGTTGGACTGCAGAAATTGATCGCGATACCCTAAGTGCTGCAAAAGCGACGAACTGGCCATCTGGCGCTTCGCCTAGCGCTACACTTCTCGTCAAATCAAAGAAAGGGCTTGTGCGAGCCGTCCCGGACGAAAAAGGCTGCATCTCGATCTGCGCTGCGCTTTGGTCACCGAAGTGGAGCGGTCATTTATGACTTTTCCGTCGCTGCACTTAAAACCGGCCCGGAGGCTTTTACGACGGCTTCGCGTATAGGTTATTACTCTTCCTGCCATAGCTTCGGCAGTGGAACACCACCCGAATCGGCGCAAGTACTGCGATATGCTGTGAGTTCTGTAACTTTTTTGTGTGTGTTCTTATTTTGTTCGGCGCTTTTTCTTCCGCTCGACCTGCGTAGAGTGGCCCCCGTGATCCGTGACCTCGCCATCCGTGTACCGTGGAGACGATTCCGACCGTTAGAAGGCAGGGCCGAAAGGCTTCGGGACATTGTGCTTCGTCGACACAGCGGCCATGGGAGGGAGTGTTGGCACTCGAGTCGTCGTCACGTCGCTGATTGCCCTACGGGATTATGTCCTCCGCTCACTCTGCCGGGGCGAACGACTTTTTTTGGGGTCGGCGATGCGAACAGACTGTCGCAGCGCACGGGGTATATCTTGACTGTCTCTAGACTCGGCTTTACGGCATGAAACTGGAAACGATAAACAATGCGGGAGCATGCGTAACGTATTATATCCCGTGAGTCGTTCTTGGTAACTTTCTATTTCTTTGGTAACAAAAATACAATTTCGGTGATTTTATGCTCGCGAGAAGGAGCAACGTCTTTACTTATTTTTTTTTTTTTTTTCACCGAACAACGAGTAAAGGTGATTGTTTTTTATTTTGTCTTTCCGAAGAATGCGTAGCGCTCGTCTCTTGTTCTGGTCTCTGTTGTGTTCCTGATTTTTTGTGAGCTTTTTTTTTTCTTCTCACAATGAATCTGTACTAACCGGGCAAGTTGTTAACACCTTTACGACACCAACTTTGTCCTCACTCCCAACTTGCGTCGTACCTTCGTCACACCCCAGAGGTTATAAAATCGAAACAATGTCAGGCACTCATAAAGGTAAAGACAGTGCCGGCATGTAATTTCTAATGGTCCTCCTTCGCAAGCTCGTCCAAAAGCGAGGTAATTTGGGCAGCAGAGCACTCTGTACTGCTTACACAGTGCTGACACTCCCGTGTGACCTATCATCTACTGAAAAAAAAAAAACAACTCTTACGCAGTTCACTTTTTGCCAGATGGTGGCGCCTAGGATTCATTGGCGCATAAACAATTGTCACGTCACGCGAACGGACGAAGATCATTCGATAAAACTGCAGGAAAGATAAAGCTGCAACACTTTGAGTGATTCCACTCTTTCTAAACTTCTTACATGCATGTTTCCCTGAGGTGCTCTCAAAACACATTATTCTCTTCATTCAGGTCAGCCATTGAGATGGGCGGCCGGTTTCGCCTCCCAAAAAGCACGGAATATTTCTGGAGAAATTGCGCCACACGTTTGACTATTGAGTCTCTGTGAACAGTGAAGCATAATATCGATCGTCCATCCCATTGGCTAAGCTGATTGAAACGAGACAAATTGTTGATATTCGGAGACATCGCAGGGCAGTTTACGGTTGGGCATGCTTGAGCACGCTTAGGTCGTTGCAGGCCTTTCTTTCTTTAAACATTTTGTGCAGAGACCTTAATTTCCAAAGTCCTTTAGAGCATGGAATGCACTGTTTATGGATATATCGCAGATTTGTGCCCGTTACCTAAAAAATGTAACAGATTACAACTACAAATTATCTAGCTTCAAGTGTAATAAATCACACTTACAAATTACTTGCGTCGAAAATTAACTGATTACTCCACTCGTTATGTTACTAATTACTTTCACGTCATATTTGTACACTTATCAAGAAAATAATACAAAATACACTTTTGATGTGTTCAAAAAGGCCCCGCAACACAACTTTTCATTTCTCACACGACCGCATTATGGTAGTCATTGTAAAAATAAAATACTGTATTTAAGAGAAATAATGGTTGTGCACTCCGTTCACCTGTAAGCTGCCAAGGCAGCGAAAGCTGCAACCAGATCCGCCATACCACTAGCTTACGGCGACCGGAAATGATCCCTGGAATTCTGCAGACAAAGCTAGCGGTGCACATTCTCAATAGCAGGCTATTAGCAGCGTCTACCCCCGCTAGGAGATCAAGAAGACAACACCTACTCGGCGTTGTGTTCTTGGTCTTTGTTTTGCGAACATTTGTAAATGCCTTGCGCGTTTTTCTAGCGGTTTTAGTGACTGGTTATACAAAAGATCGTGTTTCCTTTCCTGTTATTCTCCTCTTCACGATGCTTCCTGTTGTGTTGAACTTGTTATCATCATGCTGCTGAATTGCCTGCTCATATTACTCCAATTTTGTATTATGTTCATATTTAGAAAAGAAAAGTAACGAGTAAATAAAGTAAGCCTTGACCAATATTTGTAACGAAAGTACATTACAAATCACTGCCCCCAAAACGTAAACGTGGCAATTACAAAATTACTCGAGAAAGTAACGGGTTACAAGTAATATGTTAATTGTAATAGATTACTTCCCAACTCTGATATGTAATGATTTATTATTCGTGTTCATTAAAGTGTCGTCTCTGGGGTTGAAGAACAACATAATGTTGATAACTTGTCTCAACTCTCCTTTGCAAGGTCCCCATGCATTGCGGAATGTACCGGCCTATGGTTAATGGGGAAGAGTTCCATGACGGCTCAGAGATGGAGCATCGGGCTGCGGGCCGCTCAGTTCAGAGTTTGATTTCTGGTGGAAAACGAGTACATATCAATATGATTCTGAGTAAGTGCTTGTGTACTTTTTGTTTTTTGTTGCCACGGTACCCAAATCTGTCTTGTTGACCTGCTTTGCCATAGTTTATGCACGGACAGACGGATGTACGGACAGGTTGACGGACATAAATCTGAAAGTAAGGGTTGTGTTATAAGGTCTGCAGGGCTTTATAACGGAACCAGCCCTGGGTTGCGTTATAAGGCCGGCTTTAAAATTGAGGCACTCACAACAAGGCTTCGAAAACCTCTTTCGAAAGAAAAAAAAAGAAAAAAACACACAGCAGGAGATGTGCGGGTGGCACTTCTATTTATGGATCGCGGATGACTGTTTCCTCGTCCAACCTGCAAGTAACGACACCCCAGCCCGACGTTCAGACACTTTTTTCCAGCTCAATCATTTCCGCCGCGGCCCCTTTAGAGCTGCGGGAGAAGGAATTCGCCGTCTCCGAGCGGCAATCTCAACGGTTTTGTCACGTCGTGTCCGAGCCTCCGAATTGCGCCGATGTTCGTCGCTCTCGAGTGGCACCTCGCGCATGCTAACGTCGATATCGGTTCTCAGCCTCGTCGTCTTTGCCTTCCGGCTGCTGCCGAAAAAAGGGAGGCCTTGATCATCGATTCACCAGCCCTGCTGCCCACCCCTTTTATTTTCCGTTAACCAGGTAGACTTTGACTTTTAGAGCGCAGCTCTTAGGCGCCCGTTTCTGGCTTGAGCGGCGTCGCCGTCGGGGTCGGCGTCGGCGTAACGGCGCGTAGCATTATGGGACGTTTCCCATAATGACGTCACACGTAACGTCACGTGTGACGTCATGAGGGTGACGACTGACGTCACGAGGTTACTCGTGAAGGCCACGACGAAGGTCACGGCCTTCACAGTGAAGGTCAAGTGAAGGTTGTGTCCTTCACGTGAAGCTGCCGAAGGAGGGGAGGAGAAGGAGAGGAGGAGGGAGGAGGAGGAGGAGCATACCCTCCTCTACGTACCCTCCCCTGCTCCTCCTCAAGAGCTGCGCTCTGATTTGGCATTACAGGGAATAGTAAACGTCTTCATTTTTTACCAACTGGTGGGAGGGAACACGTATTAGTCAATTTGTGACAAAAATTAACTTTATTCAGTTACTTTTGTTTAATAGCCTAACGCTTAATAGGTGAATTCCGTATAAAGGTAGAGAAAATCATCAAATTTATTATTTTCGTATTTTTTAACCCCAACGCTGTAAGTAACTCATTTCAGTTATTTTGGCCTAGTAACCACTAACAGTATTCAGTTACTTTTAGAAATTGTAATTGATTTTGCTCGAAACAAACCAGAATGAAGCCTCAAAATGTCTGTTACTCTGTGCACTCCACAAAGTTTCTTTCAAGTTACTCCACCCAGCCTCGACGGCTTCTGTTTTCTACATGAGCTTTAGTTTTATTAACTAAATACCGTGAATAACGCTAGTTTGTTATAGAAAATAATGATGCAAGGACAATAATCTTTATTTCACTTAATTTCCCAGGGGTGAACTGTGGCACTGTTGCGTAAGGTTTCCTAAATATCAGGGTTGTAAAGTACCTCGGTACAAGAAACTGCAGAACGTTAACTAGGTAATTTAATTGTACCTAGGGTAAATACCTAGATACATTCATTTACCTGTGCCTGAACCTGTATCTTAAGTACGTTTTCAAGTAACTTGTAACCAGGGTTGTAAAAGTTACTTAAAAATGTACCTAAGATACAGTTACAGTTACTCACTAAGAGGTACTTAGATTCGTTCCTATGTACATACCTAGGTATTTGCTTAAAATTGTACCTAGGTGCAGGTAAAGTTACTTCAAACATACTTTATTTATTTTGCCGAAATTTGTCAGAATATGATGGAAGTAAATTTTTTTATACTAAGTATAAGCACAAAAACGATTTCGATAAATGTGCTTTATTGGTGTCAATGCGAGAAATAAGGAAAACCGCATTCACATGAGCCGATGCTGACGCCTATGGGCCCAGACGGCGTCTGCCGCATGAAGAAAGGCATGAGTCGAGTGCATATGTACCTAACCTTTGCGACGACGAGCGAAAGGCTTCAAGCTTCCTCGCCTTTTTCTTTCTTTCGTTAGTTCGAAGAAAAATAAGCTTTTTTGTTTTCTTTGGGAACTTTTTTAGTTTTGATAAGTGCAAAATTTGTGTGCGATTTATTGAGTGGAAATTGTATTATATACGGGAGGTGTTACATTGCTTTATGATTGTAATTATAATTTATTTTCAATTATATTTTACATTGTATTTATTGCAGAAGAGAGCCGCCACCAGGACAAGACACAGGCAACAAAAACTGCGCATACCTTTCAAGTTATCTTCTTTCTTGTATAGCTGTCAGAGGAGCTTCAAACACGCAATGAAGTCGATTTTGGTTTGAGATGAAGGAAGCAGGTCGCCATTTTCCCTAAACGGAGTTCCGAAGCGATTCGATAAATTGGTCTTGCTAGAACGGCATCGCTAATCCACCGTTCGCTCAAATGAACACCACCATGCGCTAAAGTGTCGTTATATGAAACATCATGGCCGGGCTTCGTTCGCTAAAACGTCGTTCGATCAAGTCAGTGTCTCCCAGGTCGTACCCAACTCAACGTGAATCATGACACACAGTAGTTTGTTACTTTAAGATCTATAGTTTCTACTATTTTGACGAAGTGAAAAGAAAAGTACTTGTAAAAAGTAACTTCACTTAGTTTCAAGTTACTGGAAAATGTACTTAAGATACAAATACAGATACCGAGAAATGAAAGTACCTAGTTTGCAGCTCAGGTAAAACAAACGTACCTAGATACCGATTTCCAGTTACTTGTATCTAGGTGCAAGTTCGTCGCTACTTGTAAAAAAAAGTGGTTATGTTTTGGGCCTACGTAGCCTCATAAGAAAAGTCCTCGGCCCCTCTCCTTACATTTACAACAATGGCAAAAAGACAAAACACTTTTTTTTTTTACAATTTAGCATTAATATTATGTCAACAAGGGAACTGCACACTCACCCCGAATTCATAGATGTGACTTGATCTGAAGTCGAAGTTTGACTTGCTCAAGTACCTATTGAGATAAGGAAAGCGCGCTTCATTAATCCACCTTAATTTGAACCGATCTTGAACCGAGCTTGAAGCGAATTTGAAGCGAACTTGAAGTCACAACTGACGGCGTGCCGTGCAATAGGGAGAGTGACACGTCTCACTGCAAAACATATATCACTCTGACGGCTCGGACCCGTCCACTTCCAAGGCGCTCCCGAAATCATGCGCCTCCCTCGAGTAACCGGGTTCACACACGTGCATATTAAAACCCGGTGGCGATTATGCAGACGTTTATCAGAACTTCAAAGCAGTTTCCCGCATAAACTACCAGGTTTGTTCTCCCGTTTACCGATAATAAACCAGCCTAGCTGTTCCAGAGCTTCTGGCGTGAAAAACACGAGCAAGCATGTGTGGTGTGCACGCAAGTTTACCGATACAAGCTCTTGACTCGTTATATGTAAAATAAGCTCCATGTGTACATACTAGCAGTTCTTCCCAGTTTTGTTTTGTCTTTTCTGAATTACTCGTTTGTGTTGAAAGTATGATAGGTACCTGTCAAACTTGTCATATGTGTCAGCAAAACAAATGCGGAAAATCAAGAATGTTATCCCCAATTTGGGGCTGCCAGGCATTTCAACTTCTCAAGTCATCTCAACATTGTCAAATGGCTGGTTACAATGAAATTGATCAAAGAGCTGTTGAAAACGTACTCTAATTCAAGTAGACACCTTCTAAATTTACTGCTGCCACACATTTCTACAAGCTTTGATATGTTCCTTTATTACTATATTTGTTCAATAGCTGTTCACCACAAAACATTACTCTTCTCGAATGACGTCTCACTAATAATTTTGTCGAATGGCTTTGTTGGAAAAAACAAAATGAGTAGACATTTTTCGTGATTGTTAACTCGCACTAAATTAAATTTCCCACTCATGCTACAATGGTAACTTAAAACAGCGCACATTATATGCATCCGATCCCATCATAAAGATGTTCGGATGATGCTTTGTCAAATTCTTGAAAACACTCGGAGTCATAACATTTATTAGCTCATTCCGGTTCAACACCGCCCAGTTAAAGACTTGCAACAGTGCGGATAGAAAGAGTTAATTCCCATGCCACGTCGGGTAGTTGCAATCATCCCTACTTGCACAGCATCACATGACTTGGGGAGAACAAATCACCCTTGTTGGTCTGCCAGTCGCGCCAGTCAGGGGCAAGGTCGAAAGAATCAGTTAAACTGCTACTTGAAAGATGTAGAAAAAGGCACCCTTTGCGGGATTTTTGAATGACTTCGAGGGGGAGAACATTGCTGCAGAAACCACTATTGTCGGTTGTCTATGAATCCCGATAGAATTCGTCTAGGACAACCTCAAGGACGACGTCATAGAGGGAGACATCAAAGACGACGTCTAGGACGACCACTTGAACGACCTCTAGGGCGATTTCAAGGACGACCTCTAGAACGACCTCAGGGAAGACGTCTCGGACGACGTCTAGAGCGATTTCCAGGGCGATCTTAAGGACGATCCCTAAGACGACCTCAAGGACCACATCGATGACGACGTCCTACTAGGACGACGCCAGAGACGATGTCTAGGACGATCTCTAGTAGTACCTTAAGGACAACGTCCTAGAGGACGACGTGGAAGACGTCTGGGATGACCTCTAGGACGACGTCGACGATGACGTCAAGATCTTCAGGTCCTTCGAAGAGGGTGCGAATGTGAAGGAGTGTGAGAATGTGAGCTGAAATGGTCTACTGCGCATACTTACTGCGTGTCAGGAGGCCAGAAAGTCCAAGAATTCCAAGGGGAGGGGGTAGCCAACAGAATATTATCGCATTAAAACAAAAGCAGACTGAAACCAGAGCCAAGCGTAGCCCCACTCAAATGGGGTGAAAAGTATGTTACACGGTATGCACATCTTAAAGATATTTTTGAGCGCGTAGTGGGCCACAGTTCATTAATTGTAATCATTTATATAATCCCCAACTGAAATTTACTGGTTAACTGATGTCTTTGGCTATATTTAAAATAAATATGATGTAATTTATACGTTTGCTTAGGCTAATTAGTTCATAATGACCTAAATCTAAAAAAATGTAGAAATAAAACAGACGAGGGAACGTATGCACAGCCCCAGTCCATATTATATGTGCAACTTCCTCTATTCATCTTGATTGCCCTTACGTGATCTTTTAATTCATGATGAGATTAAGCTTTTTTTCACTATTTTGTTTCACATATCAACATTCAACGAAAACAATTTTACCAGTTATTTTCTCTATGATTCTTCCATTTCTAAGTAGCATACCTTGTGAATGCTTTCTCTTGAGTGTTTCTTAACTTCGGTGTTAGGTATCATTGCAGGTTGTTTATGCCAAGCCAAGCTTGTAAAAATATGTTTTATTTTCTTGATTGTGTTTCAAACGGATGTAACCCCAGTGCTAAAATTATGGTGGGAGTATTTCTTGGTTTGTTTCCGTTTCATTACTCACTGTGCCCTAGGAGATGCATGAGCCTCATTATTGCTATGTCGCGCTTTCTAAATAAATTAATTTTAGTGAGTGCAACCTGTGCATCAGCCTCCTTGTCTGTTTTGTCATCATGGCACACTACCAAAATGAAACCTGCAAAAAGAGAACGGCTCAATTTTTTGAACAACAAATGTCCGGATTATATAGCGGATTATTTAGGTACATAGAGCAACATGCAGCTCTGATGTGCGGACACGAACTAATGCTCTGAAGGTGTCACTGCACGTTTATAGGCGCTGAAAAACTCCAAGGGCTGTTAACGGTTAGCTAAGATGCAAAAATATAAAAAAACATAATTCTAAACAATCTCAGATAGATTACAGCAAACGCTGTACATTCCTTTGGCGGTTGAGGAGAATGAAAGAAGTGCAAGCTTGTGCTTACATCTAAAAAACAACTCTACTGATAAACAAATTGGCTCCTAGTGGTCCACATTGAAGGACATTTCAGTCATCAGGTCTTCAAGTTTATGCAAAGTTTCATTGTCGCAATTGACTTCCAAGGCTGTTATGCATTCAGAAGCTTAGAGGTCGGGCAAGTCAGAGGCTTGCGAATGTGAACTAATCTGTCACAAACTTTATGGATGTGTGGCGCAGACAAACGCATTGTGATGAGCACACGAGAGGAGGGCCATGGTCGTAACAAAGACAGCTTTGGTCATAAATAACTTCATATTCAATAATTATGGTGGTGTCAACATTTACTGCCGCAGCCAAAGGTGTTCGAGCAGCCATTTGAACACGGCACTGAAGGTCTTCGCCTTGCTCGACAAACGTTCAGGGTGTCACTGTTGTCTCGAAATTGTCTGGCACGTGTTTTGAAGAACACGTACGTCTAATCGTACTGAAACATGTCATACTGTTCTTTGGTACAGTGTGTCGCATCCACAATTTGACAGCCACAACTTCTCAATGAGTGGGGAAACCGTAGAAATTTGAAGTGGTCGCAAAGGCGGAAGAGCAAGGAGCGGCCTTCCACATCCAGACCCCGATAGGCCACGAAAGCTAATTTCTGCTGTCACATCAGCAGAAAGAGATGCTTTCTGGTGTTACTGCACTCGTTTGAAGCATTGTTGATATTGAAGTGGTGTTCCCAGGATTCACTGCCACTCGTTTCTGAGAAGACGTTGGGTACCCAGCTGTAGTGCTCGATGGGTGTAGCAGTCACCTGCCTACCGCTACCACAATATACACATTTAACAGGAAGTCACATACGCCCTAAAGTTCCTTTTTCCGACACCTTAATTTGCAGCTGCATTCAACAGCTTGAGCGCTCCCCTCTTGGCCTCGTCGCTTCGTCTTCCTCCTGCTCAGCAAGTGGTTTCAGTTCACCATTGGCTGCAGTAGCAAACTCCTGACTCGTTGTGGGCATGGGGCACATATGATTCTCTGCCACAATATAACCATGCTCGTTTACTTGTCTGGAATGCATGTCCAAACCAGGGCCGCATTCACTGGTTGGGGAGTGAGTTTCCCTTCCTAAAACACAAACAGTTTATGTAGGACACTTTTATCAAATACAAAATATGTAACCGCAAAATAATATTCTCTAAGGCGCTACTCCTCCTCGTGGACTGCATCTCTATGAACATAACTTATGAAAAGACATGTGAAATTATGTGACTTATATTCATAAATGATACGACTGCGAGAATGAGATGGTTAACAACGCCCGAAATGATCAGATAAATCAGGAAAATTAGTTTCATAAATAGCTCGCATGAGAGAGAAGGTTAACAATCATGCCTTTGCGCGCCAATCAACAGTGACAGTTCCGCTGCCTCATTCACAACATGTGTTGTGCATCTGTTTCTTTACGTAAGAGCTTGACGAGATAAACATAGCGGCGAAAACTATGATATCCAGTAGCTACTTCCTGGTTTCGATCACCAAAAACACAGGCACCGTGCCCGACGCTTTATGTAGTGGCTCCAAGTAAAACAAGCCTTTGTAGAAACATGTGAAGAACACAGGATAACGTTTAAAACAGTCGAGAGAACGCTTAGGCCACACCGCATAATTTACAGTTTACATATCCGACAGAGCGCTTAGCCAACATCGTATGGTTTACAGTAAAGGACTGTTGCAGAGCACATACCTGCTTGGCGCGACGCTTTAATTTGTAGTCCTTTACCTTCCGCATCGGGAGATCCAAGCGCTTTCTTTATTGTTCCCGTGGGAAGATGCTATAAGGGTTCCAGACTTTCCCGTTGAGGCTCGTGGACCCAACACCGGACTCGGGCACTAACTCGAATACCCTTTTGTGCTTGTTGAAGCCAAGTAAGCACCTGTTTCTCGGCTTCGCTGAATCGTAGTTCAAGCTTCTCCCAACTTTTAAAACTGAAGGACACGTAGAAGCTCCCGTGATACAAAACGTGGCCAGAAGCGAGAACGCCGACGATCAAAAGGAAAACAAACAAGCGCCATACTACGAATGGATGGATGGATGCCAAAGGCTGTATCCTTTATAACGGGCGGTAGCTTGCTCTACCTAGCGTAGAAATTAAGGAACAAAACTACGATTTCTTTCTTTCGCCACTTTGCTTACCCTGTGCGATTTCGTAACTATCATCAGGGGGTGTGGGATACCACCATGATGAACTTTGGAGTATCCGGCAAAAAAAAAAAAAAAAAAAAAACTAAGAACATCACCCCCGCCTCTTACCCCTGGTGAGAGAGTCGACAGTATTCCTCTGGTAAAACATAATTGGCGTTGATCCGGCACCTCGCCCAATGGTATACAGGGTGGAGACTCTGGGCCTGAGCCAAGCGGGAAGGAGTCCCAATTTTCCTCTGTCCCGCCTGTCCCCAGTTGTGTCTGTAAGTTGCACGTCATTCAATTCTCCCTCGATAATTTCAACCAGTCTTCCAATCTTCCTTATGTTATTAAAATGCAGTTATCATCCATTCTTACATTCTTGTCTGCAAACCCCAGAGCTCCAGCTAAGTCTGTCGCCACCTCCGGAAGGGCCAGAACAAGCCCTAGGCACCTCAACAACACCTGTTCTATGGTCTCGTCTTGCCATTGGCATATGGCAAACGTGTTTTCATTTCCTCATACTTTGTCCTATATGCCCTACTCCTCAATAGGCCCGTTCTAGCCTCGAATAACAATGAGCTCTCCCGTGAATCATCATACCAATGTTCCTTCCTTATTTCTTGTTCTCGTCCCTTATACATAGCTAAAGCTGATTTGCAAATATGTTCAAAAAGCCAGAGGTAGTCATAATGAAATAAGTTTACACAGGCTTAACACAACAAGCCTGTGTAAACTTATTTCATTAAAGCTGATTTTCCCGGCATTCTTTCCGCCCACATCTTTCTCTCGGCTTCTTTTATTTCCTTTGTCACATGGGTAGTCCGCTCTGCACCAGCACTTGACTGTTGGTATTGGACTTTTAGTTTTCGGGTTTGGTTAGTTAATTTAGTGTTCAAACTTTTCATGTGTAAATGCTTATATACCTTTCTCGCCCATCGTCTATCTTCAATTGTGGCTAAGCTTTGTTCAAATTCCGACTTACCGATCGCCTCTCTAGCTTCAATTATTTTGCGTTTTACATGGATTTTTCCAAATTAGCTAAATGCTTTCATTTATTTTAGATATTTCTTTTTTATACCTTGTTAATCAAAAATGTTGCAACTGCACCTGTCATGATACATATCCAACTTTGAATTGCTTTATTTGTCTGCGCGTTTGAAATTAGGTCATAATCAACATATTATATTAGAGCTTGCAAAGCTACGTATTAAAATATCTCAATTTTATTATAAATAATACGCATTTCGGTAATGTAGGCCACACCACAATCCCAATAATACGCAATTTTACCATAATAGTATTTACAGAAAGTTCTCACTGTTTTCTTTTTAGCATATGAAAACCTCTAACATCATTATCAAGATAGACATAAACACTGGAATAATATAAAGTCCTATGTGTCATGTGCTCTCTTGAAAAACACACACACTTTTGCTGACAAATTTGGATTAGTAAGAATAGCTTTTCGTAATTTATTTGTTTTGGAAATATTTCATAAATTCATCACCCGTGGCGATATTTGGTGAAATTTAAATTGATTTTATTATTCTGGCGCTTAGAATAAATGCCAAAGCAGATAATGATCTAAATACCCAAAAACCCATTAAAGGATCAGCAATTCATTATTTTTCGTGACAATTACCTCAGCCTTCATTAACTTTCTTAAGTAGTCAAAACAGACATATGGTTCTAATTAGAAACTTGCTGAGCGTCATGGAAAACTACTAGATCAGTCATTTTTAGAAGAACTTTGAGCGCGAGAGGAACACAGTAGTGCGCTAAAGTTACCACTCGTGCTTCAGGAGCAATGCTGCCGGTGCTATAACGCGCCCGCGCGATTTTCCCTTCTTTTATCATAGCCCCATCCTTGTACCTGTTGCACGAGTGGAACCTTTAGCACACTACTACGTTTCTCTCGCGCTCATAGTTCTTCTAAAAATGAGTGATTTAGTGGTTTTCTACGATGCTCAGCAAGTTTCTAATTAGAACTATATGTCTTTTTTCACTGAATAAAAGTTAATTAACAAATTTTACTTAATTAGCCGACTGATCGTTACAATTATCCCCCGATGCTATGTCCCTTTGGCCGTATATCTCGCCTGCACAAACCACATAAGTGTAGCTTTCACGGCTTTTTTAAAACAAATATCCTAAGATAAAAAAAAAAATGTATTTAGCTGGAACACCGCTAAATAAGCAACACTGGTTCTATGTATTCGAGGGCTTCGTCGGCTGCCATATTCCCATTGAAAATATCATAAGATAACACAAATTTTAATAAGTTAATGGTTAGTTCTGAAACTTTCACATCTGGTTCGGACCTCTAGCGCTACATTTTTGTTCAGAATAAGCATTCAACGATGCGTAATTAATTCTTGCGGGAGAAAAACAAAACAAAAATACATCTTTTGATTTGTTTTAATTTTTTTTTTAGGAGGAGGGGGGGTGCAAGTTTTTTTCCTTTTTTTTTGCTATAGTTTAAGAAAAACATTCGATTGGAAACCGAAGTACGCTTTGAAGGAGTAGTGCCTAACCCCACCAAGTTACTTCCATTTCGTAATGAGCTTTTGTCTTGTGTCCGCTTTTCGCTGTGTATGCAGCAAATACACCACCACGCAGCGTCAAGAACGTCACTTATGGAGCCTGGGCTATGAATAGTGAAATCGACAAAGCGCATTTCCACAAAAACCGTTTTCTCCCTCTGACTCGGGTGCTGACTGCTGACACCGAAGGTTCGATTGGCTTCTCTTTTACCTCCTCGCTTTCCTTTTTTCACCTCTTTCTTTTTTTCAGCTCAATCGACCTTTATTGGCGGTTTTCGTTCTCATGCTTTTCTTGTTTGTAACCTGGTTTTTCTCGTCTTGTAGCTACACTGTAGTTCTGTTGATATAGATGGATTTCGAGGTTCCTTTGTATTTAGTCCGCGCAAATCCGGATTTTTTTTGTATTTGATTTTTTTTTTTTTCAGTGATGTCTTTGAATGAACGTCGCCTCCTTTATTCCTACGTTCTGGGTTCCAAATCGTCGCTTAGCGAATTCCGTCGGTGCTGTTCTTTGTCCGACAGTAAGATGAGGTTTAAGGCGACGTTAGAATGGCCCGCTGACAAAGCATCTGTGGTATTTTTTTGTAAAGAAATATATTGGTTCTGACGGCCGGTGCGGGACCGTTATCATTTTATTTTTTTATTTTTTTTTTTTTGGGGGGGGGGGTTCTTGTTTTTGCATTTTAGTAACAAAACTTGGACACAAACTCCCATTGTCACCACGGCTAGTGTTTTAACGCCGCTTCCAGCTTACGCTTGAGCCTTTATAAGGACGTCTTATTGTTCTATACAACTTAATATTAAGAGGACGAGCGAGATAACTCTTTCTCTAGCAGCAAAGCCTGCTTTGTTGGCGTCACTATACTAATGGACCCTAATAATGCGGTTGCGCATTGTATTTCGCAGTTGCCCGCTTTTGACTTTTCGGACACTATACTAATGCCGCTTCTTTGTTTTCTCTGAAGTTCCTAGACAGAAGACGTACTTTGTGCTTGTATTGTTTAGATAGCGTTGGAAATTTACGGGACTGGGTCCATACCGCAACGCGCGTGAATAGCAGAACAACGGTAATTCTTATATTCACAAATCCTTCTTAGGGTTAGTTATATAATAGTAGAGGATGAAGCAAGAAGGAACCTGGGGGGAGAAGAGGTCACAAATGTTTCATAGGCGAGCAGTGTTTTGTCGCTTTTGGAGTTTTTCGTTTATATATATATATATATATATATATATATATATATATATATATATATATATATATATATATATATATATATATATATATTTTAAAATGTCAGCGCCCGTTTCACGTTATAAGTAATAAGAAAAGTAAACGAAGAGCAGCAATGTGTGTTTTCTTTTTTATATATATATTTTGGCTGGAACAGTTGTAATTTGCGACCTATGTTGCTGCTCTGCCCTTCTAAGCTTGCTTTCGAGTCCTCACAGACCAACAGGTTAAAAGTTTATTCTGTCCACTTTGGAGCTAATTACATCGTGATTAGTCGAGCGTTGTATTACCGAACCCAGCTTATGAAGAATGATGCGGATACTAAATGAACGAATATTGCGCTATATCGAAAAACTAGAGACACCAAAACAAATATTCCTAACGGCTGTTTTAGTAAGATGGTGAGATTTGTTTTTACAATACAGTCGAGATTTTTTTTTACGTGATACGTTTCCCCTTGAGCGCCAAAAGATTCCCGCCTTTCCGCTCGTTGTGTTTTGGTTTTCGTTACCGTCCTGCGGTGTACGTAGCGGCCAGCGTTAATGTGGAGATAGGAGCGTAAGCTGGTGGGCGCTCTGGCTCTTTTTTAAAGGTGTAATGAGAAATCGATTGCGCTGTCTGTGGCTTGCAAGTACCGTCTCCGGGCGGTGATTAAGCTGATAAGGTGGTAGCCCCTTTCCCATATTTTCATTTTTTCTTTTCCTAAACAAAAAAACAAAACAAAAACATCTTTGCGGTCACAGCGGTTACAATGAAAGCAAGACCGGTACGTGTCCTCGGAATTGCCTGTCCCACTTCTCTTTATTATGATCGATTGCGCGCAGTCGGCGAGAACGCCGACCGAGCATCCGTGTTTCATCCGAGTTTGAGGGACACTGAAGGGAATCCAAGATTGTTGACGATGAATACTTATTGGTTAGATATATTGCCCGATTTTGAGAAACTATCCGGACAGAATTCGCAAGTACAATATAGGTGGCGGCACTTAAAAATAATAGAACTTGAATAGATATTGTCACGGCGGCACAAACGGCGAAAACACAGACACGAATAGTTATAGACCGTTTCCAGAAGTCGGTAAATATAATGGTAGTAACAAAAATAAAATAACATATTTCTATCTCTGCCTACGAAGTAATCGGTGTGCGGAGCTGTTCCCCGGCCGTAACTTTCGCAGAGAGCATAGCGGAGATTTCAGCGCCGCGATGGTAGCCGCTGAAGTTAAAGTGCTTGAGCACTCGCGCCACAACGTTTGTCGGGCGCACAGTGGAAACACACGCTTCTTTTTTTTTGCGTGAATAATATATGCTATTCGTTTCTCAGCAAAAAATAATCTTTTTTTTTTTTTTTCGAGGGAGCGGTATATTTTTGATTTCACGGCTTCTTGTCTTACTTAAAGCGCAAATTTTGCACGAACATCTGCGCGCATTAGTATTGGTTACGTTCGTCATATTTATCCCATTAGCTTTATTCAATTCATCGTTTCTGTTTTTGTCGTCCATCTCTTTGGCCTGATAAGTTTTCCTTGGACTTTAGTGTGAACAGAACATTGTCGTCCTCTGCCGCCTCGTCGCGCACAAATGCCCAAAGACAATGCAAGATCTCCCAGTCAATAAGCACCTGTTGGGGCCTCATGCTTGACAATGAGACACATGGCTTTTTCATTCCAATACCCAGGCGCAAGCGGCAGTGCCCCGAGCTCCGGCTGTCGAAGTGTTCATATATTGTAAGTAAGAACTCAATGCAATTCAATTCAATTCATCTTTATTGACTTCAGTTAGGAGAAGGAGACAGGGAAAAAAGCTACATTGCGTTGCTTGACAGGTCCCTGCCTCCTGAACTCCAAAGGTGTTCGCATATATTTTCATTATAGGTCATTGCTTTCTTGCAATTCCATTTGAAAAGAAGATTATTCTTTTTTTTTTCAAATTTTCACAAGTTATTTTCTAAACAAAGAAAAAGAAAAACCGCATCACATTCAAAATTACATTACTTGTAGGGAGTAAGAGCGTTCTTGCTTGGGGATTCAGGAACTCGCAGCATAAAAAGTTTCCCTCAAGTTTTTTTCCCGTACTACCAATGCTGTTTGTGACAATCCTCGTCGCCTTCACAAATAACGGCCTGACAGTCTGTATATCTCGCTCGTTTCAGTGTCACATGGCAGACGCTGTGGGAACAAGGACGGACCGATATCTCATTGTGCACATTGCACGCGGCCTTTTGGTAGTATTGTGAGGCGTAATGTCTTCAGTGTACCCTTGCAACTGACCATGCCATTAACATGTCTGATTGGAAACGCTGATTCCCCCACTGACACAATGGACAACGATGAAGAACGCCGAGTCGACTCATATCAAGTCTCTTCTTACGCGCTGATGGCTGTATACAATCCGCGATGCAACCGAAACGTTCGTAATTATTATTTTTTAATCAGCTTAACCAAAGCAATGCGAAAACGGCGTCGCACACCAACCAACAACAAATATATAAATTTTTGTTTAGTGGCTTATTTCTTGGATAGCTCACACTTGTCCAATCACTTCGATTTATTGAAAGCATTCGGAGCAAAAGGGACGTTTGGTTCCAAAATGTAGTCCTTGCAGGGGCAAGGACGCCACGCCTCGTTCGCTAATTGCCGCTGCGCAATTTGGATTGCAAATCAAATGTTCTTTGTTGTGCCTCTTTATTGAATTCAGCTGTTCGAATGTGGCTGTGATTGGCATAAGAGTGCTTTGCAGGAACACAAGGGCGCAGTCCTTTTGTGTTTGTTTAAAGTGCGGCCATGACGTATCTTAGTGGCAAAATTGGCGTCCACCTCTCTCAGTGGAGCATGGTATACCGATAACACTTCTCACTGACTGAACTGATTCGAGGACGCTCGATGACTGGTGTCCCAAACGCGCTGCAGAGCAACCTTCTGAGAGCACCAGACGCATCATCGCCGTGCAGCGGCCGCGAAGAAGCAAGAGAATTGGCGCCGCCAGTCGCCAATCAGAAAGCGGACGGAGCAGCGCCACTGGAAATCCGATGAGGCCCCCGCGGGTCGTTAGCCGCGGCGCGGCGAGCCGGGGCCCTCCAGCGCCGCCGACCGCGGCCCGTGTTGTGTGTCCCCAGCGAGGAAGCCATGTCTCACCGCAAATGCACTTATCGCAGACGGCTCCCGTGGCTCCCCTCTTCCCGATTTCTGGTGCCATTGTGAGCGTCGTCAGCTCTCTTCCGCAGCGAGCGAGATCTCCGGCCTGGAAATGATCTCGAACACTCCGAGTTGGATGCCGAGGGACGGCGACGATTCGTTTGGCGACCGAGGAAAAAAGGGTTGCTGCTCGGAAGGTCAAGACCTGAAGGACGCGGTTCGGAATTGTGTCCCGGGCCGTGAGCTGGAGCCATGAGTTGCTTTAAATTTTTATTATAGCCGCAGCTCGTTCCTTCATTTTAAAGATAGACTGAGCTCGAGCCCGCTAGGCTCTCAGACCGAAGCGTACGGTCTACTATAAATCTATATTATTAAAATGACGGTAGACAAAATTATATTTCTTTATCGAAAAGATAATTACCTAAGTCAGATTAATTTGATCTAACTCTGTTTAATTTTACTTAAATCACTGTACAGTCTAAAAATGTCTGTGTGTCTACTTGCCTGGAAAACACTCAAAGAGCCAATAACTGCGATCTACGAAATCAGCTCGGCGAATGATGAACCGGAACATCCGTTTAGACCTAAAAATTAAGTCTGCACAGTGGCATTGCGGACTGCAAAACGTCGTGTTTGCATTGGCAAACATAATGTTTTTGGGTGATGGTTTGCCATCATCGTTGACGGGCGAGCCGCGCTGTGCCTTCTCACACTAAGCGGCTACTCTAGGATCGCAACCGTGACGGCGCGTTTGTCAAAGCAGGCAGGAGACTATAGTGGCAGTGGAAATGATAGAAACAAAAAAGCACCTCTGACGCAGTTGGGTGATTTTAATAAGATGACAAGCAAGGCCCAAAAAGCAGAAACGCAGCCGTTCAAAGACTTCCTAAAATAAAGCGGCCACCTTTTTTGGCATTTCTTAAAGGCGTTTCAAATGCGTATCACAAGCTGCTGAAACTGCAGGGAAAGGATTTGAAAAAAAAAAGTCTGAAGAACGACAGGTTCATGACGCGTAAAAACAATTGGGACGTGCAGCGACGAAGTCCGGAGTCGCAGCTGTGACCTCCGCTGGGGTACCAGGCCCGGAAAACTCAGCATTGCTACCTCCTAAGTGGTTCAGGCGCCAACCTGCCAGAGGTCAACTCGAGTGCACGGGAGGCAATCAACAACAAACGCCATCACCCCTACCAGTCTTTCACACCTCATCGCACGCCAGCTGATTGACCACCCGACGAGTGACATCTATAACCCCTCCCTCCGGTTGCCATCATCAACACTAAGCCAGCTGCCAACACCTTTTGACTAGGACGTTAAACTGAAAAACCGTGAGCTCCTCCGACTCGAACCCTAAGGACTGACCCCATATGGTCTATTATTTAATTCACTCACATATATCCCAGTGGAAATACATTTATTGTTCTTTATTTTACAGCAAATGCTTTCCTAACGCATCCAGGTGTTCCGTGTGGTTCATTTCATCTAGAATCACGAACAACATCACAATATACAGAGTGTTTACTTTTAAACCTAACAGATTTGTTTAAAAAAAAAAGTCGTGAAAGCTACAGTAGTGCGTCTAATGCAGGTGAATTATACGGAAAGGGGTACATAGTATATCGGGTTAATCGTTATGATAAGTCAACTATTTACCTAAAATATGCCGAATAACATTTTAATTATTAGTTGCTTTCCACGCGCCTAAAGTTTTTCTTAAAATTCTTCTTTGGGGGTTTTTGACGACGCTCAGCAAGTTTCTAATTGTATCCCTGTTTATTATCACTAATGAAAAAAGTTTATAAATCAAATTTAGAATTACTCTACTTGTTATTACCATTAACCCTCTATATTATGTCTCCCTCGCAGTATAACTCACCCGCGCAAATAGTGTACCTTTCAGGGCTATTTTACAGCGAAGCTGTTTATGGGTAGGGTTTCGTGGGTTTTTCGTGTGCGTCAACGAAAACTCAGATCCCGAATTAGATGACAAATCGCTTCATTCTATGCGAAAGCTTATAGATCTAGTCACTTGACTATGTATTTTCACTCGATTAGTTTTCATTAGGCAATATTTTTAAGGCCAGTAGGCTCTCAGATAGATAATAAAGGTTTCTCAAATATCAGTCGCTGTGCGACCCACGTCGGCCATGTCTATGCTCGCACCGCCCTATCTTTCTCGTCGTTCCAAGCGCTTGCGTGCCTAGTTTCCTTTTGTTCTGCTCTCCCGGAGTAGCCGTCCCTTTGCGCGTGTCTACTTTCCGCCGGGTGGCGGTTCCGTCGCGCGTGTCTAGTTTCCTCCGTGTTTTGTTCACGATTCTGTGTCACGTTTGTGTCGTGTGCTAAACAGCTTCGCTGGTCATCCACCTTCCCAAAGTAGAATGGCTCATAATTTTTTTTGTAAACAAATCTGTGAAGCTTAAAAAGAAACAACCTGTATGAAGCCGCCACTGTCAAGTGACACTGTGAAATTACGTGACATCATAGTGCCACGTCACATCATGTCAACACATGACGCCAGGATGTCACAATATGATGTTACGCAACATCATGGTGTCACATGACCTCATTGCCGTCGCATTACATCACGGTGTAACCTGACGTGGTAACTACGGGACCTCACGTCACGTGACACTATAATGTCACGTGACACCGCAGTGTCATCGTGCCACGTGACGTTGCGATGTCACGTGACATCAAAGTGTTGCGTGACATTGCGACGTCATGTGACAATATGATGTTACATGACACAACGGAATCGCACGACACTGTGACGTCATGCAACATCATGACGTCGCATGACGCAATGGCATCACATCACAATGTGACGTGATGCCATGAGGATTTTCTTGCCCCGAAAATGTTCACGTCATCCAGGTCATCTCAGGGTACGCTGGAAAGCTCAAAGTGCAGATCACCAGAGGTTAACAAGTTAACAGGTTTCAAACCGCAAAAGCACGTTTTGCGCTAGTAGCTTTCATCTTGGAACAGTAAGCTTTAAAGCTCTGGCATTTCATCTCTATCGCTAACACTATCCTACTGCCATTTAATAATTTGGGTTGTGTGGATATTTAGACAGTTGGTCAGCCATTTCAAAGTTGAGACGAGTCACTCGCTGTAGATGAGAAGTTTAGCCAGTGCACTACAACCGCTAGCCTGGGGTCTTTAACGCGCATCACGCTGTAGTGATACACGACCGCACGCCGGTACGATGCGCATCCAGATCGAAACGGGCAGCGGTGAGGATTGAACACAGGATCCCTGGGTTCTGCAGCGCGAGCTTTCGCTCCACGTGCTCCGAGCTGGTGTGAGCTACTGCTTGTTCTAAGCATCATGCAGTGTATTCGCGCGGTGCGAAAACCAAGATCCATTTCCCTGACACACTATATCGGCTGCCTAGAAACCAAAAACAAAAGCCTACGTCGCGTGCGACACTTTAGGACGCGTACTATAATGGAACAGCGCTCCTCTCCAGGCAGCGCGCTTCCCAAACACCTTTAGCACGTGCAGAGCCACGATCGGCTTCCTAGGGGGTGGATGGGAGGGCAGAGGGAACTTCTGTTGGCGCTCCCGGGGCCTTGTTTGGCATCGCAGCTAAGCCGCTTTGGCGCGGGTACCCGGAGGGCAACGGACCAGACGGGAAGATCGATGCCCGCCTTTCATCATCCCCCTTCACGGGAAAACTTGCCAACATCCCCCGAGTGATCAAGCGCCGCTGTCAGCGAGGCCTGCCGGCTGGGGCTGGCCCGCCCTGCCGCCGCCGAACACGCAGCGGTGGTGGGCCGAGCACCGCCGAGCCTGCAAGCGGGCAAGTAAACAGGCGCTCTGCGGCTCGGTAATAATGAGCGAGCGAACGAGCGAAAAAACAGGAACAATAAACTTCTTTCGAAAAAGAAAGAAAACCAATAGTATTTCTGATTAGAAGCGATCAGGGCGGCTGGACGCAAACCAGAAACGAAGGAACCTCTCTTTGAAAGCAAAGAAGTTGGGGCAGCGTTTTCATGAAGACGACGACAAGCCGACTCCGACGACTGGGCCGAAATCTAATAAAGACTTCCGCTGCGGCTGCGACGGGAGGAAGCGGAAGGGGAGGCCTAAGTAAAGAGGCGCACGGGCTTTCTTCGGGAAGCTGGTCCCCATATTGTTGGGCCTCGAGGTTGTTGTGCGCGGGATGGGGAAGGAGGGGAGGCGCGTATGAAGGCACCCGGCACACTCCAGGATGGCTGGCAGCTCGGAGCGCAGGTCCGGGGTCTCGTACGCGGTGGCACACGGGGAGAGTATTGGGGAATCCCGGATTGCGGCTTTCCCAGTGCGCAGAACTGCAGGAAACCGACGGCCCAAGTTCCAAGAGAGGTAGCGAACGTTCCCGACTTGCGTGGGGAAGAGCCGTAGCGAAGCGTCGGGGCTTGAAAAGCTACTCATGGAACCTAATTGAGTTACAGTTACTTGAGTTGGAATATAATTAACTTATAAAAGAGGCACCTGCTACATTTTGTTTCATAAGTGTTAGGTACTCGCCACAACCTCCGTCTTTTAAGATGTCCGAGACTATACTTACGGTTGCTGTTCTAACAAGAATGAACAAATATTCGAAATATTTTGTGGTGTAAATGTGTAGTTGTGTTCCTAACTAACGAATCACTTTCAAACGCGTAAAAGTATATTCATCGATTTTCTTTCTTTTCAATTCTGCAATTGCTCGCCGAATCTAAGAGTAAAATTGCTAATATGGTTCCCGTGTTTTCTTCGAGCATTTTATTATGTTACCAAATTGAATGTAACTCACAAAGGGCTTATTTATTAAAATGTGTTTGAATATTAAAAGGCCAAGCCCAGTAGGAAGGTAGAGACAAAATGCGTCTCTGATTAAGAGTGACAAAACTTTTATTTAGTAGATTTTCAACTTTTCCATTGAATGCGACTTTTGCCCTCCGAATCTACCTTAGGCGAAATCCTATAAAAGAGATCTCGTTTGGGCTATACAAATCACCGATAAATTTTCTGCAGCAGTGTTCATGTTATAGCGAATAAAAACGGGTATCAACAAAAGACTTCAGCGGATCACTAAACTCCAAATACGCCTGATGACAGCGATCTGCACTGCGATAAAACGCAGAGGAGATTCCTGAACACGTAGCAGGTGGCGAGTTCCGGGCATTATATGTTATCACTCCTCAGGCTATGATCTCGCGGCATTAGCATTAGTGTTGTGCAGTCGCAATCAAACTTAAGTGGAACGCTCGACCGCGCGTTTTGTTTTCCTCGCGGGGCACTAGCCAGACTGCAGCCGGGAGTACCAATTGGTCACATGGCGCCGGGCCCATCTCAAAGCGCGGGGGGAGCGCGGTTTGTTTTCAGATCAAAATCTAGAAGAAAATAAAACTTACGGCTCGCTACTTATTATAGCGCAGCTCTTAGGCGCCCGTTTCCGGGTTGAGCGGCGTCGCCGTCGCCGTCGGCATAACCGCGTGACGCCCACATGACGTCACGAGAGTCACGAGTTACGTCACACGTTACGTAACTCGTCACCCTCGGGACGTCACTCGTGACCCGTGTGACGTCACGAGAGTACAGAGTGACGTCACACGTGACGTCTCGTGGGCATACCCTCCCCTCCCCTCTTTCTCCTGAAGAGCTGGGCTCCGATTCGGCATTACAGAAAATTGTAAACGTCTTTAATTTTTTTTTTTTTACTTTTGTTTTGTATATTTATTTTGCTCCTTGCATTACATAGGTTATTTCCCGGTGAAAAAAAAATTAAATGAACATAATAAAACTTCTGATTATTGCATAGTTTTTGTACTGCTTGTTTAACGTTGCCTGAGGCGATACCCGTCCAAGCTCGGGGTCTAGCGTGCTCTACCCCCGCCCTGAAATGGGCACGCCGCCACGTGGCCACTTGATACCATCTGCCGCCGCCTGTACGGTTGCGAGTGGCTTTGCATTTGGCAATTATTTAATGTGCCAATGTTTTTAGGGACGTCGTATTGTTAGTCGCTGTTCTCATCGCATTCTCAGAACTAGTTTTCTTTTATGTTCTGGCAAGGAAACGGCCTTATCTAGAGGAAATGTTAAGCTTTCCAGCGCTCATCACACTGGCGAAAAGTGCCGAGTCCCTGAGCTGTGGGGCATGTGCAGCGTACCATATTCCCCAGAAGTGATCCGCTGCTTATGCCCGGGACGATTTCCGCAATGGTGCTCTCATGAATCAATTATTAGAACGGTGTATAAAATGCGGATAACCTACAGGGGGTCGAACCTTTTCATGCTGACTTCACCATTTTCTGCTTGACTACGGCGTCCAAGACCTCCGAATTTTCCGTCTCGTTATAAATGCTCGTTCGGCCAGCTCTAATAATTCTGCACCGAAATCCCACGCTCCAAATCGCCAAAAACAAAGCGGCTTTACGTGAGCCGGTCTACGACGACAACGTACTGCCGAAACTCTCTATCTTTCTTTTTACCAACAACGCCACAGCTTCACCGTGGCTTTCTGTATATAAACTTTAAATAATAAAAAAGCTATACCTCCTTCGGGGAAATCAGTCCGGAGACTTTGCTGCTTTTGTCCCATCTCCTCAACTTCCGCTTCGGTCGACTGAGGTGCGTGCTGGAAAGGTCCGCCGCTGTCGCCGGCCTTGTTACGCTCGCAGCAGTGGTTGTTACCCTTTAAATATTTGTTTCCTGAGCCGCGGCTTAAATAAAAAAAAAGAGGTGAAAAAAAATCCCGGATGACTGATTCGCTTAACCCGCGCCCTTCGCAAAGCGTGAGGGTTCAAGCACGAGCTTGTTAAGCAGAGGGATTTGTCCATCTCCGGCCTTCTTTTCTGGAAGTTACCGACTGTGCTCGACCCACCCGGGACAAAAAGTCGCCGTTTGAAAGTGTACACTGTCCAGTCACTAGAAAACATTGAAGTGCTTCCAGTTTTTTTGTTCTTTTTTTTCAGCGAATGTTTTTAGATTTGTTTCGTCATCAGCCTGGAAGATCTTCAATGGTAACAAAGGACATATTCAAAATCGTCATAGAAGAATGATTCGAGAGTTGACTGAAAGATCTCCCATACCTACGCTCGGCCAAACCTGTGCGGACTGAAGGGGCCTATGAGCATGCAGCATCCTATCCCTGGAAAACATGGTAGATATTCCAGTGCCTTCAGCGGAAGGTTTTCGATCTCTTACAGTACCATCCTAGAATATATTTTATGCCGACGGAGGACACACCATAAATCCACACAGCTAAAGAGCAATTCAAGAGTTGACTGGATATGTATCATGTTCCCTCGCAGAACCTCCCCCTAGGATGTGTGGTCTGAAGTTGCATGAGACCATGCACCCTGTACATGGTCTCATGTACATGAGACCATGTATATGATCGCCCAGGCCTTGCCACGGAAGGTCTTTTGTCTTTCTCAGTGCTACCCTGGAAGATTTGCATGTCCGAGTTTCAGTGTAAGATATCCAATGACTAACCTCTAAGTTGTGTGGACCCAAGTCGCTTGAGCGTATCCACCACATCATATCACTGGAAGACATGATACACTAGAAAGCTTCGCTTCATCCTTAGACTAGACGCAATACTTTTCTTTCGAAAACCCTGTTCTGCCAACATAGGCAATCTCGCAAAACACGGCGTCTTTTTTTTTTTTTTTTTTAAGGCGCGACGTGTTTTTCGTAAGTTGACATTTTAAATGGAGCTAAAGACCATGAACATCTTGTGATTGCTACGGGCAGTGGACTAAAGTTATTTGGTACTGAACTACGTATTTTATTTACGTGTAACACCCAGCAAAAGTCTTGAGTAATTATATCCTGCAGTGAAGAACGTGGTATGTTGCAGTTATTTCGGCTGCTATTAGCGGCGAGATGTTTCGGTAGCGCCCTCGTTTGGTTGCCTTTCGTGACGTCATTACCTTGTGAACAACAAGTTCGATGGTGCTCGTAATGAGCATGGTGAAAGCCTGAAAGCATAGCGCTCTCAAAGCAACACTGCCAACACCGTCAAAGTTGAAGTTCTTACATTCCTCTTATTTGCGTCGATGAGAAATCCTTTGCTGACGTCATAGTCAGCATTCGGCCAATTGTGGTGAGCCGACCACAGTGACGCTTTTGATCGTTCACGTCGCCAATATGTAAAGCCCCTCTATCCTGGGAAAAGTGGCGCCATTCATTGTTGTGGAAATACTCGAGACACGTGTCGCGCGCAACTTCTGAGAAGAACATGGCGTCTGAAATCTAGGTCAGTGCTGCGCTGTGCCGCCATGATCTTCCATAGGGCTGCACGTTGCACTTGCCTCTTGCATTGACGCACGTTGCGCTACTTTTAAAACATAAAGGGACTTTAGCTATATGGCGTTAGTCTTTTTCTAAATCCTGCTAAATAACGGACGCGAGTCGACGCAGAAAAAAGGCCAGTCTACTTAAAGGCACATTCACACTGAAATAAAAGCGCGCGTTGCGGTCCACGTCGACGCCGGCGTTCTAAAAGACGAAGCAGTCACACAGCGCCACCCGACGGCGTAGTCTTTTCGAAGAACCTCGCGTTTGTCGAGAGAACACGGAATTTTGTATTCGTCTGCTTCATACGATTGTTGTTGCCTTGCCTTCGCGATTGCATATGCGCTAGCAGACAACCGTTTTCACTGAATGCTCAACGACGATGATTATATATACGTTTACACTCCGGCTATTGGCGACGTGAGCGATCGAAAGCGTCGCTGTGGTCGGCCCACCACAATTGGCCGAATGCTGACTATGACGTCAGCAAAGTATGTCTCATCGATAGAAATAAGAGGAATGTAAGAACTTCAATTTTGACGGTGTTGGCAGTGTTGCCTTGAGAGCGCTATGACTTCAGGCTTACAGCTGCTCATTACAAACACCATTGATCTTGTTATTCACAAGGTGATGACGTCACGAAAGGTAACCAAACGAGGGCGCCACCGAAACATCTCGCCGTTAATACGCAGCATTGACGAAAGGCACAGACTCGAGCGGGCAGCTTCAGAAGGTGCTCTGTTGCAGCGTTTTTGTGCAAACTACAGTGTTGTGCAAACAAAGCACGGTGCTACGCCGGCGCGTCCGTACCTTTAACACTGCACGCAGCTTGTGCGATAGTGTTTTTGATAGAGAACTGGTGTTTTCCGTAGTGGTGGGTGCACACAAAGACTACACAGCACATTGGGAGTGATCGCACCCGCACAGTCGGAGGTCGGAACACACCGCGAACTTCGGTGGCAGCTTTCACACAAATGATGAAGAGTAGTTCCACGGCGTCGTACACGCACATAAAACACTGCGCACAGTCAAATGTTCCAATCGGCTTGCTTCTCTCCACGTTGAAATGCTTCCAGCCACGTTTAGGCAAGTGCACGAATCCCTTGACCCGTCTGCTTTTCGCATTCATTGTAGGTCGAAAATAAAAACAGCGAAAATATGTCCTAACCGGAAAAGGGCGACACGTCACGTCCGGACGCCCGCTGATTGGCTCAAGCGCGCGCGTCGAGGGAAGAATTGGGTCCAGAGGCGTCGTCTCCTTGCGTCGTCCTCCTCGGCGCGCGACATTTTTTTAATACAAAAATAAGCAAAAAATTCACCCCACGACGCGCGTCTTTCCGCTCTGTGAATGCGCCGTAAGAGGCACGAAACGCACTCTTCAGTCGGGACCACCGATTCCTTACAAAAAGCCGCATCCTGACTTTCCAGCGAGCGACATAGAGTTCCCATGGTGTACTACACCGTTCTCTTTACAAGTAACGACAACTGACTTGTAGAACGACTTAGCAGGGGGAAAATGTATCCCTCAAAATTAATCTGCCGCCATATGCCACCAATGTTTTTTTTTTTTCTTTTCGTGTTTTTTTTTTTTTAATTTGCTGCTTATAACCACCGTAGCAGCAAACAATGTCCCTACACGCAAGAATTAAGAAGTGGATCTTTTTTTATACATAAGGTTTATCTGCAACAGCTACATGCACCAATAAACATTTTCAGGGGGAAACATTGCGCCTCTCAATTAATTATTCCTCTGTGGGTCGCCAATTTTCTTTATAAAACCGGCCCAAATATGCCCGTTGACGACTCAAGGCTTGTAGGTGTTAAAGGAAACCTAAGTGCACCATATATGCTTTTTTTATGTAGAAACTTCACTAGGACAAACAGCACGCACCACTAACACATTCTGGGCACAGAGCATGGCTTATAGGTGTTCATTCTACCCAACAATTTCTTCTACTTTTTTTTTCTTAAATCCAGCGGTGCCACGCTGGTCGACGGCGCCATCAATGTCTTAATTTAAAAAAAAAAAAAGACAAAGCATTTTTTAGGAGCTTTAGTTCAGGCAGATTAACCGTTACGTATCAGCCACGTTGTTTCCTCCTTCTCCATTTCCACGTTTAAAAAAGTACAGAAAGGTAGAGTGCAGTCACGTGGTACAAGAAGACGGCGGGTGATTGGGTCTAGCAAACGCGTGGAGCGTCCGCTGTACTGTCGGCTTACGGGTGGGCAGAAAAGAGCTCGCTGTTGCCGCGGGTAATCGACCGACTCCCCGGAGAATCCGCTGGACAGCTATAATTATTCCCGGGCGGTGGCCGAGCGGTGTCGTCAACACCGGCGACGTGAACACCCGAGGCTTAAAATAGTGAAGTCGCTAGCAACGGTAACATTCGAGCGTTGCTAAAGGGTCGTGCCCAGAACAAAGCGAAATGATATTTAGTCATATATATCTTTCGTTTTCGAGAGATGCATTTGATGCACTTTAGGTGCGTTTAATGAGCTACCGCTAACAAAAGCGGAGGATTTCGTGTCGGCACGAATAAGCTTGATAATGTTGACTCTTCTACAATCATAAGCCGAGGTCACACTGATAATATAAGTAACGCAAACGATCGTCTGGAGACACTGTCTGAGTCGTTTTTCTTCCTCGTACGACAGTCCTGTCAGGCTGGTCATACAAAACTTGTCTGCAGGTACGTTAAAAGCATGTATGAAGCTTCGAACATGCTCTAGGCGCAGATGATTTTGTCATCATGTCTGCTGCAAACCACCGTGTCTTTTGTACGTTGTAGGAGCAGCGCTAGTGCGGCTTTAGCAAACCCTTGGTGGCCACACTCGATTAACCTCTCCCGATGACATTTTTATCGCTTAGCAGAATTAGAGAAACGCTCCTTAGTGAGCACACTCGGATGGCAGTGTCAAAGTTAACACCAGAATCATCATTCGAGCCGTATTGTTGCTCGACTCCGAATGACTCGAAAAAGATTTCCTTGCAAGCCTCCGGGTGATAACGGGCGTTTCGCTCAGCGACTTAGCTTTTTCAAGCCTGAGCATTTCTGTACTAACTGACAGACGGAGAACGGCATACAGGTTCTTCGGTTGTCCCGCTTCCAGCGTGAGCTTCCTATGTTTGATAATGACTCACTAGACTCCAGCGTGCCGGAAAAAGCTAAAGCACGGCGGGTGGCAACCAGTGAAGTTCTACAGGCAGGGCATCCAAAAGTTTCGCGCTGCTGTTCTTATGCGGTGAGTAACGAGCCAGTGGTTTCACGTTGTTTCTGCAAACGGAGACTATACCTACGCAATTTGTTTACAATGTCACTGAGTATAGGGTGGAGCGCTCTCAGAAGAGATTCGTGACACAGTGGTGTATCGTGTGTGAGCCGCAGGACGCGCCGTTGCCGTTTCGCCGCTCCCCATTCATATTCAACGCTGTATACCTCCAAACGTGACCTCAATAATGCGTCAGAAAGCGGGCTTCTGCTTCTCCAGTCATCGCATGCATAATGCGGACGGCTCTCGACTCGGCTTCAAAGAGAGACTTGGGCGAGGAACGCGAGTGCGCGGGGCTGCGCCGCAAACAAGAATAAACAGCAGAGCGCGGGCGGACCACGAATAACAGGAATGGGAGATTCGGTGGTACTTGACCACTGTCACGTCCCTGGATCCAAACAAAGAGGAAGACAGCAAGAGCAGAAGCCGTCAAGAAGCAGATTGCGGGGCCGACCCGAAGAGGCGGTCGACTTGGGAGCAACCTGAAGGTGTCGCGGTAGTCTGGGCAGCGGTCCGAAAGACCTCAAGGGAGAAAAGGACGTGAAGAATAACCTGGCGTCCACCCGAACGTACCAGAGGTTGTCTTAGAAGCAGCACGAGAAACCCCAGGAGAAATGAATCGTGCAAGACGGGTTCGGCGGTGACCCCAAGCGGAAGCAGGAAGTCTCGGCAGCGACCCGGAGAGACCCTATGCGGGGCTACTACTGACGCTGCCCAGTTGGAGGCACTGCACTGGCTGCGACTCTTTATATGTTGACGGGGACAGCTGACCATCTGATAGCCTTCAGGAGAGAAGCCTAACCTCTGCTATTGTGTACGTTAGCTGAAAATTAACCGGTAATGTGTGGAGAAGGGGAACAAGGGGGACAAAGGACTAACACAAATCTTCTCTTGTTCCCCTTCTCGGGGGATTATTTTCGTCATTCTTGTCCAGCTCGCTTGCACCTTTGCATTTAATTGCATTATAATCGTAATGTGGTCGCCACGAAGAAGAATGTGAGACTGTTCTGAACCTTTGTGAATTTACATATATTATCACGAATGAAAAAAGGTAGACTAATTTATAGTTGAAAATAAACTACTAATGAGGGCTATTAGATTTTACAAACTTAAAGCAAAAGGTACCAACGCTTCTTGCGTCAACGACGGAAGGGCGACTGTCCTGATGGTGCCAGTGTCATCCACGTTTATACAGATCCCGTAGTCTACAACATTCTCCAAAGGAACAAGCGATACATTACACGATACTACTATAACTTTCCAGAAGAGCTTCGAAAGGCAAAAAAAAGAGCTAGGCTGGTGGTGTTCGAACCGCGTGCCTTCGTACTAGAGTCATGTGACGGGCTAGTTGGTTATACATTACAAAATGAAAGGTAGCGCTAAAGACGACGACAAGTGGAAGACACAGACACGGACAAGCGCTGACTCACAACTGATATTTAGTGAAGAATCATAGGAAGACAAAGCAGAAGTGTAAGGTCATATACAAAATGAGACAGAAGACTAACCAAGACGAAAGAAAGCAACAATTATTTTTTACTTCAAAATTAATAAATAATAAAGAAATCGGGGTAAAATTTCAAAATTTACACTAATGAAACACAAGAAAAAATAAAATAAAATGCAACAGCAAGGCGAGTGTGTCACATTGTTGGGAGGTATCATACTTCCTGTAAACATCTCAAAGCAGCTCGAAAAAGGTCCCAAATTTTGCACTCTGCCTTATAGGCAAGGCGTACATATGTTATCCAACATTTATAACATCGCAGCGAAAGCCCAGGAAACCGATAGAGTCCAGTGCATTGACGACTGTGTTGATCTGTTGCTGAAAGCAAATCCTCACAACAAGAACATGACAAAATCGGCTTATATCGCAAGCCATTTCAAAACGAACAATCTGACTGTATTGGTATCTGATAAAGAAGGTTTGTTTGTTGTAGCAACTAGAACCACCTACCTAAAGAAGGCTGGAGTAGCCATTTAAAAAAAAAAGAACTTGAAACAACCATTTCGTTGTTTACCCTGAGACTGGGTTTTTTTTTAGAAGAGCAAAAGTAACAGAAGTTATCAGGGTTCAAAGCAAAACCAATGAAGGCGAAGCGCTTCAATTGTGTCACAAACTTGAATTGACACAATTAAAAAAAACAGGTCACGTCTGCAAAAGAAGATCTGCTAGATATATTCTTTACTGCCAAAACCCACAAGAAAGAGTGTCCGTTCCGCACAATCGTCACGAAAAGGGGTCCTTGGCAGGGAGCGGTTTCACGTTTTCTTCTCCGTCAACTCTGAACTCTCCAACTTGGTGATCCGTTCCGGGTCCCCAATTCTGATGCCTTAATTCAATATCTAAAAACCAATGCTTCAACAGTACGTTATGGGCTCTCTCTCGACGTTGAAGGTTTATTTTATTCCATCCCATACGCTGAACTGTTTGAAGCAGTAAATGAATCTATTGAAGCAAATGGAGCAATAGCCTTTCAAAATAATTTTGGCCTTCCGGTGGAACCGTTTTTAGAGCTCTTAGGGTTCTACTTATCATTCACTGTAGTCACGTTTAGTGGCAACAACTACCTTCAAAGAAAGGGAATGTAGATAGGGTCACGCGTTGCCCCTGTGTTATGTGACATTTTCCGGTCCAAGTGCGACCGGTTCATTGCCGATAAACTTTTAAGTGGCCAAGTCGCGCGTATTTTTAGATACGTTGACGACTACCTCGTCTTTCTCACTAATCGTCCGGAAGAGAGCAACACCAAAGTAGTTCACGACATTCACGCTACCTTTGTGAAACATTTTCAAGAACTAAGCTTTACACATGGATTTCCCACAAGCAGCGTCCTTCCATTTTTAGACTTGCGAATGACCTTCCAGGACAACACTTTGTGCTGGATGTATTCGCCAAGAACAAACAAAAAGCTACTCCGATTCGATTCAGCACATTCCAAACTTACCAAAAGAGGAATCGTGACCAATCGCTTAAAAGCGGCGTTAAACAAGTCGTGTCACCATTCAGCCCGAGAGAGCTTCACCAACCAAATCCAGCGACTGAAAATTTCGGGCTACCCCGTGTCCACCTTGACGGATGTGGCAGAAAGTAAATTAATGCATGAAAAAATACAAGACCGAAGCGAAGAGAAGAGGAGCCGACCAGCCATACTGCCGCACGTCCATTGCATTTCACATAACTTGAAAAAGGTAGCCAACAGGTTTGACATCAGGGTGTTGCTTTCTGCACCTGACAAGTTGAAACGGCTGTGCCCGAAAATCAATTCTCAACACGACAAACAGGACAAATGGGATGTCAAGAATGCTAACAAGTTTGTGAACTGCCTTAAAGGCGTAGTATATGAGATTTTGTTCTCGTTTGGGAAGGTGAACTTGGGTCAGACTGGCCGGTGTGTGAACATGAGATTGAGATAACATGCACTGTCTCTGAAGACATCACCGGCGGGACAACTCGCTCTACACGTACGAGATTTCAAGTGCACTCCTTTCTTCCATCAAACAAAAATCTTAAGGCAGTTCAGCGATCAAAGAACAAGAGGAATTTATGTGGCGCAAATCATAGCAGCGGAAGGGGGTACATGCATAAGTGCACTGTCGGTAGCCTTATCGGCGAAGTAACTGCACTACTTCCAATCTTTTGTCTGAGAACTTCGTTTAACTAGATTAATTTTCACAGTCCTCTTTTTCCTCTTTCTTTTTCGTTCTTTCATTTTATTGGAGTAGGTTTTCATTCCAATTTGCTTCTTGCCGATTTTCTTCTTTCCATTTTATTCCATTTTGTTGTGTTTCATTAGTGCAAATTTTAATTTTTTTACCTCGCTTCTTTTTTCTTTATATTAATTTTGAAGTCAAAAATAATTGTTGCTTTCTTTCGTCTTGGTTAGTCTTCTTTCTCATTTCATATATGTCTTTCCACTTCTTCTTTATCTTCCTTTGATTCTTTACTAAATATCAGTTGTGAGTCAGCCGCTTGTCCGCGTCTGTGTCCTCCACTTGTCCTCGTCTTTAGCGCTACCTTTAATTTTGTCACGTGCCCTCACCCGGGAGCCGCGCGCGATGCCAACTCGGCCATGAACGCGGCAATATTGGATCAGGGCCACGGTGTAAGATAATACTCTTCAGGTGAGGACACAGCGGGGCTGAACGCGCGGCGCGAGGAATCAGATAGTGTTCGATTGACGGGCATCCGAAAGGCTGCATTATTCCGCGGCCACCGTGCCCGCGGCTGACAGTGTCGCCGGCGGACAAACGGCGAAACTGTGTGAGAGCGAAAAAAGTGGTCTTTCTGCACGAGCGACAACCTCGCTGGAGCTCTGCGCGTGTGGAGCATGAGGCGGCACGAGCCGTCTTTGCCGCGCCCACGGGTCGACGAGTCCTTTGCCGGCGCCGAACTTTATCTGCACTGCGCGAGGAGCGCGCTGTCCTCACCTGACGAGTATTACCTTACACCGTGATCAGGGTCGCTAAACTCGTCAGACACAACTTTCTTCGTGTTATGACATAGCGGGGGGAGGAGCCGAAAGATTGCTGCGAAGTTTTCTTTTCTCACAAACCCGCAGATCCGTATATCTTCGTGACGTTTTTCATTGAAAGGGGGAAAAATCCCTACTACTCCCTAGGCGCCGAGCTAGAGCAGCACACGGAGACGAACGTGGTTCGTATACGTATAATGTCACGATGAAGATTATCAGCTGCGACGTTGATGGTCTCTAAAAAGCACAGCGGAGGCTTGGGTAATTGCATTCTAAAATCAACACCGTCGAACTTGATAGTCTGATATTGTTCTTATTTCCGCCGATAAAGCAGAATTTACTAAAAAAACATCCCTGTCGTCCCTTTTATTTATCTCGGCCTTTTGAATTTGATCAGTGTGTAGCCCGACGTGGCTAGGTCACAAGCAGCCGAGTAGCATTGTCCACCTTTGGACGGATTTCGCTTACAGGCAGTTGTCCCCCATCAGCGGGATATAAAATCCTTTTATGATAGACTTTCAAAGATAAGCCAAACTGGGATTAATTCTGCGTTCATCAATTGAAATAAGAGTAATGTCAGTATGGTCAATATTGACAGTGATGTTTCGAGAACGCGAGGACACCAAGCTTTCATCGTACACAACCAAACGTTTCACCGTCGACTCGAACACGCACCATCAAATTTGTCGTTCACAACTGATCATCCTGACCCTGACGTCAAAGTTATGAACTATAAAAGGACGTCGCTGAACGCGCCTGCACACAACGAGCCCTGGCACGAGCCTCTCGATTGAAAGTCTGTCATGGCCGCTCGTAAGTTCATGGAACGCGCCCCGTTTTAATAGACCCTTTCCGAAATTCAGTCTGGCCACTTTGATCACTATCATCATCTGTGGAACGGCATCTGTGCCATACGAATGGCGGCCTTCTAGTGACTGATAAAGGAAGACGTTGAAGATGCTCCTAAGCGAATGTTGCGAGGCCTGTACATTCAGGGGGTCAGTACGACGCGATGTAGGTCGCGTCGTACGGGTCAGTACGACGGGTCAATACTGACGGGTCAGTACGACGCGACGACGGGACGAACACAAGAGCTACGTAAGCGTTTATTTCTAATAACTCAGATTCAGTCAATCTGTGGGCGGTACACAATCGGCTTTGAAGCACTTTGGTGTATTAGAATTTTCTCGAGGCATCCGAGTGCGTTGTAGCTTTGTTCAGAATGCGGGTTCTTGGTCACCATCGAACTGAGAGTAATTGAGAAAGAACTCACACTGAACAATTCCTCGCATGCCGTTGACTTGCGAAAGTGACGGTGCCGATACAAGTTTATTTCCGCCATTGATATGACAAAACCTAAACTGCTTTACAAACCACCAGATGGCACTGAATTTCGGAAAGGGTCTATTCCAGAATCTCTAGAACCATAATTTAGAAGATTGCACGCTGTGCTGTTTTTCGTCATCGCTCAGTTGGAACGCCTCTAAGCAGGGTCGTCGAAACAGAAGAACGGGGAGGGGGGCGATTCACCCCCCCCCCCCCCCCCCCCCCAGTGGCGTTCAAAAAGGGGGCGCAAAGGGCATAAGGGTGTAAGGGAGTGGGGGGATATCGCCCAAGCCCCGGACTATAGCATTTTAGAGAGTTATAATAAAAAAATGACAGACGTTTACAGTTCTCTATAATGTCGAATTAAAGCGCAGCTCTTGAGGAGGAGGAGGGGAGGGCACGGAGGGGAGGGTATGCCTCTCCGCCCCCCCTCCTCCTATCCTGTTGCTTTCTCATTTAGCGGGGAAACCTAATTGGTGTCAAAATCACGTGACGTCAATTTCCCCGCAAAATTTAGTGAAGAAACGTCCCATAATGCAACGCGCGCGCAGTTACGCCGACGGCGACGCCGCTCAAGCTCGAAAGGGGCGCATAAGAGTTGCGCTCTCAAAATTCGGGGGAAGGGATATCCCCCTTCTTCACTACTATCTCCCCACCCCCTTCTCTCTCTCTCTCTCTCTCGAACAATTTCTACGGCCTTTCCTGATCCCTATTTGAGTGTGTGTTTGTGTTGGTTATACCTTTTTTTCCCTTTCCCCGGCTTTTTCTCGCCATCCCCCCTCGCCCCCTCATCTCTCAGACATTACCGACGTCTCTATACACAACGCCTGTGGGTGACCCCGGTGGCGTTGTTGACAGTGGCGGAAGATGAGCTCTGAAACCGCGTATACCACGCACGGCTCCACAATATCACAAAGTTTAATCTTCGCCTCGATTCCGAAGCGAAGATTTTGGCCTCAAATAACTCCTTCTCAAAGTTGTGAAACGTCACTTTGTCGTCACCAATAACTTCCACAAACGACGATCTTCCGACGAGAAAGTTCAGAGTATTTACAGCCCACCTAGGTACAATCTACGTTTCATTGACTCTATCGCGGCGTAGGGATGTAGGGACACGCGGGCGCGACGTCATCAGCGCAGCCGTTCAATCGGCTGGCCCCACGGTGTTGCTGGCGCGCGCTGCGATGAAGCTCGCTACAACTTTGTGCCCAACATTCTCGCTGGAATTTTAGCACCGAGAGAGCTTGTATGATTGACATCTCGTCCCGCGTGACGCCAACGTCGCGGGAGTCCAATCAGCACGCTCCGCGAACTTCGTGCCCAACTTTGTGTTTGACGAGTTTAGCGACCCAGGGCTCATTTTCTATCTTTGTGTAACAAAGTTTTTCATTCCTTCAGCGGGCGGTTTTTATGCAGACCTTTGTTGGTGAGGTTTTGCAGCGGGTCCCAATGTGCGTTTGCTCGAGGGTCGTGCACGTGTCCTCACTCTGTCACGTGACATCTGGGTGTGACGCCCAATGTCACGTGAGGGCGTTCTGTATAATTGTGAACACATGTGGCCTCATGTTTATTGTGTGGCACATGTGGCCTCACAATAAACGTTAGTAAAGTAGCTCAGTTACGGAACTGCCAGTGGACGCTGCTTCTACAGACAATGCCCCCCCCCCCCCCCCCCTCCGACGGCTCGCCTCCCGGCGTTCGACGAGCTACTGTTTTGATGGGACGGCTGCTATGATAACTGCAGTGCATTCTTTGCAATACGTATGTGTTACCTTCTTGAAGGGTTTATTGAACTGCGACATCAGAAGTTACACACAGCAAACATGCGTTCGATCGGCCGGCTTGGCAGTTTACAAGATGGAGACCGTCTGAACAATAGAAAGGTAAGAAGATTCGCACGAGGCCCAAAGTTGCCAGGTCATATCAGTATGTTTCGAAGCACAGCGTCTGGATGGCGTTTCGCCGAACTCTATGAAAAACACAGTTTCGAAAAACAAAATCTAGATGGCGCTTGAAACGACGGGAGGCGGACTGAAATTAGTGAGGCGGGTACCCCTTCCCGCGGGAGTTCCACAACTGAGGTAATCTAGCAACGTTGCTAACAATGACACGTGTCTTCATGGATCCGCGTGACGTCACCAGACACCATGACGTAAAAAAAAAACATTTGCCTGCATATTTAGCAGAGAAGTGCTTCGCGCATGTCGCCGCCATGACGCCATATTTAGCGGAGAAATGCTTCGCGCATGTCGCCGCCATGACGCCATATTTAACAAGAAACTTTTTACCGCCAGATTTATCGGTAACATATCTCCCCTAAATTTGGTGCCAACGTTTTGATCAATCATTCAAGCATTTCAATAGACCTTTCCGGGAAATACCAGGAAACATCGCAGCGAGGGGAATTGTGAATATGTTCAGATGTACTCTCGTGTCGACTGAAATGTTTTGTGTATTTTAGAAGCGGCTTGATTCAATGTCTCCTATTAATAAAAGCTCAGAACACAAAAAATAAAGCCAACACAAAATGAGGTTATCATATACTCTGTTTTGCATTCCTTTTGCTTTCTCTGCGTCTTGAAATAACAGAATGTTAAACCAACGCCAACTTCGTCTTCGATTCCTGGATAATCTCACGCGTCATACATGAAAACGTCATAATGCAACAAGCAGACGGTGAGGGCGCAACATTTTTCCGGAAATTTCTGTGTATCTTTTGTTTGGCCGGAAGGACGCATCACCTATTGTAAATGAAGTGTTTCTAAAAAAGGAAGGGGAAAAAAGTGTAATTTTTCACCGTATTGAAACGAAGAAAATCCCTGCCTACCGATTTCGTCCTTATTGAATTTACCATTCAGGTAATTTCTTGTATCAAATGTTTTTTGTTTGTTTTTTTAGTTCAAGGGATTTTTCTTTTTACTTTTATTTATAGCCCTAAAAAATGCATTTTTTACCGAAGTAGAAAAAAAAAACTGGAGGTAAAATTTAAATAAACAGCAACAAAAATAAATATGTAGCATAAAAAAAAAAAAAACCTAGGGGAATTCTACAGGAAACTGTGAGCCCCCACGCCATTCGCCGTTATGCATTTCACGTGACACAAGAGAACATATTTTACCATCTCGTTCCCAAAGAAGAAGATAGACAAAACAAAAACGATCAAAAATACTTACGAACAAAGAAATATATGAAACGCTTCCTTCGACACAGAGATGGCGTGATCCACACAGGCCTCGTAACCCTTTCTGCGGGACCGACGTCGGATTTCCGCCGTCTTCGCATTTTCCTTTCTCTTCAAAGAACGCACTTTGTAATCGAAGGCTGTTTCGTCGTCGGATCCCCGGTGATCTTGGGCACGTCACGTCCATCTCTTCATATTTGGCGCAGCCACGCGTATTTCACCGGTGCCCCCCGGACCTGACGTGGGGACAGCGACGGTCGGCTGTCAGGCGACAGATCACGGCAGCTGCCCGGCGCACGAGCGTTGCCGGCCGACACGCCGTGTTCGGTGAGAGTGGGAGTGGCTCCGGCGTTCGTTGGGACATATCGCGTCTGGACTACGAAACTCCGCTGCACCCTGCCATGGAGCGCAGAGGATGCTACGGCTGGGATGTCCGAGCCAATCTCATGCCGTGAGAGTGTCACGCGGACACTGACACGTTACTGAGATGGAGTAACTGAATATACTCACTCAAAACTCATTGGAAAAGTATACAAGTGCGTTACTCGCCATTGCGATTCAAAAGGAACGTGTTACGTCGTGTTGAAACTTAGGAATTATACAACCGTAATAACAGTGAGAGCGCAGGCGAGCTAGTGTAGTTTTACCATTTCTTTATATTTTAGCTGCGTTCGAGACGTTGTCTTCCTATCACTTTGCCTTTCTCTTCCACGTTTTGATGCTTCATAGTTTTCCTGCCCCAGCCTCGGGTGATTTAAAGAAATGGTATATATTCGTGTTTCTCTGAAAGTGTCGTTTTTATGGACTAGTACACTCTTCCCCAGTGTTTGTTGTCATTAGTCATATCTTGCTTCTTGGCGCGTATATTCGGAAATAATAGTGTCTCCTGCACATAACTTGTGCACACGATCTGTGGTCTATCGGTCGTTTTCTCGTCGTGCAAGTTACATGCGTGAGCTGGGGCTCTAGACTCGTCGAACACAAAGTCGGAGCCAAAAGCTCGCGAAGAGCGCCGATCGGACCTCGGCGACAAATGCGCGTCATCATCGTCGCGTGAGTGTAAAGGACGCATGAGCGGTGAAGCTGGACGCCGCGCAGCACTCGCCGCTCGCCATACACCACAGGCGCATCGCGCGTAGAGCCGTGTATGGGGAGTTCGGTCAATAATTGGTAAGAATAAAGAGAAAATAAGGACACGCCATTAGCCGAAAAGCTTTCAATGACCTTAGGCGCGATGATTGACAGCCCTTGTGACCAACCATTAGCCCCAAATATTCCTCTAGTGGAGGCAATGAGCCTAGCAAATACCCTCCAACCACAATTTCTAGGTAGGAAAGTATTGGAGTATTTTGATTCGGCCCGCTAGAGTTGAAATTCACGACTCTTCGCAACTGAAAGGGCAACGCACGCGTGATGTTGTCGTCACAGCGACTTTCGAAACGTAATCAAACTTTCTTTTGTTTATTGTGAGAAAGGGGTGGGCACGTGACTATTTCCCAAGTATATGCAGAGAGTTGTTCGGGTCTGATCCCGAGCGAAGGAAAACCAACCGAAAGTTCGGTGCTGCTGTCCGTCCCTATGCACTCTATGAAACAACCACTTTCCGTCGCAGTGGCACAGCCACTGCGATGGCGTAGGAGCAGGTCCGACGCTGCCGCAAGAGGCTTAAAAACCGGTCTTGTTTCTCTCGGTCCTACTCGGTTGCAAGTGTGTGAACGGAGCTTTAATCGGCGCGCTCCGTAAACTTCGTTCCCAACTTTTTGTTTGATGAACCAACGACCCCAGGGTTGTAGGTTACGTACTTGCGCTGTACACGTTTCCCTTCATAAGTAATTAAGTACTGTTACGCGTCACTTCACCAAAATGTAACTGAAATAACTTACGCGTACCTTGTCTTACAAAGTAACTAGGTCGTTCGAAAAATGTAACTAGGTACAACTTACTGTAACACGTTAAGTACAAGTTTGGCGTCACGTGATACCTTAGGGAGAGAATTAGCGATGCGTGTGGGCGGGTATAGTCACGTATAGTTTAAGAGCGCTGCATTGACTGGGGTGGTGTGCAGCGTCCGTTGCGGTTCATCGTAAGAGAAATGAAAAGCCGCGAAACGCATCAGAGAGCCGCAGTCGCACTTGGCACAAATAATTAACCTGGCGCATATTCGCCTGTTCCAGCGATTGTAGAGGGCGCTGTTGCTCGGCCAAAGTGCCACTTTCGTCCGGCATCTTTGTAAACGGAAGAGCAAGAGTCCGTGTTCAAGATGCATGACTAGAAATGTCGCTAACTTTTGTGAAACCTGAGGTTCCACTATATCACCGAACTTTCTAACTTCTGAGAAAATTCGACGACATTCGACCTTTGACAAGTTTCGCCCGACAACATGCCAAAAATTTTAAAATTTAAAAATAATACTTTATCCAGTTGTGTTGTTTCGAGTCTAATAAAATTTCCACCAAAGTTCTCGCAATATAATCGAAAACCTATAATATTTTATTCATCTAGTTCGTGCGTTACCCTCCTCCGCCAGGTGGCTCTTGAGCGAGTTTATAATTTTTTTGCGGATGCGCATAATAGTTGAACTGCAGCCGAACTTTTCTCGACCTTTCTGTTAAAAGTCCGAAGTCGAACCTTGTCGAACAAGAACCTCGGAAGGTTTCTGACATCCCTTCTGTCCAATCCGAAATTTCCAGCAGGTTCACGTCGCGGTGCTGGTCATGATGTCGTCGCGCGTAAATTAAGGAAACGAAATTTAGGCAGGGATTTAATGAGGTCATAGAGTTTGCAGCCTATGCGCCGAGAAGGTGAGAGGGAGGAGAAGCCGAGAGCGCGCAGTGACGTCAGAACACCGAGCTCTCATTGGAGGGATTAGTGGGTAGACCTAAAGCCAGCTGTCTTTGTCTCCACTGCACTCGTCGAACGCGTTAGCACGCGGGACGCTGGCGTCCGGCGTTTGGCTTTCGCATTGGAAGGCGTTCGACGAGTACAGTGGAGAGAAAGGCTGCAAGCTATAGGCATACCCACTAATAATTCGAATCGGAGTTCGGCGTCCTAACATCACCCGCACTTTCGTCTCCTTCTCACCTTCACTTTCTCGCTCATTCGAGCACATGTCCTCGCAGACATACTGACGCATACGCATTGACTCTCTTTTCGCCCAGCATAATTTTATGTGCTGCGAAAGTGAATAGAGGTTTACTATTCATCTGATTCTTCTGATTACGTCTCAAACGTGCAGGCACACAATACCTTCGACGAGTTCTGTATCTTTAGCAGGATTCGACATGTCGGTTCGGATACCATAAAGCGGACAAGCGCGTTGAGGCTGAAACGCCCGTCGCGACGAAACACCTGTCGCGTCGGGCTTGAGAGTAATTCCTCTGTAATCATCAGCGACGTCGGAACTACGTCACTAAAAAGTGCAAATGCGCTCTGAAACTTTCCCCCTTGCTGCTATTTTCTCCTATAGTCTCCTTTTAGTTTAAGACACGTAAGGCGTGGCCACTTCAGAATATTCTATTATCGTTCTGAAACCAACGGGATTACTGCGTCAGCCAATAAGAAGGCCGAAGAATATATCACGTATCAAGAAGCCTGGTCCTAATAAGTCCCACATTAGTTTTTTTTAAGCTTCCAGCGACCATGGCTCCAGGGCAGTGAAAAGGAAGTGCCTCGGTCGACTGCTAGATCGCGCGACTGGTGGCCAAAAGAGGCAACTTTGGGAAGGCCTAGCCACCGAGCGATTGGACACGAGCACTTCGTCGCAGTTAGGAAAAAAACTGGGATATTCGAGCACGATATCGTGTCCAATGATTGAAACCACGGGCCGCCTCAGAGTTGCGAAAATTTCCCATTCGATGGTGCTACCTGTCAAACGAAACTTCATTGCCCGGTGGGTTATCATTCCGGAAATATGCGGCGCCCCCAATCTCTGATTGATGTATTGTGACGTTCAGATGTACGGCAGGTGATATTGCCACACGCGTCGCCGAGCGAGCGCGTGCGTGGCCGAGTGGTTAGCGTGTTTGGCTGTCGCGCGAAGGATCTGGGTTCAATTCCAGGGAGCCTTTTTATTTATTCTTTCTACTTGGCGTTCTCGTACGTTCGAGACCCTTCTCGTCCGATCCAGTTACCAATGTTCTATGAGTCGAACGTTCTAGGCCGAACGTTGCAGAGACACACGCGTGTACAAAAGGTGCTCCGTGTGGCGAGCCGGAATCAGTTTCGCCCCAGTGTTTGACTCAGCTGTCACGCCGACTTTGACGCTTGGGACGCTCTGCTTTCTTCTGTTCCCTTTTTATTTTTGGGCAAAAGTTCGCCTCATGAAATTTTAAGGTTCTTCACTTATTATCGCCTCATCAATTGTCATTCATGACATTTTGGTGGAGGTGCTGGGTATTTGCAATCTATGCCCGTGGACCGTACCCCTCCGAAAACACGCCGGCCAAGTGATGTGCTCAGCCACAGGAGGCTACCCTTCGCAGAAGACCAGACCAAGGCCTGGTCAAGTCGCCGTAACCAAGGCCTACACCCGGAACTCGGACCCCTGCCGCAGAAATCAAAGAAGAAGACCGCGACGATGACCACTCCACCCGTCATTGTCCTACCCGTCGCTGCCCGTACGCCCACGCCCTTCCACGGTGAGCCCTATGAAGACATCGAGGACTGGCTACAGCAGTACGAGCGAGCGGCCCAGCACAACCGATGGACGGACGAACAGCGCCTGCAGAGTCTTTACTTCGCGCTCGAAGGGACGGCCAGGCACTGGTTCGAGAATCGCGAGACTTCCTTGATCTCGTGGACCGCCTGCAAGGATGCGCTTAGACGGACATTCGCCAACCACTATCGACGGGAGAGGGCCGAGGACCTTCTTCGAATGAGGACCCAGGGGGCAAACGAGACCATCACCAGTTTCGTCAAGGATGTTTTGGGCCTGGTCGCTCGCGCCGACCCTCAAGGCACCGAAGAAAAGAAGCTGCGGATCCTAATGCGAGGTGTCAAGGATGACATCTTCGGTGGTCTTGTTCGTAACCCTTCGTCCACTGTCGAAGACTTCGTCACAGAGGCCACGAACATGGAACGTGCCCTCCTCGAAAGAGCCAGCCACTACCGTCGGCACTCGAGCGTCGCTGCTGCTTTTGCATCGGGCTACGACATCAGCCCTATAGCATCCCCGGCTTTCTCGACATCATCCGCGACATCGTCCGGGAAAAGTTTAAGAAGCTTCTGCCGACTGCTGAACGCCCGGCTTCAATATTCATTGCCGAGGTCGTCCGAGACGAGGTTCAGCGAACGTTCCTACCAGATGTCCCTGTCACCGTGGCCGCACCCGAAGAACCGACGCTGGCCTACGCCGCCATGGCCCGACAACCGCCGCAAGCTCACCGCCAGGTCACGCCACCACCCTGGCGAGACCCTACAATGCCGCAGTATCCTCGACGCCAGGAAGGACAAGTTCAGTATGTCCGCCCGGAGCAACCCTCGCCAAGGAAGACCGACGTGTGGAGGACGGCCGATCGACGCCTGTTGTGCTACCACTGCGGGGAAGCCGACCATATCTACCGCCGTTGCCCCTACCGGCAAATAGGGCTGCGCGGCTTCCACCCGAGCGACCCACGCCCGCGCTACGGTGAGCGACCACAGGAGATTGAAGAGAATATTCGACGACCTCAGTCTCCCCCGCCTGCACCTCGCCGCGGGTCCCGGTCGCCATCGCCAGGACGTCCAGCCTCGCCGATGCACCGACCTCGTCGTGAGAGCCTGTCGCCAATTTCTCGTCGGGAAAACTAAGTGCGGCAACGCCTGCCGGTGGCGTTGCCGAAGACGATCGAAGCAAAGAGCCTCCAAGAACGACGGAGCGCTCCTACTCTCCCGAAGCTAAGCAATACAACGACGCCCCTGCATCGGTGTCTAACAATCTAAACGTTATTATCGACGGCCACGACGCATCGGCACTGGTGGACACCGGAGCAGACTACTCAGACTTGAGTCAGAGGCTCTCTCGCCGCCTTAGAAAAGTGACGATGCCGTGGGAGGGGCCGCAGATACGAACCGCCGGAGGACACCTCATTACACCAGTCGGGAAATGCACTGCTCGCGTCGAGATCCATCGTGAGACGTGCCCTGTGAAGTTCGTCGTTCTGCAAGACTGTGCGAGGGACGTTATCCTCAGAATGGACTTTATCTGCGAGTGTGGAGCCGTCATCGACCTCGGAGCAAACCGGTTGACACTACGAAAACCTGTTTCACCACCGGAGGAACCCAAAGCGACATCATCTGCGGTCACAGTTCTCGCAAGCCACGGGAACTTACCGCCGCGGTCGAGTGTTTTCGTGCCCGTCGGGCTAACCGAAGCTTTCTGCGGCGAAGTTCTGCTCGAGGGAAGTCTCCAGATTGCTTCTAGGAAGAGGAATAGGCGTCGCAAGAGGAGTAGCTGAACTTCAGGACGGCCGCACTGTGGTCCTCGTGACGAACTTCCGGAGTGAAACGCAACACCTCACGAAAGGTGCAGCCGTTGCCCACGTCGAGGAACTCCGAAACTCCGCCGAAATCGCCGGCATTACTGACGAATCTTCGCTACCTCAGCAAGACAGTACGTCGCGAGCGCAGCTCGACATCGACCCTAAGCTTCCGGGCCCGAAACGACGGCAGCTGCTTAACCTCCTGGCCGAATACCGCGACTGCCTCGCGACGTCGTCGAAGGTGCGCCAAACAGCCGTTGCGAAGCACCGCATCGTTACTGAGGACGACGCGCGCCCTGTGCATCGATCGCCGTACAGAGTCTCCGTTAAAGAAAGGGAGGTAATCCAGGAACAAGTTCAAGAGATGCTGAGCGACGACATAATCCAACCTTCAAACAGTCCGTGGGCCTCTACAATCGTACTGGTTAAGAAGAAGGACGGAACGCTTAGGTTCAGCGTGGACTACCGGCAGCTGAACGCGGTGATGAAAAAAGACGTCTATTCACTCCCCCGCATCGACGACACTTTAGACCGGCTGCGCCACTCTCGATACTTTTCATAGATGGACCTGAAGAGCGGCTACAGGCAGATCGAAGTCGACGAACGGGACCGAGAGAAGACAGCTTTCGTCACGCCGGATGAACTGTACGAGTTCAAGGTTATGCCCTTCGGACTGTGCATGGCGCCAGCAACTTTCCAGCGTGTCATGGACGCCGTACTGGCAGGACTGAAGTGGCAGAGCTGTCTCGTCTACCTCGACGACGTCGTAGTGTTTCCCGGTGACTTCGACGAGCACTTGCGGCGATTCCGAGCTGTTCTCCAAGCCATACGGACCGCCGGACTCACCCTGAAGCCGTCAAAGTGTCGGTTTGCCTATGACGAACTGAAGTTCTTAGGTCACGTGGTTAGTAACGAAGGCGTTCGCCCTGACCCAGAGAAGACTCCTGCCGTCGCAGCATTTCCAGCGACGCGAGACAAGATGGCCGTGCGAAGGTTCCTTGGACTATGGGCCTACTATCGGCGCTTCGTCCCGGATTTCGCAAGGATTTCCGCACCGCTCACAAACCTCACGAAGGACGCCGAGAAGTTCGAATGTGCCGAGGAGCTCCAGCAGGCATTCAACGAGCTGAAGCGATGACTGCAGACTCCTCCTGTTCTTGGACATTTCGATCAGGATGCGGAAACCGAGACTCACATGGACGCAAGTAACGCGGGACTGGGCGCAGTACTGGTCCAAGTGCAAGAACGCATCGAGCGAGTCATCGCCTACGCAAGTCGGACACTGTCCAAGGCGGAGAAAAATTACTCCACGACTGAGAAACAGTGTTGTACGGAACGGCGTTCCAAGGAACAGGAAAGGCGTTCCTGGAGCGCGTTCCTTTTAGGAGGAACGAAGGAACGCCGCCGTTCCATTCTGCAACGGTGGAACTGGAACGGGAACTGGTTCCATTTTTACTGGAACGGAAAAAGGAACGGCGTTCCTTTTTTCGTTGAGTGGGGCGATTGTTACTTAATTTGCGAAAGGGAAATTTTAAAAGTATAATAACAATATATTTACGAAGAGCAGAATCGCGATAACGTTTTTGTTACTTACTCTAGGGTTTATGTTGCGGCGTCCTCGCTTTGTAGCAGTCGGATTCAGCGAGCTACAAAAAACGACGAGCGCGAAAGGGTCATCTGAGGGGCGACGTATCTTTGTGTGTCCGAAACACAGGCGCGCGTTGACCCATGCCGCGAGCCCCCTCTCCTCTCTCTACCACCTAAACCAGGGGGAGCCTGTGTTAGTCAGAAAAGAAGCCGCCGCCATATAGCTGTCGGCGGGGTGCGCAATGTGCCTCAAAAAAGGCCAATCACGTTCACGCCGCTACGCGGCGACAATCTGCGGCGGCACATTACAAGCAGAGCCTTTTATACTGGGAGAGTTCGGCGGTTCTTTGATCCAGCCGCCAGTCTGGCAGCACTGATCAAACAGTCTGGCAACTGTGCGCATCGCACTCCGAGTTTCGATGTCCGCCATGATGTGCCTTGCCGTCTAGCGTGGAGCGAGAGACGACGATGAAAATGATCGTTCTGCGCTCTGCCAGACGTTAGAAGAAAACGAAATGGGGGGCTGCAGTGCCGTTGGGTGCACGAACAACGCAAAAAGGGGGTTCAGGATGTACCGGTTCCCGCAAGGAAAAGAAAACCGCGCAAGGCGCAAGATCTGGGAGACCAAACCAAAAAGGGCTGACTGGAAGCCGACTTCGAGTTCTCGATTGTGCGAGGTAAGTTATAATTAACGTATGATTAACGTCACAAAATGCTTGTTTTTAGACTTTCTCCTTACGCCAACAAAAGCACGAACGGCAAAACCTACACGCGTATACATCGCATGTCAATGGGGACCCATTCGCCGGGAGGCACATCATGGCGGAAGCGGCGCCCGCTGAGTCGGCTAGACCTAGCGGGCCGTAAGCCACTCCCACCCGCCGAACTCTCCCAGTATAAAAGGCTCTGATTACAAGGTGACACGAGCGGTGCGGCTGACGACTTTTGGCGGTAAACAACAGTTAGGTTTGGCGGCGAATACAAACCCCAGCACCGCGTGGTGGAGCGCTAAAAGCGTCGGGCCACGTAATGCCAGCAAGCAAATCCGTGCGTTAGTCAGAAAAGAAGACCCCGCCGTGGCATGTCTAGCTGTCGGGAAGGCGCGTATTTCTGATATGCCTCGAAAAAGGCCAATGCGTTCACGCCGCTACGCGGCGGAAGTCTCTGGCGGCACATTACAAAGTGACACGAGCGCTGCGGCTAACGATATTTGGCGGGAAACAACAGTTAGGTTTGGCGTCCAATACAAACCCCAACGTACGTGGTGGAGCGCTTAAGCGTTGTGCCGCGTAAAGCCAGCAAGCAAATCTCTCGAGGGGGCATCTCCATGTAGGAGGCGGCATCTATGTACGCGCGAAGCACGGGCGCGCATTTACCCATGGCGCGACGTGTTAGTCAGCTGTAGCTGTCGGCGAGCGCGCATTTGTTACATGCGTCAAAAAAAGGTCAATCAGGGATCCCGCATTCGCCCCATGGTTTTACTCCATGAGGACGCAACTATACGCGCCCGGTAGTTGTGGCGAGGACGCACATTCTTGGGACTGCATCAACCGACCTCCTCCTGTCTCCTGTGGTTTAAGTGATAACTGCCACAATGAGTGCCGACGTCCAAGTGGACTGTCTCTGCCCATAGCTGTCAACAATGTTCAAACCTGTCCAAGACAAGGGCAATGGCAACAAAACATACCAATGCTTGACTTGTGCACCGTCAAGCAAGACGATCGGACGTGTCCAGGTAAGGTTTATTTATTTTTCTTTCATGCTCGGCAACTCTAGGGAGTTCTGCATTCCGTGTCTAGGTTAATGGTTTGTTATTTTGCATTCATGTTACGTATCGTCTTGCAGATAGCAACATTGAAAGGCAACTCTTGTTAAGTTCCAAAAAAAGACTTTGTTAGATTAAACGGGGAAGGTTGTAAAACGCCCGTGCAACGTGGCGTAATACAGAAGAATAAAATTGACACCGCTCCTACTTCCCGGCAAACAGTACATTTGGCTCGTCTGAACCGCCCACCACAAACATGGATATGGTAAAACGCTGGGGTTTTTAAAGATGAATAACTCAACAAAGAGAACCTTGCTTCAGCTTTTCTTTTCCTTTTTTCTCCTGGCGTCGATCCTTCCATCACGGCATTCAAATTTGTATGTTGCCATTTGATGAAATAGATAAAAAAACTGTTTGATCTATTAAATATGGTAATTAGCAAAAATACAAATGTAACGGGAACGAGTTTCTTTCTCTCAGATGGAACTTGTAACGGGAACGCGTTCCAAAATTCTGAAGGAACGAGGAACGACCTTTCGTTCCTCTTCGTGAGGAACGTGTACAACACTGCTGAGAAAGAATGCCTTGCGGTCGTCTGGGCAATCACGAAGTTTCGTCCGTACTTGTACTTTCGTGTAGTCACGAACCACCACTTGCTCTGCTGGCTTGCGAACCTCAAGGACCCGTCAGGACGCCTCGCTTGATGAAGTCTCCGACTACAAGATTTCTACATGACTGTGGTCGACAAGTCAGGCCGCAAGCACAGCGACGCCGACTGCCTGTCCAGAGCCCCCGTCGAAACGCCTTCCGGCAGCAGCGACGACGATGACGACGAGTGCTTCCTAGGCGCAGTGAATACCGACGACATGGCAAGACGTCAAAGATGCGATCCTGATTTGCGCGCGCTAATCGAGCACCTCAAAAGACGAGGGGGCATTGTTCCCCGTGTCTTCTCGAGAGCCCTGCCGACCTTCGTCGTCCGACAAGGTGTACTTTACAAGGAGAACTTCGGAGACAACAGCTCGCCATGGCTGCTGGTAATCCCTACCGACCTTAGAGCGGAGATCTTCCAAGCCTGCCACGACGACCCGACGTCCGGAGACAACTTGGGTACAGCCGTACGCTGGCCTGAATTCGTGAAAGGTATTACTAGCCCGAGCTGCCGAAGACCTTTCCTCTCGACACACGGTCATGCCACGAGTGCCAGAGAACGCAAGAAACCGCTGACTAAGCCGGCAGGTCTCCTGCAGCCGATTGCTCCCCCGACCGCACCGTTTCAGAAGATCGGAATAGATCTAATTGGTCCTTTCCCACTATCGACGCAAGGACACCGATGGATTATCGTCGCCACAGATTATCTCACACGGTACGCCGAAACGAAAGCCTTTCCTTCAGGGACTGCTGTGGAAGTCGCCAAGATTTTTAACCAGTCCATCGTCCTCCAGCACGGCGCTCCCGAACTCCTGATCTCAGACCGTGGATCATCATTCATGGCCCAGCTGACGCAAGAAGTCCTTCGTCTCAGCTACACCAGCCATCGTCGCACCACGGCGTACCACCCGCCTACAACACGGCCGTGCAAGAAACCACCGGGTTGACACCCTTTCAACTGGTTCATGGTCGCAAAGTAACGACAATGCTGGACGCAATGTTACCCCACGAACCGGGTGTCGGCGAAAGCAACGACGCCCAGGTGGTTGCCCAACTGGCAGAAGAAGTCCGTCAGCTCGCCAGGCTTCGTATTAAAGCCCAACAACGTGTCGACACTCGCCGCTACAACCTTCGTCGTCGGGACGTCCACTTCCAGCTCGGAGACAGGGTGTGGATGTGGACACCGATTCGCCGCCGTGGTCTTTGCGAGAAACTCCTGAAACGGTATTTCGGACCCTACAAGGTGCTTCGTCGACTTGGAGATCTGAACTACGAGGTGATACCAGGCGGAACAAGAACATCATCACGCCGCCCACCACGACCTCAAGTCGTGCCACGTCGTGCGCCTGAAGCCGTACTGCGCTTGATAGGACTGTGGACCTTATGTGTTCCAAATGACTCTTTGGTTTGCCGTTGATTTTATTTGCTTTGCTGTGCTTTGTGTTGCATCGGGGCGATGCATTTTTTAAAGGGGGGAGTAATGCCACACGCGTCGCCGAGCGAGCGCGTGCGTGGCCGAGTGGTTAGCGTGTTTGGCTGTCGCGCGAAGGATCCGGGTTCAGTTCCAGGGATCCCTTTTATTTATTCCTTCTACTTGGCGTTCTCGTACGTTCGAGAACCTTCTCGTCTGATCCAGTTACGAATGTTCTATGAACCGAACGTTCTAGGCCGAATATTCCAGAAACGCACGCGTGTACAAAAGGTGCTCCGTGTGGCGAGCCGGGATCAGTTTCGCCCCAGCGTTCGACTCTGCTATCACGCCGACTTCGACGCCCGCGACGCTCTGCTTTCTCCTGTTCTCTTTTTATTTTTTGGCACGAGTTCGCCTCATTAAACGTTTAGTTTCTTCAGTTATTATCGCCTCATCAATTGTGATTCGTGACAATATTATTCAGGAATAGAGGACAAAGTTAACGTTGGTTTAAAATTTTAAAATTTCAGCGCGCAGAGAAGACAGAAGGCAGACAAAACAGAGTATGTGATTACCTCCTTTTGTGTTCGCTTTCGTTTTTGTGCATCCTGAACGCCTAATGATCAGAGCCAATGAATCGTGCCGTTTCTAGAATATACGAAGAATTCGAGTAGGCACGGGCCTACATATGAACAGCCCCACAGTTCCCCTCGCCGTGGTGACCAAACAAATTAAAAGAGCAAGAAGAGGGCGAGACCTTTTGATGGAGGTGTTTGCGCAGATCAAGTTTTCAACTCGAATCGCTTCTTTTTTCTTTTTTCTTTTATTTATTTATTTATTCATGATACTTTGAAGGTCCATTACTAGACATTACACAAGGGGGGGGGGGGGGATTTGGCCAAGTTACAGTACAGTCAACACTTAAAAGAGAAAAAAAAAATCAGTACCAACAGGATAGCAATATCACAACTGAAAAAAAAAAACACTTTAACAAAATTATGCATTATACAAATTGTAGGGTCCAAGCACATATATCACTTCATTATGTGGGCCAGAACATCACTGTAAACGAAAAACTAAGTAGTAGTTAAAAAATCTAAGACAGCTACTCGGAATGCTGTAGGGTCGGAAACTGCGGTTATGTGATCGGGAAGAGAATTCCAGTGCATGATTGCGCGTGGTAGTGAGGAGTTATTAAAGGCAGATGTATGACCAAAAATGCGCTTATAACTTCGGCTGTTAGTTAAACGACGAGATGTTCGGTTACGAGGCTCAAGCAGGGGGGCGATAACGTTAGGGTTAGAATAGCGTGATTTATGAATGATGCATAAAAGGGCAGCGGTGCGGCGTATTTCAAGTGGTTGTAAGAGGATAGAGTTTTTAAGAAAGGAACACTTGCTTGCTTGCTTTAATCTCGACATTTGCTGGACGCGCTCCGTAGGCTGGGGCGATTGCGTAATAAGGGACACAAATAATAGGAGTATGTGAAAGGTGATTCAATCAAATAGTGCCGCGTCATTCATAGCCTCCACAGTGTAAGATAAAGCTACGATATGTCGGTTCTATTTATGTTATTAAAGCTAGAAGAAACACTGCTCAATTCGATTAAAAGCAATATTCGCACGTACCTAAAAAAACACACACGAAACAGCTTTTGTCCACGAGTTTTGCTTCTGTCATTATTTGTGGTGGGTTATGTTTTTTTAACAATGTTATTCGAAGCGAGCACTATAGACCCTTTTGCTGTTTGCAAACATGAACTGCCGCTCACGTCCCAAGCGACTTCCGGTCGCACCGTCGTTGCAAGCCTGATGAGCTTGCTTAGGTCACCAGTGCTAGAAAGCATAAATGATACACGGACAACAAAGTTGAGAATTTAGCGAGGGCCTTCGGTTGTAGAGTATTACATCTTGGAGGAGTCAACTTGGTTTACAAGAATACTCAGCATTTTTCGCACTCCGTTCTTTTGCCGTTCATCTGGAAGATTGGTGGTGAAACGCTTATTCTACATTTCAAGCAGCGGTGTTAAGGTGGCATTTGACGATTTTTTTAATAAACCGGAATTTCTCTGGGATGTCAAAGTCTGGAGTACCGCCTGGTGGCTTTTGTCATAAAAAGGGTCTATATTGTTTCTTTGTATTTTCATTGTTATCTCGCGCTCGGCACCAGAGCTGGCACGCTTCTGCATGCGTGGCAGTTTGGGACGCTAAAGTCTGTACTACCCAAAACAAGGCCTTTTCGCAGCACCCTCTGGGCAACGCAGGAGGCCCATAGCGAGGCCGGCGCTTCTTCAGAGAAAAAAGTGTTTAAACTGCGCGATATAATTAGCGTGAACATGATATCCGCGAGTGTTCTTCTCAGACCGAGAATATACACCGATCTCCGTAAGCGTTCTATCATAGCATCCTATATACTGACAAAGCCTGGCAGATCTCCACGAGAAGCGGCCGGGGGGATCGGTGGCCGGATTCCAATTTCGAACGCGGTAGCGTGCGCACGTGGAATGGATCACTCCGCCGTGAGCTCGGTGACGGCGGCTCCAAGCCGCGGTGATGCCGTACGCGGCGATGTTCCAAATGACTACGCAGTGATACTGCCTACTCTGCCGACAGGAGAAGCCATAAAATGAAGCCTTGCGTTGCATGCTGATACCCGGGGGCGGCCGTACCGTGCTGAAGACTTCGTAGGGCCTCTGAACCAGGTGGGAGTTCGAGAAGACGTAGCAGGACTTGGCGCGTTTCAAATGGGGCACGTCTGGCTGCTGAAGCTGCACACCACCTCCGCCAAAGAGAAGCTTCTGCGAGAGGGGACCATGCTGGTGAAGGGGCGACCATGCCTGGTCATTGATCCAGAAAAACAAGAGCTGAAGGTAAACGTCCACTGGGTGGCATTCGACGTTTCTGCAGACGCCCTTCGACGGGCCTTCGAGCCGTACGGGGAGGTCAAGGATGTCACCCGCGAGAAGTGGAGAATCGAGGGCCTGGCAGACGTGGATTCCACTACCGTCATCGTACGCATTGTGCTCCGTGAAGACTTAACCTCGGAGTGCCTGCCGCATCAGCTCCGTCTTTACGGAGGCAGGCTGCTGGTTATTAGGGAGTTTTCGTAGATCGTTTCCGCTGTCCCGCAACGCTCTCCGCAACCAGCTACGCTAGCCCGAACCCTACAGTCAAGGCCATCGGCGCGCCTGCGCAGTAGCGGCTGCTTCGTTGCGGAGGGTTTAGCGGAGGGGGAAACGCGGTCTACGAAAACTCCCTGTTGTCCCCGGACGCGCACCGGTGTGCCTCCGCTGTCGACGCACGGGACACATACTGCGCGACTGTAGAGTGCCGAGGTGCGAGGAGTGTCGAGCCTTCAGGCATGAAGCATCGGATTGCGTACGGTCGTACGCTCGAGCTGCCGCCAGCAAGGCCATCGACAGCCAGGACAGAAACCTCGTAATGGACGAGAAAGAGGCCGAGGCGGCGGCGACTCCAACCGCGAGGATTTCTTCGCAAGACCCTCAGGCATCCGGTGAGCAGCAACGCGCGCCGTTAGCGATGCCAGAAGGCCAGGTCACCGTCGTAGCATTGACAGCAGAAAGCACTGTTGGTGAAAATGAGCCTAATGCGAAGACCGTCAGTGAGACGACACCGACTGCAAAGGACGCGACTGACGCACTGGACGCCGGAGATGGTACAGCAATTGACTTCGCGTCTGGGGTGGTCAAGCGGCGGCTCAGCGACACGGAGGAGGGAACCGACCAGTCGCTCCAGCAGACTGAGAGTCCCTGGTTGGTAGTTAGGGGACGACGCGCTGGCCGCAGCCGTTCTTCGTCTCTTCCCAGGTAGAGCGAGAGCGGAACACTCCTGGTTAAAACATGGTTCTACGAAAAGTGCAGATTTTTTCCCCTGGACTGTGAACTGTATCTTGCGCTATATATGTCACTATTTTACTATATATGTCACTATTTTAGTCAGGGCATTATTGAGATTAGACAAGGGTATAAGGTTTTGGGAGATGGGCCTGATTGGTTGCCGATCCTATAGAAAGACTGGTCACATTAAGTTCATGTTAATCAGTCTGCGTCAGTCGTAATTCAGCTTGCCCTCTTTTTATAAGTGTTTTTGAAAGTGTATTTTTTTGTGAATGAATAATGCCTGGCAATAAAGAAAAAAAAAGGATCGGTGGCCTTGTGGGCTAGCGCACACCAGCTCGGATTACGTGGAGCGAAAGCTCGCGCTGCAGAACCCAGTGATCCTGGGTTCAATCCCCACCCCTGCCCGTTTCGATCTGGATGAGCATCGTACCGGCGTGCGGTCGTGTATCACTACTGCGTGATGCACGTTAAAGACCCCAGGCCTGCGGTTGTACTGCACTGGCTAAATTGCTCATCTACAGCTGGGAGACTCGTTGTCCATTGAGGCAGACCAAGTTCTAGGCTGTATAAACATCCACACAACCCAATTTTTAGAAGCGGCCGCCAAAATGGAAAAGGTGGAGCGGCAGACAATGGAGGGGAGGAGAGCCACGTGACTGGCTCCCCGCTGCGGCGAGACGCCGAAACACACTTTTCCCGAGCGAACAAGTGTGTTTCGGGTCCTCGCCGCTACAAAAACTGTGCGCTGACGTCCAGGTTCCCCGAGAAATGAATGGCTCTTTGATGCTCTGTGCTACCAGATCCTAGCACTCCAAATCTGCAACTGGGAACTCTATCTCTCCGTCGTCCTGCCAGGTTTTGTGAGTATAGAGGAGGCGATGGTTCCACGCATGCGTGACGCCGCCATAGCTGTCGTTCGTAGGAGGCAGACCCCAGTTCACGAAACAGCTCGTGTCGCCTCGTGGACCGCTCGCGCAGAACCTCAGCGGGGATGTGTCGCGTCAAGAAAGACTACAGTTGCCACGATGCATGGCGTAAGCGGTGGTGTGTAATGAAACTTGCTCTGAGATCGGTCGACTGAAGACCAGCAAGTGTTGCCGCCTAAGGTCCCTAAGGCGCACATCCTACTACAAAAAAGACACAAAGAAAAAAAACTGGGGAAACCGACTATGGCATTTTCGTTTGGTAACTGTTACGTGCTGCACAATGCCATCGCCACAAGATATTCACCGGACGGAGTACAGATGACTAGCACGCCAAGTTCGAGTGTTTTGCATGGACACGTTAATCGGATATCCACCTGGCCGCAAGTAGCCACGCCTTTACTCAAGCTCCGAGCGGAGAACAGTTTATTTAATTTTTCTCTCGCGCAAGACGCGTCAATGTTCTGAAATTAATTAACGCGCCACGTTGCCAAAGCGACCGACAGTTTAAAAAACGCAGGCGTGGCTAGTCCCCTGCATCTTATTGTCTCTCTGCAGCCAATATTATTGCGGCATTGCCAATAAAAAACGGAGCCGCGAACATAATAGGCGTTCCTTAAAGGTGATCCGAGGAGGTTTCGGAGATCGCCTAAATATTGCAGCAACTCACTGTGCTGGCTCTAAGCATCATATAAATCCCTAAATCATGACGATATACGCGGCTGATTTACTTATTAAAAACGAAAACAAATATTCCTACACTTTATAATTATAATGCAATAAATGCAAAGGTGCAAGCGAGCTGGACAAGAATGACGAAAATAATCCCTGGAGAAGGGGAACAAGAGGGACAAAGGACAAACACAAATCTCCAAACACAGCCAGGCGACTGGTGAGCGACCGAAAAAATCCGCCTGGTTCGAGTATCGAACCCGGGACCTCTTCATTACAGGTTCTCCGGCTTTCCGGAGAACCAGTAATGGAGAGGTGGTTCGTAGCATTCACTGCACTTCGTCGTAAGGCGGGCACGGAGTGTAGCCGCCACTTGTTACGATCTCCGGTTGGTCAAAGCAAGGGGATGATCTAATGGCCTGCAATGAATACCATGTATTAATGCGATGCCGGCCCTTCGTCGATTAAAAAAAAAAACAGGAAATAATAGGAGACGACGCACTTTTCTGCTCTCGCCGTGGACTGATCCGTATATACATAATACTCTTTGAAATGTTTTTATTTCTCCCGTTCCACATGTCCCTCTTTTCTTTCTATCTTTCTTTCTTTTTATTTTTTTTTTTTTCGTAGGGATCGCAGACAAATCTTTAATCGCAAACCAAAGGAATCGCTTTTGACTGCAAGGTTCGGGAAGTACATTTTGCACTCCCGGGATGAAACCGTGAGATGAAACACGTGATGTTGACGTTTGCTATACATCTACCGGTCCCACAAGCTTGATAACCTCTTTAGTTGACAAATAATTAAAATATGGAGACCTAAGCTTCGCGTTTCAAGCTGAGTTTTAACCAAAGTTTTCTTGGAAACTGACACGAAAGCTTTTCCACCAACTGAGCTATTCCCTGGCTAGCTCAGTTGGTAGAGCGCTCCACCTGTAATGGAGAGGTCCCGGGTTCGATACCCGGACCATTCGAATTTTTTCGGTCGCTCACCAGTCACCTGGCTGTGTTTGGAGATTTGTGTTTGTCCTTTGTCCCTCTTGTTCCCCTTCTCCAGAAAATATTTTCGTCATTCTTGTCCAGCTCGCTTGCACCTTTACATTTAGTAGCATTATAATTAAAACCTTAATTAAAATTTGCAAGTTTCACCCTTGTTGGTGTTGGACTGGTGGCGGCTGATAAAACCCGTTTGCTCTACTGACGTCCAACCCCTGCTTAGCTCTGTTGGTAGAGCGCTCCACCTGTAATGGAGAGTTCCCGGGTTCGATACACGGACCAGGCGGATTTTTTCGGTCGCTCACCAGTCACCTAGCTATGTTGGAGATTTGTGTTTGTCCTTTGTCCCTCTTGTTCCCCTTCTCCAGTGATTATTTTTGTCTTTCCAACACGTCCATTTCATCTCCAGCGATTAGTGGAGCATGTTCCGAAACCAGGACCACTGTCAGCCAATAACAAGCGAAGGATCCTCTCGCCTCCGACCGGTGGAACCGCAGAATGATATCTCCAAAGCGCGGCTTGTTGCCCATACAGCCCGGACTACGATTCAACCGAGCCAGCACGCGCTTGAGAGCTGACGACCGGACACATCACTCCCGCGGAAGACCCCCCCCAAAAAAAGAGACTATAGTTTGTTGATTTTGAGACGATTATTGCGGTGCTATGTTTCCTCTCTGCGAAATATTATCCTTTTTCGACAACTCTTACTCCCTTCTGTCATCTACAGAAAGCGTACACATTTTGTAATAACAGCGTTTTCAATCGCAACAGGATGTCGCATTTTCATTGATCACTTGCCGTCCTGGCTGCCGGCAAACTGCTCCTCCCTTCGCCGGAGATAATTTGGATCTTTGATTGCTATTTTGATAGAGAAATCGGCCACGCATCATTATAATTCATGAATTTCTAGGATGCTTAGAGACCGTTATTTATAGCCATACTGTAAAATCCCTAATGTTCGCGAGCCCTTAATTTTCGCGAATTTCGCAAATTGAAATATTCGCGAAATTTAAAGGCACGCGAAAATTTCCATTCTCAGGAGTTTCAAAGCAGGGGTCTGGACTTCGCGAAATTTAGTGGCCGCGATTATGTCCTCTGTCACCGGTTCGCGAAAAATAGTGGCCGCGAAAATAAACTGTTTTATTGTATTTAAGAAACCTCAGAAACCTCTTCCGGACACCTTTGAGCAGCGCTCACACTGCTCGTATACCGAGGGCACTTTGCAGACGCTGTCTGGTCCGTTTCTTCCTCGTATAACGGCCACAATGGCCCCAATGGCCATACAAAACCGTTTGCTGACACGTTCGAAGCGCACAAATATACGAAGCGAGAGAAGATGCCCGAAGCGTGTCCGGCGCAGACAATTTTGTCATCGCGTCTTGAGCAAACACCGTGTCTTATGTATGTTGTGCGGGCAGCGCGACTGCGGCTTAACGTTATCAGTGACTTTAGTTCGAACTTAGAAGCGCCTAAGCCCATTAAAGAATGCCGGGGCGTCTATTTTCCCGGTTGAGAATTCAGAGAGCTTATCACCGCAATTTACGGAGCGAGGTATGGGATGGGTGAGGCGGGACGCATGATTCCACCAACAAGCGTAGTCTGCTACGGGACACTAAACGATGCACGGTGATCCCATTGCTCCAGTTTCAACAGTACGAGACTTGGGGGTGTACATTGACGAGTCACTGAGTTTTAAACACCACATTGAAAGAGCGGCCAGTGAAGCAATGAAGTTCCTTGGCCCCATAACACGCATTTCGAAGGAGTTGACTGATCCTGGCTGTTATTTTTCACTCTTACGGGCTATCGTGCGCTCTCGTCTAGAGTACTGTTCAGTGGCATGGAACTCTGTTCCTCCCTACTTGTCACTTTCTTTGGAAGGAGTACAGATGAAATTTGTTCGAATCTATTACGATGGTTACCTTTTCACGAGAGTATATTACTAGTACGATAGAATACTTCCCCACATTCGGTTAAGCAAACTGAGTGATAGAAGAACACTACTCGATCTGTGCTTTCTCCACAAACGTATCCATGGTGTTGTTGACTGTGACGACTTACTATATTCGGTCAGTTTTCATGTCCCCACGCGATGTCGTTCCTCACCACTATTTGATCTTGCAGCTAATCCCAAAACGTCCTGTCCAGAGAGCGCCACTTGTATACAACTCACTTGAGGCACCTGGTGTCAGCATCTTTGATTGTTATGATAGTTTTGCCCGAGCTGTGAAAAATTTGTCCAAAGCCTGAGTGTACTTTTTGTGTTGTAGAGTCATGTATTATACCGTCATGTAGGGTATTTGATTTGTTTTGCCTCTTCACTTTTTTATCTATTTTCACATACTTTCTTTGCTCCGTTTCCTTTTGTGCACAACACTGAAGGCGTCATGCTGTTTGTGCGCACGTATCAAATAAAAAAAAACCTTTGTTCAGATTTTGTCTCATTACGAGACTTCATTTTAACGTCAAACATATTTTCGGCGTAGTCCTTCGACAGGCTCCCCTCTGCAGACTGCAGTGATTGGTTCTTTGAGCACTCCCCGGGTAAGCAGACGCACGGGGGATGTTTTAGTGTAGCGCCAAAGCAGCGAAGAGGGGCATCTGCCGAAGGACTACGCCGAAAATATGTTTGACGTTAAAATGAAGTCTCGTAATGAGACAAAATCTGAACAAAGGTGTTTTTTTTATTTGATACGTGCGCACAAACAGCATGACGCCTTCAGTGTTGTGCACAAAAGGAAACGAAGCAAAGTGGAGTTGCACGTTTACTGCGTTTGCCTTCACTATATATTTAAGTTAGCTCTCGCGAAGTCGAACACTGGCAGCACGTTTAATGGGGAGAATATCCGGGGGTACACACGAGTAGAAGGAAACGACGGTTAGCCAAATTCCGGACGACACTTCAGGTATTTTATGCGTCTAACTGCCTAGGCTATCTTCAAATGTCTTGTTGTCCTGCGAGAAAATGAAAAAAAGCTTTGGTGGCCCGCGGAAGTGTTTCCACCGACACTGTAATAGATCTCAAGCGGGCAGTTCTGCGAACAATTCAAAATGCTCCACCGTATATAAAAAAAAAAACATAATAAAAATGTTTTGTTGTTTTTTCTTATAGCGGTGCTGTTAAGGGCCAGTTTCCCCAGTTTTGTGTCCGTGGACAAATACGTTTCCACAGAACGCTCTGAACAGCTACCGCCATCTATGAGCGACAGCCGCAACCAGACAGCTGGCTTACCGGTTGTCTGGTTGCCGCCGTCGCTCATAGATTGCGGTACATAGTGCAGCTCCGCCGCTCTTCCTTCTTCAGCAGAGTGGAAAGGCTGAAAGTTTTTGCTAACAAGGCGCATCTGACAAGCTCTACGAGCAGCGTTTGTTCTATGTCGCCCAACTAGGAGGAGGTCCAAAGTCAGCTGTTTGGAAGATATGTCGGATAAAAGATGGGTGTTTTTATAAATCCCTTATTACGCGGCGAAAAACGACAGGGCACTCGCCTAGAAAAAACAAAACAAAAAAAAGACTTACTTTACTTTTCTTGTCCAAAAGCAAAGAGAACGTAAAACCAACAAAGCATAAAAACAAAAATATAAATATATAATTTAACGCCAGACGCTGCCGTCCTCTCCGCCTTTTTGCCAAGTCCAACGACCCTCGTTGACGAAGCTGGATTACCGAACCCAATTACGTCACCCCTTGCACAAGGGACTACATACAGGCTTCGCTCGCGACGTTTTAACGTCAACTTTATATTTCTCTTTTTGTTGTATTTTCTGGGGGGTTTTGCCGTTTTTCTTAGCTCGAACAAACGAGTTTTAGTGAACCGCATCAGCGATAAGAGCCATTCCAAATGCCAGGAGCCTACCTCGTGACCCTCTGCGTACGGCACCGTAACACTCGAATCGTGCCGGTCACGCGTCACGTTTCTCCAAACCGGAATGGCCGCTGGTGATCGCTTCGGTACAGTCAGTAGCTAAAAGGCTCTCCCGGGATGCCAAATAAGCCCCGCGTTCAGCCACGTCGAGAAGCGAGCGGATTTTCCGGCCCTGCTCGCTCGCTAACAGCCGTACCGGTTGACAGCACGGACCGCCATAATTGACAGTGAGATCAAAGGGGAGGACGAGCCGTCGAGGAAGGAAGAGAAGCCCGCCGAAGAGCGACGGCTCGGTCGGTTCGCGGGACCGCCCCGCTGTCGGCATTGTTCTCTCGAGCGGAGCTTCATCGAGCTCCAGTCGTCTCCGATCAGAATCGGTTCGGGAGATTGGGAGTGCGCTAAATCAGTTTAGTTGCATCCTAGACCATAAAACGAAGAAGGAAAAAAAAAATGAAAAAGAGCGAAGAGGTTGACACCGAGATTACGCTGGTGAGCGTGCTTGTACACTGCCCGACAATGTTAGAGCAAACACAACTACGGCTTTTTTTTTTCATTTTACTTTGAAATGCTATTGGCGGGCACCAAAATTTACAACTCATGTTTGTTCCCCAGCTGAGCACTTCCACATCATAGTTTTGATAGCGGTCTTTGAATACCGAGTAAAAAACCGAGAAAGACGGCGATTGCTTGTTCGTGCTGACAGTTGTTAAGAATGGAACCTTCGGCAACCTTCTTCCGAGTTTCAACGCTGCGGAAACGAGTCCCAAAACGAGTCCCGACGTGTTCAGGACTGACGCCCACCTGTCGAAGGCTGCCCAAAACGTGTCTCAACGCGTCCGTGACGTCAACGGGACGTGTGTGTGTGTGCGTGTGGGTTCGTGCGCTCCGGAAGGGGAGAGAGGCCTGGCCTAACTGCGGAGAACCTTGGCTATGACTCATTTCTGACTACGTCGCGACGGACCCAGCTGCAAAGCACGTGGCTGTCGCACCTGCTGCCCTGGCGGAGAGAGAGGGAGAAAACGGACCCCTATATAAGGCGGGGCGTGAGAGCTCCATTTGTTCTCTTGGATTTGACGACTGTATCGCTACCATGTAATTAAACCGTTCGTTACGTTACCAATTCTCCCACCTCCACGGGACCCCTGGGTTCTTCACTTCGGGGAATGGTCGTCGTCACGAGCCAGGAAGCTCCCGGACGTGCGGCCTAAGCCCCGCCTCGAACAACTGGTTGGCAGCGGTTGGGATCGGACCATGCGACATCGTGCTACATCTGCGGGTGAGCGTTTGGACTTTGCTTTGGGATTCGCCAGGCTTCAGATTATGGGTAATTAATTTTGAACTGCTGGGAATCCTTAGTGTTTGACTCGTGCGCTAGGTTTGTGTACAACCTCGCGACAAGTTTTAGAACAAAGCCAAAGCTAAAAAGCAGCGATCATGGATCTGATGAGGTTACTGAGAACAGATTTACTCTGTTTATGTGAAGAATTGGGTGTGGAGGTGGAGCAAAAGATGAAGAAATCTGAGATCAGTAAAGCGATTTCAGAGAGCGCGGAAGCAGAGGAAATTAAAAATACGTGGGAACTGCTTCAGAACGCTAAGAGTGAAGCTGCAGCAAGAGAGGAACGAGAACAGGCTGCAGCGAAAGAGGAACAGGCTGCAGCTAGAGAGGAACGAGCACAGACTGCAGCGAAAGAGGAACGAGAACAGGCTGCAGCTAGAGAGGAACGAGCACAGACTGCAGCGAAAGAGGAACGAGACCAGGAGCGAGCGCTGAAAAGGCTAGAGCTCGAAATTGAACAACAGCGATTAAACTCGCAGAACAGTAGAGTTGGGGCTCCAGTACGAGCAAGTGAGACCGAGTCGTATCAAATGAAGAAGCTCATGCAGCCGTTTAAAGTTGGGGAAGACGTGGGCCTATTCTTAGTTAACTTTGAGAGGACATGTGAGAAGTTGAGCTTCGCCCCAGAAACGTGGCCGCAACGGCTTTTGACTTTGTTGCCCTGTGAGGCAGCAGAGGTTGTCGCGCGCCTTAGTGCTGGAGACGCGGACGACTACGACAAGGTGAAGTCCAGCCTTTTGAAGCGGTACCGCCTTTCTGCCGAGGCGTTCCGTCAAAGGTTTAGAAACGCATCCAAAAAGAGCAGCGAGGGCTACTCGGAATTCGCGTACGGGCTTAAAACCAACCTGATAGAATGGTTGAAGAGCGAGGAAGTGTACGAAAGCCGAGACAAGGTAGTCGAGTGTGTGTGCCTCGAACAGTTCTTTCGTAGCATTCCGCAGTCAGTCAAGCTCTGGGTGCAGGACAGGGTGGGAGTCGACTCTGTCGAAAGGGCCGCTGAGCTAGCCGAAGAGTACGCAACGCGTAGAAAGCTGAGCGGAAGAGGAAAGCGAATCCGGCCGAAGCGATCAGCGCAAGACCTTCCGACAGGGTAACGGCTCGCGAGAAAACGGGCCCGAGAAGCCCGAAGCAGGACAAAAGGTCCCAGAAAAGAGCGCAGAACACTCGAACGGAGACGAGGCGCGGAAAAGCCCAACAGGGCAGTTCGAGGCAAGGAAGCCGTTCCTGTGCTACAACTGTCAGGAGCCGGGACACACAGCGGCCAGATGTAAGAAACCGCGGGTGGTGTTCTCGTACGTGAACGGTAGTGACGAGGACCTGAAGCTCCTTCGTCCCTATCTTCACGAGCTCCAGGTAAACGGAAAGCCGTGCAGGGTGCTTCGTGACAGTGCAGCGACGATGGACGTTGTTCATCCGTCGTATGTAACGCCATCCGATTTTACTGGAAAGGTAGTTTGGATCAAGCAGCTGCTCGAAAAGCACAGTGTCTGTCTGCCTATGGCGAGAGTAAGGATAACTGGCCCTTTCGGAGAGCTAGTGACAGAGGCGGCTGTCTCGCAGACAGTCCCGTTGGAATATCCTTATTTGTTTTCTAACCGGTCAGATTTCCTGCTGCGCGAAAGGGGTCAACAACTGGGAAAAGGGCTAGTACAGTCGTGTACGAGGTCCAAATCGCGTCAGGTCGCCCCTTTGTTGACGAGGGATCCAGAGCCAGAGGCAGCTGACGGGGAGCAGGCACTCCCAGAGTTGGAGGCAGAAAACCGGGATGAGACGGACCAGGTTGTAGAACAGCCTGACCTCGTAGCACTAGAAAGCGTACGCCGTCCCAACGCGCCGGCGAAAAAGGCGGAGGAAGACGGGATCAGAGAAAGATCTCTCGTAGCTCCGGCGTCGCGTAACTTTGGTCCTCTGCTACGAGTAGACAGAGTGTCTTTGACAGTCGAGCAGAAGAGCGACCCTAGTGTGTCAGGGTTTCGCTGTACAGCTCAGGAGATTGCTAGGACCAATGTGACGGGGAATGAAAGAGGCGGATTGTTTTATCGGCGCTATAAGGACCGCATTTTCACGTCTAGAAATCACGTGAAAATCGATCACTATGACTTCAGCGTAAGAAAAAGGAAAGGCAAATTTAACGGCAATGCCGATGGGTTGAGCAGATTTTTCTGACATCACGAAAAATAGTAGGGATGATCTCAGAGGTCTTCGTCATCCACGGGAATGAGGATCTAAGTGGGAGCATTTCGTTGAAACCCCAAAATGACCTCACAAATTGCGAAAAGTTTTTGTCTTTTGTCTTTTGTTCTTAGTGACCTCGTTGGAAAAATGAGTTTTTTTGGCGACAGGGGGTCTCGATACCCGGAATTGTACCAAATTTTGGTAATCCGTAATCCAGTCTGGCGGGTCTTTGGCGAATTCCGAGCGTTTGACTGCGGTGTGGCGTGGTGTTGTGGGGGACGTTTCCGCTGATGCCTCCGTTGAGAGGTTTGGGAGTTTGTTTGGTGCTTGCAGCGTCTTCTCAAGGCCTACTCCAAGCCCACCTCTTCAGGCCAGCGATTGTACCACCGGCCATTCGAGGTTTCCCTGGCCCCGGAGGGGCTGTTAAGAATGGAACCTTCGGCAACCTTCTTCCGAGTTTCAACGCTGCGGAAACGAGTCCCAAAACGAGTCCCGACGTGTTCAGGACTGACGCCCACCTGTCGAAGGCTGCCCAAAACGTGTCTCAACGCGTCCGTGACGTCAACGGGACGTGTGTGTGTGTGCGTGTGGGTTCGTGCGCTCCGGAAGGGGAGAGAGGCCTGGCCTAACTGCGGAGAACCTTGGCTATGACTCATTTCTGACTACGTCGCGACGGACCCAGCTGCAAAGCACGTGGCTGTCGCACCTGCTGCCCTGGCGGAGAGAGAGGGAGAAAACGGACCCCTATATAAGGCGGGGCGTGAGAGCTCCATTTGTTCTCTTGGATTTGACGACTGTATCGCTACCATGTAATTAAACCGTTCGTTACGTTACCAATTCTCCCACCTCCACGGGACCCCTGGGTTCTTCACTTCGGGGAATGGTCGTCGTCACGAGCCAGGAAGCTCCCGGACGTGCGGCCTAAGCCCCGCCTCGAACACAGTGTTGCGGAGTGTAAGTAGAGCGTTGCAGGTACTAATGTAGCAACCTCGGTATACGCGTTTGTCAACAGAACCAAGCAACATATATATAGTGGACGCAGTAGGTACTAGCGCTCTAAAAGAATACAAAAAAAAAGAAAGATGTCTACAACTCCCTCTAATGCCGAATCAGAGTGCAGCTCTTAAGGAAGAGGACGGGAGGATACGGAGGGGAGGGTATGCCCCTCCTCCCCCTCCCCTTCATCTCATGCTCCCCTTTCATTTAGCGGAAAATGTTTGCTACATTTCCCGCTGAACTCAGCGGAAAAAATCCCCGCCAAATTTAGCGGGGAATTTCCCCGCTAAATTTAACGAGGAAATGTTCCGCTAAATTTAGCGAGAAACGTTTTCCGCTAAATTTAGCGGAAAGAATTCTCTCCTCCTCCTCCTCCTCCTGCTCCCTCGTGATGTCACGCGTGACCCTCGTGACGTCACACGTGACGTCAAATGTGACGTCGTTATGGGAAACGTCTCATAATGCAACGCGCGGTTACGCCGACGGGGACGGCAACGCCGCTCAAGCAGGAAAATGGACGCCTAAGAACTGCACTCTTAGAAAAAAGGGTATCGATAGTCCTCCCTTAGGGGAGGAACGGTCTTGTAACCGATGTTCCTTTAGAAAGGAGAAACTTTCGTCCCTGAAACAGGGGAGAAACTAGTTCCTCCGTTGCCTTCATTCATTATGGCGGCCCTGAATCGAGCAAATCGAGCTCAATAAGGCTTAACGAGGACGCTACGTCTCTTGTACGGGACGAGAGGAGCAGCAAATAAAAGCGTAACACGAGCTTTCCGCGAACTGTGTTTATTTCCAAAGTCAGATTCCCCCCACAGATATAGAAACTTGCGTTATGAAAGCAGTTACTCAGTCTTCTCGTCGACAGCACTGCGATGTTAAACGGAGACAACCGATATCCAGTTACTTCGCGCACTTTACGTCTTACCTTTGGTGTTCCTCGAGTCACAATTCCTTCGTCAACCGCACATCACGGAGGAATGGCAAACCCAATCCGCGAAACCAAAAGCCGCTCTCAAAAGAACAAACTCGAAGCCGCTGTGGCCGCTGTTTATCGCGTAGCGTGAAAGAGGGTTAAATCGCTTGCCACCAGAAGGCAGGGTCAAGTAGAGTAATTGCAAGTAGCTAGGCTAGGTGGCGCTAGATACTGCCCAATTCATGTTTTATTTCCTCAGGCCACCATTACGCTCCGGGATCCTCTACTATACACACATTAAGCATACTACAAGCATCGGGTGAACATACATTGAGCACATACACATACATTGCACATACACACATCACTACAACGGCACACTAACCCGAACACTACACCCGAGCTCTGCCTTTCCGTGTTTTATACTGGTCGTTTTGAACGTACGGAATTTCTCGGTGACTGAATAAGCAATAAAAAAATATTCCCAGCATACTGATTTTTTTCTAGCAATGTCATACATCTGAGAGTATTTTGAATGGCTCAGGGGATGAATCTCTTATTAAAAAGCAAACGCTCGATCATGCCGTAATTATTTGAAATCCAATAAATCAAGCCGCTCCAATGTGGTTCGAAGCCATGAGTTTGTTTCCCCGCACGGCAAGTCGTAGCCTGTATTTCTATTGTATTAGTTTGTTTTTCTATTTGTGTTGTTCGCACAAGGCTGCGATTGCCGTCTTGAATTAATCTCTCTAGAGCGGATATTTACTCAGCTGGAAGTGATGCTTCACGGGCTGAGAAATCGCTTTTCGATCAACTTGAATGCGGTCAAAGCCGCGACTTGCGGCAGGTGTTAAGTGTACGGAGCTACTCCGTGGCGAGCTCGAAAACTTCTAGCGCTCATCCCAGCGCGCCTCTTGGAGGGCGGTTTCTACAGGAACCGTAGTATATTTAAACAGCAAAATAAAGAATAGCTTTTTTTTTCGATTTTACCTACCATTCCTTTTAATGCTAAAAATCCACACTATAAATATACGTACTTTCCGTCATGATTTCGTACTGTTCAGTCCTTTCCCCAGAGCGCAATCGCTCTTGGGGACGAGACAACCGACAGTCACATTGGCCACTGTACGATAGGAGCTTATTGTTCAGACCAGTGTTCCAACATGACTATCCGCACGTCGATCGATTGCACCTAATCCCTCAAGTGGTATTAAACTTTTTATTGTAAAGCGGAATGTCAACCTGTGACACCTCGCCCCCTCCGATCACGGCCCGACCAGCGGCATCAATGCCCGACAGTTTACGTCATCTCATCTTGCTGTTACACCACTGATACGCGAACACACGGTAACATCGGCGATAATTCCAGTCTTCTGTTCACAACCACCAACACTGCCATCACGATGTTGCTGCTATGTTGCTGACACGCACAAATACAGAACCACGTTGAATGCTGGATTGCACTCGGCATCGGAAAACAGAACCGAACTCAGCACGGAAGGCACCCAGGCAGCCGGCAGCAAAACCTGCCTGTCTTCGACGCAGTTCCTGCGATTTCCATAACGTCGAAAACGTCGATACAGTTCCGCGTGGTTTCGCTACAGTTGTTCCGCGTGAGTCCCGCAATCCGGAGACGGCCATCTTACCCAGTGTACGTGGCGCTGCTGGCACTGCTCCGGAACTTCGCTGTTTCTAGCAGCTTCGTTTGCTCGTTTGATAAAATTAGTGATAAAAACGTCAATGCAACCGAAATGTTCTGCACGTTTGGACTAGAAGACGGAATTACAGGCGGCCTTCGCTGTCGCTGAGGCTCAATCAACTCAACAGCATTTATTAAACAACGTGCGCAACTTGCTCGAAAACGAAACCGAAAGAAGATCAGTCGGGAGGGCGAAAGCTTTCTCCCGTCTGCCTGGAGGAGAAAAACTTTTCGTTCCTCCCTTTTTCTCGTGTCCGCTTGGCGGCGCGTCAGTAGAAGGGAGGAAGACGCGTCGTTGCTAATTTTTTCCTCCATTTGTTCTTAGAGTGTGCGCTCTAAAATCGGCGCATGCACCTAGAGGGCACGAACTATCTGCGACTGTGTATTCAGGCGGCGGAATTCACCTTGTGCAATCTGAAGGCGTAGCTCCCTTCTTTTGAATACTGAGAGCTTGCCGCGGTCAACGGCAGACGTATGCGCCGATGACCGAGTCAGCAGTGGTCGTAACTTGTTTCGCCATCTCTCAATAGGTGCCGCAAGCTGGCGATGAATTGTGTCGTCTGCTTGCTGCAGCTATCTGTATGACGCCGCATGATAGAACCATTGCCAACTCGATCTTCTGTCAACACGCCCACAGTTGACCGCGGCAAGTTTGTTGCTCGTATTTTTCGAAGGAAGGAAGATATTTCTAGAAATCTGACAAGGTAAATTGAATTCCACTAACTAAATGCATATTAGGTGAAAATTTGAGTTTTTTTATGTGCAGGTACCGATTTTCCCTGATCGATTTACTGCTCTAGGCTTTATTGTGGCCACCCAAGATGTGTTACACTACGACGGATGATTGAGCTATAGTTTGTCCAAACTGCAATCAAAGACAAATATTGCGAAAAATACTACAGACAAATAAAGGCGCATATACGCCAGTCATTGTATCAGTGCGTCTATTGGTGCTTGTCTCCTTGGCGCAATTTAATTATATATATTCGTTACTTTATGAACAGCAGCTAGAAGCTGTGTTCGATTACCTTTATTTTTATAACGAACGTGAGCTAAGAACAAATTTGTGCTCATCGTTAACCCGTGCACGAGTTAACGATGAGCACACATTTGTCGTTGCTTACGTTCCTTCAATGGAATTGACTCAATGAAGGCACGGCCATACTGTTCAACTTTGTGTCCTCTGTCATTTTGATGTTTCTTGATCGTTACACTTCGTTACAATGAACATTACAATTAACTTCACGCGTAACGCGTCAACTTCATTCGATGTAAAACAAGAGTAATATCTAGCCCCCAAGAGCCTGGGAACACGCGCCGTAAAAAAGCGGGATTGTTTGCTTTCTTCACCTGTTTTCGACAAATTAAAATTTTAAAATATTTTCAAAATAAATAATTTTCAAAGTACGCTGAGTGATCCACTTGTTGGAAAGTATTGCTGATCATAAATGTAAGGCAGTCTTAAAAGCGCGCTCCCACCACCCAGAATTTTGAGAAGCGGACAGGCCGACTAAGAGCCACCGCTACACGCACCAACCTCAGTTTGCCAACGCCGGAACAGACACAATAGCGTACCAAAAGCCAAGAAAAATCTATAAAAAACTAAAGATTTTTTAGAGCAACATACGGCAGATTGGTGGGCCCAGAGGCGAGCACAATTTACGGGGCCGTGACGGCGCAGGCGCTCTACTCCCGACGCTAGCGGGTCTGAAACAACGCAGAGATCCTTTCCCCAATATTCTCTTTCCCTGCTTCAGCCACCCCGAGGTTCGGTTGGGGTCCAAGCTAAAGTAACGTAACAAAAACCGGAGTAAAAAAAATAAATAAATAACCTCAGCAAGGAACACAGCAATTGCCACCGTTACGGCGGTATACCAGAGCCTCTGTGCACGCCGGGCGTCTAGATAAAGAACCCTTCTCGGGGCCCCTTGTTCCCGCCCGGCCCAAAACGTATCCTGCCCAACGCTGGTCATTAAGACCACGCCGTCACGACCCAAAAACAAAACAAGAAAAGATGGCACAAAGAACGGAGAAAGTTTCTTTCTTTCGCCAGGAGTGAAGCAGCGGGGTATCAGTAACGGCCTGGATGCTGCCCCGCACAATGTTTCGCAATGACGTGGCAAAGGGCAGAAGCTCCGGCACACGTGAGCTAATCAGAGCGGCGTGAAAGCTTTGCACCGGAGGTGTGAGCCCCGACAGCACGGCGTCGCGTGCCTCGTTCTCCTACTCTCTGATTGGCTCGCCAGGCCCGAAGCGTTCGGCGTTTGCCAAGATACGCTGAAACGCAAGTGTAGGCGCGGTTTTGTCCTCAACCGCTGACGGGTCGGGTGCAAGCATCGCTCTTCTCGCACCCTTCAGGTCTGTTCCCTGAGATTCACGTGACTGCGCTGTGCTCCGCGTTGGCATACACGAAGTGGGAGAACGCCTCGTGGTTCGAGGTGAGGCGGTTAGTTGTAGTGAGCCAGAGCCCAGAGCGTCCGCTTCACTGTCGGCTCAGAGGCTCAGGCCGCGGTATAGTTATGCCATAGCCAGGTGCGGATGACGGGAGAATCCATGTTGGAAGCAAAGACAGGCCATCATTAAAGGAGAGGGTAGAAAGGGAGGATAAAAAAATGCCTGCAGGTTGAAGCGTTTTGGTTGGCTCTCAATTCGACGTGGTGCTAGATGGAAAAGAATGCCTTTCATGCCGTTGTTTTGTTTCGCCTTTGGTTTGTTTTCCGGGTAATGAGACACTAGACAAACTGTAAGAAACATTTCTTGCCGTCGAGCCGATATGAATTTGTTTCCACAGTACACTCTAAACAGTGCCTGCGCGTATACCTTCCTGCAAAAAAAAAGGTCTTGGGCAGCCAGCTACTGTGATCCACTGAGGAAATCCAGAGAATGGTATGGCCTATGGCGTGAAAACGGGATGTGCGCGGAGACAACCAGCATGACGCTTCACTTACTCACTGTGTTTTCGCAGATCGCGTCTTTGAGACAAACCAGTTCTTGCCTTTCTTCTACTGTTTGGCGTACTGCATAGATTGCAGCGATTGGCATAGCGCGTGCGTCCCTTAATACATACATACCAGGACATTATTTTATCGCACTAAGTGCGCCGTATATTTTGCAGGAGTCACGGCAGACAACTCAGGCTCCCCAGTCGCCCAAAGCACGCGTCGCGCGGCACAGTGGAAGGCACCAGGGGTTTCCCCAGGAATTGAAATCAGGGGGGGTGTCTAAATTTGTTTGGGGGGGTTAAAGGGGGGGGGGGGGGGCATTGCGAATATAGGAGTCGTTGTGAATTAAGGGGGTGCCTTCGGAAAAACGAGGGGGGGTCTAAACTCCCCCCCTAAGGGGGGTCTGGGGAAATCCCTGGAAGGCACCAAAATGGCCAGCAACTGAAAGTTTTCGGAACATCCACAATAAAAACGGAAGATACAAGATAGCAGAACGAGGCGACACCGTGACGCTTCGAGGAGAACTGGTCAGCTGTAAAAAGTGTTCAAAATGAAAACAAAAGAGAGAAAAGAACGCGGTAGCAAGAAAGGACGAGATGACGCTTTGAAATGACACCGCAGCGCGTGCCAAAAAGGTCAAGACTGGACATCGGCGTCTGCTTTGTTGCTCCTAAAACGCAATGCTGCATATAACGGTTTGATCGATAATGAGAAATACAGCTGCATAGTTTTTTTCCAAGAACCTCTAGCGTGACTTACCGAGCACGAAGCCGTCCTTGCTCCACTGCACCGGGCCGGCCAGGTTTGCGATGTGGCACTGGAGTTCGGCCACCTGTCCCTCCACCACCTGAATGTCCTGAGGCCGAACCCGGAAGTACTGTTGTTGGCCGCCCAGAGCGCCACTCACGCTCAGACCTGTGGCAAGAACGAAAATCACAGTGTGACGATCGCAACGATGAAACAACACGCTGTTAAAATCAATGCTCAAGATTAATCCGAGGAAGTTTGAACGCGTGTTCGCTTTTTAATAGCCAGAATGAAAGTTTTAACTGAAAACAGAGTCAACGAAAAAAAACGAGGAAAAAATGCACCTACACGTATTAGGACTGCTAGATAAGAGGACTCAAAGGGCAGAAAACTATTCAATATCGCCGTAGATCATTTGAGGGACACGGTATCGAACGGCAACACTTCTTTGTTTAACATGTAGAGTGGGAGACAATGCGAACAAGCACAGTGGAATATTGGCCGCACTGCCAGCCCTAAATATTCTGCTTTGGCAGCTTCGGCTGGATACGCCGTTGCGAGGGAGGTTAGAAATAGTGTACAGGACGAAGGGAGTAGAGACTCCTATTAATGGTAAGCCGCAAATTTGTGTTGAACTTTATAAATTGCCATATGCATGGGAGTTTGGGGGCTGTAATTGGTGCATCCGGCTCTTAGTTCTGACCCTTAGTTGGAAAAACAAAACGGGTAATTGAAATATAAAATCAGCAGTTCATATGGGAAATCAACTGGCAAAAGAACACAAGACAGCTTTTTTTGCGTGATATTACACGAATTAAATAAATGAAATGTGGGTTCTAGGCATGATGTATCAACTCTGTCTTGGAAGATCACGCTGAAACGCAAAAGGATGTCTGAAGCAGGCACGTAGCCAGGATTTTGTTTCGGGGGGGGGGGGGGACCCGCCCATGACAAAATGCTGTATGAGGGGGAGGGGGGAGAGGAGGTCCCAGCAAAATGGAAGATTTGGAAAGAAGGGCCGGGCCCCATGCCTCCCCCCCCCCCTTTCCTGGCTACGTGCCTGGTCTGACGTACGCCGAAGATGTGCAGATGTACGCTGCAATGCGATTCAATCGGAATAGCAATATCTGCTCTTTCTTTAATCAGTTGAACTAGTCAGAAGGTTGATCAACATTGAGCTTTCATCGTCTAAAAGGATTGACGCGTTTTTGCCAGAGAATTCTAGACCAATTGGGCGCGGCGGTGTGGTAACGCATACGCATGAGGCTCCAAAAGTACGAGCCATTAGCGTTTTCTGTTTTAGATTCGACAGAGAAAAAAGAAATAATCATAACCTCCAACCCTCGCTCCACCCGAACTTGCACCGAATCAGAGCGGTTATGGAACATATCCCGTAGGTCCGTTAAGAAAAATCCCGCTTCGACCGAACTCTGGAACAAATGAGGTCGCTATTGCGATGGCCGAAGAAGCGAGTGCTAAATCGACTGCCACTCTGAGAAACAATATCGCCGTTTTGCGAAACATACTGGTCCGGAACTGGCCCTTGTCACTGCAGCCCATTTGTCTCGGGAAAGGCGGTGCAGCGTGATAGCGATACTTCGGGTTCGGTAGAGTGGACCAAGTTTAAAGAACTGCGCGCAAGCCACGGGGTGCTTGAAACTGTGCACTCGCAGAGAGTGCTACATCTGTAACTGTCAGCTTAAGAACCGTAGTGCGTGGCCAGTTCCGAACATCTCATTATCACTCCACAGCCAATGAGATTGAGACATTCGTCGATAAGAACTCTAGGAATTAATCACTATGCAAGGAGAGTAGCCTTGCCACGCCCTGCACTTTGTAAGCCGTCAGTGACTATAGTTATTTTTTTTTAATGTTCTACGAATGGGGAGGCAAACAGTATCAGGCTCTAACATTCTATGCGTTATAAATGAAAAAAAAAAAAAAACGGCTAGCCATTGTAATCATTGGTGCACCCTATGGGCGCCTTTCCAATTTGGGTAAGGTGGCGCAAAGTTGAAACTCGCTTTCATTTTTCGAACTACTACTACTACTAAGCGTTGTGAAGATGGGGGGGGCGGGGGGGGGGGGGGAAGGAGAGGGTTTTTCGAGCAAAGTTGAGAGACGCGCCGAATGCGTTGCATGCGGAGCGCAAGATCGTCTGCTTCTTTGGCAAGGGTTGTGGTGACGTCACGAAGACACCAAGCTCTGATTGGCTCTGATTGAAGGATAGTGGGTATACCTAAGACCTTAGGTAGATCTCATGGCAGATTGCTTCGAAGTTTATCTACCATACTTCACTCAGAGCCATTCAGAGCTCGGCATTGGGATGTCACCGCAACCCCCGCCAAAGAAGCAGGCGAACTTTGACTTGTTGGCGCTTCTAAGGCACCATCACACGGATGAAAAGACAGTGTGCACACACTATCTGAGGCGTGTTTTGTTCGTTGTATGAGAGTATTGTCCCATGGTTCATGCAAACACCGCCTGCAGAAATGTTTTAAAGCATGCATCAAGCAAACATGTTTCGAGTAAGCTTAAAGCGTGAGCGCAGATAAATTTGTCAGCATGTCTGCAGCGAACGGCAGCGTCTTTTGTGCGATGTTTTAGCAGTGTGACCGTGCCATTAAAGCGGCCACTTCACAAAAAAAAAAGATGTATTCTTACGCCCTTTGTCCCATAAAGGACACCACGAAACTTCAGTTCGATGTACAGCGTACTGACGTCGAACCGACGGTGCAAACTTTCACGAGAGGCTTGATAGCCGTGTGGTACAACTTATTAAAAATAGCTTATGTACGTTTTACTAACTACAAAAAAAAACAACTTAAAAACACGGTGTTTTCTTGACTTTACTGTAAAACCTCAGTGTCTTCTTTGTGTGGGCTTCGATATGTACTTTAGCTATTTAAAAAGTTATATCGCACCGTTATCAAGCCCCTCGTAAAATTTGGGGCCCCATGTTCGACTATAGTGCGCTGTATACCTCGAACTGAAGTTTTGGGGAGTATTATAGGGGACTCAAGGGCGTAAGACGAAACCCTTTTTGTTTTACAGTGCGGGACCACACCGCATCATACAAAAGACAGTTTGCCTATAGATTCGAACGCGAGTCACCGCGAGATTGGTGCTTCGAATGCTGCATGCCAATGAGTTCTAGGAGGAAACTTGGCACGCGGCATCCGAACAACGGGTGTTTGCGGTGACTTACTGAAATGAGTGATAGGGCGCAGGCGAGCTGGTTTACGTTCATGATTTAAGACAACCCTGAGGCTGGGGAAAACAAGAAGGACCTTCTTGTTTTTCCCAGTCTCAGGGTTGTCTTAAATCATAATTTGTGGTGAGTCCTGCTGGCAGACTGTCTTTTGTAACATGTATGAGCAGTATGACCCCGGCTTTAGACTTGTCTAAGAGGCGAGAACTTCTTCGCTAAATTTAACGAGAACTCGTCCCCCCCGAAATTTAGGGAGAAAGCCGTGTCACACACTATCTTTAGTGTTGCGCGCTAGACCGCAAAAAAGCTGATATATAAATATTTTCTTCAATAAGAAAACGACCAATGACTAGCGTACAGAGAGCATCGTGTTGCAGCGTTTACTGAGTGAGTGACACGGTGCACTGCACAAAAAAAAAAAAAGAAAAAAAAGAAAAGCTTTGTTTTGAAAACAACATATCCGCGAGAAACAATGAGCAGTCAAAACGTTGTTGTGTCAAATTGTTTTTTTTTTTTTAATCAGGTGATCTCTTTTTTTTTTGTCCACCCAGAGCGTGTCAAACTGGAAAGTGTACGCACGGCTGCTATATTAAGAACGCGCTGTTCTGAAGATAGTGTCAACCGCTGTATGGACAACAGGGTAGCTACTTTGCAGTAGCCCTGGTGGTGCTAACTATTTTAGCGAAACGAGTCTGCCCTGAGTGTTCTCTTAGGTTTACTTGCATGTCCTTCGTACCAGCTTAAACGAGCTTTGTGATTTGTTCGGACCGTAGAATATCGCGTCACGCTGGTGAAACGCGTTGCATCTCTGCTACGCGTAACCATTATAAAAATCATCAATAAGTTTCAATTGAGTTCCTCAAGTATACTTATAGCGTAGAGTACGTTAGAAACTCAATTGAAACTCATTGACAATTTTTGTGAGGAAACTCCTTATTAAGTCGTTATGTCCGCTGTACGTTTCAATGATTTGCAACCCGCACCGAACATATGAGGCGCCGCGATGAATGGTTGAATGAAATCTTTTTGTTCGTTTTTTTTAATATTTATAATAAATTAGTTTTTAGCAGAAAATAATTAGAACACGTTTTATTACACCAAAGCACGCGTAACCCAGACCGAAAAGTATAAAAGCTATACGTTAAGAGTGAGCAAACAAAACAAAAACCTTACTTTTTTACGGAAAGAAAAAGTGGAATTTGGTCGCAAACTCTTTTAATATTTCTGATGTCCTGTCGGTGTAGCACTACTTTTTTTAATGCTGCTACTGTGCCAAGTTGTTGTTTTACGTCAGCTGAAAGAGGCGACATTAGCAAAGGAAGCCAAAAACGAGAGCGGAGAACGAAAAGTGACGAGCGCTATCAATGGTGTTCCTGAAAGAAAGAACAGGACAGAGCTAACGAAAAGCGGAGAATGCGAGAGTTTCGCGTAAACTAGTTGAATTTAATTGATTGCTTCTCAACTTCAATTTCCCTTTACACAATATCTGCCACCGGTGTTTTTAACTCATTTGGCGATGTCAAGCTTAACTAGGTAATTAAGTTTCATGTAATGTTTGACTCAATTTTATTTTTTAAAGTCGTGTCAATGATCTCGACCCACAAGGATTGCCGATGGCGACCTCTACAGTACCCGCCATTCCCGGTCCGTCAAAATGACTGGAGATTTGGCGGACCTTATCCTAAGAAATGTTATCATAAAAATCATAAGTTTATGGGGAACCCCTTTGCCATCAATATGGTTTTCTCGAACAATACAGGGGCCAGAAACAACAACAAAAAAAAAAAAGTGAGAACATACACATTGAAGATAGCTTTACTAAAGAAGTGGGACGGACATCAAAAGACTCCGAGGGCGCTTTGCTGTGGGCACGTCACGGATTAGTATATTCTCCCTAATTCAGTATTTTCCACTGTCACCATGCCAAATTAGGATCTTGCAAAGCCGCTTGTTTTTTATATGTTTGTTTAGTTGAAAGTTTGACTCCCGACAATGCATCAGTTGCAAAAATGATATCATATCACTCACGACATCCATATAATCGTGAGTGCAGCAACACAAAATATCTGGCACATGAGTGCCTCCTCAATCTCCCGCAGGAACCTAGGCTCAGTCACAACACCGCCCGTTTCTAAACTCCGCTTCCCGATGGACAGCAGCTGGCACTTCAACCAATCCAGCGCTGGCCAGTGTGTCAAGTGACTACTCGTCCCTCGCGTCGATGCACTCCTTTCGAAGCTCACGTGACGCTCAAGAGGCGTTCGATCGGCTTCAATGACTCGTAGCACTCCTGGAGGCCTATTGCAATGCGAAACGGAGTGAAGTGCAGTGCCCGAAGGGAGAACGCGCAAGCCGATACAAGCGAAGCGCCTCTGTGGATTGGCGCGTTACTGCCGAAGCCTCGGGCAGCTCGAATTACGCGCTTCCGCAGAGTGCTTCTCTCACCCTCAGGCGCGGGGAGTCCCATCGCCCCATTGTTAGGCGATCGTGTAACGCGAAATCAGAGAGCACTTGTTGAAAGGGGAAACCGTTACCGCCGCAAGTGGCGAACTCGGGCCACGAGTCCGAGGGACAGGCTGCCGCGACGCTAAGCCCTCTCGCATCGGCTGCATCCCGCGCGGGAGCACGCGGCACTTGCCGATTCTACTGGGGAAAGCGGCTGCGCCACGGCCTCTGGATCCCGATTAGAGACGACGCGAACTTCCGTCCATCCTCGGGGTTCGACTGATTTGCCGAATTTTAGGACTTGCGGCTACATTTGACAAAGAATGGATGGATGGATGGATGGATGGATGGATGGATGCACGGAAGAGACATGACGTCAGCCACGTAGCTTTCCCAAGCCAACTTTCTGCCTCGCTCGCCTCTTTCTCATCGTCCTTTGCCACTCCCTCTTTCAAATATAAAGCCCACATGACCATGGAACGGTATATGGTTTCGTATACGAACTGAGCGGGACCAGGTTCTACCCTAGCCCTGTTTATAAATCGCTGCAGCTGCACTGCGCCTGCTGCCTTTTGTTTGGTCGCGTCACGACAATAAATTCGAGCACGGTGTTAATTACACTCGATGACCATCGTGCAAGCAGATATTAGTGTTCTAACAATGTGCGTGACTCCTTTCACCTCAAGAACTATGTTTTGCATCGATAGACATTTAAATACAAATTTTGGCAGCCTTATTTCGTGGAAGCCCGTGTGAAAGGTTTTGTGGATGCTCACAAAACTTCACAATACGTTTGGGAATGTTCTTAGTGTGCATCGCACGTAACCAATATTGAACTATGCAGCTGTGTGTAACTATGTTTTTTTATTAATTTGTATCGTGACCAATGTTAGATCAAGTCAATTTGACTTGGCAGAGGCAGATATATATATATACCCGCCACAACTGCTGTAGAAATTATCAAATTTTATGCGAACGATACTCCACTCCACTTTGATGAAGTCCAGTCTGTGACAAAGGGCCGAAATCCATCGTTTGAGCTGCTCGGTAATTCTCAGAAATCTAATACAACCGCTGATTTAAGCTCGCGTTAGTGCGAAGTTCAGGACATGATCCAACAGGGGCATGCCGATGAACGAAACTCTCCGTGGAAGGTTTCTGGAGCCGTTCACACTGCAAAGCCCTATCTATCTTGGTCTCGACAACGGCATGCACTTTCGTCTACACAAACTGCACAGCGGCTCCGCTCGTCCTCTCGTCGTGGTGCATCGTTGCCCATCAGGGTCTCGCATGTTACGCCGGTCTCGATTTCACGCCGGACAGACGGGGCGCAGTTCTCGGGCACGCAAAGCTGGCCCATCGCGCACCGCGTCCGCTACTCGAGTTTGGTTTGGTAAAACTTTCCGGACGCACGATGGACCACGACGATCTGATCGCGGTCCGTCTTCTGCTCCTCGGGGCCTCGCCACCTCGGCCAGTCGGCCTCGCCAGCCTCGCCTTCTCCTCGCTCACGTAAAACGTACCGCGAGAAAGCGAGCACAACACTACGGCTACATTCTATACAACCAAACAGCCAACTCGCATGTAACAGGGTCCCGTGCACCAACGTGGGTGCAAGTATCGTTTAAACGCTTTTATTGCCAGGCATCAAAAAAGTTAAATAATTTATCCCCCCCCCCCCCCCCCCCCCGAGACGGGTGGAAATTAACGGATGTACTTTTTATAGCGGGCGGTAACTTGCGCCACCTAGAATGAAAAAGAAAAACAAAAGGTCCTCCTCCCGCTTTACTAAGCCTGCTAAACTAAGTTCGACCTTTGAAGAGTGTTGCCTGATTTCTGTAGAAACATGTTAAATTTTGAAAACAAGAAAGTGTATTCCATAAGACATTTTAATTGTTTTTTCATTTTAAATGGTAACCATTTTAAAGCAATGTCAAAGTGAACAGCTAATGTTTAATGATTCCGTTATTTTTATAGCCTCGTCCGTTACGTGGTATATCCGCCCGCTCTCAGTTTCCGCGCTTGCGAATGGCAGACGAACTTCAGTCGAACGTTTGTCCAAGTTTGCTTTAAAAGTTAGAAAGAGTCGAATCTGGTCGGTCTCGAGCCCAGGCGTTAGCGTCATCTCTAATCACAGCGCTCTTGTTTAAGTAACGATAACAGTAATAACAGTAACCTAAGTGATAATAACAGTAATCCAGCGGCCATGATAATGCAAATGACCAACCCGAGCGTTTTTTTTTTTCTTTTCCCCACAGTTTTTATGGCGCAGTTTAAAAGAGGTTCAATGACTTATACAGTACCAGTTGAGAACAGAAAGAAGCTCGCACTTTAAATAAACGGCTGCGCATCTACATGTTCTGCAGAGCACGCGGTGATGGCGATGCAATCACTGCTCTGATCTACGGATTATGTCCATGGTATGACGAAGCGTAAAAAAAAAAAAAGAAAGTTTGACTCAAAAAAGGCGATTTGCACAGGGACAACTTTTTTGCGCAAATGTCTCCTTTTTTTTTTTTTGCGCATAGGGCTTAGATTTTTAAAGGTTACTTAACTTGCTTGTAATAAGCCTGAGGGTGTTTATGAGCCAAATTCCTAAACTACCCGCGTGGACCATCGCCATCGTAATAGCTTAGCACGAACGTGCTCCCTCTCAACGACTTGGATGGCAAAGGCGCAGACGGCCACTCAAACACGCACTCTAAAAAACAAAATGCAAAAAAAAAATATTTGTCTTCAAGAGCACATCTATTCTCCCTTTGTCTTCCAAATCACCTCGCACAACCCCGCGCATTGATTGTTCGTGACTTTTCTCTTCCGCTGCAATTATTTTTTTCCCCAACTAGGAACAATCTTTCTGATCCCTATACGCTCCCCAATCTAGTTTTTCGCGTCGTTGTTCTTACTTTTCCCTCCCAAGTTTCGCAACGAAGCAGAGTGAAAAACGTTCCTATAACTGCGTCCCGGCTATATTTCGCCGAGGATAAGTATCTCCGCTCGACCGGGCGCCGCATTAAAATGAAAAATAAAGATGGGTCCCCTGGCTCGTTGTATCGATCGCCGACTTGCGAGTTTATACAGAAACGTAATGAGACCACGATCTCGGCGTCGCTACTGGCCATACGTCTTTGCCGCGAGGGGCGCTCCAGCGGCGCCACCGGCGGAAATGGTTTCATTATTTCCATCCCTTCCCCACTGGCGGCGCTGCGGCAGCTTCGTCTTTGGCTCCAGTATTCTCTCGTAAGCAAGTTAGAGCGCAGTCGTCTTTCCCCTTCTTCCCGCGCTCCCGACCCAAATCGTGTAGAGTGTTCCACCCGGTTTATGTGTCGGCAAGACCTTTCTAGATCAGAGGGTGGGGAATTCTAAACCGGCACGTGTTACATTACCCGGAGACTAATAACAGTGTATCGCAACCAGTGTTGTAGTCCCAACGAATTCCAGAACCAAAACTTAGTTTTCGGTGTTTCGTAAACTGTTGTGAGCGCATAAAGTTCATGTCACACAGCGACCTGGCAATAGCCATAATCGGCATGTGAATATGAAAAACGGTTAATTAATCGCGCCCTTGAAATGCCAAGATTAATTTCTCCACTGTAAGTTACTACACCCGAATCGTCACAAGAAGTTCTATTAATATAGTTGATGAATACCGCGTGTACATGTTGTGCAAAACAGCGAAAAGCGAAAACGTGACGCCATTCGTAACTCTGCTCAGTTGAGGTGATGGAACGCCTTTAAAAACAATTTTGAATAGAGAGCTTACATTAAATATAGTTATTACGTGAAATAATAGACAACTTCATAAAAATCGCAAGAGCATAGTCACGCTTTCACTTCGGGGAAGAGATTCAGAGGGTGCCAGCAAAACTGGTGTGTTTCGTGAAGGCCCCCCAGGCAGCACGCCGACACTGGGCCAGCGTCGGGGGAATATTACTCACAATATTGGCCCGATTTATATTTTGCAGCGCGGCCCAGTATTGGGCCAATATCGGTTAACGATCGTTCTAAAATGGACCAGAATCTGCGATATCGTTCGAGTTCTGGGCAGAGTTGGGCGAATACCGGTTGACATGGCCGCGGCCGCAGCGGTGTCAGCGGACTTTGGTCGAGCCAACGTTACTAGAACCGGTCAGATTGGGAAACTGCCATAGAGTGCTGCTCTGAAAACGTGACACCGATCTGTACTCGAGAACTGAGCTAATAGCGATCGCAACGCCGCCATTTCTCCCGTACTGGCCGCTCGAGGAACTGCACGTGACTTATATTTTGACTTTAATCGGCCATTTCGGCTCCGAAACAGATACGGTGAAGGGGGTTTCAAGGGTGTCACCCCCAGCTCCCAAGCGGACGCGCCGTGGATAACTGCCTAAGTTAGAATGCGCCTAGGTCGGGACGCGCTACCTGAAATCACCGCTGAGACATGGTTGTATAAAAACAATATTAGTGTTGCCGCAAACCTTGTAAGCTACGGATTTTCGAAAACATCACGCGCCCCCCGTTTTGTACTAATCTCTAATAAAAGCTACTACAAAAAGATTTTTGTTTTCGTTTGATTGTACGGAAAAACCCAGTTCCAGTCACTGATTGCCCGGTGCGCCCTCGGCGCGGCCCATGGCAACAGCGGCGGCCGCCGCGATTGGCCGGCGCGATTGACCGATTCAGTATCGTTTTAGAAACGGTCAAGAATCCCTAATACCGGCCGATATAGCCGGTTCAGACCCGACATATTATTGATATCGTTTTAGAAACGGTCAAGAATTCCTAATAACGGCCGATATAGCCGGTTCAGATCCGACATATTACCGGAAAACGGCGCTGGATACTGTACATCAGCGTGGCGTTGGCCGACTCAAGTGATGTTCCGCCGACATCGGCCACATCACAGTAATACTGGCCCGATCCTTATGATCCAGCGCCAATATCGGCCGTATCAGAATGATCTTGGCCCGATTTCTCCGATCCGAAGCCAATATTGGCGCAATACTGTGTGCTGCCTGGGCCGGGATCCCTGCCCTTTACCACGTTCCTGACACATGGTCAGGTAGTGAAGGACACGAGAAAATGTCGCAATAAAGGAATTTAGAGAAGTAGTGAATATAAGCGGAGAAGAATGCACTACGCAAAGCGATTTTTACACACACACCGAGATTCTTCGTCCACGCAACCCTGGGGGAAATAAAAGCATAAACAAGCAGCCCTCGGCAGCGAAGCGCCTTGCCCACTCCCGAAAATTTCCTGGAGCGTCCCCTTTCCCCCTCGACCGAGCCAATTTTGGAGCTCCCCTCGTGCCCCGACGCAGCGAAGCAAATGCAGCCCTTTAAAACACAGACCCGCCTGAGTTTGCGCTTAAATAACATTCCATTACACTGTGTTGCCTTCGGCGTCGACGACAAGTGTTTTCTCGCGTTGTTTAGATATTTTCTTTTTTTTTTCTAAACGGTATTCGAGAAGGCACAAGCAAGCGGCGTTTACTGTTCGCGTGAATTCCCGGAAGCTTGTTAAGGGTTTCGTGCACTATCGAGCAGCCTCCAGCGCGCAAAATGAGGTCGGCCATTTTTTTTTTATTTTCTTTAAGCGGAGCAACGAAGTTTGTAAGAACGCGCGTTGAAGTTTTGAAAAGAGCAACAAAGATTTTAGGGAAAATAAACGCTGCAAGCCGGCTTGTTAGTTCAATCAATCAATCAATCTATCTATCTATCTATCTATCTATCTATCTATCTATCTATCTATCTATCTATCTATCTATCTATGATTCATCTTGGAGCATGGATTTTAGTTTTGTTTGGGATCCTTATTTTAAGAAAGACATTAATCTCATTGAATCTATCCAGGCCAAAGCTGTAAAGTTTATTTTAAATAGGTATGACCGTAATTTCTCTCCCTCTTCGGCTTTTTTCATTTCTGGTGCGTGTACTAGTAGAAAATGAAATATATTTACTGCGCTCAATTCCACAGTTCTTCATTAGCAATTCTGTGTAACATTTTAAGTCTATCAGTTGTTAGCCTTCTAGACATAGGCTCCAGCACCAGAGATGAAAAATCCGAAGAGGGAGAGAAATTACGGTCATACCTACATAAAATAAACCTTACAGCCTTGGCCTGGATAGATTCAATGAGATTAATGTCTTTCTTAAAATAAGGATCCGAAACAAAAGATCCATACTCCAAGATGGGCCTAACAAGGGTCTTATAAGCACAAAGTTTAATTTCTTTAGTAGAGCGCTTAAGAATACGTTTAATATAACCTAATTTTGTTTTTACAGCGTGCTGAAAAGTGAAAACCTTCTTTGTTTCATAATTTATATCTCAGTACTCGTACGTGATTAAGAACTTTACATAATGTGGAAGGCAATGAAAGGTTCTACACGTGGTATTGTTTTAAAAACAAAACTAAACATAGTCGACTAAAACAAAAATCCGCAGTTTAGGTCACAGTTGTTTGCGGAGGAATGTTTGGGAATTTTTACAAATATTGGACTGACGAATAATAAATAGTAGTTGGAATGCCGTTTTACCAACTTGCATATATATCACAATAAAAAAAATATAGAAGCTCTTTTTTGAATACTTTGAGATTGAGAGTGGTTCAAAAATGCCACACACGAAAATCGTCAAAACCCACGATCGGCATTTGCTCTTTTTTAGCATATTTAGAGGCTTAAACCTCAAAACCAAGGCAAATATATTTAACGGAATGTATTCTGGCTAAACGAAGGGTGTGAAGAGAACGCGACGCGAGAAACAAAACTAAATGGATTTTTTTTTTTTTTTATACAGCGTGCTGAAATTGAACAAAAAGTGAAAACCCTCTCTGTTTCATAATTTATTTCTCAGTACTCCTACATGATAAAAACACAAACTTCGCCTAATTTTGAAGGCAATGAAAGGTTCTACATGTGGTATTATTTTAAAAGCGATACTAAACATAGTCGACTCAAAAACAAATCCGCATTTAGGTCACAGTTGTTCGCGGAGGCATGTTTGGGGATTTTTAGAAAGATTGGAGCCAGGAATAATAAATATTAGTTACAATTTCGTTTTACCTACTTGCATATATATCACACTAAAAATATAAACACTCTCTTTTGAAAATTTTGAGATTGAGAGTGTTTCAAAAACGCCACACACGACAATCATCAAAACCTCGTCGTTCTTTCCCGCTTCTTTGAGATTTTGTTTCTTAGAAACTAAACATGACAGGACATTAAAATAAAAAGGATTGTTCTTCTTGGAACATGCGCCACGAAATATAAAAATTGTAAGCAAACAAAAATACGACTGCACCTCGGTGCCTGAATCCAAATGAAACCGCCCATATATATAGATATATACTGCTTCGGGGAAATTTATTTGTATGCATGCGTCCTATCGACTCTCCACCAAATTAATTTGGCTGAAAAACGCAATAAGCACGGGACCGATTAACATTCTAAACGTCCTGCCCATTGCCTACTGCGTCAAAGGCATTTTGATTTAATATTCGTTCTTTCTGTATCTGCTTGGCAGAAAGCTTTGAAGCTCGAATAGTACAGTCACAAGAATACATTTGTAAAGGAATTTTTTAAACAAAAAACAAGAGCGATGCCACTTTTTTCTTCTTTTCTACAAGCCCTTATTTTTGCAGGTACTAATAGGGGAGCAGGACGTTTCGGTACCGCACACTTCGGTACTAGACGTTTCGATGCGGACGTTTCGCTACGCGGTCGCTTCGGTACGCGGTCGTTTCGGTACGCGGCTAGTCGGGGGCGCCGGCGATTTTGCCCCGCCGACCTTTCGCGATGTCTTCTTCTTGATAACTCTTTTGTGCCTGCATGTTGGGTTCTTACTTTGGTTGTAAAGGGTAAACCCTTGCTTCAGCTTGTTTTCTTTGTTTATCCGGCTTTGCGCGATGTCTTCCTCTAGATAATTATTTTGTGCAGTAAAGAGTGAACTCTTGTTTCTTTTTCCTCTCCGTGTTTGACGACGGATTATCACCGCCGGTGATGGGTTGCTCAGTTAGTTTTCCTCTACGTCGCTCACGGGTCGGAGCTAGATCTTGGGTGATGGCTTCCTTTCTACCGAGCGAACGAGGGGAACTCAAGCTTCTATTCGACATGTTCCAATACGACAAGCAGCGACAGAACGGCGACGAGGCATGTGCGGAATTATATTTTGTAAATATATATGCTCTGGAACTTGCATATGAATGAACGTTGGAGTTAAATGAACGTTGCCAGTGAACGTTGATACTCTAACACAAACATTTCTATGTCGGCATTTACACTGCCAAGTATCTGAAATTGGGAAGAGTCGTCCCATCTTTGACACAATGCGAGCAATTTTCTTATTTTATTAAGACGCATGCAAATACAAAGATTTGCAATGGGAAATAATATTACGATCTTCCATGCATATGTCGCCTGGAAGCGGATATAGTCGCAAGCTTAAGGATGCATTGTGTGACGATCTTGCATATCTACTGGCAGTGTAGTCGGAGGCTGGAATGCTTTCGAATACACTGCCATTAGATCTGCAAGTCTACTGGCAGTGTAGTCGAAACAAAGTATCGGGTTTACTTCCGCCTCGGAGCGCTAATCATTGCGATTAAGGTTCACTAGATCATGTATGCTTTTACTTTATTATTTCTATATTCATAGATTATATTTTATTTCGCGGCAACTCGGGAAATGTGTTTGAGGTAAGATTAATTTTGTCCTCATTATTGTTTTATTGTTTGGGAACATTTGCAAGAAGCTTGTTTATTTTTAGTTGTCTTGATATTCATAATAAAAACTACATTAACACTGTTTAAATAGTATAGTCAACCATAATTCGATGGTTTCGTATTTCGCGAATGGACCAATATGACACATTTTATAATACATTACGGAAATGAATGTCGCAATCTAGAATAAGCTGGTCAATATTTTCTACCTCAATAATATATTTGTATGACCAACCTGTTAGGGATTGTTTTTTATTCGGAGGACTCAAGTCATCCGGATATGCGGCTGGTTTAAAATATAGAAACGATGATTTGTTTCAACTGAAGTAGAAGCTAATTAAAATTAATTAACTGCTACGTTTGCGCATTTCAACGTGGCCAAAAAATAAAAAAAAAACGTGGAGGCAACGTCTGCTGAGTCATGATGCTACCTGCCTTCCCAAGTAAGCATGAAAAGAAGCCTAAGGTAAGTTAGAGACTAGAGCTGATAATTCTCTCGGTTAGTCAACACATTATCCGTAGCTTTGCGTAAAAGTGAAAGTTTTACACGATTATTGTTTTTATGCATCTTTAGGAGACCTTTTCTGCATCGCATTTTAATTGTATCATGCACAAAACTATTAAAAGTCTTGAATTCGAAAGCACCTTTAACCGCGTAACCGTCTTCTTCTTCCTCTCTCGCCGGTCACTACACATATCTGTAAACGTGGTGAGTATAACAGGAAGCAAATGTGCTCGTTTCCTAAATAAGTATGCCACCATCCTTGCCGTGGCCATATCTGTAATTCAATAACAAAACAATGTTTTATTGTCCCTGGCTTTTTTTGTTATTTCATTAGCAGGAGGCTTCGAGCCTACGAGACACGGCCTCATCCGTTGCCCTCCCGCCTGTGGGACGTCATAATTCCTAAAGATTACGCCGTAAATGAAATGGAGCGCAGTTCCTTCGTCATAATTCTGATGCCACTGACGCTGAACGCTGCGTCGTGTTCTGTAGCCCATACATGTTGGCGCTGCTAGGTTCTCCAGGGCAATGGTTTGTAGATGGAGCATTCAAATTGACACCTGCTCTCTTCTATCAGATCTATACAATCCACTGCAAGGAGAAACGGAGCTGTCATTCCCGCAGTCTATATTTTGATGAAGTCTAAAACAGAAGCTGTGTACACTAAGCGGATTTGAGTTATGAAGAGCAATTGTGCCGCTGATGATTCATCCACCATTCTACTGGACCTTGTAAAAAATTTAGGAGGCCGTTTACAATTGCCTAGCTCGTGGCTGATTTTTTCATTTATGCCAATGCGTGTACAGGAAGTTGCAAAGCAAGGGTCTTCAAGAGCCGTATCCGGTAGACGGCGCGTTTAACCTGATGACACGCATGATCCCCGCGATGGCTGTTGCGCCTGAGGAAGACGTGCTTGATGCCTTCGAGGCGTTATTTAGGATGCCACAGTTCCTCCGTCGTTGTACCGGTCCTGTATTAGTTCGACGATGATTTCCCAGAACGACTGACAGCCCGAGGCCGAAGAAATCCAAGGTTTCCAGCATCTATCTGGTATCACCATGAAACCTCCCTCCGTGGTGAATGATGCCAAAACAATACCGAACTCTGTAGAAGGGTGGCACCAGGGGTCTCAGACCCTATATCAATATCGTCAGCCAAGCCTCTGGAAGTTCTTGCCTTTCAGAAAGATCTGTACCTGCGCCTCCTCCAACGTGCCGTCATGGGGGATGAAGAGAAATCAGCGAAAAAATACAGAATCCGCTGCTCGGCTTCAAACGCTCGCGGCGCGCTATGCGAGGATAGGCACCATCAGCTTTCCGGAAGGTGCTGCTAACAACGTTTCATTTCGCAGTTGTTTGTGTCATTAAAACTGTGTGCCGGCATTGAATTTTATTTGTTTCGGAGCGCAACTGATCGTGCGCTTTATCAAAACTTGATTAAGATGAACAACATCACGAAAAACAATACAACTTAAAGATACTCGAGTCATCTAATTAACAGAGAACACACCCGTCCCCCCCAGCACCGTACTCAGTGTTTGCGTCGTAAATTTCGCAAACGATAAAAATCGGGGAAACTAAAGGTGTTCGCTGCTGAAACAGCTTTAGATATTATCTATTTTTAAATACATGCACTTTTCTAAACTCATTTAAGTGCTGTTATAAAAGTGAGTGGAAAACGTGTATCAGGCAGCAATGTTTCAATTATAAAAAAAAATCTTCGAGCGTTCCCGCAACCAACATTTCCCAAAGCACCGAAATTTCCGGTACCGAATTGTCCGGTGCCTAAACGACCGCGTCCCGAAATGACTGCGTACCAAAGCGACCGCGTACCGAAACGGCCGGTATTGAGACGTCCTGCACATCCGTACTAACAGGTCTGGGCCTGGACTTCACGGTCTCTTCCCACTATCAAGCTATCGCCGACTTTTCTTGCTTTTTCTTGACAGTGTAGTCAAGTGTACACATCTGTGGTTCAAGCTTAATGAGTAAAGTTTTGAGTTCGTCGGTATAATTAACGTTCCAGAAAAATTCGAAAAAAAAAAAAACGATGCCGCTATTGTACTTAATGGCGATCAACCTTGGTCGTATGAAAATTCTCATTGTATGGCAATTTGACGTTCTTCGTCGGGGTGGGGGTCACGTCAGGTGATGAAGCGCGGGCAAGCCCCTACATGCAGCGTAAAAGTGGTGAATTCGCGAGAGAGAAGGACGCACCGATGAAACGAGAAAAGAGGAAGGACAGAAAACCGGTCGGAAAATTGGGGAACAGGGAACTTCAGGAGGAGGGAAATTACAGGCAGCCTTCGTTGCCGCTGACGCTCAATCAGCTCAATGGCTTTTATTAAAAAAGTGTGCGACTTTCCCGAAAAAATGAAACCGAGAGAATATCTGACCGGAAGGAGGAACTTTCCTCCAGTCTGCCCAAAGAAGGAGACAAAACGTCATGTTCTTCCCTTCTTCTGGATTCCGCTTGGGGGCTCGTAAGCAGAAGAGAAGAAAACGCACCGTTGTTAGCTTTCTCTTCCCTTTTTTCTTAGTGTGTACGTCGAATGCGAGCCGATGTGCCTGTTAACGCTAGCTCACGTATGTCGCACAGTGGACACTCAAAAGCCGGAGTCACACTTCTTACATAATACAAAAGACGGCGTTTACCGCAGACACGGCAATTGAATTATCTCCCAACATGATTCACGCATGTTGTAAACATGCTTAGTTCATACATTTGTATACTTTGAACATGCATGCGGGCAGTTTTTGCACGACCAATCTGAAAAGACCATGATACGAGGAAGAACCACGCATCATACAGAGTCCGCAAAATGTTCTTTGTATGACCCACGAGCAGTGTGCCCGCGGCTTTGTCCAGCCGAATGCGAATGGGGAAATTGTGTTCGGCCGAGCAGCCCACCCTCGCCCTCGGATTAAATTCCCTCCATACGCCGGCACAAAAGGAGAGCGGCCCGCTGGTCACGCAGGTCTTTCTTCGCTTAGGCGACCGCCGAGCGCGGCCGCTGTAGCGAAGCAAAATCTCGCTACAGATGCAATTGAAGTGGCCGACTTGAGTCATCGATCCACCAAGACGGCTTTTTGAAAGCCCTTGCGGCCGGGAGAAACTGGGCTTGCGTTGCCCCACGACGATGCGTTCGACGGAGCTCTTACGTGGACATTTCCTTTTAGCTTGCTTTTTTTACTACTTAGGATAGAGGGGAGGGGGATAGAAAGCGCATCAAAGGGCACCCGGTGCTTTGAATAACGAACTTATACCTTATATTTCCAGAACTCGAGGCAAGAAAACGTTTGAGCCCTATGCAGGATTACGCTACGGCGCATTCGGTCGCGGCACTCTCGACATGTCCTGCATGTATTGTGTTGCGACGTATACATTTGATATGCACCACTGACCTCTACTTTTCAAGATTCGAACAATTGCGCGATGTGTTCCTGAGCAAATCGAAGTCGTGTCGACCGTTTTACGAAGATTTATGTTATACAGAATATTTGTGTTAGTTTTGTTTTGTTGGACGATCGTAGTGCGCTGTGATTAACTAATTTGGTTCGGGGCAGAAATCGTAATGTAAAAATTTGCCGAAACAAAAACAGACGCTGTGATTTTTTTTGTTTGAGTGACATGTGCAGTGCACTATGTAATATAAGGAAAAATACAGGTTTGTGTCCATGGCGCTACAACTTCCGTATTACGTAAGACAGTGAATAAGGTCTCGAATTTCTGGGCACCCCTCCGAGCTGGCAAGGTTTAATTAACGACCGTCCGGACACACAGGGAAGGTTATCCAGTCATTCTTCTCCGTCCGAATTTTAATTTCATGCTTTATAAATGACAGTGTAATTGTATGTCTGAAATCTTTGACAATGGAAATTTAAGGCATGCTTTAATAGTTTTTCACACCAGAAAACAAAAAGGCGGCAACCAACGTTGACTTGTTTTCTGTTTTAGCGACTCGTTCAAACGGGTTCATTTTGAAATAAAGCTGGATTGTCTCAATAGGCCCGCATTAATATGGAAATCGGGGCTAGTTGGTTCATTATCACGTTCAAAGCACCGAAACTACACAAGGAAAATAACGAAAAGGACGAAAACAGGAAGCTCTACCTCAAATCATCACGTTTCCACTACTAGAAGTGGGCAGAGATTTACGGGATATAGAATCTTTTTTTTTTTTTATTCTATATAATTACTTTAGAAATGCGCTTGCAAGCTTCTATGATGCTTCATCGAAGTTTGTGTAGACCTTCTTTGCCGCCCGAGTGTATCGAATGGAAGGCGGAAAGGGGGAAACACGTCCACCGCCTTGCTACCGGGCTCTTATATAAGTGAACATGATTAAAACTATCATAAATATACTCTACAATTAGCACCTTGTTGAGGAGAAAAACGAAAAACTAATACTAAGAGTTAACTAAAGAGGCGTAATTTTATAACTGTCATTCACACTGACCTTACTAAAATCCCCATATTTGAAAAAGGTATACTGGACAGCTTTGTTTTTAAATAAAAAAAAAATTTAGCTGAAATTCCAAACCATGGATAATGCCGGTAGTTCGTACCGTGCAGCTCACTTATATAAACGATTCAAATGTATGCCACACCCAATCATTTTGTCCCGCAAAAACTAGCAATAAATACCCTTCTATTGACGACGGAGAAAGACCTGGATCGGAGGTTAGATCGAAATCAGGAATGGGCCAAATACTTGCAGAAATATATCGAAAAACAAATACAGAATACTTCAGCAACGATGTTCTTAATTACATAACCAATCATACTTTCCAAACAAATATTTAAATACACGGTAGAAATACAACGAAGGGAGTTTGATCATTTTCAAATACTTTTACAAATACATTTTCGCTTACATAGTTTGATATCTTAAAATTAATTTAACCCCCGAATAAAATGATCGGGCTATTTATAAGATTGGGGACTATATCTATTTAAAATCAAAATCCTATAAATAAAGCTGCAGCGTTAAAAAAAAAAGTTATTTGCGTTTTAATGGCAAGTACAGCATAAGAAAAAACAATTTATTGAGTTCTAGTTTACTTTCAAATGTTTAATTAAAGCAAGAAAGTATTTTTAAGGAACCTGTCGCTCATATCTCATTTCAGAAAAAAATAAAAGCATCCTACCAAGAAGTAAGAAATTTTATCAATCCACTTCATTCCTTGTTCATCTCTCAGTTTATTTCGATGTTTAATGCCCCAACGAAGAGTGCCGAAAATCCTATTTGATAGCGAAGAACAGTGACCAAAATTTTTTGGGCACAAAAAATACGTATTTGATATAATGATTTTTTTTATTCAAATAAGATATCGAATAGACAAATACAATCTCTAACATGTAATTAAATTTTTATAAAAATATCGAAATATTTTAAATGCGTCTTTGAAATACTTGTGTTGGAAATAGCGCCCATCCCTCATCGGAGTGTATTTATTTCCTAAATAAAACACTGTAATCGCTCTTCTTTCCCTCAACAGCAGGTTGTGTTGCACGTTTTTTTTTCCTTCAGGGAGAAACTGTCTAACATTGATTTCATCAAAATATCAGTCGTATTTATATTAATTTTTATTAAGGGCAATTTTGCCCTTTTCACATAAATACTGAGAGAATTTTCTGCTAGTTACTCGGAAAGTTTGGGAAAGGAAGGGGGGGGGGGGGGGGGGTAACAAACACTTAATAAAACTGACAACCAATAAAGAATCTAGCTAACTGAATTTTTAATTAACAAAATATGGAAATGCAGCGAAACCTCTTTCTAATTACAAAATATTACGCGCGGCTTCATTTTATAAAGATGTTGTTGTAGCCTCAGCGGAAGAACCCAACTTGAGCTCACGCTTCTTTCGTGTTCACAAGTAAAAAAAACGACAAAACAAAGGTACACAGGTGAATGCACGGTTGATTCTTACAACGATGAAAGCCGCGCTGTCAAAGGAAGAAGTGAAGTCACCATTTAATCGACAGACCGCACTCCAGCTCGGACAAAACGTCACAGCACTTATATATCCGTCCTATAATCTTCCTTGTAGTTTTATTTTTTTTTTTTTTAAAGTGATCACTTAGAGTAAAATGTAGACTGTAGCTGGTCCTCAAAGTAGTTATATGCAGATTAGTCGATGTAACGGATATGTGGTCCCGACCCGCCCCAGAAATCAATTTCAGAAAATGCGTGCCGTAATAAAGATGATTAACGTACTTGTACCACGTTCTTAACTTGTCGATTTATTTCAATGGTGTCAACGCACCGGGAAGATTACGTTTTTTTGTATGCTTTAGGCCGCCGTGCGCAATTCTTTGAATGAGATAGACTGCAGAACGCAACTCCTCATATACATGGGCCCTGGGCAAGCATTCTCTTTCAATTCGATCACTCATTGCTACTACAACCGATAGAACTCAAGTCTTCCGCCCGCCACAGCCACCTAAAGATCGTCAAACTCCGCTGACATCATCAAAGCGTTCCAGGGTAGACACTTCCGACGATCAACGCCACGTTTCTTCAGCCTCCAAAATAACCTATACGCGTTTGCAAGCTCCGAGTTAGGTGTTCTTCCCTACAACTTCTCAGCTCTATCGGGCGGCGATGATAACAACGTGATCGTTATCCCTGCCTCTACTTATCCGAGCCTCATTGCCGCCGCACGTGCGGCTACCCTTAAAAACGAAAAAGAATAAAGCCTCTCGTTCTTAAGCCAAGTGCTTCCCTCTCACATCCCTCAAGAACGAGGCGAGGTATAACCCGACTTCACAGACACCTTCGCTGACAGTGCGGTGAAAGTTACCAGCTTGTTTGACCGCTCATACCTCCATTATTCCCCACGTGATCAGGCTCTCGCCAAAGCCCATGCTGAGATCGGGGTCAGGGGATAAGAGGGGTCGTATGATTGGTCCAGCGAGCCTGTAGCTCCACCCCACTCTCAGCTCAGGGGTGAGCTGAGCATTGAAGAAGGCTGCCCCACATTCGGCTGCCCTGACAAATGGTCGGTCTTTCGCGAAGGCTCCCTCGCGTCCGCACCCCGCCTGTGTGTCTGTTGCTTTCGTCATCAGCGACGAAATGGCGTTTCTAATCGGCCGGGGGTTCAGGCGGAGCAATTTGCAGCTGGCAGCTTCCGTTGGGAGCAGTTGCTGAGCATTTTTGTTCTTTAGTCAGTCTTCGTGTTCTGCTTTCTGTTCGCGTTCAGTCGCGAGTTCTGTGCGTCGTTTGTTGCCGGTTGTTTTCCGGGTTTTGGGTATGGAGCGCTGGTCATTTGCTCGCAACTCTATAGGATTTGTTTTTGCGGTCCTGGGGTTGACGACCCTGGAGCCCCCGGGGGGTTTGGACTTTGTTTGTAGAGGCCTCGCACTCGAAATCGTGCGTGGTTTGGGCTCTGAACGGGGAAAAAGTTAAGGTGGCAAAGGATTTGAGTTTTGTTTTTCTTGCGTTGGTCGCTGTGTATTTATAATATTTTTTTTCTGACAAACACATCAGCACATACACAAACAAACGAACACCCCAACAAACATACAAAACACGCACACAGGCACACACGCACACACATACGTCTCTTCAGATAAAACTGAAATATTCGACTTTATTAAAAAAAAAAAAAACATTAGTTCTACCAATATTTAAACAAAGGAACGGCGCATTAAGACTGTGCATTTATTCATCTAATGTAGATGCGAAGTTCGCATCCCTAGTATCTGAGCTGACTGGAAGTTTGTGTTGATCTGCACTTACACAGTCTGAGTGGTTGTCTTTCTCTGCAAGGCTATGTATACCCAAGAGAACGTTTTTTACTTCCGAGGTTTGCATTTGATGCTCCCTCACGGGCTTCCGTAGCATAATACTTCACGACAAACTTGAAACCACCAGACATTAGTCCCCCTGTGAAGGTTTCCTCACTTAAAAAGAAAAGGCCGCATATGAAAAAAAAAAAGCCTTTCTTATTGCCGGAAATGCGTAATGTAAGCCAATGCGGTGTCCCTGGCGGTGCAGAATGATCAATACGTCTTGCCTTCTAGGTTGTAACTTGTTTATTCACTGATGAAATTGAAAGATGTCACATTCAAATGAAAGTTTGAACGCTCCTCTTTCTCAGGAGCACATAACTTTTCAATACAGTCTCCAAAGGCGGCGATTCATTTCCGCTACCGGTGCGCTACTCTCCGGATGCAGATCCAGATGACTGAGGGTGGCTGCCATCGAGACCAACGCCGTGTTGGAGGTGCCGCAGTTCCGAGATGTTTGCCCTCATTCACCTTACAGCCCGAACCTCGTGGCGTCAGACTCTTGAATTTTTTTTTTTTTTTTTCAAGATAAAGGAACATTTGAAGGGTACACTGCTTGCGTCCGACCACGAGGTTACCGATGCAGTGCGCCGTGGGTGTCGTCAACAGCCGCCGTCTACACACCTACGACGGCATACATAGAATAGTGCACCGGTAGCGGAAGTGCATCGCCGCCGATTTAGACTATATTGAAACGGTATGTGCTACTGAGAAAGAGAAGATTCCAACCTTTCATTTGAATGTAAGATCGTTCAATTCCATCCCTGGAAAAAAAAAAACAAAAAAACGTTACAGCCTGGGAGGAGAAACTAATTGATCACCCATAATTTTTACTTGGGATTACTGAATATAAGCAGTACAATGGCGCCTGGAACGCGTCTCTGGCTGCAGTAAGCGAAAGTACGCCCGCGAGCTGGTTAGGAAACATCATTGAAAGAAAACCTGAGACTGCTGTTCGTTTTCTTTATTTGTCCAAGTCTCAGTTATTCTTTCAACAATGTCTCTGACTGCTCCGTTCACCACGTCTTTGTTTGCGATCCCTGGTTAATCCGTCTGCTGCCGATGCGCTTGTGACCTGCTTTTGCCTGCCGCGATTCTGGCGGTGACACAGCAGCGGAGGTGGATTGGAAAGACGCCTGTTCTGCTGCTGTACGTCTCTCTTCAGCTTGGCAGTTCACAGAAACTTCAGCAAACATGACTTGGAACGCTTAAAGCCCCTCTATCCTGAAAAAAGTGGCGCCATTCATTGTTCTGGAAATGCACGAGACACACGCCGCGCGCCACTTCCGGGAAGATCATGTCGTCTGAAATTTAGCTCAGCGCCACTGTACTCCGTGCTGCGCTGTGCCGCCATGATCTCCCCAAGGGCTGCACGTGCCTCGTGCATGGACGCACTTTGCGCTGCGTTTAAAACATGAAGGGGCTTTAGGAACGCTGCGATGGCAGCGACACTCGCGTTCGCTCACATTTTCTTTCTATACGTTCTAAGACCAACCGCCGGAATGGCACTATCCTACAACATGACGCGCGCCGGCGCTGTTGCCACTCTGTGACCATTTTCAGTGCTTGGGCCGTATGGCACGCTAAACGGATACCAGCTAGAAAAAAAGGCCCGCGTCTTCCTTCCCCAAACTTCATCACTAATGGATCGACTCTTTGCTGCTTGCCCTGCATCAGCATCATCGCCAGTGCGTCTTAGCGTCCCACAACGAACGCGACGTTATCAAGTTGCGACGCCGCGAGGCGGACGCTTCTGCCTCTTTGTGGTAGCTCGCGTCGAGCTGCAGTGTGTTGGTTCCTTGGAACGGGTAGGGGATCTACTAATGATGACGTAATGGCCAGGCATTGCGTTCTGGATGGCATTAGCTTAACACACGGAACCAAGAAGCGTTCCACGCACTGTAGCAGTACAACTTGAATTCAGATTTCTTAGATCATGTCGTGTGCAGCTTTGCAAACAGCCACGTTTCACTAGCTACTTTGTTTACCTTAGATAAAAAATGACCTATCGGTCACAAGTCCGGCAGCCGTGGACGTGTCATAGCTATATGTTTGAATACATCAGACAATATGCACAATCTGCAGCTTTATGGCAGCTCCGACGGTCTGTACTTGTGTACGAGTATTAATCCGCGAATGCCGTGGTGGGGCGCTATTTTCGTGCCCATCCAAATCTCCCTTTTGGAGGCAACGACAGCAACTTCACAAGTAGTCGAGAGTAGGGGAACACTCCGAAAAATGTACGCGCGCCTTCTTTCGCTGTGCGCACTCGAAGGACCAACCAGTGCGATCTACGAAGCCTCCCCCCCCCCCCCCCCCGTAAATAACGGAAAATAATTTTTTCAGACTCAAAAATGCGTGCGGCATACATTTGGATAAGATGCATTTCGAACGTCCCGTGCATTGTCCCCGCGCAGGTCACGTTTTCGAACGAGACTGTCACCCTGCCTCCTGTATACTCACAAGACTTGGCAGTTCGACGACGGAGCCATGGAGTGCCCGGCCGCGAATTTCGAGCGCGTGTATCGGGTAGCACAGAGCATCAAATAGCCTTTTCCCTGGGAATCTGGACGTAAGCGCACAACTTTTTCAGCTGCGAGGACCCGAAACATACTTGCTCGCTCGGAAGAAGTGTGTTTGGACGTCTCGCCGCAGCGGGGCGCCAGTCACGTGGTTCTCCTCCCATCCGTTGTCTGCCGCTCCACCTCTTCCATTTCGGCGGCCGCTTCTCGTGGCGATCTGCCAGGCGTTGTCAGTATATAGGAGGCTATGCTGTCACTCGTCGTGCCCGCGCTTCGTAGACTGCTCTCAGTGGCCCATGACTCGCTCCGCTGTAAATTATGTGGCAAGTACCGAGCACCTTGCTACCGTTTCGCTTTCGATAAAATTCCAGAATTAGCTGATAAAAGAGTCAAATAACGAAGCAAGACGCGTGAATACAACAAATTACTCCCTGCGTTTCTGAAACTCTCATTGACTATAGGTGCAGATGTATTTCTTAGAGTGATCATATGGAGGTTGAGGTGGCCGTCGGGAAGCAAGGATTTTCAATATCGTCGCCGCGAGGGCTTTTACAGGGCGTTATGGACCAACGCAGCCAGGCAAGAATAGCGGTCGTGAGAGAGGGAGAGAGAGAGTAGAGTCCCTGCATTATTAAACGGGACTTGGTTTTTCACGCACCAGCAATCTCGGTTTCGAGGGGCAAGGAAGGATTCGGGTCGCCGCCGCAGCCACCACCAACCATTCCCGGCGGCCCTTCTAGCCGCGCGGGCGATCGTATGTGTGCACACACACGCACTCCGCGCGTGTTCACCTGAAAGCGGTGAAAACGTGTTTGCATTAGAGGAGATCGTGCCTCGCCCGCTCGCCATCACCGCGAAGAACCTTCGCGCGCCAGCAACCGGTGGCTACGCTTCGTTTCCCCCCCCTTGTGGGTGAACCACACGGGACGCTACGAACCATCCAGACCAATCCAACGCCGCGCTTGTGTCACGTGACCATAGGGAGGGTTGCAATGATGCACGGGGCAAGTGTTCCCTTTAAGCCGCGGTCCCGCTGCTAATGCGTACTAGAAGAGGCCGTCGGCCAACACTGATCTGCGGTAGTCCTCGTATGTTGGCCACATTAATCATCCAAAATCTGTCCAGTAGACATTTTCGAAGCCTACACATCTACGAAATTAACGCTCTTCCAACACTCCCAAGCCGCAGACGTTTTTGTCGCCGCGTCTGCAGCGAACTGCGCGTCTTTTTAACGGTCAGTGCAACTGCTGATTGACACGTTTCGCAACGTCGGAGTGGATGGGGAGGACTCGTAGGGTCCGTCGCGGTCCATCGTGAAGTGAGACAGAGCGTAGTGGGCGTTAAGTGCTCAGACGTCGAGACCCGAGGCCTGGAAGCCGACGGCTTCGCGCACCGCGACCCGTGTTCGCTGCCCCGTAGGTGGTCTCGGAAACGAGGCGGCCATCCTCGTGTATATATAGAGGCATATGCCATAACTAGACTCCTTCTCCCCGCTTTCAGACTCGGCTAGGGCTTCATTAGAGCAATCGCGGGGGGGGGGGGGGAGGGGAGGGGGATGTGTGTCCGTTCCACGTGAGGAGCCGTGTTGTCGCGGTAATTCGCCTTCCCCCCGACTTGTTGAGTAAGTCGTCGCCGGGGCGGACGCAGGGTGAAGTGGCGACATTATCGCCTCCGAAAACGGGGTTCCTTCGGCGTACAGCCGCATTGCTTTGCTCGCGAAACATATTTCCCTATCTCCAGATTTGTGCTCCTTGTGTTTGTGTGTGCTTTTAGGGGCAATTTAGAGTGAATATTTCTGCCATCGGGGTTTTGCGTGGCTTTTATGGCTTTTAACTCTCAGTCAGTTTGTTGACAAGAATTTTCACTTAAAAGGGCTATGTGTAAGTTTGTTAACAGTGAGACCTTTTTTTTTTGTACTTCGTTGGCTTTCCTGGAATAAACATTGTGAGCTCAAAATAATAAATAATTGATAGAGACACTAAAAGTGCTTCCAGGAACGTTCTTCAAACACAGACTTCAAGCCGGTAACTACACTAAACTTTGGCACATTTCCTTTTTCTTATTTTTGTTTTTTCAGCATTATATATTCATAAAGATATAAAAAAACATTTCCACTAAAATCTATAGTTACTACAAAAAAGAATTACGGGCGAATTAAGTGTGAATACTGCCTTTAAAATATTTCATACAATCCAATAATAGAAAACCTATCCTTATTTTAACGATTTTCATCTTTCAGCCATGTTTGTATCGACAGTTTACAATAAATAGTCCAGAGACTTTCTTTAAACCGATGTCCATAAAGCACAGACGCTAGAAATGCTATAAAATTTCTACCACCACGTCTTTATAGATTTTTGTTGTCAAATATCAAGATCTTCCTTGTTTCCGCCGAGTGGCCGCAGCTTGTTGTCAAATATCAATATCTTTCAATGTTTCCGCCGAGTGGCCGCAGCTAGTCCTCGTGCCGTTCGCGCAAGCCGCCGCATCGACATCATCATTCACGGACGGTTTTCCTACAAGACCGGGAAGCACCTACAGTTCCGTCAGGGGCATGGAAACGTTTCCGCCGAGTGGCCGCAGCTAGTCCTCGTGCCGTTCGCGCAAGCCGCCGCATCGACATCATCATTCACGGACGGTTTTCCTACAAGACCGGGAAGCACCTACAGTTCCGTCAGTGGGCATGGAAACAGTCGGAGAATGACGTCGTCTAACCCTGTCTACATCGTTGTGCAGATCCTGGCTTCCCTGACTATCTCGTGGACAGGACCATCGTCATACCCTCGAGCCTTCACCGCACCATCGGCGATAACGCAAGGGGCGTTTTTCAACCTGACACGCTCTGGCGGCGGCACTTTCAATGTTTCCGCCGAGTGGCCGCAGCTAGTCCTCGTGCCGTTCGCGCAAGCCGCCGCATCGACATCATCATTCACGGACGGTTTTCCTACAAGACCGGGAAGCACCTACAGTTCCGTCAGTGGGCATGGAAACAGTCGGAGAATGACGTCGTCTAACCCTGTCTACATCGTTGTGCAGGTTGGTTCCATCCCGTCATTACATGCTAAGAAAACCAACAATGTCTTTTATTTCTCGTTTCCATGCCCCAGTGTTTGTTCTGAACTGCTTGTAGAGTGTATTGGCGTTTTAAAACTGCTACTAATTCTTTCTGGCGATGTAGAGACTAACCCCGGCCCTATGACAGAATCCCAAGCCAAGCAGTTCGCAGAAATGTTTTTGATGATGCAAGATTTGAATGACCGTTCTTTGAGGGCGGAGCAAGGGCAGAAAAGTTTAATTAATACTGTAAAAGAGATAAAAGAAAACCAGCACGTCATTGAAGCAAAAATTAACGCTATTGGAACGAGACTTTCTCTTGTTGAAACAAAAGTATCCGCACTTGAGCTTGCCAACAATGAAATTCGCGCGAAGCAGTGTCTTGCTGAAAGCACTAACTTCGCCAATCGGCTTGATGATCTGGAAGATCGGTCGCGCCGAAATAATTTAGTTATCTACGGAATTCCAGACGTTCAATCAGAAACTTGGGCTGAAAGTGAAAAAAAAGTGCTTGACATTGTCTCCCATATCCTTGATACTCAGGCTCCTCCCGACTGCATTGAACGCGCGCACCGAATTGGGCCCTTCGTCGCTAATAAATGTCGGCCAGTAATAGTAAAGTTTTCTTCATTTAAAGATAAGGATAAAATATTTTTCTCACGGTTCAAACTAAAAGGAAGCGCCACGTACCTGAGTGAAGACTTTTCACCAGCAACGCGTCTTGCCAGAAGGAAACTAATCGAATTTGGGAAAACAAAAAAATGCGTATTTCAGTTGCGGTATAATAAACTATTTATTAACAGGCAGTGCTACATGTATGATACTATCCTTGAGCTGAGTAATGGCGCTAAGGCGCGTGCGGCAGAAGATACAGCGCCAGTCTCTTCTAACAATTCGCGGGCATCTACATCATCATAGCAGGTCGTGAGGGGGGATGGTTCACGCCACGGTGCAAAACAGGTGTCCGTAGTTTTTACTAATATAAGAAGTGTCATACGTCACCGAGATAATCTGTGCTCTGTCATTGATTCCTGCTGCGCTGACATCGTGATTTTAACTGAGACTTGGCTTTCCTCCAGGGTAAAGAATTCTGAAATATTTTGCTGCGAAAAGCGCTTCAACATTTATCGTTGTGATAGGGGTGATAGAACTGGAGGAGGTGTATTAATCGCAGTTGCCGCTCACATTGAATCGTTTTGTTTACGCTTGACTAGCGATTTAGAAATCTTGTTCATTTGCTTGTGTTTGAATCATCAAAAACTTGTGTTAGGTGTATGTTACCGAGCACCTTCCTGTAATAATTCTTTTGTAAACAACCTTCATGATGCAATCAACTCCATACTGGTCCGCTTTCCTTCCGTTCCTATCGTCCTTCTTGGCGACTTCAATTATCAGAACATTGTGTGGAATGATTTACATACCCATTGTCACCCGTTTTCGACTGACGCAGCCGAGTTCATAAATCTTTGCAATGATTTCAGTTTTACCCAGCTAGTTTCTCTTCCTACCAGAAGCACTCCAACCGCATCCAACATCTTGGATCTAGTACTAACAACATCACCTACTTTAATTTCTTCCATCAGCAACATGGAGGGTCTCAGTGATCATTCTATAATACATTTCTTCCTTAATGTTCCTGCTGGAAGCTCGCCTACGAGTCTCAAGCGAATACGTGACTATGGTAAAGGTGACTACGTGGCTATCAATAATGAACTTTGTGTGTTTCTCGATTCTTTCTTATTGCGCTTTTCTGAGCGTTCTGTTGACGAAAACTGGCAATTATTTAAATCGGAAGTAGTGCGTCTCACTAACAAGTTCATACCGTTACGGAATCTCTCCGTATCTTCAAAAGCGCCTTGGTTTAACGTTGCGCTAAAAAGGCTTTCTAACAAGAAAAAGAGGAAGTTTAGAACCGCTAAGTTTTCAAATAATGACATTAAATGGTCCGATTATTACAATGCTTCTAATATCTACAAAATGGCAGTTCAGAACGCGAAGGCTCATTTCTTTTCTGTAACTCTGCCATCCATGCTTACTAATAACCCTAGGCAGTTCTGGAATGTGGTCAATTGCAATGAAAAACCCTCGGTATCTTTTTTTAGCGACGTTGGTGAACCAGTGTCGCTTAGTGACTGTGCGTCTATTTTAAATTCTACATTTGTCGCCTCATTTTCCCATGACCATTCATCGACTGTGCCACTGCTTTTGCAAAATGATTTTTCACCCATGCTTCCGATTATATTCGACGTTGCCGGCATTATTCACCTAGTCGATAATCTAAAAATGTCTTGTTCTGCAGGAATTGATGATATAAACTCGAAGTTCCTAAAAAACACCAAGGAATATTCGTCCATTATACTATTTAAACTCTTCGAGCAATCTCTTAGTGTTGGTGTTCTACCCGGCGACTGGAAGGTGGGAAAGGTTGTGCCTGTGCATAAGACTGGTGATAAGCATATTCCTCTCAATTATCGTCCGATATCTCTAACAAGTATTTCATGCAAAATTTTAGAACATATAATCTTCTCACATCTTGTAAATTTTTTAGAATCGAACAACTTCTTTTCTCCCGCGCAACACGGGTTTCGTAAGTCCTTTTCATGTGAAACACAGTTACTAACTTTCACACATGATCTTCATCGCATTCTTGATCGTAGTTCGAAGGCCGACTGTATTTTCCTGGACTTTTCGAAAGCCTTTGATAAGGTTTCACATAGGCTTCTACTTCACAAATTAAGCAAACTTAATATCGACGCTAACGTACTTTCCTGGATTCATGCCTTTTTAACTAACCGGTCCCAATTTGTTTTTGTAAATGACACTTCATCGTCTTTATCTTCTGTAACATCCGGGGTTCCCCAAGGTTCTGTGTTGGGACCTCTGCTTTTTCTTATATTTATAAATGACCTACCCGCCAGTGTCTCGTCCTCAATCAGCTTATTCGCCGACGACTGTGTAATATACCGTGAAGTAACTAATAACTTAGATGTCATTTCTCTTCAGTCAGACATTAACAGTGTGTTAGAATGGTGTAACATGTGGAATATGCAGCTTAACGTTAACAAATGCCAAAGTAATGAGAATTTCCCGTGTCCAAAATGACACTCCTCGCTACTTTTTTAACAATGTTTCTTTAGAGCACGTTTCATGTTATAAATATCTAGGCGTTCATATCTCATCCACCCTCTCTTGGGATTCTCATATCCAATACATAACAAATAATGCTAACCGCATGCTCGGATTCCTAAAACGGAATTTTTCAACAGTTCCTGTGTCGCTAAAATTACTTCTCTACAAAACACTCGTTCGCTCAAAACTGGATTATGCCTCTTCCATCTGGGACCCCGGTACTGACGTACTAACCCTTGCAGTTGAAGCGGTCCAAAACCGTTCTGCTCGCTACATCCTCACTAATTATCACCGCATCGCTAGCGTAACATCAATGAAATTGGGCCTAAAACTGCCAACGCTTGCTTTGCGCAGAAAAATTTTTCGCTTATGCCTGTATCACAAGCTATACCATCATAACCCTTTCCTACGTGAAAGGTTACTAACGCCTGCACCTTACATCTCGTCACGTCTCGATCATCAACATAAAATGGACGTACCCTCGTGTAAAACTACATCTTTTCATAGTTCGTTCATACCTCGCACCACTCTTGACTGGAACCACCTTCCAGCCTCTGCGGTATCGATCTCCGATGGTGTGGCGTTTAAAAACTGTATTGCCAATATTTAAATTCCAGAATTTGACTAACCTATTGTTATTTTTCTTGTTCTGTTTCATGTGCATATCTTTGATTTACTTTATATTATGTAACCCACTCCCCTCTGTAATGCCCTCGGGCCCTGAGGGAAAAATAAATGAAATGAAATGAAATATTATAGACTAGTCTTAATAGTGCGGAGAAGCGACATCACACCCAGTTGAAACCTCCTTGCAGAGGATGCTTTTTCGTCTTTGACAAATCATCATCGCATTTTGCAATGAAAGTGGAAAATATAAATCACTGTGATATCGTGATTTAAATCAGACCAGTTTTACTATGAGGATTTAGATCAGATGTTTCCTGCAAGAGTAATCCCGGAAATATCTTTCTTATTTAATAAAAATAATAATATTTATATGCAAACAAAAATATGATCCTGGGTGGCGTGCAACGTTGTGCATGCAAAAATGCTAGAACCTGTACGCGAGTGCGCCTGCAACCCCGCCACTCAAAACGTGAATAAAAAAAAGATGAGAAAAAAAAAGAGTACTCGCAACACATGTGGAAAAGTAGACAAATTTGTACGCAAGGCCGCAACCAAAAATGTCGTAAAAGGAAAGGGAATATGAACTGTAGAGTGTTAGAATGCTACCACATGTATCTATACGAATATATGCACTGCACCGCACACACACACACATACCACAGAAACACACACACACACACACACACAAACAAGCACGCACGCACGCACACACACGCACACACGCACGTACGGAAACACACACACACACACATTCTGCCGAACTGTCATGACGCCTGCTGCTGTAGGGGCTTTGAAAACAAGCGACACATTGCAACGGATTCAGTAAGGTCCTGGGGAAGTAGCGAATGTATCCTGAGAGGGACCGCGATGAAGTCCTCAATTCCGGCCAAGATCGGTGAGGAACTGTGGCGTTTGGTACGCGCTCAAATAAGTTCCGGTTGCTCCGATCTCTTGTTAATCCTTGGGATAGTCGCAAGGTACGTCCCTTTCAGTGAGGTGTCGAGGAGTCGGCAGGTAAAACCCCCCTATAGCGACTCTTCTCCGATGAGCCAAAGAATTCCATTTGATGTTCTACAAGCGACTGTCGTAGGGCAACGCAAGATTGTTTTGACGGGAAACGAATGCTTGGGTGGGAAGTCACTGCACGCTTTCCAGGCTGTCAACCAAATTAGTTTGATGTGGGCACCACACAGGACTACAGTACTCGAATTGCAGAAGCACGAGCGCGGCACGTACCGTTTGTCCATAATTTGATGCTGTCTTTGTGCATTTGTTTTGCATTGAATTAAAATAATCACCAAGCAAAAAAGACTTACATAAGGCTGGACATGAGCAAAAAGAAGTACTCTTCTAAGCGAATTGGAGCGTTCTAGTTACGTACTGCTCTATTGCAACAAAAATTTAAAAAAAATGATTAAAAAAGTAATTGCTGTGACCAAAAATAATTACATTTAGATATCAGTACCAGTCGATCGAGGTTAAAGAAGTTAGCGAAGCACGTGGCGCTGTCTGAGGGACGTCACGAATGCGTTTGAATATAAAAGAGCCCGCCAGGCGCTAGCCGGATAGTCTGCAGCAGAGCTTTCCCCTCGTTCACTTGTTCTTTTTCGTCGTCGTCTGCGAGCCCCGTTCGGGGATCGACCGCCTTTACCTTCACCGCGACATATCCCAATGGTAAGCCGGCCCATTCGTATTGGCGGACTCCGTTAGGAGACCGGCCACTTCGAGCGGTTCCCCTCATAAAATATTGCAGTAATGTTATGTTGCAATAAAGCTAGAATACAAAAGAGTAAAAATAAGTTTTTCGTCTAACTAGAAATATTATGCTGTTTCTGTGTTAATAAGGCTGGAATGACACCCGTAAAAAGTTGTTAATCAAACTGTATTTTAAACGTACATTAATTCTTTCTCACGCATTGTTATCCGTGATCGCACGAAAGGATGAATCAATCGGTCATGTTTAAAAATACATCCAGTTGTAAAGATTCTGTAGGATTTAATATAAGAAATCCAATTTAGTTGACTTAAAATATAATGATTTTTTTTTTACTTTGCTTGTACTGTTTTATTGCTGGATATACAGTTTACCAAACCTTAGAAACCCCATTCAATAAAAATTATGGGAGAGAAAAAAGCAACATACTTGTAAATATTTTAACTTCTGGTGAGGTCCTCGTTGAAATGATTGTCTTTGAATATTAGGGTCTATCGCGGTGGAGCAGTCAACGCAACTGAATCGCTAGTGTTATGGGTGCTTTGTGGCGTGTGTGTTTGTGATCTTGCGTATGTACACACGCAAATGGCAAGTGCATGCTTCCATGAATGTATTGCGACAGACTTAAAGGTACTTTTGAGCATATATTTTTTTTTTCCATGAAAACGTTTAAAGTAGTTTTCAATTTTTTTCCTTCACACCAGTCTGGGGTTTTAAACACCATGAATAACTATCTGCAGATGGGTGCACACTCACTGTCTTTTTTATAATTTCTGCTTGTTTTCTATACATTTTCTATCTAATTTCTATACCCTAATTCCTACATAAATTCTACTAAAAAATACAACCAAAAAGTTATAGACAGTGTGTAGAAAAGTGGATAAGTATATTTTTTGAATATTTATAGGCTCTATATCCTATTATCAATAGAAAAGTTCGTAGAAAGTGGATAAATATGTTTGTAAGGGACTGTAACTAAAGAACTATCAAATAATGGTAACTTCCATGACAAGCAAAAAGCTAGAGCACATTTGATTCGTTATTCTGCTTCGCATACAAAATGTATCAGAACCTCTCAAATCAAACCTGTTATAATCTTAAGCGGTTTGATCACGTACAATATGAAAACCGTATTGCAAATTTCGGGGCTTTGTTGTACACACTCATTGACTCTTCTGCACATATACTGCCTCACAAGGAAGTGGGACCGCCAATAATTTATCATCCTTAATGAACTCATCGAAAGAATTAGTGAGTGGTATCGCCCTCCTCTATAGCCATTCAATGCCACTGACCAAGGGACATTGTTGAGCACTATCGCTATGCAAATGAATGGCGAGACTATTTACGAAATAAATTACCTGTCTGTATTTCTGTACAACGACACAACCTTGGAACGGTATTGACACTTCTGCATCAAACACACGTGTTCAGCAGATGTGTCCCTAGTTGCGCATACAATCTGGGCTTATCTATGATCGTTTGAAAAAACGGGAACTGCGGCGACTAAGGCAGCGGCTCCCAGATTACAAAGGCGTAGTGCTTCATTTTCAAGTCCACCTGCCACCAAGGGCTAGCGCGGCGCAAAGATTTGACAGAAGCGTTGAATCAGCGTTCGGCTCGAATTCGCATTTAGTCCGCACGAGTCACAGCCCAACACATCTGCACCACTCATGTTAAAGCGCTACGTAACGCCTCGTGTAAGATCGTCGTTTCCCTCGATACCACGATGTCACGTGTCTTTATATCACGCGACGTGGTCACGTGACGTGACATAATGGTGTCAAGTCGTGGTACCAAGTCCCGCCATAATGTCAAGCGACGTAGAGCTCTCCGTTAAATTTAGCGGGAAAGTGCGTATACGGGCGGACGGACAGACAATTTCCGTGGATAAGGAGATTCATTAGTAGAGCATTCTACGAATGAAATGTCGTCTACCGAAGTTTCCGACGGAAACTGCGATCGAAGGAGCGTCATACCGATTGAACATCTCATTGGCCAAATCAATAAATTAAAGTTTAACAACTGGCATTTCCAGTTCGCTGTGAAACAAGATACACGCAACGTGTTCTGAAGAGGTAAGTGTAACTCCTAAGTAAGCAGAATGCAAAGCTATAGAATAGGATCTGAAGCGCGCAGAGTTCCACGAATAAATGCCATGGGCACAGAAAAACACTAGGTTACCTTTTACATAATGCCCCCATAAAAAACAAAACAAAAAAACAGAATCTAGATTATATTCTGTGTTTGTTTCGCGCAATATTTATACTTGTGTCGCGTCCGAAACACTGCGTGACAGGTACCTGCTCATACATGCGCATTGTCTAGACACACACACACAGAAAAAAAAGATATGACAGAATCCAGAATACAGTGATGCAGAATACAATCCGCGTTTCGCAACGATTCGCTTAGCGCTCGGGTTTTTGTCGCGCGAAATTAATAATTCAGACGCCTCCACTCCGTAAGCGTGCCTGTTTCTCAGGGCGACAGTATTGAGTAACCGCAGGGTGAAATGTGTCTGCCACAGGTTCGTCCCACTTGCAGCGTGCCCCGAGCTCTTTTATTCAACGCCACTCGTTCCTGCAGAGTTGCCGCCATATGCGGAGAGCAAGGCGTCTGCTTCTTGCGCACGAGTTGCTGTGACGTCAGAACTGACACCGAGGTGTGATTGGCTCCAATTGAAGGAGAGTGGGTAGACCTCGAAGCAAGCTGCCTCGAGGTATATCCACTATCCGTGCATCTCAGAGCCGATCAGAACTCGGCGTTTTGACGGCACCACAACCCCTGCAAAAGAAGCGGACGAACTTGCGCCCCGCTTCTGCTTCGCCCACACATCAACGATTGCTCCCTGCCAAGACCACTATAAAGACGAAGCAAGCGAGACCTTAGGGACGCAGACACACGGCTGATACACCGTACAAACGAGAGTCTGTAAACACCGTCTGAGGCCTTCCTTGTATTACCGTCAGATTGGTCATGCAAACGCTGTCTGAAGACATGGTTTGGAGCATACAAATGTGTGAAGAAAACATGCTCCGGAACAAGCTTGAAGCGCAGTCATCATGACTGCAGCGAACACGGATCTTTTTTATGATGTATTAGTATAGGTTTTATGTTTTCCGTAAATACCAATGAATTCCGAAAATTAACCTTCGAGCCAATTTTATGAAAATAAAAAAAAAATAAAAAAAAAAAATGAATTAGAGTAGTTTTTGAACGTGAAAAGTCTTCGCAGGAAGAAATTCTGCATCTACAGCTTTATTTTGTGTTTACACAGCCTCCAACGAACCGTTCTCGAGGCTGCTTTTTTGTTCGGAAGCACCTCTTATGTTGTTTTCTTTTGGTATCGGTACCAGGCCGTTTTTCAAGTATTTGTGTACGCGCGTGTCGCCCAGAAGTTGAAGGATCCCATATCTGTGTCCTATTTTCTTCGGCATAAACCCCGATAAAAGCCAACTTTGGTCTGAAAGCAATACTTCACCCCGAAAAACACCTAATTGAAACAAAAATCGAAAAACACCTCGAATTCAAAGATAGATAAACGCCAATCACACGGAACACTGAGTGCAAGCAGTGAGACTGCGGCTTTAGGGCACCCGAGCACTTGATCAAAAAGCTCACTTCGAGGTCTCCCCCGAAGCTACTGCTAGCTGTCTGGGAACGTGACGAGCAACGCTGCATTGGGCTGCACTCTTTCCGCAGTTCAGTTCACGGACGCGAAAGGTGGATGCGTCTTAGTGCGTGTGCACACGTTCAGCGCAATTTCGAAACGTTCCGCTTTTTCTTTTTTTTTTTGTAGGTGTGATTGCGATGCAACGGTGTTGATGCCGACATGCCGAGTTAATGCAGTGAATCTTTGTGTCCTGCCCAAGAGCACTGCCTATCGTTCTGCTCTCACGTTCAACCGACGCTCCGATACACCCTCTGCTCCTTACTGCCCGATGTTCAACATCACTCTTGGACGGAATGGCTCTTCCACCACCCGATGTGACCCGTGTTCTCCCACCGGCCCTCAAACAGCGTGTGAAAAACGTGTTAGCTGAGGACTGCTAGGTGGCTAACCACTACTGGGCGCCGGACCCTGGTGTATGAATACATATTTTTTTCTTTTCTTTCTCTCTTTGTGTCCTAGCAACTACAGGTCAATGCATAAGGCGCGTCTGTTAAAATTGCAGCATGGCGGAGTCGCGTAGAAATGAAGTCTGGATACACACAAACAATAACACGAGAAGGCGTATTTTGGGCCGTGAAATGTGGGAAATTCTGTTTTAAAAAGTTTCTTTTGACGTGGGGTAAGTACATGGCAGCAATTTAGACGCGACCAATTTTGAGACAAAAAGTTCGAGCACTCATTTGAAAGGTACTAGCTTTTATTTTGTGTTATGATATATATAAAAAAATATATTTATATTGTTATTGGGGCGCAAAACACTCACGTTGTAGGTGTAAGAGCGAGATATCAAGCGCAGCGACATCTTTCGAGAGGTATCATATATGGACGATGGAATCAAATACGTGTCAACACGAATATTACCCAAGACAAATTATACGCAAATAAACACACTCTAAGAAGTCAGCTGCGTCTGTTTTTTCCGCAAATCACTCTGGGAAGCCAATCACTGCAATCTACGGGGGGCAACTCGGCGAATGTCAAGACTGCAAATATGATCAGACCTAGAACGATAGTCAGCGTTGTTACACTGAGCACGTTCATGACGTAAGCGCTTTTCACGTGCTTACATCAAGCTCAGTGCCATTGCGCAGACTGTTTTTTTAGGTCCAAACATACGTTCAGCATCATCAGTGGCCAAAATTCCTCCGTAGATTGTAGCGATTCACACCCTAAGATGCTTTGCGGGAATGTAGACGCACCAGATCTCTTAGAGTGTAAATGAAAGCAGGCGTGACGATGTTTCTAAGATAAACATTCAGCGATGCGTCCGCTGTCAATGTGAGGCTTCCAGTGCGTTCCTTTTCGAGTTCTCCTTACCAGCTTCGATAGCCCACCCACACCGTCCATAAAAACCCGATCCTGCTGTACCGATTGCATCATGGCTGCGTGCCAGGCTATCGATCCCGGCAGTAGGTTGTTTCGGTCCGTTCTTTATTCTTCTTCTCCGGCTCTTTGGAAGTTCCGCGCAATAACGAGTATCTTAATGCCCCTTGGCTACTGTATACGTAATTCACGGCATCGCGGGGTTGACTGTCCGTCTCTGTCGGGGCGACCGACGCGCCGCGACGCTATTTTCTCCCGCCATTCGTCTTCTGAATCGGCAGGAGCGAGCAGCATTCGATTTCTTTTGGCTGGGGGAATCGCCGCGCCGCGAGGAGCTAAATCCATTATTGAGATTTCCTATCCATTCTGCCCATTGAGAGGAGTGAGAGATTCAGTAATACGAAAGAAAACGCGTATGTTCGTAGAAAAAAAAAATATTAATAGAAAATACAACACGAAGAGAAAGAGAAGAGGAGGGCGAATGGAGTCCCTCGGCGTTTCTCCTCAAAGGGGAAGCTGCCATTGATGGGGAGGATAAAAAAAAAAAAAAGAAAGACGGCAGCGCTTTCCTAAGGTCTGCGGTTGCCGACAGAAACCGGTGCTCAAAGTGGTGCGAGAGAAGGCAGCGGTCTTTGAACGTAGACGCGATGATATAAATATTACACGAAAGAGAAGCGGGGGGAAAAAAAAAGATGGAAACGGGAAGATTCGCTTACACACACACGTGTTCTCCGCTACCCTAACGTGTCTGACGTTTCGTTGCATAATGATGATCTGCAGGGGGATGCTGCTATTCAAGATGATGGTGGGAAAGAAAGGAACAAGTTCATAACGCAGGGGTCAATGAACAACGCATGTCGAGAAATAAAATTGTCGCATTTCAAATTTTGCAGCGCTTCGTGCGTGTGCGCGTTTTGAATTGGGGCCAAAGGAAACTAGATTGAATAGAAAGAAGAGAAAACAAATTTCAATATACGCGTACGCTTGGTTTTTTGCAGTTCCCTTTCTTCGTAAAGTTTTTGTAAGGTATAAAAAGTACCAAAGGCGGTCGTTTTATCTTTATGTATATATATATATATAACACATGTGAGTGCCATGATGTTTTAAAAAAACTAGGGGTGTGCGAATATTCGAAATTTCGAATACGAATCGAATATTTTCTCTATTCGAAACATATGCGATTCGAAAATTGCATATTCGGAACTTACCGAATATTCGTCCAAAGCCGAGTATTCGGGAAAAACGGTGAATATTCGCACAAACTGCGAATATTCGAGCAAGTAACGAATAATCTGCCTGCCACGCATTCCCCTATGAAAATGTTTATTCACTGAGAAAGGCGTGTGATGCGTGCGTTATCGGTCTGCTCCGCTTCTGTCTGTCCTATGGCAGCAAGACAGGATCAGTTTCGGTTTCTTTTTCACCAAGCCCTTTGTTGTGTGGAACTTTTATAGCAATATGTGATTTAATTGCGCGCTCTATAAATTGGTACAATAAAATAAACCTCGAGAGTGAAATATAAACATAAAATAAATCTGCAGAGTGGTATCGAATATAAATAAAAAAAAAAGATATCTAGGAGCGAGCAGAACATTGCATCTCCATTGACCATAACTCCTGCCACTCCCGCGCAGTCAAAACTAGGGATGTCGCGAACCTGCCCAGATTCGAGTTCGACCAAGTTCGACTTTTTCGAACCTTCAATGTGATGTTGGACAAAGGTTCGACTGAAGGTCGACTTTCGTGTGAATGCGCGAAAATTAAAAAAAAAAGCTAGTTGATTTTATTTGACAGAGAAAAAGTGCAATATTTGTTGGGTGTATTGGCATCACTGGTTCACAATTATAACTAATGAAAGCGTTAAAAGTGCATATTTTCGCTTTTATATGATGTAAACATTGGTAACCATTTTATGAAATATAAAATAAAATACTTTCTAAATTATTTGTTTCCCAAAAGTTGAAATATTCGTGTAGCAGCCGGGCAACACAGTCCATAAGTCGAACTTCGAACTTTAGTGAAATTTCGCAGGTTTCCGGTGAAAGGGTCTTTCTACGTTGAACAGTTAATTTTCCTACATGATAATTTGTAATGAGTGCATTTCTAGCACTCATTGCATTACATTACATTACAGCTGCAGCCCAGTTAAATGCAGCTGCATTGATTTATTTTAAAAAGGCAATAAAACCTGCTGTTACCTCTTGTTTTGCAATTTTTTAGTACTAGACACATATTCGATATTCGATTCGATATTCGAAGCCCGTTTTTTGTCTTATTCGTATTCGATTCGTATTCGAAAATTTCAATATTCGCACACCCCTAAAAAAAAACATTTATTGACTTGCAAAATTTACAAAATACAAAAAAATACAAGCTTTTTTTTTTTTTTTGCTGGGAAAATAAATTTAGCATTGTTGAACGCTCATTCTCCGCCCAAAGGTAACGCTACCGGCATGTGCCACATGCAAAAATTTCCGAAATTAGCGTTAACTTATTGAAAAGTTATAAGTGATTTTCCGACATGTTCAACGGAAAGTGGCAGCCAAAAGAGCTGAATGGCCTCAGTTAGCAAGAATGGGCCCCATTTTACCATTAAGTGTTTTGAGGAAATCACTTTCCACCTCGTAATTAGATAACGGTTACTTCTCATTAAACTTTGGCGTCTGGTTCGGGCCACTACGCTATATTTGGACGGGGGCTGAGCCCGAGCGTTCGGACTTGCGTCGTTCATTTTTGAGGTGAGAAAAACCTCGTATTTGTTTATTGATTTCAGAAACCCTACACCGCCCGTGAGGGCATAATAGTGGGGGAGGGGCATAAAAAAAGTGATTAACGCCACAGAGACGCTCTCATCGACTGAAAACAGTGCGACAAAAAGAACCCAGTGGAACGAGATAAAGATTACTAACGCACTAACCCAGTGCAACAAGAGAAACAGCACTAAAACACCATATTACAATTTTTAAACAAGTACATTTTTTTCCTTCGAGTGTGTCTTTTTGTGTGTGGACAAAGGGGCACTGTAAGTGGGTTCAGAATGTTCTGCGCAGAGTGCGTCCAAAATAGCATTGCTCGCATACGGCAATGAAGCGCCAGTTTTGTCATTAAAGCTAAGATCAATGTGCACTCGCCTTAATTAAATAGAAAAAAACTATTTTCATACAAAGGTAATTTTATCGTTTGGATACATGTTGTCATCGCAAATTTAATCGCAGTATCTATTTGCACTGAGAGCTGAAAAAACGCAAGGTGTGGCGATTCCCGAGAGTGAATCTAATTGTTGCTCCGTAGCCAGTCAAATGGCGGCATTGACATATTCGACCGCCGAAGAACAAATCAAAAAGCAACGAGCGTGAGAACCATAGGCTACAGCCTGCGATTAATAAGGTGGGAGTGATTATAATGACCTACACATCCATTGGATATAACGCTGTCGGCCTTGCCTCCTTTATTAATTCTTTCACGTTCACACTCCGATGTTTATAGCGTGATACGGATCAGATGTGAACATCGGCGTACATAATGCCGAAATCTCCGATTCGAGCAAGTAACACAATCACATAACTAACGACCTTTGATGTTACGTTAGGACAAAGAGTTCTTTTTTTCGCATTTCTTGTTAAAATTATAGAGTTGCGCCACTCGACCATATATTAAGTATTCGCAGTGTCTGGCGCTATACAAGCAGGGGATGCTTTTTTTTAATGAAATATGTGGGAAAAATATTGAAATAAATCGGACGCGCAAAGAAGAGTAGAACGCGATACCTAAACATATAAACACTCGCTCGTTCCCAAACAGTACATGCGTCTCCGCGTGGCCTAGACAGTGGCGTGTCTGGCTCGCGACCGAAGGATCGTGGGTTGAATCCCGTCTAAAACTCTTTACATTTTTTCTTTAAAGGAAAGGAAATACTTTATAGAGTGAAATTATTTGAGACGTGCGGCGACCTTTAATTCGCATTACACGTCACGTTTTAATCACTTTCATCCCACGTCTGGCGTCACGTTTCACGTGAGCGTTGCGGGTTGTTTGAAATTCCCGCGCGAGGTCATGCGGCTGCGACGCCATGCGGCTGTGACGTCATGACCTTATCGACCAGTCAGGATTTTTCTGACACAACGCCGCCGACGCCGACGCCGGACTTTTCTGCGGCACGAACTCTTTAATGCTCTTGCGTTAAAAGAAAGTCTCCATGTCCTTTACGGTCTGCCCGGCATTCTGTCGAGCAGGGGGTGGCAAGTCACTAACATCTTATTATCTCTCCGCAAACGATTTGTTTGCCAGATTAGCTCATAACAAGATTGAATAACGAAGGTAGGTAAGCTACCCCCGGAATTTCTTAACGCCGTCACTGACATGGCCCCGACGCCCGACTTGTACCGTACGCATTACAAGTAATCAAATTACTTGTAATCGATTACTTTTTGGAGTATTTTTTAATCCGTTGATTACTTCTATGAGGCAGTAATCACAAGAGTAATCTGATTACTTTTTGAACTAATGAAAATTACTTCTAACTGTTACTATTTTTCCACGGGACCTCCCCCCCCCCCCCCCCCCCGCACACACCTTTTCTTTTTTTTTTCTGGAATGACAAAAATAAAATTTGCTTCTTTTTTCGAACGGAAAGAATATTTCTGCCGAGCTGTAGAAAACGAGGTCAACCACTTTGTATGTACACTTCCTGTAGAATGTCCGTTGTTTTCGAGCTGGAACTGGGAGTGGGAAGTCCCAGGGAAGCCCCCGTGCGTCACAAAGACCATTCAGGCCGAAGTTTGAGGAAGCAGAATGTAACTTTGTAAGTCCTTCGTTCAAACTAGCCCCCTCACCCACACACACACAGAAATAAACAAACACAATGCTGCTTACGGTACCTACTCGCAGCCCGTAGGAGAACCAGAACCGAAGAATGTCTAAAGCGGATGCAAAATATAACAAAGCCGGTTCAAATACACGTCAAGATCCCGTATTTCTCCTACCTGGTCTTTGTGACAAGCAAGGTTTCGAGTTGAGAATTGGTCGGGGCGATCTCTTCCGCTAATGGATACTACACATGATCCGTTTCAAATCCTGGAGCTGCTGCTCTTTTGTATCACATGCGAGTTCATCCACATGTGACTAATATCTGGAGAAGCGCGTGTGTGTGCGAAACAGAGTAAGGGCCTCTTGGTTGCCAGTACAAGAAAATATATAGAGCAAGAAAACAAAATACCTTTTATTCAGAACCAGAGATTCCAAGAAGGACTCTAAGTTTCTATTCATCAGGAACCAGTGGAGAAGTTTCAGGTAGAAATAGCGATTGCGACACTACTAGAAATTTTGCAGCTAGAAAAACCGATGATCCCATGCTGTAGAGGGAACCCGTTTTTTCTTCAACACTTGTGAAAATGTGAAATATAGGTTGGAAGTAGTTCATTGTTATGAGCGCTAAAGATGTAAGTCTTCACACAATAAAGTAATCGGAAAAGTAACGGTTACTTCTTAAAGTTCTGTCCAATTACTTTTGCTGTCGAGTAATCAAGTAATCTAATGGAATACGTTTTAGCCAAGAGTAATAGTAATTGTAATCGATTACTTTTTTTTAGTAACGTGTACAAGACTGCCCGACGCCCGTTTCTTACGCGATCTCTCAAAACGTGCGAGTCTCCGCAAGCTCCTCCAGCCGTCTCTTAAACTCGCAATAACTCATTTCGGCTCGGACCACCGTCGTATAGTACTCGAGCAGTCAAACAATTCATTACCGAGAACGCCTCGCTATTCACTCTCAACGGCGGAGGAAGGCGCTTTAATGAGCGAAGAGGCGGGCCCCCGTTCGAATCGGACATTCGTTCGTGCACTTACTGAGATTCCCTCGTTCATCTTCAAAACCGTCGGCACTTCAGTTCGGCCCGCGGCTCGCGCTGCCGATGAAAAGTGGAACGCGCCACCGCCGTATATTTTGGGTGCTCTATAAGCTCATTACTCTAATCCGTTCATTCTAAAATTCACGACTCCTTCAGGTTATATAATTTGTTCGAGAGGTTTTTGTTTCAATTTCGCTTCTTGTGTTTCGCTATTGAAACGTCTCGTTCAAATAATGTTTTTTTTTTTTTTTCCACTACGAACGTGCAATTTTATTTCAATAGCACGCTCAAACTACACATAGGAATACCCGAATCGTTTTTCAAATAATTTTATCTTTCTCTCGTCGGTTTTTATTTTTCGCGAAAGAGGTTTCACAATTGAATTCTTTCATTTTCACAATAAAATTGAAGGTAACATTCTTTCTAAGGGGGGGGGGGGGGGGGGGGGGGGGCTTATGCGAGAATTAGGAAGATACTTCTTCCTGTATCTTTTTTTTTCTTTCTAATTTACACGTTTAATATTTGGTTTACTTGTTTCGAGACGTTAATACGATGCAGGCTGAAACTGCTTTCAAATATTTTATTTCTCCTCCCAGTTTGCCAAACTCGTTATCGTGCTCGAAGCCCTCGAGAACCTAGTAAATGCATCTGTTGGCAGTTCTTTCATAATCACTTGTTTTTGGTCCACTTCCCGGTCTGAAGCGAAAAAAAAGAAACAAATATAAAAATAAAAGAACAAACTCCAAAGTCTTGTAGAAGCAAGCAACACAAATATACTCATCACTTGGAATCGGAGAAGTTTGTCTTCCGAATGTCAGTGCGTACATGCGCATTTTTCTGTAGGAAACCAAAATGGCCTGAAAAGGGGAGTTCACTTAATTTTCACGCGAAAAAAGTAAAAAACAACAACAACAACAAGAAAACAAGAAAACGTAGTACCCTCGTATTTTTGTTTATGCTAGTCGTTGTTTTGTGAATCCTTGATGTCGAATATATTTTTAACATTGTATAGGTGTATTGCAAATGAGCCTGGCTGTGACAATGCACTGGCGCATAAGGGTGGATGCCTCTGCACACTGCGCAGGGATGCACACAGGACACGAGTCGATCGGCTTCCTTTCATTTGTACGGTACATCCGTCAAAAAAGGCGGTCGGTAACATGCTCTAAAAAAATGCAGTGTCAGTGGCGAAAGAACTAAATTCCTCCCCTGTTCTGCTGACGCTGCGTGACCACTGAGGCAAACTACCGCTCATGCCTTGCATTAAAGAACAGCGATTGCTGGGTGGGGACTAGGCCCTATAATACTTTCCAAAATATTGCAGGCGCTATTAATATTTCTCCAGAAAACTCCACACATTTATTATTTTTGTTGTTTCGTTTCGTGAAGAGAAAATATATCAATCAAGACGGGCGCTACAGTGGCTCTGTTCAGTTCGTTCTATACACTGCTTAGTGAATAATATTCTACTCTCCCTTTAGAGCGCCCTATCTGTGGAAAGTTCGTCTTAATTTTCTTCGCCAGCTGCAATAGAATGTCTTTGCCCTCTTCAATATTTCACCTATAAGACTTACTCTAATAAAATACCAAAGTACATAGTGACGTTGATCTAACGGCCTCGTGTATAGTTTTGGTATTGTTCACGTAGTGCGCTAGCTTTAAGACCGGACACTTGGGTTCAATCGGCGTTTCTACACAAAATATGAAATTCTGAATGAGCGTCAAACAGATATGTGGTTATTTAAAACTACGGCTTGATGCACAATCAAGGCTCCAGTTTAAGAGTCGTCAAATACTGGCTAAAGTACGCAGCTGCAACGAGAACTAGTGCCGCCATATTGCAACGGCAGATCGAACTTAAGCTGTCTTAAAACTCACGTCTAATTCGCTTTGATTTTTTCTATATCTTGCTGTTCTCAAAAATCTTTGATTGATTGATTGATTGATTGATCGATCGATCGCTTTGTCGATTACGTAGCTTTATTTTCTAGTAGATTTAACTGTTTGTTGTATTGCTGTGAACTTAAAAGTGTGTTTGCTCCATTGAATAACGCATACTATCGAGGACCCTGTTATCTGTAACCAGACTTATACCGTACGCATTACAAGTAATCAAATTACTTGTAATCGAATACTTTTTGGAGTAATTTTGTAATCAGTTGATTATTTTTATTAGGCAGTAATCACAAGAGTAATCTGATTACTTTTTGAAGTAATAAAATTACTTGTAACCGTCACTATTTTTCCACAGGACCCCCCCCCCCCCCGGCACACGCCTTTTTTTTCTGAAATGCCAAAAATAAAATTTGCTTTTTTTTTTTCGAACGGAAAAAGGAAAGATTTTTGCGGAGTTGTAGGAAACGAGGTCAGTCCCTTTCTATGTACAGTTTCTGTGGAATGTCCGTTTTTTGTTTTGTTTTTTTTTCGAGCTGGGACTGGGAGTGGGAAGCCCCAGGGAAGCCACAGTGCGTGACAAAGGCCATTCAGGGCGAAGTTTGAGGGAGCAGAATGTAGCTTTGTAAATGCTTCGTTCAAAGTAGCCTCTCACGCACACACACACAGAAATAAAAAAAAATTAAAAAAAAAATTCATTTGGGGTACCTACTCGCAGCCCATAGGAGAACCAGAACCGAAGAATGCCTAAAGCGGATGCAAAATATAACAAAGCCAGTTGAAATATTTCCCCGTTTCCCCTACGTGGTCTTTGTGACAAGCAATGTTTCGAGTTGACAAGTGGTCGGGGCGATCTCTTCCGCTAATGGATACTACACATGATCCGTTTCAAATCCTGGAGCTGCTGCTATTTTGTATAACATGCGAGCTCATCCACATGTGAATAATAAAACGAGCGACGCAAACTTTTAGCGACAACCCTTGCTCAAGCTTAACAAGATCTAGAACCCCCTCCGCTCCCCCCCCCCCCACACACACACACACACTGGCGAACAACCAAATCATTAAACTTCTTCAAACGAACTCTATGCTTGTGTCCGCATTGTGAAGGTGCAACGACCACGAAGAGGGAACCATGTTTTCTTTTTCAATACTTGTGCAAATGTGAAATATAGGTTCGAAGTAGTTCATTCTTTTGAGCGCTAAAGATGTGTCTTCACACAATAAAGTAATCGGAAAAGTAACGGTTACTTCTTTAAGTAATGTCCAATTACTTTTGCCGTCGAGTAATCAAGTAATCTAATCGAATACTTTTTAGCCAAGAGTAATAGTAATTGTAATCGATTACTTTTTTTTAGTAACGTGTACAAGACTGTCTGTAACACGCCAGCGGCGGCCGTCCCGTACCCCCGCGCCGTATAGCAGGCGCCGTCGGAAACTCCGTGCATGCGCTGTCTGACAAACTCGCTCTTTCCGCCTGCGAGCACATTCTCGATTGTTGTCTGCTAGGCGCAGAGCTGACGACGCGATAGCACTTGCGAATGTTCGCTGAACAGAGTTTAGTGTTTGGTGTCCAGCGAGCCACCGTGTAAGATGCGGCCACGGTTTCGTAGGCGCCTCTTACGCGGTGGTTGGATCCTTGACTCGCGGATATGTGTCTGCCCGGCTAAGGACAATCATCGCAACTAATTGTAAATATCACAGTAGATCACTTCGTTTTTCTCTCGAAGGAATTTGCGGTTAACGGTCTACTTCTGTATTACACCTCCTCCACTCATAGTGGATTGCGAACGCGCGTTGTTAAAGCATGCATTGCCCACGCATGTTTCTTGAAAGGCAAACAAAAACCAAAAAGAAAACGTAGAAAGGGTTTTTGCCACAAAAACTCTGCAATCTGCCTCAATAAATATTGCCTGTCGTGAGTGACTCCGAGACCAGTTCGCTATGGCGAGGGTACTACACTCTTAGAAAAAAGGGTATCGATAGTCCTCCCTTACGGGAGGAACGGTCTTGTAACCTATGTTCCTTCAGAAAGAGAGGAACTTTCGTCCCTGAAGCAGGGGAGCAAAGTTCCTCCGTCGCCTGCATCTCATTATGGCGGCCCTGAATCGAGCAAATCGAGCTCAATAAGGCTTAACGAGGACGCTACGTCTCTTGTACGGGACGAGAGGAGCAGCAAATAAAAGCGTAACACGAGCTTTCCGCGAACTGTCTTTATTTCCGAAGCCAGATTCCCCACACAGGTACAGAAACTGGCGTTTCGAAAGCAGTTACTCAGTCTTCTCGTCAACAGCACTGCGATGTTAAACGGAGACAACCGATACCCAGTTACTTCGCGCACTTTACGTCTTACCTTTGGTGTTCCTCGAGTCACCATTACTTCGTCAACCGCACATCATGGAGGAACGGCAAACCCAATCTATGGTGGCTAGAAGGGGAAGTGTGACGGGCGCCGTATGCGCGCCATGTCAGAGAGGGGCGCGAGTTGCGATGAAAATCTTCGCCACCGCGAGGGGCGCTGCAGTCTGCAGGAGAGTCAGCGGTCTCGGGTGATCTATTGGTTCGCGGGCGCCGGCGCTCTTCTGAGGCTGCTACAGGTTCTGCTGTTTCGGCTGTTCTGCTGTATTGGCTGTGAGTAATCATAATATACACATGATAAATAAGTGTATTAATATAAGCTCAAAGTAATCAAGAGTCGTCCTAATTTTATTTCGGTCTAGTTCAAGTCCACTGGGTTAAAAGTAACTCAAAGAAATCAAAATAGTAATAATAATGTCAGCTGAGTTCATTATAGATCATTTGGAGGTATAATAACACGAAGTAATCAAACAAGTAACCAAAATGTCAACTATGCCGAATTAAAGTCCATTTGGTCAATAGTAACTCAAAGTAATAAAACAAGTAATTGATTTCAATTGAGCGAATAATAAACAATGTATTAAATATTAGCCCCCCAAAATTATAACAGTCATCGCAATATCAATGAGGCCGAATTAAGGCCCCCTGGATCAAAAGTAATTGGAAGTAATCAAAAGACTATAATAATGACTGACTGAGCTCACAACCGATAAATTGGCTCTATAATTACACAAAGTAAACAAGAGTCACCAAACGTCAATTAGGCCAAAAAAAGTCAATTGAATTGAGAGTAACTCAAAGTAATCAAGAGTAATCATAATGTCAATAGTCATCACGTAAAAATTCAATTTGCTGAATATTAGCTGAAAGTAATGAGGAGTCATTACAATGGCGTTTAACTCGAATTTATGGTCAATGGTTCAAAAGTAACTCGAAGTAATCAAAAGAGGAATAATAATGTCAACTGAGTTTATTATAGATCAGTTGGAGCAATAATAGCACGAAGTAATCAAAAGAGTAATCATAAATTGCAATTGTACTATTTTCATCTCAATTGTATCAATGATAAGTCGAGTAATAAAAAAGATCGAACAAAACGTCCATTCAGCTAAAATAAATTCGAGTGCGCCATAATAACTCCAGGTTACAAAAAGAGTAATAAACATATGAATTACGCTTTGTCAAAAGTGGGAGTAGTAACTCCAAGTAGTCACAATAGTGATCAAATGATCAGTTGTCCCCCCAAAAGTCTAAGTGTATAAACAATTATTCTAGGTTACCAAATGTGTAAGCAAAACACGACCACTGAAGGCAATTAGTGCATATACTATATACTGTGGATTAAATTGACTGACCCCGGGATTAAAGTGGGTAGCGCAAGGATAAAATTGTGTGGTGCTTGGATTAAATTGGGCGGTACTGGGATTAAATTGAACGTCACTTGGATGAAGATGATTGGGAGAACCTGTAGTTCAGTGTGTGGCATCTCTGGATCAAGCGGCAATCAAACATTTGTCTGCATGCGCACTTTTCCTGGACATTTTTTGCTGACTTATTAAAATAAAATACTCGGCGCGCTTACTAACGCCTGTCCTGCAGTCTTCCGAGAAAGAAAAAGACTGTCAAAACAAAGGCTGCTTCAGAAGCAAGTAGTTTCTTCCTTTGTCTTGTATTCTTGAAGCAATATCTATAAGAGTAAATAAAAGTGAGTTCTATATATATAAGAGTAAATAAAAGTGAGTAAATAAAAGTGTTAAACCAACTAGCCCACCTTAATATTTTAGTGAGTTCTACATTCTATACCTTGTTCGTCACATTTTTCTTCTGTTGCACTCTGAAGCATATGAAGTGTCCACGATTCATGAAGTTATCAAGTAAAAAACAAAAGTCGAATTTCCCCAGCACAGAACATAAATGCGACAGGGTGGACGTTCACCTGCTCCAGCGTATTTGTTCTAAATGTAAATAAAAATAGTTTTTTTTTTCTTTCCTTTCTATTGCGTAACAAGGCGTCAGTAGATTCAGCTCTCGAAGAAAAGGTCTAGTTGTCTTTTATATGCGTATCAACTATTTTACAGTATTCACAACAAGGGGAAAATATCACGCAGCGCTCCACTCCTATGCTCCGCACGCCAGCGCTAACTCGCCTGCTGCGCGCAGCGCCCTCTATTATTTTCATCGCAACTTTGTGCAGCCCTTCGCTCCCGGCAGCCACACTTCCCCTTCCAGCCACCATACCCAATCCGCGAAACCAAAAGCCGCTCTCAAAAGAACTAACTCGAAGCCACTGTTTATCCCGTAGCGTGAAAGGTTAAATCGCTTGCCACTAGATGGCAGGGTCAAGCAGAGTAATTGCAAGTAGCTAGGCTAGGTGGCGCTAGGTACTGCCCAATTCATGTTCTACAAAAAACTTTTTTTTTTCAGCCCACCATTGCGCTTACGGATCTTCGGGAACCTCTCCTTTACTCACATTACACATACTACAAGCACCACGTGAACATACACTGAGCACATACACTGCACATACAAACATCAATTCAATGCACACTAACCCGAACGCTACACCCGACCTCTGCCTTTCCGTCTTTTATACTGGTCGTTTTGAACCTACGGAATTTTTGGGTGACTGAATAAGCAATAAAAAATATTCCCAGCATGCTGATTTTTTTCTAGCAATGTCATAACTTTGACAGTATTTTGAATGACTCAAGGGATGAATCTCTTATTAAAAAGCGAACGCTCGATCATGCCGTAAATATTTGAAATCCAATAAATCAAGTCGCTCCAATGCGGTTCGAAGCCATGAGTTTGTTTCCCCGCGCGGCACGTCGTAGCCTCTACTTCTATTGTAGTGTTTTTCTATTTGTGCTGTTCGCGCAAGGCTGCAATTGCCGTCTTGAATTAATCTCTGCAGAGCGGATATTCACTCAGCTGGAAGTGATGCTTCACGGGCTGAGAGATCGCTTTTCGATCAACTTGAATGCGGTCAAAGTCGCGACTTGCGGCAGGTGTTAAGTGTACGGAGCTACGCCGTGGCGAGCTCGAAAACTTCTTGCGAGCATCCCAGCGCGCCACTTTGAGGGCAGTTTCTCCAGGGACCGTAGTATATTTAAACAGCGAAATAAAGGGTAGCTTTTTTTTCGATTTTGCCCACTATTCTTTTTTCATGCTAAAATTCCACACTGTAAATATACCTACTTTCCGTCATGATTTCGTACTGTTCAGTCCTTTCCCCAGAGCGCAATCGCTCTCGGGCACGAGACAACCGACAGTCACATTGGCTACACGTACGATAGGAGCTTACTGTTCAGACCAGCGTTCCAACATGACTATCCGCACGTCGATCAATTGCACCTAACCCCTCAAGTGGTATTAAACTTTTTAATGTAAAGCGGAATGTCAAACTGCGACACCCCACCCCGTCCGATCACGGCCCGACCAGCGGCATCAATGCCCGACAGTTTACGTCATATCATCTTGTTGTTACACCACTGATGCGCGAACACACGGTCACATCGGCGATAATTCCAGTCTTCTGTTCACAACCCACAACACTGCCATCACGATGTTGCTGCTATGTTGCTGACACGCACAAATACAGAACCACGTTGAACGCCGGTCGCACTCGGCATCGGAAAACAGAACCGAACTCAGCAAGAAAGGCGCCTAGGCAGCCGGCAGCAAAACCTGCCTGTCTTGGACGCAGTTCCTGCGATTTCCATAACGTCGAGAACGTCGACACAGTTCCGCGTGGTTTCGCTACTGTAGTTCCGCGTGAGAGCGTGAGCCCCGCAATTCGGAGACGGCCATCTTTCCCAGTGTACGTGGCGCTGCTGGCACTGCTGCGGAACTTCGCCGTTTCTAGCGGCTTCGTTTGCTCGTTTCATAAAATTAGTGATAAAAACGTCAATGCAACCGAAATGCTCTGCACGTTTGGACTAGAAGACGGAATTACAGGCGGCCTTCGCTGCCGCTGAAGCTCAATCAACTCAACAGCATTTATTAAACAACGTGCGCGACCTGCTCGAAAACGAAACCGAAAGAAGATGAGTCGGGAGGGCGAAAGCTTTCTCCAGACTGCCTAGAGAAGGAGGAAAATGTCTCGTTCCTCCCTCCTTCTCGTGTCCGCTTGGGGGCGCGTCAGTAGAAGGGAGGAAGACGCGCCGTTGCTACTTTTTTCCTCCATTTTTTTTTTTAGAGTGTAGACGAGCAGACACAGCTGATATTCGATCTGTGCCTAAAAGGGGCGTCCACGAAACCGTGTTTAGCGAACATTGGCAAGCGCTGTGGCGTCGTCTGCTCTGCGCCTAGCAGACGACAAATTGAAAGTGTGCTCGCACGCGGGAAAAGCGAGTCCGCCAAACGGCGCATGCGCAGAGTTTCGGACGGCGCCTGCTATGAGGCGCTGGGGGTACGGTACAGCCGCCGCTTGAGCGTTACAGCTAACAGAGTCAACGATAGTAAGTTTCTGCATTACAGCTTTTGGTATATGTATAGCAGAACACATATTTCTTATTATAATGCTGAGAAACTCGATCGCCATTTCAATTGTTGCGGAATCACATTTTATAAATTCATTAAACGATGATCAAACTGATGATCATAACTAATAATACGGTAGCCTATAAGGTACTCGTGCATTTTCTAGAATAAAAAGATGAAGAAACTTAAAGATGAGAGTTTGACGCCTCATAAATTCATTCTTACGATTCATTTCCGGCAGTAATGTCTCGTCTTTTATCGGAGAGCCACTTTAAACCACCTCTCATTCTGCCCGCGGACATAAGTCTCGGCAAAGGCGTCGATTGAAATTTATCTATTGCTTTTCCGACGACGCCTCGCGGCACCGAAAATGCGCCAATAATTCATTTTAAACAGTTTCGCCGAAGTCAATGTTGAATAAAGATGGCGCCAAAATATATCACACGACAAAAAAACAAAATACCCTGTCATAAATTATGAACCAATTGCCACGCAAAGACAAAATAAAAAGTACCGATGACATAGAAATGCGGTTCCCACGCACGCTTGCTGATTGAAAGCAGCGATAGACCGAGCATAAATTTGTGTGTTTTGATTTTGTTGCATAACGATAAAATAGCGGGTATTCCGAGAGACCGGCAGTGAATAACAGATTGCTGCTTCCAGGAGAAGACAGTCTGCGTTCCTCCCTTTTTGTTATGGTTCGCGCTTGCGCTTGTCTTTTTCTCGAGGGTTCTAACATGGAGATACATTCTACAACGTTCCTGCTCGTATATTTTCCCTCATCGTCCGCTCACAGCCAGTCTTGATCTACGGAGTGCATCCAGCAAAAGACAAGTCCAAGGACAAGTTTTCCGGAGTGCAATCTGCGCAGGGATGATGGGCAAGCAAAACGTAATTTTCATATTCCCAACGCGAGTTGAAGCAAAACCGCACGCCCTACGTGTAAATATGCACGTGGGGTCATTTTTATAGAGTGTGCATGAAGTGTGCCATTTCGACGATTGCCCCCCTGCGCGCCGCCATTCTTGTTGACTGGGCTGTGGAATCCGTTTTCAGTACGTGCTGTAGAGCTCTTATGCGGGGTACCAAACATCGTGTATGCGTCCGCAGCTGAGTAGCTTTGCAATTTCGGCCTGTGCGATCAGCGCTGAAAAGATGTAAATCACCTTATGAAGGCAGCGGTCCAAACTCAGCATGTACGCTGCCCTCCTTCGTAAAGACAAAAATAAATACCGTTAAAAAATGTCCCCTCGTCTATATTCCTTCTCAATACAACTCAAGAACTGACGATGTGCAAAAAAATAGATGGGGCAAAAGAATACAATGTGGACAGACACATTAAACAAGCCCAAAGGCACCAGAGCTTGGGAGATGTAAAATTAAGGGGGTGTATTATTTAAATAGTGAAATAAAACAAAAATTAAAAAGTAACCATACAGCAATCAGTTGCATTTTTTTCTTTTGACCTTCCTCTGAGTTGCCTGTTTATCTTTTATATTACACTGCGTATCGGTTTAATGTATCGTGGCCCAACCTGGGGTGGAAGTATAATTAAATGCAAAATTGAAGACGAAGTTCGAGGAGCGCAAAAACTAACTCACGCGGCAAAAGCGCGAGGCCATCGTCATAAAAGTACCATCGCCGCGTTCCATGAACTTCGGCTATAACTTTGCTTGTGACAAGTCTATAGCCTAGTGGTGCAAACCTATGGATACAATCGATAGTGGTTAAGCAAAGCCTAACTATCGATAGTGAAAAAAAGAAAAACTATCGATATTACTATCCATAGTCAACTATCGTAAAACTATCAATAGGAATATCAATATTATACTATCGATTGTCGACTATCGATATACATTTGAGAGTCGACCATCGTAAAACTATCTATAGCTGACTATCCTAAAGCTATCAATAGTATTTTATTAGGTGACGAAAAACATCAAGAGTCCATCTAGAACGCCTGACGCTCGATGAAAAACGCAACTGCAATCAGGGACTTTTCGATAATTATTCAGGAACATTCTAAAACCTATAGGAAAACTATAAGAAAGCGGTAGAATTATTTTCGATAAATAATTTAAAATCAACAATCGAGCAACTATCGATTGAATACTATAAAAAAAAGCTGCGAATGAAAGGTGTCGATAATGATATATTTATATATTTTCTCTATAGGTTGTAGTAGTTTTTGTGCTGTTTTGTAAATGCTTCTAAGGAGTTTGCACTTTCTTTTTTATAGTCAGAATTCAATCCGGAAAATGAAAATACCTTTGTCTCACTTGATAACTAAATTACGCAACGCATCGGGTGGTCATGAGTCATGACTTTATTGAGATGAAAAGATAAGTGTGGCGTTTCTTAGGACCAACCATATTGCGAGTAGAAAAAGATACAAAGCTGCCTTTCGAATTCGCAAGATTTTTTTTTATTGAAATAATTCTTTATTATTAACAATATCGTTACATAGATTACGGCAGCTTTCGTTTTAATCTTTTATTTTTGATGCCGTTAACGGCAAAAAAACAAAATTTCGCATTGGTAATAAATTTGTTGGCTTGGTATAGGCATTTATCTAGTAATGATTAATTTGAAGTATCCGCAACCAAATTCCTGTTACATTTATAAGGCAGTTTTATAATAGGGGGACCCAACGTTAGGAGGCCCCAAATATTGGTTAAGGTAAAAACAAATCTGCTCGTGTTTTTCAAATCATTTAATGTTTGAAATCAACACCGAATGAATACAATTCAAACCACCGATTCAGACATATATATGCGCTTTCGTCGCTTCGCTTTTTACAAAAGTCTTTCCTACCTCTTCCCTCTAGCTCGCTCCTTCTTTCACTTCGCGAGGTTTAATTCAACTTCGCATTACTAAAGGTGTCCGCAATAAACAAAAGGATGACCCCTCACTCTCGTGTAAAAGAGCGGTGATGTTTTCGAGGGCAATCGTTAACACACCCTCCAGTCTGTCTGAGGCAGCAGTCCGACGTAGCTTCCGTCATGTCAGCAGGATCCAGAACATCACCCCCGCTGTACAAGATACGACGAACGATTACGCGTGCTGTTTTTGGCACGTGGCTAGAGTACACCATAAGCTAAAGTGAAGTTTTTTTTTTTTCTTTTTTTTTACTTTTGAGCGGGTTGCGAGTCAGCGCTTAAGCGTTCCCTATGTGTTTCTTTCCCGTGTCTTCGTTCTTGTGCGAGATCGAGGCAAGACATGCCACGAGGATTCGCGTGGTGCTGTCATGTTAACAATTACTGCGTTCATTCCGGCTAAAGACCGGTCAGAATCAGAAGATGATCTCTAAAACTGGGTCAGATCATTGCTCAGACTTTATGATTTAAGCGAGGTAAAGCAATGCGAAAGCCTGCTGCACCAGTCATTGCCGATCAACGAGCGCAATAGTGCAGCGACCATTATGGTTTGGTTCTGAAGCGAGATTGCCTTAGAGGCTTCGTTTGCTTTAGAGGGCTTCTCGAGGTCTGTATTAGGGGCGAACGCTAACCTAAAGCATGGGTTTTGGTCGGCGCATCCGTAGGGGTGAGCACCTATTTCTTAGCGGTTTCCTAACGTTGGGATTCCCTATTCTAAAACACTGTATCGACTAAAAATGATTTATTTATAGATTTGGTGACTAGTCCTTTGTTTTGAAGTTGTAGTTCATAACAAATGGCAAACCACTACCAGCCACTGTTATCAAAATCTACCAAAATAGAATTAAACAAAATCGACAACGTATCACGGTGAACGAGCCTAAAAGTTATTATCAAGAGCTAGTTCCCCATTTTTGGGAATTAGCTTTGAATGGTCATCTGCAGAAAAAAAATATAGTCCCCAGCAGAGTGCCCATTTTCCCCTTTCAGTATTCAAGACCATGGCAAGTAATATGTGACATTTGAAAACCATAAGACAATCAAAAGCGTGAAACAAACGAGTGAAAAAAATCATCGTGCTAAACAACTTGAGCGAGTGTTTTCCTTAGCTCAAGACACACGCACACACACACACACACACGAAATAAAATAAGAAGTCTGAGTATACTTTTTTATTTTTAGAAATTGGGGCGTACCATAGAACGAAGCTTGATATCTGATCCCGAGGAATATACAAAATATGCGCAACGTAAAAGTAGCAAACGATATATTTCTGTTTTTTTCACTAAATTGATTCTATGAAAATGCGACTTTATGCTTAGTTTCCTTTCTATTTCATGTTTTGCCCAGAGCCCCGTGCTGTCTGCTCGTACATATCCGCAAACACCCTTTTGGGCTGTACTTTTATTTTTGTAACACTCGATAGTTTTAATGCGAAATCATTAACTGTCCCGTGGAGCGAAGCCGGCGTTGTCTGTAATCGTCTGTAGCAGCGAAACGGCAGTTGAATTCCCATTGGCCAAAAGCACAGCAACGCAGATGCTTCGTCACGGAAGCCGGCGGGGCGCTCAAGGTCAAAGCGGATGCGCCTCAGAAATGAAACACGAAGAAAAGCACAGCAACGCAGACGCTTCGTCACGGAAGCCCTCGTGAAGCCGGCGGGGTTCGCCGCGCTTACGCCATGGCACCGCCGCAGCGCCGTGTGAAAAATGCAAGACGTGGCGCGCTGCTTGTAGAAATGCTTGGCGTGTAGGAATGCTTTCGCATTCCTACTCGTAGGCAGTCTTAAGTGTCTTTAGCGTACGCTATAGTTTTTCGAAAGTTGACTTCCGATAGTATCGATAGTCCACCGTGAGCCAGTTATCAATAGTGGACCATCGACAGTACTATCGATAGTTTATCGATAACACTATCTATATTTAACAATAGATTGCACTGTCGATAGTTTTCAAAACTATCGATAGTTATGAAAAAAAAAAACTATCCATACTATCGATAGTTCATTTTTCGATAGTTTTGCATCACTACTATGGATAGTTTCGGCTTAAGAAGGGCAGGGCGCGGTAACTCCCTTGCACCTATTATTGCTACGCAGCCAATGAGATGGGGGCCTTAGCCGATAGGAATGCAGATGAAGGAATCGCAAAGCAACAAACGTCAATATGCGCAAGGCCCTGCGTTTCATACGTTGTCATTACTACAGTCCCTTGGGTTGCCTTACTTTCATTCCTCGCAATTGTTTTATCAGCGTTATTTGTGTGTAGCTTATCGGTTGTTTTTTTTTGTGCGTCCTTTATCGTAGTCTATAAGAGGCATATACGTTCCGTACAACAAATGCGAAACAAACTATTATCACTGACTTAAAAATCGCAGGGTCTGGCTTATCCTAATTCGACCTCTTGTTTTGTGATTCGTTTTTTTTTTTTTTGTAATTTTGTTGGCGAATGCTACAATTTTTTTGCCTGTGTATAGAAAAAAAAAAATGTAATCGATACTCGGGAAGCCCTGCATTTTTAAGCGCCTTTGAAAAAATTGCTGACACACATACGTGTCCGTACGCATTTCTTCAAACGCGTGGTTCGACATCGAGATTCACGGTAATAACTCGGGAAAGGGGTACCTCCGCCCCGCGGCCCACGTACAAAAATATACAAACAGGAGGAAAATAACTACAACGCCTGAAGCTACAGTCATTTCCTTTCCCGCTGATTTCTGTCATCCCAGAGTCAAGCATAACCGAGCGATGCCTCCATGACGTGCCGAGGACATTGTCGGTTGTCTCCTCGGCAGAGAAAGAAGGAGGGGACTGGTAAGGGATTTTATCTTTAATGGATGTCCCGGCCGTAAACGAGCGTATATATATATATATATATATTTAGTTTATCTGAACGTTTTGGCAGGTGTACGCGAGCGCGGGAAGGGACGTAATGGAGCGCCGGGGCGTAGTCCGACCGTCGGTCGGTCAGTCGCAAAGCTCCCTCTTCTCGAAACCTCGGCCAATTAGGAAAATCCCAAAGATACGGGGGTTCCTTCCCGGCAGAGCCCTTTTGCTGAAGTCGATGAAGAAGGCGGCAGGACGAGTGGGGGGATTCGTTCTTAATGTTGCTCCGGTCTCGGTTCTAACGCTGCATGTATACTTTGCCGCAATATATTTGAAACACCAATCCTTTTCTAAGATAAAACGCCCGAGACTGTGGTGCAAATAAAAAAAATTGAAACATTTTCCAAGTAGAAAAAAAATAACAACAGCGGGAGAACATCTCGAACTGTTGTCTTTCTCTCCGGCTTGGAAGTTTCTTAATTTTACCGCACCACAGTCTCAGGTGTTACATTATATTAAATATCACCAGCTCGCTTGCACACTCACTGTTTGTCACTAATCATTGGTCTTTCTTTCAGCAGTTTAGCCAATAAGGAGGTATATCGATGTTTCACGGCAAAAGTGGCACATAAAAATTTGTTTTTCCGCAGAAAGGCGTAGACTCCTTTTGTATCTGCAACTGCATCGTCATTTGACGCTTTGTCTGATAGCCTCGCTCATTACTAACCTTATTATTAAAAGCACAATCATTCGTGTTTAGGGTGCATCGTAGTGCAGCATGCAAGGACTTCTAAATATACTAAACATTTTCCACACGCGCGTGCGCGCGTGCGTGTGTGCATGTCTATGTGACAGTGTATATTGCTTTTTTTTGTTTTTGAGTCGACTAAAATTTGTATCCTCCATCTTTTATTGTGATGCCCTGACACATCTACTAATAGAAGATTTGAAACCCTATCTACTGACCAAGGGATGAAGATGAGGTTCTGACAAGCTGTAGTTTATAGACTCCCACACTTTTGGAATTTCGTAAGCAGTCCCAAGCGCACTACCATGGGACTTTCGTTATTCACCCTTTGCTAGCAATAAGGTGAGAATTAATGCGCTTCAATAATCACGCAGTCTTAATGACAACGAAGACATTTACTCCACTTGCAACTGGGACGGCGTGAGGATTGAAGCATGATATTTATCGAACTTCTCAACACCGCACTGCATGTTTTTACCTGTCGCCTTTCTCATTGACCGAACTTACTAAAACCTCAGTAACCCCAAACCAGTATTCAGAGCGCATTGAAAGACAGTACGCACTCGGGGATTTCTGATAGTGTACGCTCCAGGCTAAATAACTCCCGTAGATGCCTATATCACAAATGAAGGTCTCAACAAACTTGAAAAATGCATTGAACTAAGAAAACTACAACATTATGTTAAGCGCTCGTAGTAAACACGTATGTAAAAAAAAAAAAAAGTTTCCTTGAAGAACAAAATATATTTACGCATCCAGACATGTTTTATGTTAGGCGCGGGCCTGAAACATGCTTCTTGTTCGGAATAGACGTCTGGAAATAGCAGAATGTTAAGTAATCGCTCCTGACTAAAAAAAATATATATAGGAGCTTTTTTTTTTTTTTGATGGAAGCCTAATCTGTAATGTCTGTGTCCTAGCCGCACAAGTAAAAAAGAAAAAAAAATGGGTGGGTGGGTGCAGTTGGTTTTTTTTTTTTAAAGGACAACACGCTGAGCTTTCTTCTCTCCCATCCCTTGCGATCGTGTTCCTAGAAAAAAAAAAAAATAAAGCCTCTCCTAAAAGGCCGAATACACTCTCACACCCAAGCAACTGGTAGTTACTCCTACAACTCACAAGGCGGCAGGAGTCACCGCTTCCGCCTAAACTCTATACATCCAGAAGTTCATAAAAACCATGAAGAAAAAGATAATGCATCAAGCTGGACCTGCCAAAAACTTTTTTCGGGAAGACGTCCTCGGGAGAGCTCCTGTCGCTTCCCGAAGCCTCCCAACGCGCAAGCTGGCGCCGAGGATGGCATCTCTTACCGCCGTTCATTGGAGGCTCGGGCCGAGGGCGGCGTATAAATACGGCGTCAAAACCGGGCCCCGTCACTAGGCCATAAAACAGGGGTGCCCGAATAATTGATGAGGCCGCGCGCTCGCCGCAAGGACGTGACAGGCGTGACTAATCGACACGCGACCGGGGACCGAACCCTGCTCTTTTATTCACGTGTAATCGACTACGCTGTGGGGGAAAGCAGGTTGCGCGGCAGCGTGCGGGGAGTCGAAATTCGGCCGGGTCCAGCCGAGAGCCAGTACCAACCCTACACCCGCCGGTGTTTTATACCCGGCGGTTAGACGGGGGCCTGCAACTACCGTTGGACCAGGGGTAGTTAAGTGGAGGCTAACGGTAATTACACTCAACTGCGCTGAGATGGTGACACGCGGCTATTTTGTTTGCGATTGAAAACAAACAAAATGAAATCGACTGTCACGGGATCTTCCGAATAATATACATCTTTATTTTTTTATTATTTGGAGGATACTAGGGACCATTTAAAGCCCTAGTATCATCCGGAGCCGGATGATACTAGGGCTTTGAAGTGAAGAGCAGCGGATGATACGCTGCTCTTGACGCTGCAGGTCTTGACCGTGCCAGTATCAGCTGTGTTTCTCGACATATCTAAACGTCATCTACACTCCACGTGTCACCAAGACACGGTTTCGACGGAGCCACAGTCATCCCTGTTGACAACCCATGCCCGAACCGGCCATACAGCAATACTGATCTACCAATCGCCCCAAAGCAGCGTGAGCCATGTGATCACCCAAGGCTACATAGGGACAGGCGACTCTGGCTTCGTGGGATTCGGAGCCGGCACACTCTCCGATATGCAGTTAACACCGCTCCGACGCTGCAGGTTAGTTGGTACTACCCTAACCATGCGCGGAAACTATTGTTCACACTACCGGCTCCTCCCAGTACTACGAGTGTTGATGACTTCTTGCCTAGGCGGACGCGTCTGATTTACTATCGGAGGCGTTTTCGCCTTTTTGAACACCATGCATTCTGCCTCATTGTATTGCTGTTACTTTTAGGGTACATAAAGCTAAACCCTGGTCTTCTCACGAGATTCGGAAAAGAACTACTAAGGTCCCTACAAAGGGGTCAAACTACCATTATGCAGAAGCTACATAGCCTTGGCCTCCGATTCACCAAGCACGGAACTATGATGAAAGATATAAACGACAAACTTAACAAAACCGAGGGACAGATCAAGGACGTTAATAAAGTAGGACGGTCCAAGAAAATCAATACATGATGATTGAAAGCTGAGACTGTGGTTTGAAAAACGCAAACTCGTGAAGCAGGAAGCAAAAGGGAAAGACAACGTCTCAAACTCAGCTACAAACTTAATTGTCTCTACGCCTTATATACCCCTCCCCCGAACGTCCGTTGTGGTGGTGGCGACGTTTGGGGGAGGGGTAGATAAGGCGTAGGGACAATAAAGTTTGTAGCTGAGTTTGAGACGTTGTCTGTCCCTTTTGCCTCCTCCTTACACTAGTTTGCGTTTTTTAACGACAGTCTCAGGTTTCAATCATCATGTAAAACTTACACCAGCTCGCCTGTACATTAACCGTCTTTTTTTAAGAAAATCAACTTCGTCATCTTACAGAAAATAATTAAGGCGTTAAAGAACAAGAACAGTGACCTTGTAAATAAAAGTTCGGGGAAAAATGTAGTCTTTTATAGAACAAAAAATAGTCACGCCGAAACATGAAACGAGTCGAGAAAGAACGCAAAAACATTTGCAAAATAAAAACCCGCTGGGAGTTTAATTGATAGCTATAGAAAGGGCTCACCGCGTTGGCCGCTATAGCGGAAAGCTCAAGTCACCAATCATGGTGATAATTGATTCGTATAAATCAAAACAGGATATTTTGTGAAATGCCAAAAATTCAAGGGGTCGCCTTACAGGTTTGACCAGGATTACTCTTTCGAGACTTGAGCCACACGGAAGAGGTTGTGGAAAAACGCAAAAAAAAGCGGAAAGCAGTGTTGTACATGTTCCTCAAAAAAAGAGAAACGGAAACTCTTTTTTGATCCTCTTAACTTTCGAAACGCGTTCCGGTTACAAGTTCCATCTGTGATAAAGGGACTCGTTCTCGTTACAGTTTAGAAAATAGAACGTATCGTTGCATGTACATTACATTTGTATTTTGCTAATTACCATATTTAGTTAGATCAAACCAAGTTTTTCTTTATCTGCCCCATCAAATGGCAACATACGAATTCGACTGCCGTGATGGAAGGACACCAGGAGAAGAAAACAACCAGAAGCAAGGTTTCATTTGTTGATATATGCACTGTTAAAAATCTCAGCGTTTTGCCATATTCATGTTTGTGGTGGGCTATGCAGACGAGCCAAATCTACTGATACCCCACATTGCACGAGCGTTTTACAACTAGCTAATACGTTTCAATTTAACAAAGTCCCTTGTTAGAACTTAACAACAGTTCCTTCTCGATGTTGCTGTCCACAAGACGAGCAAGTGGAGAAGAGGGTAGGGCTTTTGGAAGGTCAGTCTTAAAAACTACCAGTCCTTCTTCGTGAAGGTTGGATTCGTTGTTCAGTTAGAAGGTGGGAGAAGAGGAGAGAGAAAGAAGGTTAATTTTAATGCATCTGGCCAATGTTTTGGATAAAAGGATGCGTTTGATGTCTGGTAACCTGTTATTTTTGTGTAACTGTAGGTTTCTTTGTAGAAGTTCAGTGATGGCTGCAGTCGGCCTTAAATTTCTGGGTGCCGGCCTTAGATTTCCGGGGAAGCAAAGAAAGTAGCTGAGTTTGAGACGTCCCTTTTTCTGTCTTTTCCTTCGACTAAATGTTTTAATTTTTATACCGCTGTCTCGGGTACTGAGAAGAGAATCAATGCTCACTAGCTCTCCTGCGCCCTACTGTTACCAAGCGAGGACCCCACAAAATAAACCTGTAAGTAACAAAAACTTAACGAGATCTTGCTCTTCGTAAATTTATTGTTTTTATACTTCTTTAGAAATCCCTTTCTAGAAATAAAAAAAAAATGCCTCCACTGGACGAATAAAAAGGAACGCCGTTCTTTCTTCCGTTCCCTTAAAAATGTAACGAGTTCCCGTTCTAGATCCACCGAGGCAAAATGGAACGGCAGCGTTTATTCGTTCCTCTTTGAAGGAACGCGTTCCGTACAATGCTGGCGGTAAGATAGTACCAACTAGAGTAACTGAATGCTCCCAGAGGACCGAAACTTCGAAGCTTTGGTTTAGGACCAAGTCGAGGCGCAGCAGTTGCTTTTCCCAACATGGCGCTGCCCTGTGCGGTCGAAGCGAAGCGCGTACAGTGTAGCGTTAGTTTTTGTGTGGGCTCTTCAATCCTCATTCCTGAACTGTGGCGACACACGTCTGCTTTATTAAAGTCCTTTTAATCGTTCCGAGCGGTGTGTGACTTTACTCCTAGCTGTCTTATCTCTCTCTCTCGCCTCGACGCACATCGAAGTTGAGTGTTAGGCCTAGCCTCTGAGGCGTAGAGTTTAAAAAGCAGCATTAGCCCAACGGAAGCGAGCAAACGAGACGGCAATCGTCTTTGGCGAACCAGATTAGCGGCTGCTTGATATAAAAAAAGTCTAGCGAATATCAGCGCACCTTCTGTTCGGTCCTAACTCATCGATGAACAGACCGTACCCACCGTAGCCGTGGTAACGCCGAAACGTTTTATATACGTTTTTGTTGTTCTTCGCCTATCTCCAATATGGCCGACTGATAACTTCCGTCACGGGTTAAACGAGCCAATAAGAACTGGATTCTGCGGGGATTGACTTCCAGTAAGCGGGCTGAATGGAATTCGGTACTCTGGGAACATTCAGTGACTCTAGTGTACCAACCAGGTGAAGTTAAATTTTAGCGAACTAATAATTAATGGGAAGGCCTCCATTTGGAATAAAGGCGACCGAAGACGTTGTTCCAGCAAAGAACTATACTGACGCTCCATCAAGCCGAAGAAATGTGTGCGACATGTCCTAATCGCTGCCATTGTAAACTGAAAAGGTTTTGTAAATAAAATTGATGAATTTGCTGCGCTAATCGAATTTGTAAAATCTGATGTTGTTTTCGCAACAGAGTCGTTGTTGAGACCTGAAATCGCCCATAGCCGTGTGTTTCAGAAAGATTTTATCGTTTATTGCAAGGACACTCCTTGTTTTGGGAGTGGGGTTATCGTATTGATTCATTTTTCATTGAAGTCATCTCTGCTAGATCTAGGGCATGTCGACTACGGATTGATTTGGTGTACAATTGATTCGGCAGATGGTTCCTCGTTTCCAGCCGGTGTGTTCTGCCGACCACCCGATTCTAATCTAAATACGTCACAATTACTGCATGAGATAGTTTCAGAGGTCTTTGGACAGACCATTTTACTTGATGGTGATATTATGGGCCTAAATTAAATTGACAAAACGAAAGTCGCCAATGCAACGTTAACAGCTGGTCTAATTTTGAAATGAAAAGTATTGTAGACACCTTTAGACTTTTGCAATATGTAAACAAAAACTCAAAATTACGATATTTTGGACTTTTTGTTTTGTAATTCTCCTTGCATTATAAAAACTGAAACAAATAAAGAAAATCAAGCGCGTCACGGAGCGTGTTTTTATTTAAAAAGAAAAAAAAATGAAAGCCGTTTACAACTCCCTGTAACGCCGAATTAGAGCGCAGCTCTTGAGGAGGAGGAGGGGAAGGTACGTAGAGGGGGCAATGCCCCTCCTGCTCTCCTGCCCTCCCGCAATTAGGGGAAAAATTTTCCGCTAGATTTAGCGGGTAAACTTTCCCGCTAGATTTAGCGGGTAAACTTTCCCGCTAGATTTAGCGGCGAAAATTTTCCGCTACATTTAGCGGGGAAAATTTTCGGCTAGATTTAGCGGGTAAAATTTTCCGCCAAATTTAGCGGGAAAATTTTCCGCTAGATTTAGCGGGGAACTTTTCCACTAAATTTAGCGGGAAAAATTTTCCCTAGATTTAGCGGGGAAATGTTCCGCTAAATTTAGCGGGGAAAATTTTCCGCTAAATTTAGCGGGGAAATTTTCCCATGATGCACCGCGCGGTTACGCCGACGGCGACGGCGACGGCGACGGTGACGGCGACGGCGACGGTGACGGCGACGGCGACGGTGACGGCGACGCCGCTCAAGCCGGAAACGGGCGCCTAAGAGCTGCGCTCCAAAAGGTGATTACAGTGTCTTCTCCAACGCGCTTCGTGATCATCTGCCCGTTTATGAATGTCAAGGCGAAGATTCTTGCGTCCCCGAATTATGGAATCTGTTCAAAATTAAGCTGCTTGACCTTGTCGAAAAATACATCCCAAGCATAGATTTTACAAGGCTTAATCGACCTAAAACGTGTTGAAAACTGGCGTTGTAAATGAAAGATTAATTTGAACCCAAAAAGTGTGTCCATGTAAGCTTGCTAGCAATAAGAAGGAAATTGATGCTCGATACAGCGTCAATAACGACTTCATCAAAACAGAATGTACGGATAAATATCTAGGTGTTACGTTGCCGAACGACTGTTCATAGAAAGCTGATGTCGACGACGTTGCCTTAAGGGCTGGCAAGGTATTGATCTTCCTTCAACGAATTTTAGAATGTTCCGAAACTCACATGAAGAAAACAGCATATCTGACATGTATGAGACCAATTCTGAAATATGCATGTGTTTTATGGGACCCTGCACAAAAATATCTAATTAAAAAACTATTAAATACAAATTAAATTAGGGGGTTTGGTCTGAGACGATACGGACAAAAAAGAGTAGTACTGTCATAAAAAAAAAAAAAATTAAATTGGGAATTGCTTTCAGTCCCAACGAGGGAATTGAGACTTACATTTTTATTCTCAATATTTAATGGCTGACTGGGTATTAAAAAGAATTCTTATTTAAAAAAGTACTATGTTTCCAGTCGGACGGATTATTGTTTTAAAATAAGAGAATTCCGTGCCAGAACGAACATTTACTCGAATTTTTTTTTTTGGTCAAAACCATTTAAGAATTTAACAAGCTGTCTGAGGAGAAAATGTGCCCTGAAACTAAAAAATTTGTTTTTCATGTTTGTAATTTTTCTGCAGTAACGCCTTCGGGCAATGCGGGGTAACTCTTAAATAAAAAAAAATAAAGAATAAAGAAAGCAGAAGGGGGTACGGAAAACAAACAAAATTAAACCTAGTATACCGGAACAAAGTTCACGGCTATACAGTTTATGTTGGAGAAAAGAAGGAAATAAGTAAACTCGCATTTTTATTTGAAGTGTTTAAAAAAAAACTTTAAGTTATTTTTGTCTTAATTGCGGATTGCAAGTGGCTTTATACTTTAGTTCTCGCTGACGCTCAGTTAAAGCGTTTTTATATTTTATTTTATACTCTATTAATGGATCTAAATATTATTTCTGAAATTTAGGCTCGTCACGTGACATGACAGATGATTTCATTCCGGTTTCAGCTGGGAGCAGAAGGGCCGTGTCGCAACATCTCATTTCACTTGAGTGTAATCAAAGGTACTGAATGCTACCTGCACTTGCAGTTGCTGTAAACGCTCGTGTAACAAGATCAAGAGGATGATAAAAAGGAAGAGAGGTTCGCCTGATCGAGTCACAATAAGACGAGAAGGAGAGTATGAGGATAATGATGAGATTATAGTGAAGCTTTTTCATACCGTAAAATTTCAGTTTCAGTCCTGCATCGCGCAAAAAGACAAGAATTGTGCTTATTATCTTAAATGGAGCACCAGCTCCTCAGCACTTCCTTAACGGTATATTACCCACGAATAGTATATTATCCCAGCTGGACAGTGCCGTATCAAGTTATCTCGAGGCGTGACGAGTGCATACAATGTGGAGGTGTTTTGAGGCCTCCGTATGGAGTGTTGTGTGCAGGGTAAAAAGAAAGTATGATTAAAAAAACTAAGTCAAATTTATTTCATTTAAAATATATTTATTTGATTTCACTCAAATTAATATGATTTAAATCACTGTAGCTAAAAACTTGTGATTTTTAATGGCAGAGTTAGGTTTTAAACGTGGCAGATTGATTGGTAAATGTGTCCAATGTCTGAAAACAATGCGGAAGAAAGAATTACTGTAAACCTTATAGTGTAATTAAACGCCTCTTACATGTAAATACTGCCATGCTAGAATAATGCAGCTTCATTTTTTATTCGGTTACAAACGTTTTACTTGCTGTTAGTCTCGCGCTCTCATTTGCTTATTATACAATATTAATTTTCTTGCTTTCGATTTTTTTCTCGATTTTTATTTTTTTTTTTGCAATATTACCTAACTGACAAACGGAGTAGAGGGCAGAGAGAAACTCGGAAGCTTCGATTGCTAAGATCACCGCTTTTTGCTGGTGTTCAGCTCGATATAAATGCTTTTCGCCAATGAATATCTTATTTAAGTGTAAATCAAATGCGCATAAAGGCCCCACACGATACACAAACATTAAATATAAAACATTTTCAGGAATATTTTTCACAGAAAAAAGTTTCATTGATGTATTCATAGCAAAACGATTTGATTTAAATATTATTGAATATAATTTTTCACCCTGAGTGTATATTTGACAGATCGGACTGACGTTTTTTCTTAATTTAACGGATAACCGTCCACGTGAATTTTAATCCGAGACGTACCGTATTTTCTGGGCAATAGACCGCGGACTATACGTGTGTAAAAGTTTAAATTCACCCGATGCGAACTCTCTACTCGTGCGGACTATACAACGATTTTTTTCTAGGTCGTTCACTATGACAAAGAAAATTGTTGTTTGTATGTTTATACAGCCGGAAGTTAGTCTGCCTCAGCGGGCGTCTGGTGTCTCAGCTGTAGATGAGCAATTTTGCCAGTGCAGTACGACTGCTAACCTGGGGTCTTTAACGTGCTCAGGCAGTAGTGATTCAGGACCGCACGCCGGTACGGTTGTGAAGGATTTTGTGAGTAACGGACTATATTTATGTTTATTTATGTATGATAAAGCTTCCTTTTGAGCTAATACAGTAGGCATCTGTAAAGATGTGCTGTTTATGATACTTTTTAGGTTCGGACTACGTACGGACTATGCACGGGGTGCGAAATATGTACCGGGTGCGGATTATCTAAGCAAATACTTTTATGTTTGACCCCAATTTTGCCCCTGCGGACTATGCACCGGGTGCGGACTATAATCCGGAAAATACGGTAATCTGTGGGCTCTAGTGTTAGTTCGATGAGGGAAACCGAGTGACAAGTAAAATATTTTATTGCAATGCAGATAATTAAATTCGGCATAAGAAAAGCAAGTCCCTAAAAAAATAAAGCACGAAGAGCTTCGTTTGTGTGAGGATGTTTTAGCGTAAAATCAAGCAAAACTTTGAACCGCCTTTTTGTTGTCAATTTTTTGTTGTAAGATGTTTTAAAGCGCCTGTGCACCGAAGTACGGATATTCGTAGAGATGCATCAGCCTGATTTTTTAATTTTGAATCTTCGTATCGACCTTTTTACATTAAAGTGCACAGCACTTACATAATAAAAACACACTGCCAAGTCATAAGATAAGCGCAAGCAAAATAAACAAAGGTCAACCAAGGTGGCCTGCATCGATTGTCTACTTTGAGTTGGGGACGGCGAAGAGGTAGTGAAAGGAAGAAGGAAAAAAAAGCGAAGGAGAGATTATTCATTATATTATCTGCGTGAAAAAATGTGCGCACAGACGTCGACGTATATTATCATGAGAGTTCCCGAGTACCTAAAATAGCCCTAATACAAATCAAAACAAAACTGTAAATGTACGCTGTTTGGTTGGCACAATTTTTTTACTCAAACAGCACGAGTTCTATGTGCCCTAACAAAGTTACTTGTACGCAGGAGATTTTTATGCAGTTATAGAACTGAGAGGCTTGCAAACGAACAGAAGAAGCGACAGGTAAATACTTTTTCGAACATAACTACAAGCCACTTTTTGATGAAGATGACACAATTGTGCGTTGCGGCCTCCCCTTTGACTGGAGTGTCCTAGGCTCCTAGTGTGTTATATGTCGTAAATTGTGGATTTTCTTGATGGGACGTAGTGTACTTCAAGAGTTTTCTTTCTGCATCATAAAGTGTACATTCCCATAATATGTGGCTTATAGTTTCTACACGATCCCATTATGAACGGTTCGGATTATGCCTCTTCCTAATTCATTGCAGATCTTCCTGCGTTTAAAAACGCCCAGGTGCTATCCATACAAAACTGTGTCTGTTCGCTTGGGTCGATTACGAGAGGCACGACAAAATCAGGACGAAGTCTATGAAGTATAGAGGAGAATAGTGGCAGGCAGAACTCTTCCAGACGCTTTTTGTTGCACGCCAGACAGAAAATGTATACAGGAAATAACGTCACCTCAAAAGTAGGGTGCTTCCACTTTGGGAAATAAGGAATAAATGAATGACGCAGCACCACCTGCCGCGCTATATTCAGGTATATTCCAGTGTCCACAAATGCAGTCAAACGCAACAGTCTCCTAGCTATCCTCTTTGTAAAGATGGCGTAGAAGTTTGAAATCGATAATTTTCATTTTCACTTCCTCATAAACGTGTGCCAACGTTTGGATTGCCGGTTTAGATTCTGAAAACACCACACAGATTTGAAGAAACTTTGTTAATAAGAAACGGAAAGCTCATTCGAGCCCTGCGAGTTCAGAATATGCTAAAGATGTCTCGCGACAAAGCCTAGTTCTAGAAAAGGCACGTTCTACCTGGCTGTTAGCAAACGTCTCCTGGTTTTTCTCTATCGTGGTGAATACCTTCTTGACGTAAATTTGATTGTGCAGACGAGGCGGAGAATTTTCGTTACTTGGAGCTCTATTTAAGTGACATATAGACCAACTCATGTTTACAAACAAACCGGAGAGCTAGCGGACGCCACCGGTGCCGTGCATGCGCGATGGAGTGTGGGCAGGAAGCTCGCCGTCGCCCATAAAAAAAACACTGGAAGGCGATGTTGTCGGCGTCGGTGTGAGTCCCCATGCTCTTTTCCCCGTTAGAAGTTTTGATTCCACGTCTTCCTGGCAATGTCTGGTTGCTTTAGCGGCCTCAGCGAAATTAAAGGGGCTCGTTACACCGCAAAACGTCGAGTGAATAATGTGACATGCGGCTATTTATTCTGCGTGGACGCCGCAGAATGGGCGCTAAAGCCTGATTCGCATGATGAGATTCTGCTCGCTATTTTCAGTCACGACGTCGCTCGGGCTGCAAAAGCGTGGACCATTGCTGAGATGATCGACGTCGATACTGAAAATTGAAAGCAGAATCGGACCAAGTGAATCAGGCCTAACAAGTCGGTGATGGCCACTGGTAACAATGATCAACATCCCCTTGTATCTACTGTTTACACCGAGCTTACTTGTCCCAACACGGCTATAAACTTAAAATACTTTTTAGGCCCGCACTTACTTCTTACCGCAATTACCGGGTCAACGTTTCGTCTACGGGCTGCTGTCTTTTGAAGAAGGAGACGACAACAAGCAGAAACGTTTGAAAGAACAGACGACAGTTCGAACGATCAGGCAGCCGTTCGAACTTGACGCACTAAACGTAGTCCGCAGGTGGTCCGTACAACTAGACGGTTTTCCCGCGTTCATGTTGGAACAAAAAATAAATAAATATGACGACCACATGTATCCGTGAATTCAACCCAAAGTGCTTCCCGCAGAAGCAATCGTGGTCCAACGGCGTCAGGTTTTTATTCTTCACGGCACCTATCAACGTTCTCGGGGGAACCGAGCAGAAAACACATAAGGACCGTTAAACTTGACGAGAAGGCAGGTTTTTGTCCGGTTTCTTTCAAAACAACACAGGAATGCACGTCCCGCATGGTGACTTCCGCCCACAGCCCCAGACCGGAAGTGCGCCCGACGCGCCACCACCCCGTTGTGACGTAACGGAGCTGAGTTTGTGTATAAATAGGCTTACATTTCATGCCTCTGGACCAATATTCCTTGTCTCGGAACATAGATGCAATATTTTGTCGCTGCTAAGTTTATATTTACAGATGCGAGCTTGAAATAACACCGGATTGAAACCTCTGATGTGCAGCCGACATTTAACTAAGAGACCTAACTTCTTCGGTTGTGAAGAGTGTCTTTTGGTAAAATAGAACTATCAACAGCCCATGTTTTGAAAATGGCTGTCGACCCTGCCCATAGAAACTTACACTCTTGCCTCAGGGATGTTTTTAAGGCTTCAGATCAAGGGTCTTTATAGAATAGGTGAATTATCCCTAGCCGTGGGGCGCGCGCAGTGTAAAGAACGCGGCCTGATTCATAAAGTTTATAATAAAATTTCGCCAGAAGGCCTTGAAATGCCAGTGATACAGGAATGTTGTACATCTGTACCATGGGCATACAAAATGACATTTATACCGAATCTCTTTAGGAGGGCAGCGAATGAGGTTGTGAACCCGACATTGCGCGTGCCCCTTGCATGGGCCGGTTAGCCGATTTTCCGAAGTCTTTCGGTATAAATTTCCGCTATCAGATCATCGTGAGACAGGATAAGTTTACTCAGGGAACATTACCGTGGCAGTGAAGGACATAAGTACGGAAGCGCGCTTGAGCACCGAATAAAGTTATGTATGCGCAGTGTTCATCTCTTCGAAAATGCCAAAGCAATTTGTCCTAGGTCACAATATTAAAGTGTTGAACTGGGCAAGGTGGTAATAGTGTAACATTATGGGATTAACAGCAACAACAAAAAAGGACCACGAATGGAACACTTACGACAGGACAACAGCTGTATTCGCACCAGAACATTAATAGGTGAAAAGAAGAAAACGAGAAAGCAAAGCATGTCATTATCCAATACATGGTGTGCATACAATAAAATACCCTACCCGTGACACTTATCGTCAAGGTAGAATTACTAGACACTACCTGTGTCAATCATGGTTGGGCGTTAAGAATATATTTCCTTGGCAGAGAGAGCAACCGACAGTTTTCTGACACCTCTAATCCCCAGGCACGAAAGGAAGGCCTCAATAATTTCGCGTGTGGTCTTCTGTCTGCGTTTCCCTTCAGCAGTGACCACGAGTTTGTCCTCATTGCGCTGCAGAATCCAGCAATCCTGGGCTCAGTACCGCCCCTTCTCGTTTCAATCTGTATGAGCATCGTACTTACGTAGGCTCATGTATCACTACTCCGTGATGCATGTTAGAGACCCGAGGCTTGCTACAGTGCCGGCTAAATTTATCATCTACGACGTAGACACCGGACACCCGCTGGGGCTGAGAAACTTTCCACTGCATAAACAAACATGCGGCACAATTACTTTTGTCCTCCATTATAGCTTCCTCAGCTTCGAAGAGGCAAAAGCCATTAGCGAAAAAGATAACCACCAACGCTTTCTTAGTAGCAGCCCAAGCAGAAACTTCATACGATCAGGAACTTCTTCCTGACTGAGACCAGTAATATAACAAATTCCTGGCATAAACTTGCTAGTAGTAAGATCCAGTTTCCTTTCTGCTGGACAATCTGATACGTCAAATGTCGTCCTTCCGACACGTCTTCAATAAAGATAATGTGTAGTTTCGGATGAACCTCGGTATATATTGATGCGACTTGAACGTTTCGTGTTACGGAGCTGCCGCGACGCTGTCGTCCTTCAAGGAGTGCGACAGGAGGCCCCCTAAGGCCGCGTCCCCTGCCTGCCCGGAGGTGTTGTCCCATGCAAGATAGTGATCGAGCACCTAATGTATTTCGCCGGGAGACTATGTCCCCCAGGGCACGTTCCGGCGACCCTGCTGTTGTTTTCGGAAGGCGTCTCGAGTTTATATAAAACAAAAAAGAGAGACAAGAAGGAAACAGGTTGGCAATTTATTCCAGGTCTGGATATTCAACATCGGCTTGCTTCGTGCTTTTTGCGGTACCTGGCTTTGCAAGACGAGCGCCTTCTGATCGTGCTATATGCGCTTTGAAGTACTTTTTTTTTTTAGATAGACTGCATTGGTGCGATTTGTTCTTCATGAATTCACACGAGTGTTGCCTTTACGGTGGTAATTTCACACCACAGAAGTGACACTTCCTAGTAAGCAAAATGTAGGAATAACTACGAGCACACTGCAATGATGTTCATGCGAAGTACTCGTAAAGGCCGTGTGGAAGGTTTAAGACATTCCGGTTTTCCCTGAAGGATAAAATGTTTATTTACTAAAACAGGAACAATTTAATTTGTATACGGGCTAAAAGTTTGTATTGCCGGAATGCCACGTTTCTTCTTTTACGGGCTAAAAACGTTTCGTAAAAACCTTTAAAAACGAGCTTTTAGGTTAAGACTGTGAGTTGACATTCTTTCAGATCGCAGAGACAATCCATCACGACAAACAAGATAAAGGTCCCAGGAAATCACGGAGCTTAAAATACGCTTGACACAAAAAAAAATAAAAGCCGTTTACATCTCCCTGTAACGCCGAATTAGAGCGCAGCTCTTGAGGAGGAGGGGAAGGCACGGGGAGGGGAAGTCACGTACCTCGGGGAGAGGGGGGGGGGTCACGTGGCCTGGGGGTCAGGTGACCTCGAGGGGGGGGGGGGGGGGCGCGGAGAAATTTTTCTGCTAGATTTAGCGGGGAAAATTTTCCGCTAAATTTAGCGAGGAAAATTTTCCGCTAGATTTAGCGGGGAGATTTTCCCACTAAATTTAGCGGGAAAATTTTCCTGCTAGATTTAGCGGTAAAATTTTCCCGCTAGATTTAGCGGGGAAATTTTTCCGCTATATTTTGCGGGGAAATTTTTCCGCTACATTTAGCGGGGAAATTTACCCATAATGCACCATGCGGTTACGCCGACGGCGACGGCGACGGCGACGGCGACGCCGCTCAAGCCGGAAACGGGCGTCTAAGAGCTGCGCTCTAAAAATGCTATGGGCGCATACGCAATAGGCATGACGCTTCACTTGCTCAGTACCCCTGTGCTCATCGTATTTTTCAGTTCTAATTGTATTTTGAGCGTTGTGATTCGCTAAAATCTTTCTATCGTTCGCTGTGATTTATTGTCTCTGTGTCTTGCAGGAATGCGAACTATTAAACTTTTATTTTGAGTGTATTTTTATGCGAACTGGTTAGAAACGTAATGGCTTGGTTGCGACGAATGGCAGTCGAGACAGAACTCACACGTGCCGTGTGGGAGATGTCCCCCAGTTGCCCGAATGCACCGGAATCAAAATCGATAGATAACAAGGGGCCAATAAACCGAATGGCAAAAACGCAGTGCGGGCTCCTCGCTGTTCGAGGGAGTGTTGCCCAACCGAGTCTCTCTCTGTGCATCAACTGCTGCCTGCACGGACGGAGCTCAATAGGGCCTAACGAGGTTCCAATACTCCCCGCAAAAGTCATAAGCAACGTTCGCCTCTTTAGATGCAGGCGGTCCAATCAACGCGTGTCGCAACCACGGAGGTCCGTAAGCGGAAACACATCTTTCAAGCTGGCTCCCCTCAGAAAGATCCCTATCAGTGAATCCATGCGCGTTATGTCTATCTGAAAGTTAAAACGACCGAAAAAGTTTGCCGTCGAACGAATTACTCCTAAACCCCCTCCCCCTTTCCCCCGTAACGACGTGCTCGTTAATGTCAACTAGATGCGTTAAGCACATGCGAGTAATTCGCACTCCCGGTTAATAATTATCGGGTAATTAGGGAGTTTCGCACCTGCGATAGATCGATCGATGCACCGGCATGAACGGATTTCAATCCTGATACTACCTCGAGACGCCGGTTGGGTATCCTGCAGTTTTAGCGGTAACACGCTGCGAATAACTGCGTTACCGGTTAAGTGTTACTTGTTTCGTTAACGGAGTAACGTACTCGTTATATTTTCAAAACAGTAGCGGGTAATGTACGTGCGAATAGAAGTAACGGGTAACATAGTTACGTTATTCCTTACATCTGCTTCCCAAGACCTAAAAAAAAAAAGCACACCTAACTTTTTTTGTGTGTGTTTCTATACTTCGTTTTACGTTAAAGGGATGCTGCGGCGATTTTTGGAGCTACCTAAACTAACTATACGCCTCGCAAGTGGGCTCATTTTCGTCTTCTGCGCATGAGAAAGGAGGTAGCGGTGGCGTCAGAACGCCGAGCCCTGATTGGCTGATCGCGACCCCCCTATCTGAGCGTCGTCTGCTCCTTTGCAACGTCGTCTGCTCGCAACGTCGTCTGCGTCTGTCAGCCTCTGTCTTACCTTTCCTGCGACTTTCGGAAGTGCAGGTCTTTACGAGCGAGCTCGACTTCGCCTTTTAGAGAGGGGAGACGAAATAACTCGAGCGGTACGTTGTTTTTGTCGAACAACTAGCAGACCTGCATCAAGGGGGGAAGTCAGGGACTCGCTGGCGAGGTGTCCCGAGGCGCCAAGGTTTGTCTGCTAAGAAGCGAGAGTGTCCGCAAGTTCCCTCCCAAATACTTTTCCCTCCTTGCGTGTGCGGCGAGACTCCTCACTCTTTAACGGCGTCGGCAGGTCGGCGCAGTTAACATCGTCTGCTTTACGTCTGCTAGTCAAAGCGATGGCTGCTTTACCTTTCCTGCGTCTGTCGGAGATTCATCGCTTTTTCACCGGCGAGAGTCGCCGCTGCCTCGGAAAACGAGGCGATGACAAGAGGAAGAGATTGAAGGGTTCACAAGGGTCGCGCGGGCATATTCCATTCAGCACGCCAGCCGGTCGTGGGCAGACGGTCTTGGCCAAGGACCGTCGGAGCACCGCTAATACGGGCTAAAAGTCTGTATTGCCGGAATCTTACGTTTCTTTTTATACGGGCTAAAAGCGTTTCTTTAATACGGGCTAAAAGTCTGTATTGCCGGAATCTTACGTTTCTTTTTATACGGGCTAAAAGCGTTTCTTTAATACGGGCTAAAAGTCTGTATTGCCGGAATGTTACGTTTCTTTTTATACGGGCTAAAAGCGTCTCTTTAATACGGGCTAAAAGTCTGTATTGCCGGAATGTTACGTTTCTTTTTATATGGGCTAAAAGCGTTTCTTTAATACGGACTAAAAGTCTCTATTGCCGGAATCTTACGTTTCTTCATCATGGTGTGCATACATTCAGGTGTTAAAAAGGTTGTGTGTATAATCCAGGAATATGTGAAAAAGTCATGTTCTTTTCAAGATTAAAACGACAATCAGACAAAGGTGGTTTTAAACGGATGAGAACCAATCTGCCAAAAGATCTGTTTTGGAGACACCTAAAGACTCTCGAAAGCGACAATGCTCACATTATATTCTCACCTTTCCCTGATAAACTCTTAATCATTTCTGTGCACAAGCTCCTTTCATAGTACGTAGCTTGTTTTGTTAAGCTAATTTTGAAGACACGAAAAGAAGAAAAATAAATATGAGATCATGCTCGTATTACGCAACCCGGAGACACATTTTTCGATGAAATTCTTTCTGGGCAGAATCTCCTTTTGCCAAATGCCTCTATTGATATGAGGGTCTGAGAAAACTATTGCCACTTTCAACAGTCGAGTTTATTCATATTTGCTTTCGGCTTCAGTTGTGGGCTGAAATGTGATTGGAAAACTCAATAGCGTAATTTCGCAATGCTTAAGTAGTCTGCGTTTTATATCAAATATGCTTTTTTTTCTACAAATATTTGTTGGGGTATTTCCAAGTTATGAGGGAAAATATAAACGTCAAATAAACACTATCGGTGGATCCACATGCACTTCCTCCAACGAAACATGCGGAACGCAATTCATTTGTCCTTCATTAATTATTTCAATTAATCAGAACAGCATGGAGTGCTTCGTTCAAATGAGCTTGCGCTCTCAAATACAAATGGTGTTCCAGCCCCTTCGACTGCATAGGGATTGAGCTGCTCATTAGCTGGAATAATCAAATTAACAAAAATTATTGTTTTCCTACAAGTGGCGGGACAGTATGCATGCAATAATTTCTGAGAATGTGCTCCATATGCATTCTAACGTACACTTTAGTTAAGACTGTGAGTTGACATTCTTTCAGATCACAAAGACAATCTATCACGACAAACAAGAGAAAGGTCCCAGGAAATCACGAAGCTTAAAATACGCTTGCAGACACACAAACAAATGCTATGTGTGCATATTCAATAGGCATGACGCTTCACTTGCTCAGAACCCCTGGGCTCATCGTATTTTTCAGTTCTAATTGTGTTTTGAGCATTGTGATTCGCTAAAATCTTTCCATCGTTCGCCGTGATTTATTGTCGCTGTGTCTTGCAGGAACGTGAACTTTTAAACTTTTATTTTGAGTGTGTTCTTTTTATGCGAACTGGTTAGAAACGTAATGGCTTGGTTGCGACAAATGGCAGTCGATACCGAACTCAGACGTGCCGTGCGGGAGATGTCCCCAGTTGCCCGAATGCACCGGAATCAAAATCGATAGATAACTAGGGGCCAATAAATCGAGTGGCAAAAACGCAGTGCGGGCTCCTCGCTGTTCGAGGGAGCGTTGTTGCCCAACCGAGTCTCTCTCTTTCTGTTCATGAACTGCTGCCTGCACGGACGGAGCTCAATAGGGCCTAACGAGGTTCCAATACTCCCCGCAAAAGTCATAAGCAGCGTTCGCCTCTTTAGATGCAGGGGGTCCAATCAACGCGTGTCGCAACCACGGAGGTCCGTAAGCGGAAACACATCTTTCAAGCTGGCTCCCCTCAGAAAGATCCCTATCAGTGAATCCATGCGCGTTATGTCTATCTGAAAGTTAAAACGACCGAAAAAGTTTGCCGTCGAACGAATTACTCCTAAACCCCCTCCCCCTTTCCCCCGTAACGACGTGCTCGTTAATGTCAACTAGATGCGTTAAGCACATGTGAGTAATTCGCACTCTCGGTTAATAATTATCGGGTAATTAGGGAGTTTCGCACCTGCGATAGATCGATCGATGCACCGGCATGAACGGATTTCAATCCTGATACCACTTCGAGACGCCGGTTGGGTATCCTGCAGTTTTAGCGGTAACACGCTGCGAATAACTGCGTTACCGGTTAAGTGTTACTTGTTTCGTTAACGGAGTAACGTACTCATTATATTTTCAAAACAGTAGCGGGTAATGTACGTGCGTTACTTATTTCAAGTAACGGGTAACATAGTTACGTTATTCCTTACATCTGCTTCCCAAGACCTAAAAAAAAAAGCACACCTAACTTTTTTTTGTGTGTGTTTCTATACTTCGTTTTACGTTAAAGGGATGCTGCGGCGATTTTTGGAGCTACCTAAACTAACTATACGCCTCGCAAGTGGGCTCATTTTCGTCTTCTGCGCATGAGAAAGGAGGTAGCGGTGGCGTCAGAACGCCGAGCCCTGATTGGCTGATCGCGACCCCCCTATCTGAGCGTCGTCTGCTCCTTTGCAACGTCGTCTGCTCGCAACGTCGTCTGCGTCTGTCAGCCTCTGTCTTACCTTTCCTGCGACTTTCGGAAGTGCAGGTCTTTACGAGCGAGCTCGACTTCGCCTTTTAGAGAGGGGAGACGAAATAACTCGAGCGGTACGTTGTTTTTGTCGAACAACTAGCAGACCTGCATCAAGGGGGGAAGTCAAGGGACTCGCTGGCGAGGTGTCCCGAGGCGCCAAGGTTTGTCTGCTAAGAAGCGAGAGTGTCCGCAAGTTCCCTCCCAAATACTTTTTCCCTCCTTGCGTGTGCGGCGAGACTCCTCACTCTTTAACGGCGTCGGCAGGTCGGCGCAGTTAACATCGTCTGCTTTACGTCTGCTAGTCAAAGCGATGGCTGCTCATTAGCTGGAATCATCAAAGTAACACAAATTATTGTTTTCCTACAACTTGCGGGACAGTATGCATGCAATAATTTCTGAGAATGGGCTCTACATGCATTGTAACGTACACTTTAGTTAAGACTGTGAGTTGACATTCTTTCAGATCGCAGAGACAATCCATCACGACAAACAAGATAAACGGTCCCAGGAAATCACGGAGCTTAAAATACGCTTGACACAAAAAAAATGAAAAGCCGTTACATCTCCCGTAACGCCGAATTAGAGCGCAGCTCTTGAGGAGGAGGGAAGGCACGGGAGGGGGAAGTCACGTGACCTCGGGGAGAGGGGGGGGTCACGTGGGCCTGGGGGTCAGGTGACCTCGAGGGGGGGGGGGGGGGGCGGAGAAATTTTTCTGCTAGATTTAGCGGGGAAAATTTTCCGCTAAATTTAGCGAGGAAATTTCCGCTAGATTTAGCGGGGAAAATTTTCCGCTAAATTTAGCGGGGGGAAATTGAGATTTTCCCACTAAATTTAGCGGGAAAATTTTCCTGCTAGATTAGCGGTAAACATTTCCCGCTAGATTTAGCGGGGAATTTTTTCCGCGATATTTAGCGGGGAAATTTTTCCGCTACATTTAGCGGGGAAATTTTCCCATAATGCACCGGTGCGGTTACGCCGACGGCGACGGCGACGGCGACGGCGACGCCGCTCAAGCCGGAAACGGGCGCCTAAGAGCTGCGCTCTAAAAATGCTATGGGCGCATACGCAATAGGCATGACGCTTCACTTGCTCAGTACCCCTGTGCTCATCGTATTTTCAGTTCTAATTGTATTTTGAGCGTTGTGATTCGCTAAAATCTTTCTATCGTTCGCTGTGATTTATTGTCTCTGTGTCTTGCAGGAATGCGAACTATTAAACTTTTATTTTGAGTGTATTTTTATGCGAAACTGGTTAGAAACGTAATGGCTTGGTTGCGACGAATGGCAGGTCGAGACAGAACTCAGACGTGCCGTGTGGGAGATGTCCCCCAGTTGCCCGAATGCACCGGAATCAAAATCGATAGATAACTAGGGGCCAATAAATCGAGTGGCAAAAACGCAGTGCGGGCTCCTCGCTGTTCGAGGGAGCGTTGTTGCCTAACCGAGTCTCTCTCTTTCTGTTCATGAACTGCTGCCTGCACGGACGGAGCTCAATAGGGCCTAACGAGGTTCCAATACTCCCCGCAAAAGTCATAAGCAGCGTTCGCCTCTTTAGATGCAGGGGGTCCAATCAACGCTTGTCGCAACCATGGAGGTCCGTAAGCGGAAACACATCTTTCAAGCTCCCTCCCCTCAAACAGATCCCTATCAGTGAATCCATGCGCGTCATGTCTATCTGAAAGTTAAAACGACCGAAAAAGTTTGCCGTCGAAAGAATTACTCCTCACTCCCTCCCCCTTTCCCCCGTAACGACGTGCTCGTTAATGTCAACTAGATGCGTTAAGCACATGTGAGTAATTCGTACTCTCGGTTAATAATTATCGGGTAATTAGGGAGTTTCGCACCTGCGATAGATCGATCGATGCACCGGCATGAACGGATTTCAATCCTGATACTACCTCGAGACGCCGGTTGGGTATCCTGCAGTTTTAGCGGTAACGCGCTGCGAATAACTGCGTTACCGGTTAAGCGTTACTCGTTTCGTTAACGCAGTAACGTACTCGTTATATTTTCAAAACAGTAGCGGGTAATGTACGTGCGAATAGAAGTAACGGGTAACATAGTTACGTTATTCCTTACATCTGCTTCCCAAGACCTAAAAAAAGAAAGCACACCTAATTTTCTTTGTGTGTGTGTTTCTATACTTCGTTTTACGTTAAAGGGGTGCTCCGGCGATTTTTGGAGCTACCTAAACTAACTATATTTTCTTAATCACCTGTGTTTACCCTTTCCGGTATGCTATTTAGTGCCGCGAAATTCACTATAGTTATTGTGAAATCGGCACGTGAAAATGAGGACAAAAGCAGCATTCAAACATTTTCGCCTTTTTCAATGCAGTGACGAGAAACAGGATGCCCCAAACATTTGTTTCGTGCTGCTTCGCGGGTGCAGGAACGAGCTTCCAAAGCATTTACTTGACACAAAAAAAAATGATTGTAATCAGTTGGGAATGAAGTCTATACTTCAAAGATTGAGCCGCTGCCTTCCGCTGACGTCACTTTTTATTGCTGTCAGTAAAGACTTTCACTTAGAAAACACGGTGAGAAAAACACAAATACCTTCGCGAAAGTGTTTACTTTGTTCCAATATTTGGGTTACTATTTCAGCGATATTTGTTGGTATGTCTAAGGCATTTTCAGGCTACTCGGGGACTAATAAGAAAAAGCCGGAGTACCCCTTCAAGTCCGGACGCGGCCGACGCAATAGAGCTGATGTCACCAATCAGACAATGTCCAAAGGCCACCATCATGGTATTCGTGCTTGTTATGTACGTGTTCCATCATCGCTGAAGCAATCATAAACATGAAAGGCCCAGTGATTTGCGCTTTTGACGTTCCTTGATTGGTCCCACAAACTCGTAGCGTGGGCTGCGTGTGGGCTTAAGCTGAAATGGAGTATAAGCACGAATTCATTAATTATTTCACTTATTCCACATGCCTTGAAGATTTCTCCTGTCTTTCCCCCACACAATATGTCTCACTTTAGAAAAACCCCAACGTCCACGCCCTTTCTCCTAATGTCAAAAACGACGTCGCAAAAAAAGAAAAAAAAAGCAAGAACGCCGTTACCCTTAATTTTTTTAAATGAAAAGTCGGGCATAAGTAACGTGCGTAGCTTATTAACTGTACGGTAATGGTCATGCGTTTCTTTTATTTTGAGGTAACGTAGGTCGGTAACGCGTTCCTTCATTATGAGAGTAACAAGTGGCGTATCTGGTTACACTTTATCGGTAACGCCTACAACACTGCTCTTCTGTAATGCCTGAGCGATTCGTCTCCAAGATGGCTTTCATTTCTCTTCGAATGTTAAACTACGTAATTTTGTTTTTTCCCTCTGAAGGTAGAATACAAACACGAATAGAAGTAACTGCATCTGTATTCAACATAATATATGCGCGGATTATCTGCAGTGCCCGGAGTATTAGAGCGTCAAAAAAATTTAATCAAAATACGAGCAGCACATATGTGTAAACATAGCTTAAATAACGATAGAGTATGTGATGCACCGAGATTCGCTTCAAACGCCAATCACTAGTCTTTATTTAAGGCGTTAAACAAAACAAAACAAAAGAAGTGATTACTATCGCGGTGGAATGGTGATACAGTCGCACTGACAAAAGTGGGGTATCTCCTTTCTAGACTAAGACCTGCAGCATCGATGGGGCGTAATATCGTTTCCTATAATTATTGGCTAAACTGAATAAGGGACAACAAATAATCGATAGTTGAATTGTATCGTAAAAGAGAATAAACCTTTGCATCGCTGATCACCCGGGTGAAAAATGCTGAGTCACTGAGCTGTGGACGCGTGCGCAGCGTCTGATATATCGCACAGCAGGCCCACAGCGCATGCTCAGAAGGCGTTCCACAGCCCGGCAGACAAAAATGGCAGCGCTCAGACAGTGATTTTTGCAAAGGTCTACGTGCTTGCAGGATCTTGGGATAGTGTACAATGCGACACGGTTAGAGTCAACACGACACTGCCGCCTTTATGCCTTCTACTAAGACAGGATATTAATATGTATTGCTTAGGCTGGCTCGGCGAGCGGGAACATCTCCAGTAGTTTTGAGGGCAGTCTCTCAAATTTAGACCATAATAAATATTTTAAAAAATCCGGCGATCGCATTTTTATTTTTAAGTGTACCACTGTATTATACACAGCAATCATTGTGCCGAATATAGTGTAAATTCACGTTTCCTTATGACAATCTTTAGGAGATGTGCAGGGTGCTGGTGACACGCGTCGCTTCGAAATTCCAACGTTTTTGTGCATTTTAACCATTGCTCTATTGCTTCCTCACCCGCAAGGCGCTGACATAAAAATACAGTCAAACGCCGCTACAACGAACGCTTCTACTACGAAATAGCCTGTACAACGCTTTAATAGCCTGTGCATCTGCTTTATTGAGGTCATTAAAGTGCGCGACGAATATAACGAAGTGACGTGTATAACGAAGAATTCTCGCGGTCCCACAAGCTTCGTTATACAGGCGTTTGACTGTATTAAAATATTTGGGGTTTACAAACCACGCGGTCTTCGCGTACAAAACCATCAGTAGCTCCAGTATAAATGCTGCCCCGTAGTACACTCGGAACACCAATACTTTCGTCTTCCTTTAAGCAGTGCAGCCAATGGAAAAGGTTAGCAGTATGGCACGCTCTTAGTGACCGAAAGCGCCCAACCTATTTGCAACTGAGACTGCACGTCCAATAGAAGGATAGCACGAATCGCCATTCTCAAGGACCATATTGACTAAAAGCAAGCCCAATGGTTAATGTTCAAAATTCATCACGGCGATAAATTTACATTCGGAGCTTCTGAGTTTGTAGCGAAAAAAAGTACTTCACATATACTTTTAAGCCACACACAAACTAGGTCAAGGAAGTATCTTCTAGCAAGGTCAAATGTGAGATGATGCGCACTTCTAGAACGACTCTAAACTCTGCCGCGTAATGTAATCTCCAGCACACCTTCAGTCACAATTCGTGCGGGCGTTTTTATTGGTAACAAAGTAATAAATAAGACGTACCTCATAAATAAATAAACGCATAATATTAGTAATAACAACGCGGTGGGCGAGCTCGGCGGAAGTTCAAAAAAAGGCACGCGGTTCATCCAGCGCGGCTGCAACATCGCCGTCCAATCTTCCGCGTTTCGCCCTCGGCAGAAAGAAAGATATTTCATTTCGAAGGACTTCGGTCGACGAAGGACAAATTCAAAAGCCGCCGCTGCTACCTCGAGGAAGCCGCGGCACGCTTGCTTACTTTCCTACCGGCGCGTCCGGGGTTTGAAGAAGGCAAATCCAATATGTGGAGCAAGCCAGGGTCTTATATACGCGTGTGATTTGTTGCTCTAGCCTATTTTTTGTTTACACACGTTCCCTAAATAGCTTCGATCAAATTTCGTTCTCGAGCTCGCCTAGCGAGCTGACCAGTACCCGAGTTTTCGAGACATGTTGACCTCCCCGAGGGGAGACCTGGAAGATACTTCCATGGTGACGTTAAATGTTATGTGCGCTAAAAATACAAATAAAAACTCTACACGTGTGATACGTTGCTTTTTGTTAATATGACTGATATACAGGGGAATTCTGCGAAAGCTTTCGAAAGTCCTTAAAAATATGTTGTTCTAGATAAAAAATAAACTCTTTGCGGGAACAAACTACCAGCTTCGGCGGACGTCATAAGATTGCGAAGACATACTAATTAGCGAGATAATTAACTAAAACATACAAATTAACTTTTTACTTGGTGAAAATAAACATATGATTATACCAAGAAATTTGCTAAGCATCATTGAAAACCACTAAATTCGCTTATCTTCGAAAGATATAAGGCAGGGGCAGCATTTTACGGCGTTCCGTCAAAACGCTTAAGTTGGACGCGTTATTAGGTTTTGGTTTCTTATTGAAGCGCGTCTCTGCGCCCGGAGTCTTGCTCCCCAGTGACCAAGATGCGCAAAACACGTGCGCCAAACGTTCTTCCATCCTACGGGGGAGTCGAGGTCGTGGCTTCATGCCGCGACCACCGGCGAGCAGGACCGCGGGCTCCAATATGCGCTCTGATAAGAAACCAACAGCTGCAAATGCGTCCGAGATGAGAGTTTTTTTTTTTTTTTTTTTCAGAACGCAGTAAACTGCTGCCCCTGCCTCATATATTTCTGAGATGAGTTAATCTAGTGGTTTTCGATGAGGCTTAGCAAGTTTCTAATTGCAATCATGCCTTTATTTGCACAACTCAAAAAGTTTATTAGTAAATTTTGCATAATTTTTTCTTTAATTAGCTTGCTTTTTGCAATTCTGGACGTCCACTAAAGCTGGTAGTTTGTTCCCGCAAAGAGTTTCTTCATATATCGAACAGCATATTTTAGAAGCTTTTGCAATCTCGCAGAGATTTCAAAACACCCTAATATTTTCCGATTTGCGAACATCATACGGGATTTCCACAAATGGTAGCGAGATATATTCCGTTATTTTCAATTTTGCACATAAATCATATATTTTTTAAAAGTTTATTGCCAGGATACTTTAGGCAGAGCCAAAAAGTAACCGCAATTTAGTTATAAAAAATTGAAATCACTCGATAGAGTACTGTACTTCAAGTATTCTACGGCCCTCCACTAAAGTCAGCCGTGCACGACGGCCTAGCGACATGGTGAAGAGTGTCGCGGGACCACAGCACTCTGAATGTGGCCGCCCCGTTAAAAACGCGCATCAGGGAGGAGCAGTTATCGCTTAGAAATCCGGTTTTTCGATGCAGGGTGTGAAAAGTTCACGCATATTCATTTCAGGGTGAATTCAGATAAGGACGGTCATACAGGTGTCATGAATATTTTATGTTTTCAATTAATGTTCATATGAGTTAGGACAACACGTCAACACAACGGGACAGGCCTTACTTTGTATTATTTTCGCCTAAACAAATCGCGTCTGGGAGGAGGTGCAACGCCCTTCCGAATTACACGTTGAGGCAAGTTTGAAGGTCACAGGAATAAAAATACAAGTTTCTACAGCGTAAATATTTTATGTATGAAGCAAACGAACTGGTCTATATAAATTAATTTTTTTATTGATTTATTTTTATATTTAAAGTAAAATCAGATGACACACCTGGCCTCTTACGCAAATCTTTCATATTTGGGCATTTTTCGGCGATTTTTAATACACGTTTTTTGGGCACCCTGGTGGCTCCCCAGCCCAGTTGCCCGACTGCGGGGTACAGGTGGCGAACTTTCCCGAGTGGCGGCAGAATCAAGTCGGCCACTGGCGCATCGCGTGCGCCGCCTTGATAAGGTGGATCAGAGGCGGCCCACAGGGAGTCGCTGGCTGGACTCAGGCGCCGCCAGTGCTCGTTGGTTTTCTGTTATTATTCTTCATCGTCTCGTCCATATCCGATTAAATGTTGTTTCTTGTTGTTGAAACCGTTGGCTCCGTGTTATTCCTCCGGGTCGGGTATGCAGCAAGGCAAACCGAAACTACGCTGAAACTTTTTGTACGGAGTGTTTTATGCTTTGGCCACATTTAGGAACAGAGTTAGCTCCAAACTACTGTAAGTGTTTTTGCATTGCATCCCGAAGATTTCTAAATATCCAGAAAAGTCAAAATTACGCAATATTTTTACGGCAATTAATATATATATACTAGTATATATATATCCGTCCTCGATTTTTTTAAACATCCCTCGATGAATCCTTGGAAAGTTATACTGAATCTCATGAGTTGCGCGCAGCAGAGGCTAAAGGACAGGCGCGAGGGCCTGGCTTTCATAATTGCTTTTCTTTCACGAGCACTCGCGAAACGAAAGCGCATCTGAAAGCCACGTGCCCGCGCCAATGCCTTTGCCTTTGCTGCACACAACTCCTGAGATAGAGTATAGGTTAATGTTGCAGTCAACTACCGTGGGAAGGTTTCTTCCTCAACGACTTGCTGTACTCCAGTACCGCATCCACAGGGGCTGTACTTGGCCGAATCATCGTCCAGACATCATAAAGCATTAAACAAAAAAACCAACAAAAAATGCGCGCATTTTTTGTTCTGATCTTTGCGACCTGTTTTTTCCTTAAAGCCTTATTCTGGGTGATCGCCATTCCATGCGCTACCGTCCCAGGGTGGTACTTTAATGTGGGTAGTCTGCTGACAAATTGGTTCGATTAATTTCTCTAGACATCACTATACTCCCTTTTAAATCATTATGGACTGTAGAGGACGTTACGAGCCACCTCAGCCAGTTCAACGTATATCAAGTGGCAACGCGTCAGTGCGCTCCTCCCGAGGGTCACGTGACACACACGACATTGAATTGACTTCTATGGCTCGTAGCTTCCTTTGTGAGCCATCATGAGGTAAAACGAAGCGAAGAAACAGGCGACGTTAGGGAATCTGTTGCCCCGACCGATGGTCGGCGTGGCCAGGGCAAACCAAAAGCAATATGTGTCTAAAAAAAAAGGGACGAAGGTGTGGAATGTTAATGTAGCGCCTTTAGACCAGCATGGCGCCGCAAGGGAAGCCTAGAGTATTTAGTATCACCGCTGCACGTCGGGTTATATTTACATTACGCAGCGGAACGCTGAAATCACCCAAATGACACTCAAGCAAGTGTGCTGGAGAGCTCGTATTATAGTGACATGGTGACGCAGGAGCGAGGGAAACACGGGGAAAAACGGGACAGTTCCGTTTTTTTCCCGCCCTCGAGTTACGTCTCAGACCTTACGGCGATGGTCTATTTAGGTCATTTTTAACAGTGACTAAATGCTCGGCATTTTTAATTCACTTTGCGTGCTATTGCCCAATTTATAGTATGAGCGAGTTCAAAAATATTTTTCCATAGAAAGACAGAAAAGTTCTAGGCACAAAAAGTCGTGTATCTTGAAGAGTTAGGTGGTTACTCGCATGTACGTGCACCGCCGGTGTGGTAATGTTTGATAATAATTGAATTACGTAATGGAGACATTACGAACTTTTAAAATAAAGTCCCCAAAATCATTGCGTAAGCAGAAAATTGCGTCGTCATAGGCTGTGCATGCGTCAAACCCAAACCGCGTTTTGTAACTGGCGCATGCCGACGACGCTATTTCTTCGCACGCGCGCAAATTCGGGTACGCTATTCCGAAACTTGCTATTAGAAGAAGAGCATTATATTTTGAGAAACAGTGTGCGGGTACAGGTCAGCTTTCCTAAATAGTATTAGGTGTTCATTACGTCACTTACATTTCATAAAACAACTCTCAAACGTGTCACCTTGAGCGATTGTCTGCAAACTTCCAGATATTGGCACGCAAACATGTGATCAATACCGGAAAAACAAATTCTCCGCAAATGAATAAAAACAAAATTGGTTCCGTCACTTATGTTACTTTATATGGGTCTCTATTCTCGTTCTGCATATGCAATTGAGGAAGGAGGAACAGCTCCTCTGCGGAGGCCCTCTTTTGACGCTACACAGACATTTCGTGGTGTAAGCATTACACGACCTGCAAGGGCGTTACAAACACCAAAAGAATCCCTCGCGCGGCGGCGCAACGCTGGCCCAATGAAGATACCTAGCTTTCCACTCTCGTCCTTTATTTTTTTATTATTTTTGGACATATCTCGTTTTTGTTTCGTTCTCGCCACGCCCGTCATCTGTTTGGGCATACAATTCCGCAATGTCGCCCTGTTCCAATGCCCTGTTTTATCCTACGATCGACAACAGATGACGCTACGAGTCATATAAGTCAGTCTAATGCCGCGGGAGTACCACGTGACCATGGAGAGGTGCGCAGTGGCGCGTTGTCACTTTATACGTAGAATTGGCCGAGGCGGCTCGTGACGTCCGCAACGGTCCATAATGATTCAAAAGTGAGTCTAGAGAAATGAATCGAACCGATTTGTCAGCATACAGCTCACATTAAAGTGGTGGCTACCGTGTGGAGGCAGCGTATTGCAGCACAGTCAACCAAGTACAGCACCCTAAGAACCGAACGCGCCGTAAAGTTAAGTTTTTGTAGGAAATATCGACGGCATCCTTAATAAAGAAAAGCCCGCATGTTTTTTTTTTTTTTTTTGTATAATGCTTCGTGGGGTCTGGGCGATAATGCGACCAAGTACGGCCACCGTGAATAGGCCGCTCGAGTGCCATTAGTCATTGATTCCAAAACCCTTCAACGCTAATTGACACAACATATACCTGGCTGAACGTTAATTTTTTTTATTTTTTTCCAAATTTAAAGCAATATAATACAACATATGTTTCCAGACTTTGAATTACCGGATTTAAGACGTTCATTGAGGGAAGTCTGAAAATTTCGAAGATGATCGTTTTACATGAATCAAAAACCCCGAGACTGCAGGTACCAACACACAGACTCAAAAGTCTCAAGTTTTGTTTTGTTTGTTTTTTTAGACTTTTGAGCGTGTGTGTCGTTACCTGCCGTCTCGGTTTTTTTGTTTTTTTTTTCTAAAATCATATTTAATGTACAGCAGCTCCTTTGCTCCCTGACATTTATTTTATTGATCAGTTTCTTTTTTTTTTCTTTTAATGGCCGCACAAAATTTCATACTTTTTTACTTTTTTGAGATATAAAAAACTTCGAAGCGCAATAAAAAAAATTAATACCACTTGCAATAGGTGAGCTCTAACATTTCTTTTATTTTTTTGTAAAAGTGAACAAACCATGAAATATTCTGACACATTTTACCGAAAAACCTAAACTAAGATGTGTTAAAAAATCGCCGAAAATGACCAAATATGAAAGAGTTGCGCAAGAGACCATATTTGTCCTTTAATTTTACTTGAAATGTGTGCTGAATGAAATATGTTCATATAATATCCGCAAATCAAAAGGCTCGCTTTATATCTCAATATTTTAGCTTGGAGCAACGTGTATTTTTTATTCCTCTGGCCTTTAAGTTTGCGCCTAGGCGCAATTGGAAAAATCTTTGTGCCATGTTCTCACAATAGCGAATTGTTTTTACGAAAAAAGTAATATCTTGCAAAAGTAAGGTCGGTTGCGCTGTAGGGACATGTTTTGGTACGTCCTATAAAAATGTAATTAAACTAAACAAAAAGGCATGACACCCATATGACAGTTTTATTTGAACAAACCCTGCAGGGTGTCGGAGCAGTGTGGAGGCGACTGTACGTCATTTCAACAGGTGTGCGAGAGGTACAAAAAGCGTAGAGTGAAGTCTGACTGACGCACCTCGCTCCGGCCGAGCTCACACTTTGACGACGACACACTCCATAGCGAAAGTTGAAAGGTTTGCACACGAAAACAGCCATGTTCCTATTGATGAAATTTCCCAAAAATCGAACATTAGCCATTTCTCGGTGCACCACATGATTCACGATATTCTGCAATACCATCAAGTCTACCAGATGTGTACCAAGTCAATGTACGCTAAACATCAAGGGGTGCAGTGTGGATGTGAGCTAGACGCCGCACCGGTGCTATGAAGTTAAGTGTGAGGATTTTCTTCAACGCATTGCCACGTGGGGCTTACGCTGAATCCGCAATGCCCACCCAAAGACCAAGCGGCCGAGTAAACAGTGGAAACACACTTCGTCACCAAGACAAAAAAAAAGTTCCGACATAAGGCAAGGTTTTGCTCTCGGGTTTCTGCCACCGTAAAATACCAATTGTCTAATATTACATGCCCAGGGGACATAGTGTGAAAAGCACGTCGTATTGTGACCTGCTGAGAACAACTTGAAGTCTGTGATTTGGTCTAAGCGCCATGGTTTTCTGATCTTCAGAGTGTGACTTCAGATAGACAGTGCGCGACACGGCTCGTACGGCAGAGGAAAAAAAAATCGCGGGTGTATGTTTTCAGTGCATACCACGTCCAACATACTCATAAGGTATGGCAGCAATCGATTTTAATTTGATCGGACCGCTCAAAGCAGTTTTCGGCGGAATAAAGTACCGTTCAGCCGATGAGCTGAAAGTGTCGGTGCATCCCTGGCTTCGAATCACCAACAAGATGTTTTCTTACGCGGCATCCACGCGTTCTAGAAACTTTGGTGCGTGTATGTTGAAATCGAAGGGGAGTATGTTGAAAAGCAGCAAATTGACTTTGGTCTTCTCTTGATTATTATACAAATAAAACGCTTTTATTGGAGGAATGAGCTGTATCGTTTTATATATGTTGTTCCTCCCTGCCACGGCCCACGCGCCAGCAGTACATATAAAGAATAACTAAATAAATAAATAGATAAATAAAAATATATTGCGGTTTCTTCTTAACGCTACCTACTACTCGTAAATGTACACACATCTAAAGATAATGGAGTATTAAGTTAACGCGGGAATACCTTGTTGTTGTTTTTTTTGCCAGAATATAGATACGGATTTAGAAAACACCTGTTGACCATCGGTATAAGGAGAATAATAGGTTTCAATATTATATTTGGTGGCTGCCTCACATGAATCTCTTAGTGAGCACTGAAACACATTGGAAACATAAGATGATCGCGTTTCGTTACTCAGGTCAGCATCTGAGAATGGCTGGCATGAAGCTGGAATACGCACAAATTTTCTATACTGTAAACAACAAAAAAAATCTTTCAGCCTTTCCACTCTCGTGAAGAAGGAAGACCAGCGAAGTTGTACTATGATGGAGATGAAGTATTTATAAATGTAAGGATTAAGGTGTGATTGGGTAATTGGTTATGTGACAACCGTACTGTGTCCGGTTGTCTTTGTTATACCACATCAACCACCGAAGGCTCATGTACGGGAGTAGAGGCGTCATAGTCGTTCCTCCACCACGTTCAACCTCAGTAGGTGCTCCGGTACGGGTGGTTACTTGTAGCCGTTCACGGCCGCGAACCGGGGCATTGCAGCCTTTGAGCAGGGAATTTTGGCACGTCCTGCACGCCGGTGCTTTGTAGACGTCCGCCGACTCGATACACTGCCGCCACGCGCACACGCCCATTTCCTGCTTCTTCTCGTCCGACACGCCGCCGATCGTGGATACGTCTCCGGCGAACCAGAGTCGGTCGCACACGGCGCATGTGACGCCAAACGGGTTCCGCACGAACTCCCTCCGGAACATCGCCGTCGCACCCGGGAACTGTTCAGCCGGCGTGGAGTGTTGTCGTCGCCGGGCCTCGCGCTTGCGCTTGGCCTCCGTGTCACGATCGTCGTCCGTGGCGTTGGCCCGCCGGCGCCGTTTACATCGCTGGTTCCTGTTCTCGGCGGCGGCTTTCCAGGCGAGCGATGTGCTCTTCTTTCGCTAGGGAGTCTGAAGCGGTGGACGCAGTGGAAGTCAAGGCGACAGCGGCTTCGCGTCGGTTGGGGAACCATTCGCACTGCTGCGTACGGCGCCACTCCTTCCGCACGCAGTCTTTTTCCCCTAAAAGGCGCGCGACCGACCCATCCTGAGTCCAAACCGAAACTGATAAGAGCGTAGGAAACAGCGCGCAAAACAGAAGAGGACGAAGAAACACACGTGACGAGTGCTGCGCTCGTTATGTGTGTTTCTTCCTCGTCTTCTTCTGTTTTTCGAGCTGTTTCCTACTATGAATACTCACCAACGCGCCCAACTATCCATTCTTCTATGATAGCTGGAAAGGTTGCCGCCATCTACGAGCAACCGCGGCAACCAGACTGCTTGCGTGCTTGCCGACGTCGCTTATAGATGGCGGTGGCGGTAGCTGTCCAGAGGTTTGTGTAGGTTTGTGTCGACATGAGTTTGGTACTGGACACAATCCTGGGGAACCTAACCCTTAATAGCTCCGCTGTAAAAGTTCCCTTGAACTGTGTGTGCTACTGAAGTTGAATAAAAACCGAGACGTATCTGTACGCGCAGAAATTATGCTTAAGTATAGTACTCAGTGTCCCTGCTCCCGTCAACTTTTTCGGTCATATTTTTTTTTTTATTTAATTTTGTCATTCGCTCAGATTCTTCTTTTTTTTTTCATAATGATTGGCTGTGTATGTGTGCTGCAGGAAAGCGAATTCACAGGCGTTTTGCTATAGGGTGTAAACTGAATAAAGGAAGGCCGGTGACTCGTCTTGGGAGGGTATCCTGGGCAACTCCATATGCAGAACCTTACAAGCGAGACTAGATATCACATATACGAAGGGGCAGAAAATAAGGCGCAAAACCAGTGAAAAAAAGGTTTCTTTCACTATAGGTTTATCGAAAAGCTGATTTACAAGATACACTAGACAGGCAATTATTAAAACAGTATTGGTTTTATCGCCTGGGTCGGTTTTCATAAAGTTGTTTTGTCTCTTTCGAATTGATATTACGAATTTCCTTTCAAACTCTTGGAGTTTTCTAAACTTTTTTTATTTTTACAGTTGATAATTATTTTGCCTATTTCTGATCAAGTGCTTCAAATATCTTCCGATATGAAAATATTTTTTTTTTGACTGGCTTCGGGATTACTATTGGAAATACATTGATCAATGAAAATATCCTAAGTTTATAAGTTATCAGGCTTCGTAAGTATGGAATTTTCGAGGGTTCAATGACATCAAAACCAGCCATTGTCCTGCCACAGCATGACAGCGACACAGAAAAATAAACGACGTGCAAGACGTATATGTCCTCCTCTCCACCTATTTTTCGCGTAATGACCGCGACGCTAACGAGCAGCGATTTTACAACGCCATCAGTCAAGAGTCCACCAACCCACCGCCCAAAATGGCTCCAACAACACCCTGTCGACCGCCAAGCACTCCACCCGGCCGATATTCGCAGCCCGACCACCGCTACTTTAACCTGTACTAACGGGCAATTTGTTCCCCCGTCCCACGGGAACCTGTGTACTCCATGACGCCATAAGCGCGACATATCCACCCTTTTCGACAATTTCCCTCTCTCCCCCACTTCCCTACTTTTTATCTAACACATTTTTAGGCATCAAAATCCTCGCTTCTCCTTTCTCTCGCCTTCTTCCACTATAGCATTCTCTTCTAGTTTAGGGTGAGCACTAAATTAGGCACGATTTTAGGGCTTTTTTCAATGTTCTTTCTCAACGAAGTTTACGTTTAGATAAAACACTCTCCCGGGTTTTTTTTTCTATTTCCACTCCCTCTCATTCCAATCTTTCTTCCTTCCCCAATTGTCAATCTCAGCAAAGTTGGCCCCGTATTTCGCATCCCGTCTTTCATCCCGATTACCCTTACCCCCACCCTTTTTTCTCGTCTCTTTCGCTGCATTCGTCCCAGCATTACGTCAGCTCTCTCAACGCCCCTGCCTCGTTTGTCTCTCTCTCTCTCTCAACCCTTTTAAGCCTTCTTCTTTTGCGCCTCAATCGTTTCCTTCTCTCCCCCCCCCCCCCCCCCTCCCCTCCTACTTCATTCCCTTCTCAACGCGCACCGGGTTTCGGTACTGAAATATGGCACCCCTGGGCCTCTTCACGGCCGGCTTCGGCGCGTTGAAAATGACGGCTGCTTACAACCGCCAGATCCTACCGCTGATCGCGCTCCACACGCGGGGAAAAGAGGCACGGGCCGAGGGAACAGAGCCAAGCTGCGTCAGCCACCGGCGTTTTTTGTGTTTTGTGAAGCCGTCTTTTGTGCGTGTAGTAGAGCGTTCCGCTCCCGACGACGTTCCTGCGTTGAACCCCGTTTCGCCATGGACCGCAGCGGACCCTACGAGTCACCCCAGACAATCCAGTGCCGGGAACGCGTCACGTGCTTGCGAATCTCGCATGTCGCTCTCTCTCCCGCTCCCGAGGGTCACGTGACACTCGCACTGGATTGGACTGGCTCCTCCGATGACTCGTAGCGTCCGTTGTTGTCCATATAAGACGAAGCGACGGAGAATAGTGGCTTCGCGCCTTTCTGCCCCGCATTCCCCAGGGACCCATATATTCGGTGGGTTCTCCCAGCACTGACGACGCCGCGCACACCGTGGCCCGACCAGGAGGAGGGGGAGCGGGCGCACGTAGCGGTGTATAAACATGCCAGGCGCCAACACGCGCGAAAATGCTGGTGCGCTGAGAAGGTCGCGTAAAACTAATTAATCGAGCGAGGGTTATTGGCGCGGCAGGCCAAGTGGCGCCGAACGCGGCCTATTTGTTTCTTTTTTTTTTTTTTTTCGGACGGGCGCGTTTTGCTCTTGCGTCAATCGCTCGTCGGCCGAATTCTCGGATGAGGCCCATGAATATGCTCGGAACATGAAAGCTGGCAGAGCGAAGTGAAGGTGAATATAAATTGGATCGGGCTGGGTAATGTGTTTGTGCACAGCGTGGAATTGCGTCCTCGAGTTTTGTTTGTTTGTTAACATGTGTTGGCTAGTTGGTGCTTTCGCTTAAAGAGAGGTAAACGAGAGTTAGTTATTCGTTGATTTATTTACTTTGGCACACTGCCGTTAGCCAGCATTATGTACTTCGGGGATACGGTTAATTGTTTAGGGTTCATCGAACACGATTTCGTGGTACCGCCTAGCATCGAACAAGGATAGAATTCGAGTAGCAGTTTTTTCGACCTCTGCGAGTGAATAAAATATTAATTCTCAGTCTGTCAAGACACCATACTGTGGACTGCAGTGTGATAAACATTCCTCTTCGTTTAAAAATGTTATGATAACGTTTATTGAGGATATAACAAAGTTCTTCGGCGAAATCACAGAAAAGTGCTGCTTCGTAAAAAAGAAAAAAAAACGACATGTTTTGTATTGGTTTTGGGCGGTGCGCGCTGTTCTTAATCTACTTTAAATCTACCCCTAATTTTAAACTTTATTTCACGTTCTTGTCTCGCGTACCAGAATATTCATGTACTCCTTTATTGTATGAACTTTCTTTCGCTACGCTTGCTGCTCTGGGCGGCTACAAAATTGTAACGCTGAAACGTTGGAGTTTTCTTTGTCATGTTTACCGCTACCAGCCCCATTTCTTTTCGATGAACCCTAATTCGTTTCATGTATGTTCAGATAGCGGCAGGGTGTAGTATACGTCAAGATGGCGTCAGACATAGACCTGTTCCGCTTACTCTCGCCACCAACCGCCAAGTAGTCATATCCTGTATGGGCGACGAAAAAATATTAAAACGTTTCAACCTGCAAATAGTAAAAAAAAAAAAAAAAATAGAGGGGAGACAAAACGAGAACGGGTGACGGTTACGCTTATCTCCTAAATGCATTCAATTGGCGTGGCGACGGCAAAACAATGTTTTCTCCCATGCTGGAAGTTACGATATTTCAAGATGGCGGCGCCCTTGTGAAAAAGGTCTATATGTCTCCGGAGTATACGGAGTCGGTGTGGCCAACAGAGTGATTATTTCTTCGCGGTAAAAAATATGAACCTTCAGTTCATCTTTTAACTCCGAGGACGACTACCCTTCAACACTGACGCTGGTGTAATATATATTTTTGAGAGTTCCCTCGACATGTGCACAAAGGTAAAGAAAGAAAAAAAAAACACAACCGTTACAGGATATTTTTTTAGAGAATCACTGAGAGCAAAACTTGATACGCAGTCTCAACCTAACGGGCCACTTTCTCTTTACTTTCTTCAAGAGAACACATAGGTACAAATGGATTGCAGAAGGGACGATATACTTCTGAATTGTAAACCGAAGAAACATCATTTGTTTTTGTTGTTGCCAGGCTCGCGATGAGCGATTATTAGATATAATTGGATTACTTTGTCACGTGAAGGAATAAACGCTCCTTTTCTATAGAACTATTACGACTGTCTAAGTTTGCCATTTTAAAGCGCCAAGAGGGTGACATGTACACGGTCTTTAGCTGGGTTAAGTACATGAAGGTTTTGAACGCATTTTTCAATAAGGTACAGATATATACCGCTACTTAATATTCGGATAAAAAGTGACTAAAATACATTATTCGTACCTGTTCAAAAACGTATCGAAGCCGCACACTGCTTCTAAACCAATTTGTAGCGCTGCTTCCGTCTTGGCGAAAAAAAGTGACATCCGTAAAATGCGTTTTGGGGTCAGTAAAGTTCTGTGAAATCGTTTTGTCACTATAGTCGGTGACAGGTTCAGAGTTCGAGGGAAGCTCCTCCCACCTCTTTCCACTTTAGCAGAGCCAACACTGGAGAGGAGGCGGCCTCCTCTCCAGCGGTCGCTCTCCTAAAGTGGAAAGAGGTGGGAGGAGCTTCCCCTGAACTCTTAACATGTCACCGACGATGTACTCCGTGTCACTAGTTGTGTGCAGTGCAGGCCAAGGCAACGCCAGGCGAAGAGAGGGAAAGGGCGAGCACTAGGAAGGCGGGACGGGAGAGGAGGGCCATGGAGGGCAAGGGGAGAAAGGGAGAGCACTAGGAGCGTGAAAGAGGAGAGGAGGTTTCTCTCCTCCTCCCCAGCCTTCCTAGTGCTTGCCCTTTCTCCCCTCGTCTGGCGTTGCCTTCACCTGTACTGCACGCAACTGGTGACACGCAGTATAGTTGTCGCTTTGGTTACATGATTGTTTATGCGAGCCAATAGAACTCAGGTGCCACTCGGAAAGGAGTCAGGCTGTGGTGATTAAGTCTGCGTCATAACGACTTCGAATCTCACTTCTGCGTCTCACGTTCGCGATTAGCTTTTCACCAAGTTACCCCACATTCACACACAACACCACATTCACATTAAGCGTAACAATGTTAAAGTAACGTGCTACTTTTAACGTGATAGGCAAATATCTACATCTCGACCTACATAGTTAATTGTAACTGAGTTGGCTGCTGTGTTAATCGATCTCGGTTACCTAGAAATAACACTTCCAATCGTGCGGTTAAGTGTGTGTGTGTCTGTGTGTGTGTGTGTGCGTGCGTGCGTGTGTGCGTGTGTGCGTGTGTGTGTGTGTGTGTGTTTATTTAAAAAAGCGGAGAACCGCACTGGTGAGTGGAACCTTTTCGACATGCCTCTTTAGAACCGGGGGCTCCTCAATACGAAATCGGGCTCTTGCACGAAGTGGACTGATGTCCCGCTTTTGTTCTCGTCTTTTATCAATCTCGCATTTTGTTCCTTCAATTCCTCGCTAAACTGTCCTTGCGGGGGTCGATTACGCGGTTCAAAGTCTTGAAAGCAGGGGCGCCCGTCTTCGTCAGCAAAAAATGTTGGGTACGGCTTACGCTGATGCGATATTAATTTCCTTCAAGAAACGGCCGCACCACGGGCCTCATAAAACAAACGAAAACAAAACGTGAACGAAAAGAAAAAAACTTCAACATGGAGAGCGGACATCATCTGAGCTTTGGACACCGAAAAGTCTGCCATTGTCCTCACTTTTGTAGCAGGGTTACTTTTTTTTTTTTCTCTCTCTCTGGGTGAGGGGTTTGTTTTTAAAGCTTGCGTTTTCGTAATCTTTCTGTCCCGCCCCGATGATTTCGGCCGTGCTTAAAGATTTTTCTCGTCCTAAGACAATGAAAGCGGATGCGCGAGAAGAGTGGAGGACCGCCGAAAAGATTCCCTTCTCCTTTTCTTCTCTTTTCCGCCATTGTGTCCGAGAGAAATGTCGCCAAGTCTGGCTTCGTCGTCTCCAAGGCTGCTCTAGTGGCCGCCGCCGGGAATCCCTGCTTCTTTTCAAATTAACCGGCGCAGCGAAGGGAAGCCCGCACGTTTCTGACGTCGTGCTGCGGAGCGCTCGGACGAACATCAAACAAGCTGGGCATTCTTGCGACGTCGCGGAAGAAGGGGAGGTTGACGTTCTTCTGAAGAAGTGCCGAGGCGGAAAACTGAGGTAATCTTTTACGCGAGAGACGCTTTTTCTTTTTCCCCTTTAAAAGTAACGTTTTCCCGCTGTACGGAAACATCTTTGAAAGATGTTTTAAGTTTTTCTCCGGAATTAGTTACACTTGAGGCTGGAGTGGAAATATATATATTTTCTCGCGCAGCATCAGGGCCTATTGTTAGACAATCAAAATAATTGTTGATATTCAATAGGGTCTTTTTATCTATCTTTTTGGAGCAGAATGTTAGTTTCGCGGCACGTAAAATGGTTTAATTGAGTTGCAAGCACGTTTACACAGCCGAAAGCTAGTCAACCCCGATAAGCTACAGTGGAGTCTCCGAATGTCGAACCGGAACCGAACCGGAACCGAACCGAACCAAAAACCGGAATCGAACCGTTATTCTTAGCCGAACCGGAGCTGAACCGAACCAAAAGTTTCGCCGCCATATTGGAACTGAACCGGAAAAAGATATAACGGTAACCGGTTCAAAACGGTTCACGGCAAATTTTTTTATTGCAAAATGAATGTTTGAGAAAGAAAAATTGACGGTTATATTTAAATGTAGTGATCAAAGTGTCTAAACCAAATTGCAATCTATGAGAAGTTGTGCGATTTTCGATGCGCTCTTATATTGGCACTATGATTAGTCATCCGTGAAGTGGTCACGTGACGTCATGCTGTCAAGACATGCTGTCATGTAATATCACATCACGTCGTTCCATGACATAGTCACGTGACTCACTGCGTCATGTAGACTTAAATTGAGAATGTCACTATATTTATTAGCGTTTTCGGCACCGTGACGTCCCATCGCATCACGACCTCTCACGGCTAGTTACGTGACACCTGTGACGTACTCGATTCTCATGAGCCCCAGTCGAGTGCTCGGGTTCATGACAATAAGCATCGCCAAACATTCGGGTAATGGCTCGTGCTCAATCAAAGATGAGAATAACCGAACGCTAACGATGTCTAATGCTCATCCCATGCTTTATTCTTTGACAACCCCAGCGCATGACTATGATGAACACTGACGGTATACAATTAGCGTCCAGATCAAGTGGCCGCTTGTTCTAATATCGAGTTGAGGAGGGGCAAATATGTTTTTGTTCCTTTACTTTTTTTGCGTCTGCCACTGAGCGGAGAGGAAAACAAACGGGTGTTTTTCCAAGTTATCAACGTCAGGGACTGGCTCTCAGCGCCATTTACTCAAAATACAAAAAAATTGTTGCATGACCCAGTTTACATGTACGCATCATTGAAGCACCGAAACATGTTTTCGTTGTTGCTTAACTGTCTCAGAAAGTTGTTCCCGAGAATAAATGAATTTAAAAGACTAAATGTGACTTATTAATTCGATGATAAAAATAACTACAAGTGTGTACGGAAAGGATACCTGAAAATAAAGATCCTGGTGACCTCAGGGGGACAGCCGAACTTTGGCGGCAGCTCTAAATTTCACAGGAGTGTCGTTCTCAAGTTCTTCCTCAAACTTTAACCACCTCTGTATTTTGTTTACACTTCACAGTGTTTTGTTGAAAACTAAACTAAATGGAGGCGTACTGTTTTCAAATGACACAAATATAATTTTCGAATTAACACGCGAATTAACGCCCACGCCCTTTGTCCCAGTGTCAAAAAACGCTGTCGCCAAAACAATCCTGTTACCATCAATTTATAAATAAAAAAAGTTACGCAAAAGTAACGTCTATTACTTTTCATCGGTAGCGGTAACGCATTCCTTTTATTTTGAAGTAACGTTGGCCGGTAACGCGTTCTGTTATTTTCCAAGTAACAAGTTAGGTATTTCGTTTCTTTTTTTCGGTGACGCCTACAACACTGGTCTGTTGACGATTGCACACGCAGACCGCCAGAGAGGGACATATTAAGTAGCTGTAATGTCGAGTAGAGTATAAAATACTACTTCGTTCTAGTCTGCAACATATCAAAACTAGCAAGGGTGATGCTTATTTGCAAATTGAATTGTCCGGCATTTTGTTCCGACAAACCTCAAACGTTCAGTTATGCCAAAAATGTTCAATTGGGTACGCGCTATTTTAGGCCAGATTCGCTCTGAGTACGAAGGTGCGTATAGCTTAGAGTGGACGATTTTGATCGCTCTTTTTTGCATGATTATTCGCTTGCATCACGGTGCTAATTGTAAACAATGTTTATCAGGAAAACGAGCGTTGTGATTGCCGCTCACTGTTTCTAACTTTCTATTAAAGGTAGAGTGCAAAAACTTGTCTTAAATTTTCGTGACTTTTTGAAAATAATATTGGTTTTAGATAAGTGGCGTCATATTATTTATATTGTGAAACGTATTTTGTAAGCTATATTTCACGATGTATATGGCGATGTGACCATTTCATGATATAATGCGCTGTGATTATTTCCTAATTTCAAGATCAGAACTAGGGTTTAACTGTTAACACCGCAAACCAAAGTTGTACCAATCACGGGTATTTTAGGCGACCTACCAGACTGATAACCTTTCGATTCAAGTAAAACTTATGCGACAGAGATAAACGAATATATGACGAGTTGAATAAACACGAAGTTTTGTGTGTTGATCTAGCTTTTGGTTTACTATTTGATTGAAGTTAAGTAATGTAATTTCATATTCTGCGTACCTAAAAATAAAAGTGGATTGTACCAATGATAAAAAGACATAAATTTTCTCGTTCCACGGTTGAAATAGTGCCTTTAGCCAAAACAACGCGAAAAATATATTTTCAATTTATCTGTTCAAACAGGTTCGAACCATTTACTTGCTCCTTGGAACTGAAGAGGAACTGAACCGAAAGCCGTGACCCCGAACCCGAACCGAACCGATGAAAATTTTAGTTTGACACACTCGTCTCCGCTGTAGACGAGAAGTTTAGTCAGTGCAATTCTATTAGCCCGAGGTACTTAAAGTAGATTATACAATAGTAATACAAGAACGCATGCCGGTATAAGCCAGATATATACGGGCCAGATTGGGGACTAAACTCAGAATTCCTGTATGCTGCAGCGCGATCTTTCGTGAACCTAGGCGACGCAAAACACTTCAACATGGCAGCTGGAGCAGGAAGTGCGTTGCAGCCCTCATCTCGAGGCTGCCCAGAGAGGTTGCGGGTTTGTATCCGAATGTTTTATCTACTCTGACGCTTGTGCGAAAAGTGGCACGTCATCTTCCCTTGCCATTTACCGTCTCGGAACAGAATGGCAAAAGTGCCGCTACTGGTTGTTCGTATTGTACGAGATTCCCGACAGCAGTTTGATAAACGCTAAAAGTAGTAACATATTGGTTTTAATATCTTTACCGAGTGTTTGTAGCTTCATCTTTAAATGAAACAAGCGGCAGTAAGCGTGAACAAATTTTCAAATGACAATATAAAGTGTGCTGAAAGTGTACAAATTTTCAAATGACAACGGCAGCAGTTACGTTGTTGAAAGATGTGCTTTTGGAGATTTGCTTTTAGTCGATCTATTTAAGATACACGCTTAGGTTTACATTGAGAAGAATAGTTGTATGAGATCGACACGTACAACCTACACGATACACGAATTTAGTCGAGGGTGTTAGCCAGCAGAGAGCCTAATCAAAAATATATTTACTGCACAAAAAAAATACGCTGATTCAAACGAATAGCCATCAATAAAAGAAAGTCAGACATGATATGTACAGTCTTTTTTCAAAAGTTTAAAGGCCACCGCGCGCGTGGACCAGGAAGGCTCGCTCCCGTGCAGCGGCGCTCGCTGACTGCGAGATTTTTGAGAGCGAGGGAAACTTCGCTCTTCGTATTCTGCGCCACTTCGTTATTAAAGCTAGCTCGACGCGAAAGCGACGATTCCCCTCGCTCTCAATAATCTCACAGCCAGCGATGACGTTTCGGCCACACGCGCAGTGGGCTCTAAACTTTTGAAAAATTCTCCACCATGCTGAGCGACCCGATCTCCAACAGTCAGCTGCGGTAACTCACGATCCTGGGACGGGCGTGGTCTTCTGTTGGTGCAGGTCGCTTTTGAGACGTCAGGTGGCCATGTAGATGCCCCGGGGATTGGTGAGTTGGCGGAGACTGGAGCAGGACCAGCGGTTGCCGAACTCGTCACGGAGAGATTCCGGAGACCAAACCTTCTCCTGGGGACACCTTTTTAAAGCCCCTCGATAAAGGCGCTTTTTACAAGTATACCGCCAACCATTGCTGTGGAAACGCGCAATACACGTGCCACGAGCAGGTGCTCCGTTTCCATTCGCTTCCAAGGGCCGCTCGAGACACGGGCCCCATGCATTGGCCCATTTGATGCCACTCGCAAGACAAACGCAAACATATCGAGGGGCTTTAAACCTTTTGACTCCAGCATCTACGTTCGCTCTGCCAGGCTCTCCTTTTTCCTTTCGCAAGCTCGCCCTTGCTTTCTTCCTTTTCTTCTTTTCCCGTCACGATCGTGACAGAGATGTTCTTTGGGGATGTGTAAAAGGCGCTTACTTGCTGCCTCTCGTGCGTGGTAGTCGGGGTCCTGCGCCCTTAGCTGTTCTCGTGCCGCGGCTCGCGGTCTACTCAGCTCAGCGCGGCGCGCTTGCCATTCCCGCTCTTCCGACGGAAAGTGTATCTCGCGTGGTCTCGTCATGTAGGGAGGGGAGGGGGAGAACTGAGCGAGCGAAGTGTAGACGCTCAGGATGAACTACCAGAGCCCCGAGGCGGCGGCAGCGAGAGGGACTTCGGGTGAGAGGGATGAGAGCATTAGCGTGTCTTACAATAGATGACTGTCTAGTGCGAGGGGAGTCGGCGATGGAGAGTGTGTGATAGCGCGGCGGCGCAGTCATTTATGTTTCTGGCAATCATGTGTTGTCTTACGTACGTAGGATATTAGAAGCCTCGGCCGAGGCCCATGGTATGCAAGCAGGGCAATATTGACTTCAGTGACTTCAGAAATTTTCTTCCCGTTGGTTTCGTTGCCCTTTATCTCGGTCCACTTTTCGAGGTTCCTGGATTCTTTTCCTGTCGTCGAGAGCGCCTGCTATAGGTACGGCTCTACTCTGTTTCTCCAGTGCTCCGGTAGGTTTGGAGCTTTGTCGAAGAAAGTAGAGTAACTGTATATTCTCCACTTGCGCAGCAGAGTACTGTAGTGCTCTCGAATTTTTGACTCCAAGCACTGCGAGAGAAGCGATCGTTGCTCTTGCACAAGACGCGACGGGAGCGATGACAAAAGGTGGTAGTTCACTGCGCACGCCACGTCGAGTTTTTCTAATGTTCGCCATGTGTCGTCGGTTGTTGTCTCCTCTGCATGCACACGGCCGCTTTGAAACATCGCTTGCTTTATAAAAATAACTTAGCTAGGCACAGAGAATGTCCAAAGTTTCAAGAAGCTTCCTGCTCGTCCGAATTTAGTTTAAGATCTACATTTCGCGAACGTAGAGCTATGAGTGTGTCCGGCCCCAAACGCTGCGCTCCGCCCGACGGCTTCCCCGAAAGCACAATATTAAAATGTGGCGTACGTGACCCTTCAGGTAAGGCCAGCTGAACTAGAATAAACATACACACAAAGAAAAGACTATGCGCACCGCCGGCGGTGTGCATGGTATTTTCTGTGTGTGTATGTTCGGTGTTCATTGTCGTTTCTTTATGTGTATATTTATTTCAAGTTGCAGCCTGTTACACAGTATGTGACCCTTTCTCCGCCAATCAGGTGTTAGCGGCGAAAGGAAAAAGAGGGTGATACTCTGGCTCCTCCATTTATAGTTACTCTAAAAGAAAGCCCGGATTAGTGCGTGCCCTGAGCGCACGACTCCTTCTTGAGCAACGAACGCCATTGCGCATCTGCAGCAGCCAAATTCACCTTTTGTCATATTCCAAAAAGTACGACAGTACAACAATACAACCTTCTCAATGCTCAATAGAAAGAGTCCTGAGGAAGGTTTGCACAGTGGCAATGGCGGAGTCTATGACGCGGCGGACTCGCCGGTTTGGCTGTAAGAGTACAGTTGCCAAGCGGTGCTGGCAACTGCAACGGGCAAAAGAAAAATGATCACGATGAACTTTACCCAAGACTGTGACATTAGAAAAAAATTTGAGAGTGTTAGAAAAATAAATGGGCACAGACAACACCTTAAAGTCAGCTACAGATCATTTAATCACCCTCCTTATGTAAACACATCCGCAGCGCCACCGAAATGTACATATTAGAATGATTTAATAAAACCTTTTGCTGGGTTAGAAACGCTGTCTGTCCTTGTTTTATTTTTATCGCTGTCAGCATTTGTTTTTACTTCTGCACCAGTCTCGGGTTAAATTAATTATGGTAAACTTCACCTGCTCGCCTGCATGAGGAGCACTAACTGTAAAAGAAATGAAAAAAAAAAAAGACGGTTGAGTTGCGAGCTAGATTACATAAATAACAGCCCTGCTTCTGAATTTTGTGCTCCGTGAATATGAAGAGAACAGAATACAATAAATGTCTACGTGGCGGATAAGAGGAAACGCCACGAAGCGCGCTCACTCTTATCCGCCATGTAGACATCTTTTCTGCGATGCCGTCCACGGGAAATCCAATATCGCCGAAAGCAGTTCGCAGGCCGCTTATCTAGGCAAGTTATTTGTACGTTTTTATATTCGTATATTGAACGTATACATCGCATTTGCAGATTCTGTTTCTTCTTGTTTGATTTTCCAGAACTTTGATCGCTACAATATTTTGACGAACTCTCCTCGTCCGTTCTTCCTGCAGATTTCTCGATCGATCATCCCATGATTCACAACTACAGACGAACGGTTCAGTAATGTAAACTGGTTTTGTGTTGATAAAAAAAAAAGAAATGTGGATATAAAGCTCACTTCTTATATTATTGAATTGACATATTACACCGGGAAGAGAGGGAGAGAAATAGGCTCTCACTAGTAACGTTTGTTATTAGGTCCAAGTGTCGGCTTAACGATAGTCTTGCTCACACAATGAGATCGCGTTTTCGAACACGTGCCCCGGATCGCCGAGATCTCTACACTGTGCGCACCAGTCTCCCCGAAGGAATGTGATTTGAGTTGCCGGTCTATTTTTCTGCCAAATCCATTAAAACTCTGGAATGTATCATATCTCACGGATGTATGTGCGTGTCCGTTTATCATTTCGATACTTCCCAGCGTAGTAACTGCCTCCGATTTTGTTTTTGTCTGCTTTTCTAAGGGATGAGTGATGAATGAAAAGGCGGGAGGATAGGGAACACGGTTTGGTATTATTTGTTATACACGCGTCGGGACAAAAATGTCGCGGTGGTATGGGGAAGAAAACCATTAAAGGCCATTGGACATTCGGTTTGCGTCTCAGATATTCGCCACACTGGTTCAGTGCGCTGTAGAGAGGAAACTTAGCAATGGCACGAATTTAGCGCAATTATCGTTAACCACCTGTGGTAGTTAAAGTGCGTCGCGCAGTATAGTGATCATAGGAAAGCACGCAGTCACCACATGTTCCATTTTTTTTGTGTAGTACAAAATGGTCCCGGTCAAAATTGTTATAGGGGATCACGGAAGCAACCACACGCTCTGTTTGTTTTTGTTGGCTTCAAGACATAGCTAAATCAAAATATGCATTATTTTTTACTGATATCATTAAGGCCGGGGTCACACTGCTTATACATCATACAAAGAAGAGTCTGCATACAGATTCAAACGCGAGTCCCCGCGAGATCCCTGCTTCGAATGCCGTAAGGCAATGAGTTGCACGTGGCGTTCGAAACACAGCTATTGAGGTGACTCGTGTTTTCAGACTGTCTTTTGTGTGTTGTATGAGCAGTGTCACCCCGGCTTAGGGCAGAAGGGGGACGAATTGAGTTAGTTGGTATAATGACATGTTGAAAATAACAGAGAACAAAGGACATGTCATTGTCCTTTGTGCGCTGCATGTTCACCATTCAGGCAGTTGTAATGTAAGGCGGAGAAAAAACTTCCATCCTAGTTTGGCTGTAAGAATTTGTTAAATTTTTTTCTTTAGAGATTAGTACAACCGATTGCTATTAAATTATTTTTCTAAACGTTTAATCAATTTAGTGTCAGAATTTCTGTACCTCGAGATTAATAATGACACGAATAAAATAAGCAGGGTTCAACAAGCAATAAAGAACCGCAATAACTTTAATCATAAATAGCGCTGTGCCAGAAGGAATTTTACCCTGAGTCTATCGAGTTATTTCTATGGCCCACACTGTTAGCAATTCCCGTGTAAATGGTGAATATTTGGGGTGAAAAACACGCTATTTACACAAATTACCATAAATTTACACGTTGAGTAACGGATAACTCGTTCACAAAACATGCGAGGTTGTAAAAAACGTGTTTTGGTTCGGTCATACACGCACAACCGTGTAGCCGACCTCGAAAACACGCATCACCCCCGGCGACGACCGCAGCATTGCCGGCTATCGAAGCACCGGAATGCTTGGGAACACACTTAGAAAGGACCGTTGAGACAAATGCCGCGGAAAGAAACATGTCTCGGAGACGGATATGCACCAAAAGCAATTGCGCCATGTCGCAGGACGTTGGCGAAACCAGCGCTTACCGTGCTTGATGCCATTTTCTGGTCGATGGCAATGCGGCTTCCCTCATGTCGCCCAGGTTTGTATTTAGTTTAAGGGTCTTGATAATATTTTCTTACACACCACAAATAATGTTATGGATCTAATTATTCGTTTTAAACAGTTAACGTGGATATAAAAAGCGTGTCCTCGATTTGAACACGTGACATCGCACTTGGTTTCGTTTTGGCTTCAACCTTCAACTGCAAGCGATCTAGCCACGGCGCAAGCGCAACGCCGATGTACGCTGGAAGCTAGAGCCGGTTTGCTTTCGTTGTTTTTGTTTGACCGGAGAAAATCTGGCATCAATGCATGGCGCCGCTATTGTTTTGGTTTGACGGGACGCGAGAAGCTTCGCATAGAGCTTCGCAGTTTGCGAGCACATAGCGAAGACGTGACCGGAGAAGTGCCCCTGTGATGTTCCCGGAAGACGGAAAGTATCATTCGTAATCGTCGTGTGTGCTTTGAAAGCGAAGGGAGTCGCAGCTAGGGTCCACGAGTGCGCAACCACAAGCCAAGGTTCACGACAGCGCTACGTTGACTTCGGCGATCTCGTTCTGTTTGGGGCAACATGGCGATGCGAGAAAGAGCCGAAACGTTCGTGGTGTGTGATGCGGTGCTTTGAGGTAGAAACCCACACCAACACGGACCTCAAATTGGTTCTTGTGGAGTAGAGGTTCAATGGGTTCAGTCCCGTCGTCGTCAGCTGATCCGGTCCAACTGGTCCGGGAGGACTCAGCGAGCGTTTTTAAAAGTAAATCTTCCTTCGTTCCGTTTCAAAATGTGGAAGATTCCCGACGCATACCGTGAGTAAAAAGCTCCGGCCGTTTTCAACAAAATTATGTCGTTTTAATGGAACAATGGGCTTCGGATTGTTGTCCTAAATCTGCCGTTTTTATGCTTCGTGTTGTTGGTCTGCATTTGCACAGCGACGTGTTCGCACAACGACTACGAACAGGGGCAAACCCTCCACTCCTCTTTCCGGAGGAGTGGAGGGTTTGCCCCTGTTCGTAGTCATGCTTGAGGGGGCGTCCCATTGCCTTGTTAACCTTGGCTTTTTTTTTTTTTTGGTCCTGGTGTGTTGTGCTTTTGAAAGGGGCATGTTGAGTGTTTGGGTGACCTTGTGGATGTGAGTATATAAGGATGTGGGACTAAATAAATCTTTTAGCTGCGGTTGAGACGTTCTCTTCTTCACTTGTCTCTGTCCCTTCTACTTTTAAGTTTCTGTTTCTACCCCAGTCTCGGGTTAAGTTCCAAAATGGTAAATATCCACCAGCTCGCCTGTACCTTAACCGTTTTTACGTTTTATTTATTAATTTGTTAAGCGTTCACTTTTATCGCTGATGTCAATATGCACATCATATGAATCATCAGAATCTGATCCAGAACGTTACTCTCAAATTAGGTCAGAAGCATAAAAGGTAAGTGCCATCGCACGCATGGAAATATAAGGAGAATAAAAAAAAACATTTAGAAAATTTTACATTAAAAAAAGTTTAATTAGTAGCAGGTCATTTGAAATTAGAAATATTGGTTTTCATTTTTCTCTTACATATTTTCGACTACGCGTTTAGTTTTCTTAGTGTGTCTCTATCCTTTAATTCCTTTTGTCATAACATATCCCATATTTGTTTCCTTTTGTACATAAAAATCCAAATCCAGATTGTATCAGTGACCCAGAACTGTGGAAAGTTATTTGTTCGCGCTATTGACTGGGATTTTGTATTCCCCATTCCGCAGCGATTACATCGTGCAGGACCGATCGGTGGATGACTCGATTATGCTCTTTAATCACATTGTGGCAGTTTGCTGCGAGGAGAAAATAAAGAGCGGGGATATCGTTCTTCTTCCGAATTTGCCTTTGCAGAGTACACAACATAAAAATAAAAGTGTATAAGAAAGAGTTTTCTTTTTTTTTTTTTGACGATTCTTCCGAAACGCTATCGGTTCTATTATGTTCGTCTCATTAAAAAGTCCGGACGGAGTCTTTAATTAAAATCGATCGCGTTTGTGGCATCCTACTGTCTGACTCTCCGTCGATCTCTCTCTCTAACGCGTGAAATAGCTTCCGTCATCGGGGCTTTGAACCCGGGAAATGATGATGAGGGATATCGCATTGATCATCATTTCTCTATTCGGCCGCAAGGATTTGCTTGCGGTCATTCGTGATATCGAAGCAATAATACTGTCAGAATGCACGCTTCTAACCCCTCGCTCTAGTCAGCTACCGCATTCAAAGACCAGAGCTTGTGATGAATAGCGGAAGTTTGAGCCAGATAAGTCGTCATTGAAACAACATCGCATATGTAGGAAAGACTGTATTAACCATATGAAAACTAACTTCATGCCAAGGAAGTCCAAGGATTTGCTCTTTTCTCAAAATAACAATATTATAGTTTGCATTGTGGGGGTCCTTTTTGACAACTTTTAATCCTAGAAGAATCTTGAAAATAAAAAAAAAAAAGATTTGCCGCATTTTTTTTAGAACACACCTCAAATCTAAATATTAAGAAAACGTGACCGCTCTGTCACGTGCTTACACGTAAGGTATTTAAAATAATTACTAATTACGTAATTATACAGAGAGCATACGACGAATTAGTTTCTCTCTAGGAATTTTCTTTTTCTTGTGTATTACTTTTCTACGAGAATGGGATATGTTCATAAAATTTTGACACAGGCCGCTATAACAGTGACCAAATTTTAAGTCAGTAACATCTTTTAAATGTAAATGAAAACAATTAATAACGCCGTGTGTTTCAGCATGTTTTAGGTGTACAATGCATTGCTTTTTGGCTTAAATTGGCGCTTTAGGCCAACAATATTATTTTGTGATATTGAGACATATATATCTCGAAAAACACGTTTGACTGTACTTGTTCATAAGGGGTAAAATTTGTTTTGGAGTGCTTTTATGCCCCCTGATTCAAGATGTGTTGTCGTATACTTTCTAGTGTTCGTGGTTTACTTATACAGACCGTTTTCTTGTAACGGTTGCCACGTTGAAATATGACGTAGTTGGGTAGGGCGACAAAAAATAAGGTAAATAGTTTAAAGGGATACTGAACCGAAATTTGGATTTCGCAAAATAAGGCCGTAGAAGCGTTGAACGGGACGCTACGAACTCCAAAACATCAGTCATACATCGATATCTCAAACGGATGGCCGTACTTTTGGAAAAGAAGGGCGCGATGAAGCGAGGTCTCTGACGTCACTGTCCTCCGGGAGAATTTGAGAATGAGGGGAAGCGGCCTCGCTTCTCTCCTCCTCGCTTCGGTTCACCAGCTCGACGGGATGAAGCGAGGAGGAGAGGGAATGGGAATCGTGACGTGCCTTGTCTCGTCGGCCTCGTCGGCCAGTGTTCAATCGCAACCTTCTTTTCCAAAAATACGGCGATCCATTGGAGATATAGCTGTAGGAGTGATGTTTTTGGGTTTTGCAGCGTCCCGCCTATCTATCCAGCCCTGATCTGTGAGCTCCAAATTTCAGTTCAGTATCCCTTTAAGCTTAACTACAGTAAAAAGTATAGCCATGAAAAATGTCGAACTGTCGGAACGAAACCCGTGATTTCTAGAGCCTTCTAATTGGCAAACAGTGATTTGTTATTTTCCCCAAAGTCAGCAACGTCAAAATTCAACATGGCAGTACGCCTCGAAAAAACGGCCTATTCTATAATCCGGTTAAATATTTCACGCTAAAACAATGTACAAAGCCGAGGAAGGCATCTTAACCTTAAACCATCATCGCAAGCTACACTATCAAATGTTAAACTTCCGCAAAATTATGTAGTTTCTCTTAGAATGAAACTGTAGATAAAAATACTTTATTTTCAGAACTTCGGCAATCAACGAAAACATTGGATGACATCAACTCGTTTAAAGGAATATTCCAAGCATTAGAAAAGCGAACACTACCGCGTGTAGTTTGTACAAACAAAAAGGCCAGATAATTGTTCCGCAACACACCAGTCTCTATTCGAGTGAATATCAAAGAATACGCGAAAATCAGACCAGTTTGCAGAAATTAAAATTTGCAGATAAAGACTGATGCGAATTACGCAGTGGGCCGCAAATTATTTTACTTACTAATTCCTCCTGTTTTTTTTTGTTTTTTTTCAATAGGCCTACTTTTTGTGCGCATTCCTAGATACTAAAGAAGAAGAAAAAAACTACTTAACTAGAAACTAATCGAAGTAGATTCGTTCCTTGAGGCGCTTGTGCGATTCGGCGCAGACGTCGTGGTTAAAGAGTTTAAGTAGATCGTTCAGATAACTCCGATAAGGAAGCTCGATACCCCGCCGACACCTCTGCTTGTTAATCGTATCGTTATCGAAGGAATCGGAGGATCTACTAAAACTCCATATTGCGTGTTGTGTGTTCCTACACTGAAAGAAATGCCTGCGCGTCTACTTAACCGCAAAACACTCAAAGAGCCAGTCTCTGCGATCTACGGAATCAACTCAGCGAATGATGAGGCGGAACATCCGTTTAGACCTTAAAAATGAAGTCCGCGCTGCGGCTTTACGCTAAGCAAAGCGTCGTACTTGCATTTTGTAATGCCAGAGCGGATGCAATCACAGTGCTTGAATGGCTGCGATGGGTGGCAGCGTCCACTGCGGCTCACCGTAACGTGGAACGGAGCACGGTGTTGTCTAACGGCCAATGAAAAATCCAGTTGTTTACGACTGGATTCGCGCCAAACTCGAGTGAATGGAGGGGAGAGAAAAAAACTACATTTATATTGCAACATGGCGAAAACCCGAAAACGAACAGTCAAATAAAGTACACAAAGCATACTCACACACAAGTCTTTGGTTTGTTAGCCTTTACTTTTCTTTTTCTTATTTTTTATCCCCAGTCTCGAAACTTCGCACATTTAAAAATTTAAGGGCCCATCTATTTGTAGACTGTTGTTCCCGTCTACATTTTGTTCTCCACCTACATCGGGAGTACGCCATGCCTTTGTCGCACAAGAGCGTATAGTAGTTGCCACCATCAATCAGAAGTGAGCAGTTTGTTTAACAAAGTATCGAAGGGTCGCTTGAGTGAAGAGTCTGACGCGTCTCCCGTCCTCGCGACGACGAAACCACTCGGTGAGTTCGCGTGTGTCCGCGCCATCTCTCAGCGAAACTGCGACGCCCGACCGAACCGCAGGGCGATAAAAGAGGGCCGTAGCCCTTTCTCAGGCAGAAACGGCGTTTATTCGCCACATGCCACGCCCCTCGCCGGCCGCGCGCGCAAAAAGAAAAAATGATTGCGCATGTTTTATGGGATGAGACCCCTTAGAAAAGTTCTGCGTGCACGCCGAAGCGTAGCAGCTTTGGCAATTTCCCGACAAACGAATGGCCTTGTTTTTGGTATGGAACCTGGGAGAGGTTTCTGGCCGGTGGTGGGAGCTGCAGCATGCGTCTATTTTATGCATAAAAAAATGGCATAGTGAAAAAAACAAAAAGCAAGTTGCAGATGACAAGGTGTGTCAGTATTGCTGAGTGAACGAGATTATAAGAACTGACAGCTTAAGAAATTCGGAGTGTGGTGGTTCCTGAGCATCTTATTGACGCTTCCGAGTAAATCAGATTGTGGCATACGTTAATATGAACGTTGATGAACAAATCACGAAGCAAGGAGCAAGAACATAAGCCACGCCTCGAGCTTTTTAAGTAGTCGGTCGCTCGCTCTTTGGACTCTCTCTTGGGAGTGCCCGCGATGCACTCCCTACACCAACCACTGGTCTGTGTGAGAGGAAAAAGAACGCCCACCATTTTATTTGTAGAAAGCGCGTTACCTTTGGAGCATACTATCAATCGCCAGTCTCTCTTACAAAACTCATTCATTACAGATCAATATTTAATTTTCGCCCGTGTCATGGATCAGTATACATTTAATAACATACTAAGGTGTTAAACGCGCAGATAAACGGAAAGTGCGAACCTTTGTGCTCTCTAGTGGGTCGCATCTATTCGTTCGACCGTGGCGAGAGACAACATTCGCTGGTACGTATTCCCAAAAAAAGTGAAGAGTGTGCGTGCGTAGCTTCAAGTAGCGCGCAAGATGCTCGCGTGCGCATCTTTGACACGTCTTCCATTGTGAGCGCTTGCGAATTGTCCTCGGTATTATACGCGACGCATTGATTCACGGTTGCGGAGCGCGCGCAGAATCCATCCCGCACGGCGGCAGCAACAGGGCGCCACGCAGGGAGCGAGCTGCCCGTCGAGTGTCGAAACTTTCCGAACGCGCACACACGCCCTCACGAAAACAATCACGCGACGAAGACAGGAGAACGAAAGCGCGAATGCCAGATCCCAAACTGGAACGCATTGGATTCCATACCTAGTGCATAATGTCTCTCGCAAAAAAAAAAAAAAAGCAAGATGCCCAACTTGCATTTGGAAGCAGGTTCACCTTCTTTCTCCGCCTCCGTTCTATCTCGTTGGGTATGCGCCCCCGATCTTGCCGACGGAGTAATGCGGGACACACACTTCGTCTCGCGCAGACTTGAACCGGAGGGCAGAGTACGAACTCGGAGGTGCATGCGTGCCTACCGCACCGCAATGGAATGTGAAAACAAATCATTCCCTTTTCTTCGTCAGTTTATTTCATGAGTGAATCGAGTGTTATCGCACATCCTGATAGACACGCATTCTCAGTGGCGAAGAAAACACCCCCCCCCCCCCCTTCATCTCCTTTTCTACTGAGACCGCATAATCCTGGAAGCATCCCAGCGATCCAAATTTTATTCGTGGAGCTCATTAAAAGGAGTCCAATAATTGGGTACTATGTGGTGTTGCATACGAAACACCCGCGAGTTTCTGAAAAATATACTTTCCTGCAGAACACCGGTGGCACTGAGGTCAACTGACGGAGCTCCACAAATTACCATACTCGACGCCAGCCTTTTTTTTTTTTTCTCTTTTTCTTTTGCGACGTTCTGAATGCAAGCTTATGGCAGATTCAGCTGGTAGATTTGGAGCGATCCAACACCGCTCTATGCTCGCACGTTTAGAGCAGCGAATGCTAGCTCGCGTTTGGACGTGCATAAAGATATCAAGAAAAAGCGGTCCGTAACTGTTCCTGAACTACCGGCAAGATTCGCAATTGGTGTGCGCAGTGCCGCAGCCCAGCAGCGCATACTGCGCAAGCATATGACTTTGTTTTTCGTCCCATTCGCGTGCGCCCGCATATGTAGCTTTGACTAAAGTCACTGGATCCTGGGAAAGTAGCGCCATTGATTTCTCTGACTGCTAGCCGAACAAAAACAAATAATAACATACAGACGAGAGAAACCTCGAAAGGCGATTACCTAATCGGTCTACGTTTCTATGGCAACCGCCATTTCGGTCCCTTCATATGTTTGAAGCTTTGGAAGGGTCGCTCTAATCCAGTAACACCAAGATTGCCATGGAGCATCATCGTGCGAAGGATATCCTCGCCAATTTAAGCATCTCTGGCATTGTACATGCAATCGACCAATCAATCATGCCAGTTTGCATGGATCTCTTACAATTATATTGTTCTTCTTGCGTATTTCAAAACAGGAAAATTATTATGCAATACCCCCAGCACCGACACCGTATGTGGTGGTGGCACGAAAATGTACGCTTGTTTCGCCGGTACATTGATATCCAACTTTCATATAGAACAAACGTTTCTATAAAGCTACCCGTTACCAACGAATTTATATCGGCTCACCAAGAATGGAGAATATAAAAAGATATTGCTCATTTCACGAGCCAAAATGGCGACCGTACGGGGAGCTTGGAGCTATCTTCCCACGATCCAGTTACTTTAGCTTTGATATCGCTGTGGAAACGAAGGCTACCATTTTAACCTAGCACAAAAATGAAGGCGACGAGTATGTACCAGTCAAAACGTCATATATTTGTTTCCGATGCAGGTTTGGTGTCTTCTGTCAAGCACCAAAGTGCGAATCAGTTCGGGTCAAGGTTATATGCACTGTTCCTTACGCTTGGAGTGTGAGGAACAGTGGTTGCGCTTGGGTCATATCATTGTTCCTGTATAGGCTCCCTATGGGAGCCAGAGTTGCGTGTTCATCCCCGTAGCGCCGTCTTTCCTACACGGCATAGTTGAGCTTGCTCCTGACGTGACTGGATCCGGCGAATAGCGGCGCCGCGCATTCGAGGCGCGCGTCGCGCTAAAAAGCAGTGGAATGTACGCCGGGGCGCGTGCAACGTCTACTTTCCTGCACGACATTTCATCCGGCTCCTCACGTGATCGGATCTCGGCGAATAGCGGCGCGGTGGCACGTGGAAAACAGACACGCAACTCTGGCTCCCGTAGGGAGCCTAAACGGGAACTCTAGGTCACATTATCGGTAGGGAAGTGGCACAAAAACAGAGGAGTAACTGGCAGGGCATTCTTACTAAAAAATAAAACCTCTTAGAGCGCGTGTTTGGCATCTATGACTATTGACTTCTCGTTACACAAGTAAATATCAAGTACTGCACTCTGCGGACTTTTCGATGTCTTTTTTTTTTAATTGTGAATACGCAAATCCGCACCTCTTCTTGTTGTTCAAAAAAAAAAAAAAAATAAGGAAACATACATCAATCTCCTTACACATCGAGTTTTAGAGGAGCGTTTTGATGTGCTTAGCTAGGAAAACAAAAGCGTTAAACAAATAAAATCTACTACATTCATTTACACGCTATATGCAAAATGTTATCGTGTCCTTTGTCAGCACCACGATGTGACATTAATCGTATGATTCCACCATGTAACTTTGTGTTGGCAATATCTAATATCTATATGCATAACCATGATGCTTTTTAACTCGAGACTGGGGCACGAGGACATAGAATATTTTGCAGTGGCACAGCAATTAAAATGGACATACATCTCTCACTCAGCTGATCATTTTATTCAAATCCCCTCTATATTTACAGTCGCCCAATCGTTTAATAATATCGAACGAGCGTCGACCGCCGGGACGGCCAGCGCTGTGCCGCGGAAAAATGCGGCGTCACGGGAGAGATTAAGCGCGTGCGCACAAAGCTCTTTCTGTTGCGAGCGTCGTCTGCTAGGCTATTCCGTGGACCGCACACAGCCCCTGTTCATTATCTGCTGGCATAGCTAACCGCCTTTAAGCAAAGATCTGAACAGCGCTTGCTTGCGTAATACTGCTCAGGCGTGGCATAAAGCGCGCGTCATCTCGAGGATAATTTAATTTTTTTGTTAATTTCATTTTGCGTTTACTTTTGTGAACACCAACAAACAAAAATGAAAAATACGGTGACGCGACAAACTGCATGCAACGATGCATTAAACTATATACCGCAGACAATGCTACGAGGCATCAAAACCAATCCAGTGCTCTCACCCTGCAACGTGACATCGTGATTCCCCGAGCAGTTGAACCCAACGGGAAGGCCACGTGACACACTTTTAGCGACGGACTTGCCAAGATAACTCGTAGCGTCGGCTGCGGTGCAACACAAAGTGAAACGCAGTATAGACAGGGTTTCCGCTTTGGCTTGGTGTCTTGTATTATCAACTGCGTTGTTGCTGTCCTCATCTAGCCTATGTAGCCGGGTAGTCAAAGTTTTCTTTGTCCAGCGGGCGCGCGCAGTATTATGCCTCCTCGAAGACCCATAAAAACACGAGAACGTGTTGTGAGAATGTCGATGGGCGGCATGACGCAAAGGGATGTATACTTTGTCTCATCCTACGATGGACTAAAGGCCAAAGCCACGGGCCGCCAGGTCCAATCACGTTCCACGCTAAACTATGACACGCTTAATATTTGTTAGGTTTGGACGAATAATGCTCCGAATCCAAAAACGCTGCGTCATTTTTTAGCTTCGACACTTCAATGAGCCAGTAAGCCGTGGCTTTCTTTGCAATGTGAAAATGTTGAGTCACTCATTGCTCGATCCGAACCACTGTCGGCCCATTCCCATCAGTGATCCGAGACGTGGGCACCGATACGTGCTTCGAAGCGAAATACCACACAATGTCTCAGTGGCTCGTGATTGGATCTGGCGGTTCGTAGCTTCTGCCTTTAGTCCATCGTAGGGTGAGACGAAGTATTTTTTTTATAGAAACAACAGTCAGGGTTAGACAGGCTAACGTCAATAGGATTTTGAACGCATTTCAAGAGGAGGGGCGTATCGGCGATGCACTTCGACATTGCAAGCGCCCTGCCCTCCTTTGCTACGGAGCAGGGGCTGTGTGCGGTCAACGGGGAGGAAAATTACCTTATCTTATGGTCGAGTTATCGATAACTGGTTAAAATTTCATTTATCGCCCCCTACCCCCACCCCCCCCCCCCCCCCCAGAAAAAAAAAAGAAAAAAAAGATTCTTTAGTCCTTCTAAGAAACAAAAAATACGCTAAATGAAAAAAAAAAAAAACAATTGCGCTATATTTACACTGCGAGTCTCGTTCGAGCGATTAAGAAACACGTTTCCATTAGGGGTCGTCTTCTCAAAATAAAAGCATATCTCAAAAATCACTCGTAACTCAAAATGAGTATCGGAATTCCCTTCCGATACTCATTTTAAATTACGAGTGACTCGTTAGTTTCTGTAAAAGCTTATATTTTTTTCTTTTCTTTTCTTTTGTATGTGCGCCATACGTTTTCTATTCACGCACTTCCGAAAAAAAAACATAAGTTTGAGAGTTCAGTGTCCCTTTAACCCATCTGCGTGTTTTCATTCCTCCAAGAATGAGTTTCGCTGATTTGGAAGCCGGTTGATGTCAGGCATGTCTCGGTTTCCGGGGTATTTGCCGTATACAAAAACCCGTGTCCCCAATACGTATATACGAGGAATTTGATTTTAATACGAATCGATTATTTATTAGGCTTGACAGACATAAGCTGAGGTGATGATCGTCATGGTAAGTTGGCTAATTAACTAAACTCGGTAAAATAATTTTTAGTTGTTGGTTTTGGTGGTAATGTAGGAATTGTAGTTTTGTCGGAAATTATTATTAGAGGCCAGACCAATTTAAAGACTCGGCTGAAAATGTAACGGCTTTAATAATTAATTGATTAATTTTTGACGTTTTTTTTCCATCCGACTTTAAGACTTGCGCTCAAAAATATAGCTGCAAGCCCTGCCAACTCTGACATTTGGAAGAGTGACGTATTCGTTCTGTTCAAGTCGACACTAGTGAGTTTTAGCATTGCGTATACGAGTGAACGCAAGCACTGTGTGCAGGCGTTATCGTTGTGAGTTAATTACTGTGTTTGGATGGAGTCAAAATTGTGGTCCAGGATGGCCGCATGGCAACAACGCGCATAGGTAGGTAACGTGGAGCACGCAACGCTAACACAAACGCAAAGAGCCTTGCGTTTGCTTCTAGACGCAATTCTAAAACTCTTCGCTGTATCGATCCTGGGTTCAATCCCCATCCCTGCCTGTTTCGATCTGGATGAGCATCGTACCAGCGTACGCTCATGTATCACTGCACTACTGCATGATGCACGTTAAAACCCCCGGCTAGCGGTTGTACTGCACTGGCTAAATTTCTCAACTACGGCTGAGAGACAAGTCGCCCGTTGAGGCAGACTAATTTCAGGTTGTATAAACATACCCACACCCCAAGTTTTTTTTTTTCTCTCTGCTACATCGGCAACGTGTGCTTTGTGGGTGAGCTGACGACGCAAGTGACGACGTGAATTAAATAACTGCGTCACTCTACTAATGGTCGCTGTGAGCAGGGCTTGCGGGTAATTTTTTCTGCGTAATTTTTAAGTCGGTAGAAATAACGCGAACATTTATCGATTCATATCCCATACACCATTACTTCCTCACAAATTCTTTAAGTTGGCTTGCCCTCCAATAGCATAATTGCCATCAATACTGTAATTGCAATATGGCTCTTAAACCTATGCTTAAAAAGTTAATTAACACATTTTGTTAATTAGTGAGCTCAACCTGACGACTATTCCATCATCTAATGTCCATGGAAATTGACGAATACATAGTCAAGACTGCACTATTCTCATCTATTGCAGGTATGTTTGGCTTTGGACACTACGCTACGAAGATACCTGCCTAGTAGGGGCCATTCATTTGGGGAAGTCTCTACCCCCTGACTTGACTGAGTCTATTCCAACCGACCCTGAGGGCATTAGGGCACTCCGCTGACAGGCCTCGAGGCAACTCTATTTTGAATTGCCAGCGCGTGTGCTGACTCTCTCTCTTTCTCTTTCTCCCTGACTGTCTCTCTCTTCTCTCCTTTCTTTTTATTTACTTTCAACTTCAAGCGTTGTCGTGATTGTCATATTTTGTTCTCTGTCAAAGTCATGAATCGTCACCCTAGTTCCAACGGCCCAGCAGTTTAGTCATTTGTGCCCAATTCCAAGGTTTATATCACCGTCGAGAAAAGGCAGATCTGGCTTTCCCTCTCAAAGTTCTTCATGGCATGGCCGACTGTTCAGAACTGCTCTCACAAGTGTAGTTACCAGTTTTTAGGACAGCGACCCGTTTGACAACGTATTTTTACTCTCCTCGAACGTTAAATATCCGGAACCCCATGTTTCGTATGTGTCGGACATATAATAGTATTGCAAGTCATCTTGATATTTTTGTGTGACAGAATTTATCAGATCTCTCAGAGTTTTGTATTAGTCTCGCTGACCTTGCCGTGATTGTGATTTTATTATATATCATTAAATAAGTATATTTGTTTGTGACAGTCTTCTACCCTGTGTTTCGTTCTGTGATTGTTGTGTAATTCGTATCTTGGTGTCAGAATGCGTTATATGTATCATGCATTTTACTCAATGCTTTCAGTTTTTGTTTTATTTTAATTTATGTCCAATTCGCCCCCCCCCCCCTTTCCCTTTTATTGACGTGTGTAAGTTCCGGTGCGACATTACCAAGACCGCACGGCCGTTTTTGGACACCTAATAAAAAAAGTTATTCTAATTCTTGAAATTATTTTTATTATTATGATTATTATTGTTAATATTACTATTATTATTATTACTATTATTATTATTATTATTATTAATATTAATATTAACATTATTTGAAGGCTTGTCTACCATGGACATAAAGGAAAATACAAACGCGCCTCACGCGTTATCTCTCCTCGTCTCTTACCCGAACCACACGCTGTTAAAGTTTATAAAGCAAAACCCGCATGTCGTGCTTCTTACAAGTGATGACATTCTTTTGGGTGATGACCGCATGATGATGAAGGAGAAAACGGCGGGGTAGCAGAATAAACCTGTAGAAAACGCAGCCTCATGTTATTGTTTTCCACGAACGTTTTCTTCTGTATTTTGTAATCATGTTTGACACGTGCAAAGCACGTGGGTATATGTGTCGTAACCCTAAGAGCGCCAGGGGACAAAACAACCAACTACGAGCAGTACAGTCACTGGACGAAGATGACGACAGCCTGACCACACAGATTTGGAATCTGGTAACCCTAAAAGAAAGAAAGCTTGTGCCGCCAGTGCGACTCACGTTCACGTGGGGTGGTATTGATCTGGTCATGGAAATTGACACGGGGCCACCTGTCTGCGTCATAGCGAGAAAAATGTACGAAAGGCATCGCAAAACTTGGCCAAGACTTCGAAAGCCTCAAGTGAAGTTGGGTTGCTACATGGGATCGATTCTAGTTATCCGAGAGTTAAACATGCCAGCGGTATACCAGTCGACGACCGTACAGGCTACATTGACCGTCGTTGATTGCCGAGGTCCGTGTTTGTGCGGAAGAGACTTGATTCAGAACTTGAATCAACGTGACGTTCCCGTTTTGAGCCTGACAGCAATCCCGAAATCTTCCTGTGGCCAGCAGCAAGGTCTACAGAGTCTACTGGACGAATACGAAGACCTCTTCTCTCCAGAGCTTGGACTCATTCAGGGACCACCTGCGCGTCTGTACCTCAAGGATTGAGCAACTCCAAAGTTTCGCAAGGCAAGATCTATTCCTTTTGCCTTACGAGAGAACGTATCCCTGGAGCTGGATAGGCTAGAACGGGCCGGCATTATTTCACCAGTTGCATAATCTGAATGGGCTACGCCCATTTTGCCGGTTCTAAAAAAAGATGGGACCGTACGTATTTGTCGAGATTTTAAGGTGACACTGAAACCTGTTTGTGCGTTAGAACAGTACCCGCTCCCGGTTATCGAGAACATGTTTGCTTGTCTGAATGTCGGTGACCGTTTCAGCGCACTGGACTTGCGGGATGCGTATAACCAGACTTGTACGCGTTACTGAAAAATAGTAAGGAATTACATTTACAATTACTCAAGGCTAAATTGTAATTTATTACAATTACATTTACCCTCCCATAAAAGTAACTGACCGTTACCCCAAAAAGTAATCCGTTACTTTCGTGGCGTTACTTTCAACATTATTGTCCTCAAGCAAGAAACAAAAGGGAAGAGGGTTATTCAAGTTCTTATTGTTGCAACCTGTTCCATTTAATGACCTTGAGTATTTTGAGCAACAGCTGACTCTCGAAAGTCCAACCCTATAGTCTGTTTCACCTTATGATATAGCGCAGGAAAGGCTACAAGTGCGAGCTCCTTGCTCTGGGGCACATCTCGGCGGCACAAGCTCTCGTGACTTAAGAGCAGCTGCCAACGCTATGAGCTCGCGCTTCTAGCCTTTGCTGCGGTACAACATAAGGTGAAACGAAGCATAGAAGTTGGACTACAAAAAAGTAAGTAGCTTTTAAAACGGGGTCAAATAATGTGAAAGAAACAGAAAAAAACATCCTGTTTTATAAGAGAAGATTATAAGTGTGCAGCAACGAACAAGGATGCTTGTGGCAATAAAACCTTCACTTATTATCACATCCATTTTAGTCGATTTTAGGGTAGACTGAGCGTTGTCTCGTGTTGTGACCTTATGAAAATGGTAGTAGTCACTATAACTTTTTGCAAAACTAGACGCTATTGGTATAACTGGTCCCACACTAGCATTAATTAGCAACTATTTACAGGACAGACAACAGGTCGTCTATATTTCTGGTGCCTATTCCCACTTTAGAACTAATAATATTGGCGTCCCCCAGGGCTCCATTCTTGGACCTCTGTTGTTCCTAATATATATTAACGACCTTCCTCAGTGCATTAATTTTTCTGACTGTTTACTATACGCTGACGATACTACCATCTTTACTTCCGATAACAGCCTTGACTCATTGTTATTCAAAATTAACGCTGACGCTGCCAATGTTGCTAACTGGTGTCGGCGTAATATACTGAACATTAACGCTTCTAAATCTACTTTTGTCATTTTCACATCAACCAACAAAATCGTTCCAGGGCTTCCATCGGTTCACTTAAACTCTAATGTATTGACGGCTGCAAGCCACGTTGTATTTCTTGGGGTTGAATTAGACACTCATTTAAAATTCCACAGGCATATTAACTCCTTAACTAGAAAAGCAGCATTCGGCATAAGAGCATTAATCAAAGTACGCGCCTTTTTCCACATCGATACGCTCATTTCCCTCTACTACGCATTTATACATAGTCATCTTAACTACTGCATATCTTCGTGGGGAAATACTTATCGCACACATTTGTCTCCATTGCAGCACGTCCAAAATCAAGCATTTCGTATCATCACCTTTAGTCACTTCTCATCTGATATTTCTTGGTTTTTCCGTGCTTTTAATATTTTATCTGTTAGCAATTTACATAAACATACCCTCGGGTTACTTGTGTTTAATTTCGTGAACGGCAAACTCGCTCTAACACTTCTCAATGATAATCAGTTTCCACAGCATAAGATAACTCGATTCGCATTTCATCATAACTTGTTATTGCCTAAGCCTAGGACTAACTATGGTAAATTTACCACCAACTTCTCAGCCACGGCTGTGTGGAATTCATTACCTTTAGCCATCAAGCAATCACCATCAATTCACGTGTTTAAGCAGAAACTTCGCATATTTCTTCTGTCCTTTTAGTCATACATTGCTGTCATGACGTCATTGTGTATCTCTCTTTTGATAATTGCCGTTTTGTCTCTCATATTATTGTAATTAGTACTGCATTTCACTTATTCTCAAAATTGATTTGCAATTCCAACTGTTATAACCTTGCTCTGTTTATTCAGTGTTATTTTATTTATAAGTTGATAATTATTATGAGTGTTTAACTTACTGTTATTTTGCTCATTTTATATCACTGCAATTAGTTCTGTGTTTCACCTATTCATGTCATAATTTATTTTCTATTCTGACTGCTGTAAATTTGTTTTATTATTATTGCTACCATTAACAGGAGGTCCCTTTCCAGTCTCTGACTCTGGGACCTCCTTCTGTAATATTTCTAATGTATTTACCTTTGATCTACGCACAATAAACCTGAAACCTGAAGGACATTGTTAATTCTTGTCTGTGCACTTACCGGATCGAGCTTCTCGAAGAGGCACACAATCACTTGGTGTCCTCCTCTCCCGTCTACCATCTAAAAAAAAAAAAGGGACTAAAAAAAGCGGATATAACGTGCCCCCCCCCCCTTTTTTGTGTGTGTGTGTGTGAAAATGTTCATTTGAAGTTTTGGACAGTGTTGTTAGGTTATAAAAAAAAATAGATTCAAAGGCTTGGTGTTGCAAAAAAAGGCTTTGCGGAACTGAAGAGTGCCAAGCCTCTCTTTGCGCTGGTCAATTCGCGTGACAGGGTCACTGCGCTCGACTTTACCAAAAAAAAAAAAAAAAACTTTTCTTTTGAAGGGACGGGGGGGGGGGGGGTGGCCCTCTAAAAAAATGTAACGGATTACAATGAATCCGTTACATAAAAATGTAAGGGAATTACTTTAAAATTACTCTAGCAAATATGTAATTATTCCGTTACTAAATTACTGATAAATGTAAGGGATTACAAGTAATTTCGTTACTTGTAACGGATTACGTACAAGTCTGCGTATAACCAAGTGCCTCTCGATGAGGAATCGCGGAAGCTTGCGGTTATCAACCCGCATCGTGGCCTCTTTTGCTATAACCGATTACCATTTGGAATAGCCTCAGCACCCGCTATCTTTCAACGCAAGATAGAATGTGTCCTCCAAGGTTTTCCAGATGTGCAAGCCTACTTGGATGACGTCATACTTTCGGAACAAAGCTCTAATGATGAAACGAAACTGAAATGTCTTTTGCAGCGATTCCGAGAGCACGGGGTGAAGTTGCGCAAGGACAAGTGCAGATTCAGGCAGGAATCGGTCACCTACCTTGGCCATCAGATTGACGGAGAGGGACTGCACCCAACAGAAAAGAACCATAAGGCCATCGCTGGGGCGCCGCGTCCGAAAAACGTGAGTGAACTGCGCTAATTTATCGGTATGTTGACCTTCTACAGCAGATTTCTACCACAAATGTCCACACTGCTATCACCGCTGTATCAACTTCTAGAGAAGGGTTCTCGTTGGGTCTGGGGCCCGGCACAGGACCAGGTATTTATCAAAGAAAAGAAAGCTTTAACAACAGGAAACCTGTTGACACATTTCGACCCAGCGAAAGAACTGCGCTTGTAGTGTTACGCATCCCCTTACGGTGTTGGGGCCGTGTTGTTTCACCGTGTAGGAACGGAGGACAGGCATAGTCGGTTCCCGTTCACGTACCTTAACTGCTGCGGAAAAACATTACTCGCAGTTGGAACGCGAGCCACTCGCTCTCATTTTCGGTGTGACCAAGTTCCGCGATTACCTTTTGGGCAGACAGTTTACCTTGGTCACCAACCACCAGCCACTCTTGGGATTGCTAAAGCCAGGCCGGCCGACCCCTGCCATGGCTGCTCTAAGGATCCAGCGTTGAGCACTGCTGCTTGGGGGCTACCAGTACAAGCTGGACTACCAGCCTGGTAAACTGATGTTCAACGCAGACGCCTTAAGCCGGTTACCGCTACCGACGTCTAAGGAATCATGCAGCTCAATGGAGCTTCGGGAGTATGTCTTAGCACTGCATAATTTTGACGAAGGGACCGTAACCACCAGAGAGCTGAAAGACCTGACTGCCGGCGACGACGTGCTCCTAAAAGTTAAAAGATACACCCTAGATGGATGGCCAACAAGCCGAAAACACCTAGAAGTCGAGTTAAAACCATTCTATGACAAGAAGTTCGAGCTCTCAGTAGCAAAAGACCTTGTGTACTGGGGTCACAGGGGTCGTGACTCAACAAAAGGCGAGAGAACGACTGCTAAGCCTGCTTCATGAAACCCATCAGGGAGCATCCTTAATAAAAGCAGTCGCGCGGTCAAAGTTCTGGTGGCCTGGTCTTAACAAGGCAATTAAAAGTCAGGCGGCAGTTTTGCAGGGAATGTGTTCAAGCTATGCCTATGCCAAGTGCGAAAGAGCCAGTTAATTGGTACGAGACCAGAGAAAGTTGGTCGAGAATACACATTCATTTTGCTGGGCCAATAAAGGAAAAAATGATACTAATTGTTGTCGATACACACAGCAAATGGATCGAAGCCGTACCATTGTCCCACGCGACCACTCAATCAACGACAGCAACGTTACGTATGTCGTTCAGTCGCTTTGGAATTCCGCGCACGTTGGTGTCAGATAACGGAACTCAGTTCACAAGTCAGAAGTTTAAGACGTTTGTCAAGATGAACAATATTTCGCATCTTCGAACCGCTCCCTTCCACCCGCAATCCAACGGTCTGGCAGAAAGAGACGTGCGCACGGTCAAAGACGGGATTAAGAAGATGCGAGGTAGAACTTTGAAACTAACCTTCTTCGGATGTTGTTCAATTACAGAAGAACGCCACAAGCTTCCGGAAGATCCCCGTCGGAAGTCCTGCTGGGCTATCAAATTCGCTCGAGGATCGACACCTGCTTTCAATCGGTTGCACGGGACGCTAGGAATTATGCCCCGGATGGAATTTCGCTCCTGGGGTTCCTGTGTATTTTCGCAATTACGGGGATGGGGACAACTGGACGCCTGGTCAAGTCAAGTCCACCTCTGGGTCACTAATGCTGACTGTCTCAACGCCACGCTGACCAAGTACGGAGAAGGATACCGGAAGGGGATCACCTGCTAGACCAGCAGGCCGGTACGCGGCCTCCGACAACATCATCACCTTCGGCGATCACAAACGATGAAAGCCACCATACAGACGCGCCGACGGCGATCCCAGTGGAACTCCAGGAAGAAGCGACATTGCGGTGTTCAAGCAGGACCCGAAATCCCGTCGACAGGTTTCACTTTTAAAGAAGAGAGAATTGTAGAAAACGCAGCCTCATGTTATTGCTTTCCACGAACGTTTTCTTCTGTATTTTGTAATCATGTTTGTCACGTGCAAAGCACGTGCGTATATTTTCTTTTTCTATTAATTGTGTAGTTTTTCGCTTGGCACGTGGCGTTCGAACCTCGTCTTCTTCAGAGCAGAAATAAACCTCGGAGTTGTTCAGCCACCACCGGATGCCTGTCTTACTCGCGACGGGTTCACTCACGTCGTAACGAAACCGGAAGATACCACTTTACTTTCATACCAAATGTGCTTCACCACGCGTCTTGCTTGTCATACCGTATCATAGAGGGTGAGCATAACGCCAAGAGTAGCGTCGCGAGGAATTGGTACCAACGCGAAAAGCACCCCCGCTCCTCAGACACTTCAGGGTAGTTTGCGGTCGTTCTCCCTGGCTCTGTGGCTATAACTGTGAGTGAAACACACCATCCGATAACTGGCTTGGTACGAACGAAAAAATTTGTTTCTCGGCATCCAGCTTTGTGTATAACCTAGCCCGCCGTCTATGTTTCTTTTAGTTGCAGAAAAGCTAAACTTTTCTTTCATTATCTCACAATAAAGGAAAAGGGACGTTAAGCGCAAAGACGTACTTTAAAATTCTCAACCGCAATTTCAGAACTCGTTGAGTATGCTTTGATACCTAAAAAGATCAGACATTTTGACGAATCTAAATTGCACACTCCAAATTTATGTTTTAATAAAAAATAAAACAGCTTCTGACGTCTTTTACGCGCAGTAATGTAGTCTGAAATGGTCACATTACTCTCAATGTACACTCTTTATTGCCTATATTTTGAGCTCGAGTACATAGATTGTAAGCAGTGGGTTTTTTTACTCTTTTCACTGACGTGTACAACGTTGTACCGGAAGGCTTGACTTCGAAGTGCCGTCTATATCGAAATGGACGCGGAGAATGATTCCGATGAGCAGTGCTTCTCTTAACGACGGAGTTATCTCCTCTAAAAAGGAACCCTACATTCCAACGCAGCAAGGAATCCCAACTTGCTTTCGGTGTAAATGCACTTTTCGTGTACACTGAACACTCCCCCTTCAATTTACTTTACAGACTCGAGTTCGCGGAGCGAGGTCCAAATATAACCAACATTATTTTTTTACTCTTATTCTTTCGTGCCTCTCCATCCCCGCCATTAAAAAAGGACAGCCATTTGTCACAGGAGTTTTCGACAAGAAGCAGCAGCAGCTCTGCCGCGTTCCGGTCGCACCCGCCGTTTTTTTGTATTATTTGAAAGATAAATTATAAAAGTAAAATAGAAAGCGGCATAGCGGTAGAATATGTATATATATATATATATTATATATATATATATATATATATATATATATATATATATATATATATATAAACGTGCTGGAAATCCGTTGCGTAGACTTTTAAAACATGCTCTAAATCTACACAACGGCTTCAAGTACGTTTACTTTCGTTGGTACTTTTCGGCGTCCTGTGCATAAAGGTTGTCTCTCTCTCAATTTCTTTCTTTTCTCGCTCTCTGTCTGTCTCTATGTAAATTTACATATAATATATATATATATATATGTGAAGAAAGGTAAATATAAAAAACAATGGACCGGGAAACGTTAATAAGTCAAAGATGCGTACTGTCGGAGTTACTAATTCAAAGTTTATTACAACGTTTCGAGCGGGGACCGCTCGAAACGTTGTTATAAACTTCGAAATAGTAACTCCGACAGTACGCATCTTTGACTTATATATATATATATATATATATATATATATATATATATATATATATATATATATTCGAAAATATGCAGATGAATGAACCGTACGTGATCGAATGAGGAAAAGTTTGACGAAACCGCCGGGAGTCGAAATAAATGGCGGAGCTAGGATTTAAACTCTGGACTCTCACTGCACGGGCAGGTGTATTAACCACTCTACCACACCAACTCGACTTTCTGGCGTTTCCTATATATTATATTGATACATAAGAAACAATATGTATCCAGTCAGGGGTGTTCTGGAAGCACACGCCGCCACGTGGAACGTGGTACGACGCTTGCTGGCGCGGGCTACGTTCTCATTGTGCTCCAGAAATCCTCTCACTGTTTTTATGATCACGTGTACATATATCATGTTTTGTGCTTTAGAGACACGGTATTATCATCATTTTCGAGAATCAAGAACCACGTTTGAATATATCACGGGCACTTCTCATCGTCGTTCGTAGTCTCCAAAGAGAAAATAATCGAAAATATGCAGATGAGTGAACCGTACTCGATCGAATGAATCAAAGTTTTACTAAACCGCTACCAGTCAAACTAAACGGTAGAGCCAGGCTTTCGCACTCTGGGCCTCCCACTGTCCAGACGGGTGTGCTAACCACCCCACCGCTTCATTTTGACTTTCTGATGTTTCCTATCTGTGTTATTAATGCAAGAGCAACAAAATGTGTCCAATCAGCGGTGTTCTGAAAGTACACGACGTCGTGCCTCTTGATTTCCTTAGATGGTGAAAACACCGTATCTCTAAAGCTCTTTAACAAAAAATAATACATGCACACGTGAGGAGACAAACAGTTAGTTAGTGATTTCTGGATCCCGTAGAGAACTTTATCCTCATTTGAACAAGGAACTTGTTTTTTTTTTTTAATAAGGTATTGTCTTGACTGTAGCACTTACCACTTCCCGTAGCCACCGAACTCTGTTACGAATAACCAACACGACCTATATCGGTCAAGTTCTGCCTGCTGGTACCTGTGTTGCCACAACCGATATTCAGAGAATTCAACACATCAATACCATTAGTCACGCACCATCCCCTTCATGTCCATCACAAACTAAACCCCACAAGCTCAGAACCGATGCTCTTCATGATATGTCCGATTGATTCTTGTTTACTAGTTTACGAGCGTGATTCCTTATTAAACCTTCTTGGTGAAATCGAGGATTTATTTGAGATCGATTCGAAATCTTTAGGTGGCCCCCGCACTGTACAGCACACTATGGACACAGTAGAGGACCGCCCATTACGGAGTCGTTCCTATCGCGTCTCCCAAACGGAAAGATACGTTATGCCAAAGCAGGTTAACCACATGCTACATTAAAACATAATTGAAGAGCTATGCAGTCCCTGGTCTTCGCCGGCTGTAATACTTAAAAAGAAAGATGGTTGCTGGAGATTCCGTGTTGAGATAAGACGTTTAAACATCATTACAGAAAAAAATATATTCATTTTTGGCCACGTGTAGATGATGCTCTTGATACATTACGTGGTGCAAGATACTTTTTGTCAATCGACATGCGGTTAGGATACTAACTAATTACTGTGGACGAGAAAGATCGAGAAAAAAGCGGTGTTTGTAACACCTGATGGCTTGTACCAATTCCGCGTAATTCCCTTCTGGCTTTGCAATCCACCCGCAGCATTCGAAAGAATGGTGGATGCGTTATTGAGCGTCGTCTAAGTAACATGTTTATGTTATTTAGACGATGTGGTAATGTACTCGGCACTCCTTTGATGAAAATTTATCTCGAGTTCGCACAGTTTTTATGTGTCTGCGAAGTGCTTTCTAGGCAGTTAAATTCCGAGAAATGCAGGTCTGCCTCTATAACGCTCACCATTCTAGGTTATGTGGTCGATACGCACTGAATAGCGCCATACCTCGATAAAGTAGCTGGCATCTCTAATTTTTCGTGTCTGATGAACACGAACACATTACATGTCTGTATTAGTCTATGCTCGCATTTCCGTCGTTTCATCCGTGGTTTTGCCAACATCATCTGTGTTCCACTCAACTATCTTCATAGAAAGGACGTACCATTAGTCTGGTGTGAGAGTCAAGAGAAGGCATTTGTCTCCTTAAAATCAGCCTTAATAAGTAGACTTGTAGAAGAGCAGAGCAATTGAAAGCGTCATCATGGTCGAGGGTACGTAATCACTTTTTTTAGCCGCTGATTATCAAGTGGCAGAAGGGATCTATGTAAACGGAAAAAAAAAAGAGTGTTTAGCTGTAATTTGGGCAATCACAATGTTTCGGCCTAACATATTTGGATGGCAGTTTAGAGTAATTACCGACCGTCATGCCTTGTGTTGGCTGGCTAATCTCAAGGATCCCAGTGGACGACTAGGTCGCTTGGTGCTTAAGATGCAGGAATATAACGTCACTATCTACTACAAATCCGGCAGGAAACTCGAAGCACCCGACTGTTCGTCCAGAAATCGAGATAGTTCTCTCCCTGAAAACGATCGGGCTCTCGTTGTTGCCGGCCACTCAAGTGCAACCTCGATTTCAGAGCGGAACATTTCAAAGACCCCAAAATACAGAATATCAGTACTACTCTTCAAAAACATTCCTTTTTTTTTTTTTTTTGAAAGAAAAGCGAGAAATCCAACTCTATGAATTTGAAAATAACAAGTGATATCGCAAGAATTATCAGTCACACGGAGTTGACCTTTTGTTCATTGTTCTAAAACAACTTCGGAAGCGTATTCTCTTGGTCGACACAACCACTGGCCACATGGGCATTTTCAAAACATAATAATGATGATGATAATAATAATAATATAATAATAATAATAATAATGTTTTTATTAACTTTACAAATACATATAAATAATGCTGGCAGTATCCTGCTTGTGCGTAGGACCAGACAATTCAGCGAAATACATATCAATGCAGCATGATACAAAAAATCGAACGAATGTGTAATGTGGCCATCAATATCAACATTATTGCAGAACAGATCCCAAATTCGGCACAAAAGAAAATGCGTGCGAGCCACCTGTTTTACTTGCAAGGCATGTATCGTGATGTCTTCAAATATGGCACATTTTACGAAGAATGCCAGTGACGCAAAAAGTCCACCCAACCGCGGGCTGGTCACCTTCAAAACCTGCCTCCGCCTCATCACATCTTTGAGCGAGTAGCCATCGACCTCCTTGGACCGTTTCCTGCTACGTTTTCAGGCAACCATTGGTTGATAATTGTGATCTGTCATTTCTCACGCAACCTCGATACATGTGCCTTGCCCCAGGAAACTACGACATAGATTGGAAGGTTTTTTTTTTTTTTCGCACGTCATTTTACGTCATAGCGCACCTCGTCATCGAAGCAGTGATCGTGGTCTTGTTTTTATTTCGAGGGTTCTCCGAGACCTTTAGAATATTTGTGCCACCGCGTGCACACACCCTCGACCACATACCTTCCCCAAACACACAGAAGGGTGGAAAGATTTATTCGCACCATTGCTGGTATGTTTTTCATGTGTGTAGAGGCAGGTCTACGCCGCTGGGACACGATTCTCCCCTTTGCCACATGCTCGCAAATTAATGCAGTGTATGACACACATGACTACCCACCATTTTCTCTTCTTTATAACCGTTCGCGCTCATCACCCTCGAGCACACTTTTTGCTCGCCCAGACAAGGACATCCACATTTCGCCCAATGTTGCCGAAATGGCGTGTCGAGCACGAGAAGCGCGCCAGCTCATTAGGCAGCTTACTCGCGCGTCGCTGCAACCACAATCCCTACGCTACAACGGCACTCATCACACTACCACTTATTCTGCCGGCGACTAGGTTTGGATTTGTGTCCCAGCTAGACAGAAAGGCCAAGCAACCAAGTTGCTTCATCGCTATATGGGCCCCTACAGAATTGTCTCCCGAATCTCCGACGTCACGCACAAAGTCGAACTTTTGCAGCCAGTGATAGACCGCCGTCGAACGTCAAGATACATTTTCCACGTTATTCGCATGAAGCCATACCCTTCGCACCATAGCACCGTCGTTCATTATTCTCCAGCAAAACTCTTCGGTCGAGGCTACCTACGTTTTTCCCCGGGCTAATGCCGCGAGGAAGAGGAAGACTAACTGAGGCAGGTGCCATGGCAGTGCCAGCGGTGATGATCTTGCGGTAGACAGTTCGAATTCGCCCCCCCCCCCCTCCCCCCCTAGAACGCAGATGTTTCGTCGATGACTCCCAATCATAGTAACAAATTCAAAATATGCGAATGAACAAACCGTACTTGATATAATGATACAGTCTACGAAGCCATCGAAAGACAAAATCTTTGGAGGAGCAGGCATTTAAACACTCCGGGTCTCCCAATATCCGTTCGGGTACGCTAACCACTACATCACTCCGCCTTGCCTTTTTGGCGTTTCCTATTTGTTAATAATACACATAAAACGAAATGTATCCACTCAGAGGTGTTCTGGAAGCACACGCTGCCGCGTGGCAGATTGGGGATGGCGCCAGAGCTTTTAGTCATGGGCTCACAGCAACTTTTGCGTCACCGCACGTCAATTCCTGAAGCTTATTTGGCCGCGAAACTGGTCCTTCGCATGGCGTGCTTTTTCTGAGTTGGTTGAGGTATTCCGCTGCTGTGATTGCCGAAACTCGTCACGCAATACCTCGAAGTAAAATTTTTCTTTTTGGGATTTCTCGACTGCTTCAGTCTCAATAAACGACGGGCTGCAAATCTCTAATTGAAACATGCTAGATTAAAAAAAAAAAAGAGTCTTAAAAGGTGATTAGAACATCTTTGTTAATTAAGTATCTAAGGAGCACTTTACACTTCCGTCCTTACGTTTGTTGCCGTGGACAAGGCAATCCCGAAGGCATCGTGTCCTTTTTCTAGTTTCTTGTTTTACATTCTGTCAGTCATACGTACAACACCCTGTATATATATATATATATATTTATATATATATTGTTGAGACGTTGATAAGGGAGATTTAATGGAAGATAAGAGGAAAATGCGACCAATATGAATGGCGGTACAGCATTCAAGAAGCGCCCGTGCCGAGCGCGCGCTTAGTAAAAACCCCTGCCTGTCTGTCCGTGCTACTTCTTCTTCCTTACAATATATATATATATATATATATATAATATATATATATATATATATATATAAGTCAGAGATCCGTACTTGCGGAGTTGCTATGCTATGAGTTTATTGTATGTATTACGACAGTTTCGCCGAGAGGCTCGGCTTCGTCAGGAGATGGCATACATGTGAAAATGAAAAAAAAAAAAAAAAAAAAATATATATATATATATATATATATATATATATACAGTACGCCGTTGTACCTTGAAGAAAGCCAAATATCCAAAACGGGGCGGGGCTAAATAAAACGACGAGGACCAGGTTTTCGCCGCACATACTGTAACTGCGCCGCCGCGCAATCTACCACAAAAGGCAATGGTTGCAAGAGAAGCAAGCCAGGCCCACTCCTACACTTCCAGGAATTCGATTTCGCCGGCGCATTTCTCTTAGCCGCAGTTACTTGATCTCCTCTCTCTCTCTCTCGCTCTTCTTTTTCTTTCCTTTCTTTTTCTCTCTATCAGTCTCTTCCCCTTTTCTCAATACCGTCTATACCCCAAACCAAGTAGAAAAAGCATATTTAAAAAAAAATAAATAAGAACGAGAAAGTATATATACCGTTCGAAATCGGGTAACTCTCAGTTGATCTTCTGTCCAGCGGTAGACGCGGCTCACTCGCTATTTTCGGTATGCTGCAGGAGACTGTTTTATTTTCAGTTGGACTTCTTTACTTCAACTGACGTTGGAGTCTCACCTCATTTTTCATTTCTTCGGGGCCGGTATTTGGTGTTAGACTGGGTCTGCGCATCTAGAGCCGGAATTTGTTATTTCGCGGAAGCTACTTACTTTATTATTGGCGGGTGCCTCTATTTTTGTCTCTTTCTAACACTACAATGCACCGGTTTCTCGAGGATAATGTTTTATTTTCATATCTTTCTAGTTCATTTTTTTTTTTTTTTTTTGAGGCATGAAATCGGAATGTGGGACGCCTCGCCGTTTTTCTAAGTGAATGCCAGTTGCTCGAGTTATTGAACGTCACGCTGTACTGAGCCCACCTTTGAGTCTGAAGACAACTCCCCCCCCCCCCCCCCCCCTCCGCCCGTAGAAAGAGAGTGAACGCCTACCAGTCCTGTAAAATTGTCGTATAATAAAATCAGTTTGAAATAGAGAGCGGTGAAAACAAGCCTTAGTTTGCGCGTGTTTTTTTTTAATTTTTCATGGATAAGGATATTTTTTGTAGCTTTATCAGATGTGTTTATATTCTGCTTCCCTAGGATCCCAAAGACCCTATGTAAAATTAAAAAAAAAAAAAAACAGACATCCGTGATCGCAAGCAGAATCAAGATATTTCCAAATAAAAAAGTCCTACAACGAGTATGAATCGGCTTCATGGCACGCTACGTGTTCATTTAATACATCACGAGGTCAAGTATTCTACGCCGAATATTGCTGGACAAAGGTTCAACTTAAGACTATTGGGTATTACGACATCGCTCTTTCCTTTGGCCTCCTAAAGGCCTGTTCACACATGCAGCGGAGCGCTACAAGCGTAGCGCTTACCTCGCGCTAAGCGCGTGCTGACGGGAGCGTTCACCAGCTGCTTATCGCACCGTCAAAACTGTTGCTCATGGCAGACGATAAGTAGCTGACGGCACGTGAGGAGTGCTACATTAGCGCTTCGCTGCATGTGAGAACCGACCTTAACGCTGTTTCTTGCTTGGAAGCATAACTCTAATACATGGAAAATTTTCAAAATAGGGAGTATATTCCCGAAATTCTATATTTTTTGTCGTTGTTCGCCGCGTGTACTCAGCTCTCAGAAGCCGGAGTTTCGTGCTGCTGGTTGTCACAATCGTGGTGGTTGGTCCTAGAAATACAGGCGAAAAGTACTGACGAACATAGGTGTCGCCGTCGTCGCGGCGTCCCAACTCTTGGTTGCTGCAGCTTCCGTGGACTGGCATACTGGAGAGTGACATGCAGCGGAACATGCATCTGCCACATATACCACAGCTGTTGGGACGCCGCAAGGATCGCGACCGGCGACAGCATGAGACTTGTATGACGTCATCAGTTGGAAATTGAGAGACCGCTGTATAAGACGCTTTGAACAACATCAGTTCGAGACACGTTTCAGGCACCGTACCTTAATTAGAAAGGCCGCATAATTATGCACGTACAACGTGCATCCCATTCTTCCCAATGGGAATCACGTTGTTCTCGGGAGATGATAGATGGAGGCTAGATCTGAGCGTGCGCCTAGAAACAACGAACAGCGATATGGCGTACCGCACCTACCCTAAACAATGTTTCATCTGTTTTAGTGAGATTTCGAGTTTACTATATATATTTATTTTTTACTTTTCACTCTCAAATTTATTTAAAATATTATGAGTCATTTGATGCCATGTGTAAATGAATTAGGGAAGTCCCTCATTTATAATCCCTGTACTGATGGCGGCTGCAAAGATATATATTATATATATATATTTGCTGATTTTAATATTTTCCTTCAAAACAAACGATATTTTACCTCGTCTGTTCAATTAGCGTGTCCCTGAATGTCTGATTTACACGGTGTATTCTAAAAAAGAGTAAGGATTTCAAAACAAATATTTCTGATAAAATGTCTTTATACTAATAACTACCTTAAGCGGTCGCCGTTTTTTTTACGTTCAACAATACAAAATATTCTACACTCAAAGGGCAAAAAAAGTGTTTTGTTTTAAACGCATGTGTTGCAGAGAATTACACACTCTCAAATTTCAAACCAAAAATTAAGAAGCGTAGTTCAGTCTGGCAAAGTAGTGTATTAATGTATAGGGTAGAGTATAAAAAAGCGATGATTTTGTGCTTGGTGACCTAATATCTTGGGTGATAAGCTGCATCAATATTAAATAAATATCATTTTTTTACTCCTGTCTAGCGTGTGCCGGCGACGAGGACTCATCAACCTGCTATATATTATGACTAATAAGGGTTTCAGAATCTGCAACCGATTGTTCATCTAATATATGATGTTAAATGTTAGTTGTTGTTTTTTTGACAAATATGGGTCGTGTCGGTATTCCACCATTCTTTACACCAACTTCCTAGTAGGCTCTATTTCATACAGTGGCTCGAGGAATTTGACATTTATGTTGACTTCGTACTCATGACTTGCATCCAGACGCGTTGTGCGTTTTCTTTTTATTTTGGGCTTAAACGACGAACAAGGTGTTCAATCGCATATTGCGATCAATTGGATCGCGAGTGCGATGCAAGGAAGAAATTTGTCCTACGATGCTTTTCACGAGCTTTTCAATGCAGAATGCGTTTCAAGGGGGAGCTCCGGCGGTTTTTTAGCGAAACCTTTAAATGGCTAGGGTTCCTTGCGTTTTTGGTATCTTTCTCCAAAAACAAATTGAATGTAAAAGCGCTCTATTGTTTGTAAATGCATATATCCCCCGTCACCTCGATATGCATTTTGATAAGGAAAGACGTCGAAACATGTGATAATGGAGACGCGCAAGAGAACAATGGGCCTTCTCCCGCTTAAGTCGAGTGACGTCACTGGGATGCCCTGCCGAGCACAAAGGAATGCCCTGCCAAGCAGGGCGTTCCATTGTATTGTGCAGTTGCTATGGGAAGGTCACGTATAGTTAGGACTCCCGAAGAGCAACCTGCCTATGACGAGCGCCATCGGTGACGTATATATTTAACTTTAGCAAAAACTCTCACTAAAGTTGCAATGGAACCCATTAGTGTATATCGTAGTGATCACAAATCAATCATCACTATCGTTTCCAATTGATATATACATACTGTAAATAAACATTTGGTGAAGTGCATTTGTGTGTCTCTTGGTGAATCATTTGTGGTGGTCCTCTGCAGCTTCGCTGGTCAACTACCTTCACAGAGTGGAATATGGCTCGTAATTTCTTGAGCTGTCAAAACTAAATACATTTCTGGACAAAGAAAAAATTGTTGTGTGTATGTTTATACAGCCGGAAGTTAGTCTGCCTCAGTGGGCGTCTGGTGTCTCAGCTGTAGATGAGCAATTTAGCCAGTGCGGTACAACCGCAGACCTGGGGTCTTTAACGTGCACCACACAGTAGTGATACACGACCGCACGCCGGTACGGTGCTCATCCAGATCGAAAGTGACAGGGGTGGGGATTGAACCCCCACTGTACTCTGCTTGGCATGCTATTTATTAACGCTAAATTCAAGATAGCTACTAAAAAAACGAAAAAAAATGATTGTCATGTTAAAATCAGCCTAAAATTCTAACGCAATCTTCATTGTGGTGACGTCACATGTCGCATAACATTCATTTCACACCATCAAACTTCTTGTAACTCGTGGGGAACAAGGTGTACTGCCAGCCCCTCCCCCCGCCTAAAAAAAATAAATCAATTGTTGACGTTCCGTTGTCAGTGTTGCTAGCAGGGCCTCTCAGCCTCGTAGACGGCATGTGAAAATGCAATAGTTTAGCGAAACGAAAAAATATTGTGACTGGTAACTTGGGCTTCTAGTTCAGATGTGCCGAGAAATGTGCCGAATCAATTTTGAGGCAAATCAGTGACTATCAAAATTTCGCCAGTAAAGCTAGAACGTGCGTGGCATCGTCAGCACCCTTTCCCCCCTTTGCTCTCTCTCCCAAAGTCAAGTGAAGAAACCTCAGCGACCATGTCTTGCGCCTCTTCATCAGACAGCATCCTCACGTCCTCTCGCCCAGTGACGCACGACTTGTCTTAACAAAATGAGTTTTCACAAATCGCGTCGTAGTGCAAACTAGAAGAGCGTTTTCTGTACCTTGCTGTCTCAAACGTAACAATTTTCTTCGCATCGCGCAAAAAAGCGGCATATATATCGCGAATGCATTCTGCATCGTTCGGGCGGCAATTCAAAGCGGTCCAGAAATGTCCTGAGAATGTTTGCAGGCACATAGTAGAGAGTCGTGGGGACCAAGAATACCTACAATCCAGCAAATATTTTAAAACACCGGAACGTAAGTTTGTTTTCCTTTCAAAGCGTCGGTATACGGGATTGGGGACTTTTAGATATACCCTGCATCGTTGACGAACTCGCTTCCCTCCAGGCCGATTCGTGTATTCGAGTTCGCGATCTCATCCACTTCGAGCAAGTACAAACAGGCGAACAAGAAACGAGAGAGCGATCGTTTCCCAGAGTTCAGCTGCCGAGAACAAAAAAAAAAAAAATTGGTTCTTTGTTTTTGAGAACTTCCCCCCTTATGCGAGGCGGATGTGGAGAGTAGAGACAAAGTCGGCGGAAAACGAATAAAACTTCTCACAAAGAAAGACTGACATAGACGTCTATCCGTTCGCCAAAGTTCGCGCTCTGAGCGCGGTGTAACAAATGACTTCTGCGGTGATAATCCGGCTTTCTTACGTTTACGAGACTGGCAGCTTTCTTTGCTTTTGTCTTTTTCCTTGAGTGAGTCGTGTACGTATATAAGCTCTTCATCTTGAAAGAGTGTGTTTTCCTTTCTTCCCCTGGGACATGTATATTTACGGCACCTCGTCAGAAATGATAGGGCAGGCTGCGCACGACGATGACGTATGTCGTCGCGGCTCGAACTTTTTCTTGCCCGCTTCAGTAGTTCGTAACAGTTTGTTGTTACTTTCATTTTTTTACGTGCAGCTAGTTGCTTCCTAATGTGAGCCCGCGGATCATTGCACAATCCAGCCACGGGGACGGACTTACGTGTAGGGGAGTTTAAAAAAAACTCTGACATTGATCTGTTCTTTTTTTTTTTTTTAGTAACTCATTCGTGCAGGAGGTATGCAATTGTTCCATCGGCGCCTGTTTCGATTTCTCTTACGACATGCATAGAAGTTATGTTTAAGATCAAATTTTAAGTTTAAATACAGTATTTTATCTGCAAATAGAGCTCGTGTCACCGCTTCAAAATAAACTTGGCGACTCTTCAGGAACCTTTGCCGTAGCTATCATAAAATGAATCACTCTGATTTAATTAATTTATCAAGTCAGCAGGCTTTTTTTTTAATTTGACGGTAACCAACGGGAGTGGTTTTAGATGAGAAACAAATGAATTTCAATATGAATATTTAATTCCAACACTGAATAGAAAAAAGGTGGAGGTACCAGCAATATCAGAACATTTTTCTCCCTGTTTTCAGTGAATAAAATGTTTCAATGTTCCCACTAAACGATACAAGCATTTTGCTTTAATTTTTGTGTTGTAATAAGCTAATGCATTTTTTTAAATATATATTCTCACAAAAGTTATGCACCACTTAGTCTACTTTTATAGGTAAATTACAATTTCGCAGTATGCGAAACTGAAGTTTCTGATGTCTTTAAATTCGGTCAGGTCCATCTGACCCATAAGGTAGCTGCTGCGATACCAGAAAATATTTTGTCCAAGTGCGCACTCCTAAAGTTACTCCTTATTGCGCTAACCAACGACTCGTACAAGTATATCGCCCTCACAAAATTGTCTGGGAAACGTTGAAATTATGTATTGAACATTCCAAAACAAATTTCTAGCAATGTAGCTGTATTTCAGCTTAGAGCGAGTCCAGCTATACTACAATGCTTAGAATGCATCTTCGACGGATGTGTTTACCGTCATTCTCCGCTCATGCTTTGAAAGTTGTCCCGTAGTGCGCAGACAAATGACATCACATGAGCCGGCGTGCTATGCTGTCGGATGTCGCGATCCTGGCTGTTGGTCGTCAAAATGTTAGTGAAAAATTCAAACGGACGCAAGTGTCGTCGCTGTTGGGGCGTACCATCTCTTGTATGCTTTGGTTCCCATCGAGTGAATGTCTGCAGAGTGACACGCGCTAGAACAGGCGTCTGCAGCACCCAGCTCTGCTGCCGTGCTAGCAGCAGGAACGCCACATCCTGACACCATGACACAATGCTATGACGTCATCAGGCCGATATTGAGAGAGCTCGTTCAAGGACGCCGCACACTAACCAGTCATAGATGCTCTCCAGGCACCTCAGCCTTGCTCTGCCTGCAGCACTCGAAAAATCTCTCGTGAGCACGGCACCGTGATGCACACGCAACACCGATCAGTGGTCGTCGAGCGGTGTCGCGCTCCTATGTCAATTCGGCAAAATCAATGGACGTTGGAATGACAGGACCAGTCAAGTGCGCTACCGATCGGCAATCTTATTGGTGAAGCTGAATAGATACGTCCCTATGATAGGTGCTCCGAGTAAATCTTCAAGCAGAATGCATACAGGAGCTCCGGAGAAGGTAGAGTACGGTCAGCATTTTGCTGGTGTTGCTGCCTGCCTGTATTTAAGGGTACGTGGCACGACAGGTCCTCTTTGTTGCTTTCTATTTGCCAGTGGGTTTTCTAAAGTTGATGAACCCGAACAAGCCGTGACTGAATAAAAGATCGAACGTGAAGGTCGGACACATCGTGTAGCACCGTAACTTTGCTTTCCGGTTTGAATTGGTCTGAGTGCTGGCAGACTGCAGCCCCATATAATTTTTTTTTTCCAGTTCGAACGAGCGTGGAAGAAAGAAGAGCATGCCATTAGCGGCGGAAACATCGATTGGAAGGTTCCCCCTTCATTGGAGCGCACGTTTTGTTTAAGCGTCCGCACGTCTAGCGAGTCCCAGGTCTCGAGTGTTTTTGAACTTGTCCAATTGATTGTTTGCATTACCTTTTCGGGCCACTTTCCATTCCGAGTACTTTTCCCCTTTTTCCCGTCTCGTACGGCCTCCCTGAACGCTTACCTGTAAAAGAAGAAGGGGAAACTTCAATTCAACTGGTACACAGGCGGAGCGAAAAGTTCCGCGTAATGTGCAAAAGAAAAAAAACAACAACAAGGAAAGTGGGCAACAAGAATACGCTATTAAGAGGAACGGAACATGGGAACACGAGGAAAAAAATAAAGAGCACTCGTGGGTTGTTTAAAAAAAAATGTTCGTTGAGTTTTTGTTTTCGTTTTTTAGCGTGATTTCGTCTTTCCGGTTTCCGCCCTGTCTTCGTGTTTCACCGACAAATTGAATCGGCGGTTCAAACGGCGGATTCTTTTCTTCATGATGTTGACTCCCATTCCTATTTCCGGCGTTTGGCTCCTGCCTTATTGGCGGCTTCGTTTTTGTCCAAATTCCAGCCTGTTTCCTCCAGTTTATTGGCCCGGCAATCCAAGGAAACAAGAGTAGAATTTTTGTTGTATTTTTTTTTTTTTTTTTGCAATTGAATGTTATAATTTTATTGAATTACTTGGTCTGGTGGGTAAAGCAAGCGCGAGCACGTTTGAGACGATGGAGGTCGTCGTTTATGTACGTGGGCTGCGTGACACAGGCAGTGTGAACACCAGATTGGCGCGTTGCAGCGTTTTTCAATGGGCCCTGACAGCTTGAGAATCAGTAGGCGTGGCGAGTTTCTAGCAACTTAGTATACGGAGCGCAAGTTAACCTGCTTCTTGCACAGGGGCTGCATTGACGTCAGAACGCCGAGATCCATTTGGCTCTGTTAGGAAGAATAGTGGTAGACATCAATGCTAGCTGCCTTGAGGTCTACCCACTATCCTTCCAATCGGAGCCAATCAGAGTTCGGCGTTCTGACGTCAGTGCAACCCCTGTGCAGAGAAGTAGACGTGCTTGCGCTCCGCATTGCTTCGCAGCCAATAAGATGGCGCTGTTAGCCGATAAAAATGCCGGAGAACGAACCACGAAATTTGAAGCAGTGACAGACGGGCCCATGAGCCTAGACCACGATTGTCTCTATTTCCTTGCCCAACCACATCGCTAACAACAACAACAACGAACCACGAATTGAGAAACATAAAAATAATAAATTACGTTCTCCGCTTCTTAAACTGTCGTAGACTATAGTATGGCCTAATGCCTACCACATATGTTGTTTCACCAGAGATTACAGAGTGGGGCCGTAAGGACGAGCACATTTGACACACCTTGCAAAATTTTAATTTTAATTGTACATACCTGAAACTTGGCATGCGAACGTCGCTCCACAAAGCCTTTTATGACTTAAAAAAAGAAAACAAAACTCAACTCAGAGCTGGTGAAATATTAAAGATAGTGCAAAAGTGGGTGCTCTGCATTTTCAATGTTCGTCGTATGCACACTGGTTTGTGAGCTTGCTTTCAAGTAATCATGGTTCATTAATTTCGTTTAAAAGGTTTACTTATCGCGATTACACTGCTGGTCGCTAACCTCTACTACGTGTTCTCAGCGGTTCAGCAAGCAACAAGGGAGTGAGCTTCTACACCAGAGAGCAGACGACGAACAGGGCGATATAGGAAATAAAAAACAAACGGCCGCCGTTTATGCTTCTTTTTTAGATATATATTTCAGCACCTCTAAGTTGAGCTCTAAAAAAGTAAGATGTAAATTTTCTTACGAAACGACGTTCGCGTGCCCAGTTTCAGGTATGTGCGTTTGGAATTCTGATTTTCAAGGCGTGCCGATTGTAATGGTCCTTAGGCCACACCTTACACACATTCAACCACACTGCACTCGCATAATTGTTTTTGTATGGAGAGTGTACTGATATGCACTAGGAACTAAACTCGTTGGTCCTCATTTTATGAGTTTGGCCAATCAGAAGCGCGTTTGGTGTCACACATTCATCGGCATTTAATCTAAGCGGCGAAAATACGTTCACTCGTTTTCCAACTGAATTCGCATTGTAACATATTATCCATCGCTATTTTTATGTATAAAATGTATTAAACAGAAATTAATTATCAGTGTTCCCAGTGCGAATTAGTGCCGCTGTAAATTTCATTCGTCGTGACAGAGTAGTGGTTTCCCTGACAACACTCAAAGATGTGCGAGAAGAAAACTAGCAAAGGCGTGTGATTGCAAGTATGGGATAACCGTTTCGCTCTCAGTTCATTACAAATTTAGAATATAGAAAATGGCGGACCAAAGAATCAGCTTCGCATATCTTGTTTGTATAAAAGGCAGTGCATTTCGCGCAAGATACACTTAGTGTTGCTTGAGAATATGTTTAGAAAGCGTTCCACGTATATTAATCTTTATTTCGACGTGTTCACGAACAGCTCGTGACCTTCGGTTTGGTACACAAAAAATATAACGCAACTCTGAGAATAAAAAAAAAAAAGAACTGTTCATGCATCGCAGCATATTTTAAAATGGGGATGATCACACTAGTTAAATTAAAAATGCATTCTTAAAATGGGGGAGGTAGTTACGGCTGTGTTAACGGCTAATACTCGGCGGGACGTGATAACAGACGGAGCTCAGCAAGGCAGGCGAGTCTGCGATTCAATTGACAAAACAAAATATCCTAATAACGCCGTCAATCAAACAAAGAAAAAACACACTTTTAAGTAACACATTGTAACTGTAGTACATATTGCGTCCAAAAAATCGGTCGTAGACAATACCAATCAAACGCTTCTGAACACGCTTGAACGAACATGATGCAGTAAGACTTACAGACTTTGACCCAATAGATGCAAACTCAATATTTCCATGGACGAGGCAACAAAATATTCAAACGTAGCATAAGTACGAAGAATATTGTTTCGTAAACCGAGAAATTGCCCCTAAGGTTCTGGGGGAGGCGTTACAAACGAATGAATTATTATTAATGTTTAACGCCATATCAACATGACCTCCGAGATCACGCATAACAGTAACGCATTGGATAATACTACGGAGGTAACAGAAATAACCTTTAGGCTGAAAAATATTACTGATCTCAAGAAACTGAAGTCTTTTCACGGCGTTTGACCGTTGCTTAGAGCACAATTTAAAAGTCTGCGCACACACAAAACGGCATTCCGCACCACTGGCACCACGAAGATACTTCATTTTAAATATTATTCAAATTAAAAAGTGTCTGGCTGCATACTTTACCAAAGTGCACTTTAAACGCCATCTGTATTTTTTCCTCATTCTTTTTTTTAAAGCAAGACCGGTCTTATGCAAAATTGACTGGGTTGTGGCGTTTGTAATAAATGTGTAAACCACACCTCTTAGAAACCATTTTACCACTGAGACCCGTGGGCACAGGAACATACAATTATTCTCCCCATTTAATTTATCGAACTCATAAAAGGGAGAACAATTATTAGTGCTCCTATTGCACTGCAAAAACAAATATAGACCCCACTATAATAAAATATTTAGAACGACAAACAGGATAATGCTTACAGTGGCAGCACTGCACAGACCACGCCAACATCTGGAAAAACAACTAATTTATTAAAGAACTAGCGTCGGCGTCACCTCCCTTTTTTATACTTATTAGTGAAATACTTATACCTAGAATTGCATCCCATATAAAATACTGCGTGATTTCTCCTTACAGTTAAGGCATGTTCCATAACACTTAATTCTCAAGGCTGTCAATCATTAAACTTAAAATTGTCAGCAAACGCTTCCACGTACATAAAAAACGAAACTGTTAAAAAAAGAAAGAAAATATTATGTTTTAGTAGCGTAATAAAAGTGAGCTTCGTGTATTTTATATTTTAAACTGCGAAGTTTTGAGTACGTGTCACCTTAAGGACTCTCCAAACAGGTCTCCTGAAGACGGACTTGTACGTAAAGAGTTACAAGTAACTGATTACTCGGAATCAATTACATTTCATTCTACCTTCTTAACGTTTTTTTTTTTTGGTATCGTTCGTTACTTACTATATTTTTGTAATCAATTATATGTAATCAATTATATGCTTCTGAATAAGCTAAAAGTATTGAGTTGAGATTTTTTACGTACAAATCGCTCTGTCTGCCCGTGTGTCTTTCGTGTATCTTGCACCAACGTTGGCCACTTTTTTTTACCCCTAAACAACTAAAAAATATACCGAGATACCGGAAGGATTAGAATGTCAAGGCTCACAGCGACGTCTTGACTGCCGAGCTGTCGAGAGGGCCTCGTTTTCTGTGCACGGGTTCTTACGATCCGGGTTTCCCGCGGATCGTAAGATGAGGGCTCTGCTCTTCACTGCCCTCATCTAGCCACAAAAAACACCCCGCCCCCATTCCATCTCGAAAAAAAGACAAAGAGAAACAAAATGTAACCACTTTGAACAGATGTATGAATTTTTGATTCGGTAATAAGGAGTTAAAAATGTAAAGTGAAAAGTAATTTATTGCTTTCTGGTAATTTTTCAATTACTCTCGTGATGCAGTAATTTATCACTGGATCACTTACATTTTTCAATGGTGTAATTGTAATTGTAATCGGTTACTTTCCTTCAGTAACGCGTACAAGACTGCTTCAACAACGCGTGGAGCGATACTTCACCTCCATATCAAGTGCGACAATGCCCTTCCGTCCGTTTTTTTTTTTTTTTCTTGTGCCAGGGAAATCTTTTTTTTGCGCCAAAGTCGGTTGTTTTGTTTACGGAGGCCTAGAGCATGTCATAGTCTCCTATATACTGACAAAGCCTGGTAGATCGCAGACAACGGATGAAAGGAGAGCCACGTGACTGGCACCCCGCTGTGGCAAGACACCGAAACACACTTCTCCCGAGCGAACTAGTCCGTTTCGGGTCCTAGCCGCTGCAAAAGCTGTTCGCTGACGCCCAGGTTCTCCGAGAAATGGCTCTTTGGTGCTCCGTGCTACCAGATCCTCGCGCTCCAAATCTGCGACCGGGCACTCTATGGCTCCGTCGTCGAACTGCCAGGCTTTGTGAGTAAAGATGAAACTATGAGCATGCTCATCACGTGGGTCCGGACATCGCACGCTCTGCTGTCTGTCAGGCAACCGCTCAAGGCCTCCGCTGCTCTTTAAGTCCCGAAATCAGGAAAGGGAAGGATACGAGGGCGCGGCCAAAAGGGAATTGAATCGGGAGTTGGTCTCCGCGCGACGGTGGAATCTAAAACCAAAATTTGTGTTTTAAATATTTAATGGCAGGCTGGGAATTAACAGATGCCTAAAAAAGACGCACTATATTTCCAGTCGAACCGACCACTGTTTTAAAATACGAAAATACCGTGCCAGAACGAACACTTACGCTAATTGCTTTTTTTTTCTTTGTCAACAGTATTAGAGAATAGAACAGCCTGTCGGAGGAACAAGTGAGCTCTGAAACCGAAGAGTTGTTTTTTTTTTTCGACTGGAACCCTTCTGCAATAACGCCGTCGGCCAACGCGGGGTAATTCTTGAATAAAGAATAAAGAATAAAGGCAGAACAGATAGATGGACAGGCAACAGGGTGACGAGCACTGACGTCCAAGAAAAGCAGAGGAGGCGAGGAGGAATGCCGTGATATTTGCCTGGTGCATGTAAAGAGCAGAAGACGGACCGCAGGGACTTTAACTTTTACTGCGCACGGCAAAGAAGTGTCGCCTCACGCGTTCTGAAGTATCCTGTTTGGACATCCGTATAGAAAAGGGAGTGTATTCTTCAAAGTGCGCTACAACTTCATTTTCAGAAAAACTTAGCGCCCGCACGTGTTTGCACCCACACCCTACACGAAACTAACTTCGAATACGTATAACCGCCCTCGCCTTGCCCTATTTCATTCGCACCGGTAGAACGACCTACCTCAACTCAACCACGACGCTTTAAAATAAGGCCGAAAGCACCTAACGACCTACTTCTGAAGAAAAAAAAAAAAAACTCAACCGCGAACTGCAGAGTCTTTATCGGCACGCTATGTCCACGAGTACTTTACGCCTAACGGCATCGTTCATAAATTGTTTTTACATTATATTCGCTTCGCTGAGCTCGTTGGGAGTGTTAAACAAAATTTAGCCTCAAGCCCTATCTTGTATCGGATTGGGGGGGGGGGGGGTCGTTAAACGAGCGACCTCGGCGTGTTTACTGTCGCCGTTAATATCGGGAGTTTCGCTCGTTTAGCTGGCTTCCTTTTTATTCTCATTAAATTCCAGCTCGCACCTTGTAAACTCGATTTTTACTTATTTCGCACTGGTTACTTCTTCGGGGTTGTTTTTAAATTTTTATTAGGGAGAGCGGCTACCTTGGCGCGCTGCACGCAGGCTCATCGCGTCGGTTGACTGCGCCGACCTAAGCCACGGCCGGAAGTTGATTAGCGACCGACGCCACTTCCGGAAATACGGCCGTATCGGGAAGCGAGGTGGCGTGAGCGGTTTGCTGGATTTTAATGTATTTACGGGGTTTGCGATTTGAAAAAAGTTTGCTCCGATTCGGAAGTAGCCGCGGTCGTGAAAATAGCCGGGGGTGTTTCCTCCCTGCGACCATGCGAACTTCGTGCGGTTTTTCGTTTGTTCGTTGCTTTCGGAGGTAAAAAAGAAAGTTCAGGGTTCAGCGCAAAATGATGTCGTAAATTTTAGAATCTACGTTTGGAGCATTCCAAAACGGGGCAGGTAAAGTCGCGAGAGCAATAAAGATACAGTGACCATGGTAGCCAGACCTAAAAACGTGTCGACGCGGTTCGACATTTGCCAAAGCTACCGAGTGTACGTACTGCGGACACAGAGGATGATAGTCTGAACACCAATGATCGGTCTCATTTCCATCTGCTATAGCCAGTGAGAAGTAGAATTGGTGGGTCTCCGCCGATTATTTGGGCTTAGTGCAGGTAAAATCTCCCCCTGTTTTCTTAAAGCCCCATTAACGCCTGATTGTGATATTGTTATGTTCATCGATTAAGATGATTAAAGGAAGGCGTATAACGTGGGTATTCAGTGTGCATCGGGGTGAAATATTCACTTTAGAGCTAGTTATGATGTTTACTTCGTTTCACCCTAAGTCCTAGCGCAGACGATGCTACCATTCGATGGGGGCCAATAAGCAGCGCCGAATTTGCACCGTCACAACTTTCGTCGTCTTGGTGCGTTTTCTAGAACTTGATTTAACTCCCTCAAATCAAACGGACTATAAACTAAGGGCAAAGTCAGCTTATAAACTACCACGAACTAGAACGAATTACGCCAACCAAAAGATCAACTTCCAAGTACCTAGGCAACAACGTATCGCTTGCCGGCACTACAGGGTTTTTCAAAAAACAGCTTCGCTCCTTCTTGGTCAAACATGAGATACGTATTATGTAAATGTATTATTGGTTTTTACTTTTGCCTGCATATGTGGTTCTTATTGTTTTAAAGGTGAAATATTGGCAAGGAGTTTTTTTCCTGGCCATTTTTATTTGTCACTGTTTTAAATTGTCTTTTTACTGACGACCGTAGAATATATGGTATTTTTAATCGTGTAATGCTTTCTATACACAAGCATTATACTAATTTTTACACTATGTACTTTATATTATGCACTTCATGCTTATACTTATTTTTACATAGTGTACTTTATAGGCCATTTTTTGCTGTCTTATTTCCAGATCGTGTTTCTTCTTTCTCACTCCCTGACAATGTCTAATGGCGGGCGGTGTGTTTTATTGTGCTTCCTGGTGTTGTTTGTACGCATATGTAATTTTTTTTACCTTGTATGATGTCTGAGCGTTATTACGATATTTGTTTCTGCAGGTTTCTGCATGCGCGGATTATTTTTTTTTTTTTTTTTTTTTGTATTTGCCGCTGGATTTTGCCGTCCTTACCGGCCGCTGGCACCTCGTCAGGCAACTTGTTTGCCTTTTGTGCCAGCGGACCGTTCAAGTCGAATTTGTATTTGACATGAAAAATAAAATGATTGATTGATTGATTGACTGATTGAGGGTTCCGTATTTTCGGGCTTTATCTTTCTTCTTATCCGGAGATCGTTTTTTTTTTTTTTTTTAAACAAATTTGGTGTTTCTTAATGTCATTTTTGATATGGGACAAAATCTCGGGATCCCGATACGACAAATAAACGTCATAAGACGGGTGTTCCCGAAAATCTCACAGGCACTTTATTGGCAGCTTCGTTGCTGGCCAACACAAAATAAAGCTACAGACAGACATGTTCCTTCCTGTGATTTGCTTGGGTATTTCTCTTACTCAACAAAAGCTCCAACTCCGGCTTCTTCCGGTTTCCCCGGTTTTGATGAAACCGGCTCGGAGTTCTGTTGAGCAGTATTTACCGAAAACACAAAACTCTCGCTATATACCGACCAAACCAATCATGCGCAGTAAATTAACCGTGGTACCGCGTTTTTATGTTCGTGATTGATTTAGCCGGAAATAGCAAATGCGTAAAAAAGGACGAGTGCTATGACGATGCATTCTTGCTGCCCCTTGATTGACTCCGTCTCATCGCCGCGACGGCAGCAGTTGGATGTAAAGTGAGACGAAGTACGGCAGTTATCGTAAAGTCTCGAGTTTTTAAAACCGTTTGGGCGACTCTCACTGGTCTACTTTCTATCGTAAGAATTATTATCTTACACGTTAGAAATCTAAAACTTGGAGACACGAAAGCAGCCTACAAATTGAGTTGCGCAGGACTAAAGATCGACGTACGAGCTCGGCTTTCTATGAGGAAGATAATCATTTCGGCGTTCCCCTCTCCCACCTTTCGTAGATAACAATGTAGAGAGGTGGAGAACAAAGTTCCGCGCTCCCCTTAGCTGCAGAAGACAGTTCTCAAGAGGGGAAGGGTGAAGGAGAGAGAGGAGTTTAGAGTAGGAACCGGGAGAAAAAGTGGAGAATGGTAATTATATACGCCCGCCCGAAACAAAAAAAAAAAATGATATAAAATATCGCTTCTTTTTTTTTTCTTTTTTGTTGCGCGTGATAGCGAAATTAAATGCCAGGCAGCCTCCAGTCACTTCTCACAATGGGAAAGAAAGTTGTTTTGCAATTACCGTAAGTATATCGGTAAGAAACTAATTAAATATTCGGTGATCCACATAAATTAGTCGCTTTAAGCCATTTGCGATGAATTCCGTCGGGTACCGATTTCTTCAAATCGCTTTTCACTATTTGAGAACTAATAAGAGGCAAAGATCACCTTATGAAGATTTTTGGAAGTTCTAGAAATTGATATGTAGGTTAAACTACCCGGTCATATAACGTAAAAAAAAAAAAATATAAAACATTATGTGGCAGAACATTTATTATCCTATTAGTTCCCAAATCTATTTGTCTGTGAATGATTCTCCGAGAACGTCATTTAGTATAATCTTGACGCTAAACTTTATCTGAATTCACTTCGGGGGCAATAAATTTGTGTAATCAGTTTTTCTTAGTTTATGGCTGTTATATAAATTACTTTTTTTTATAAAAAAAGCTAATCAGATAAAATAACCAGAAACCACAATACCTAACAAAAGGTATTTTCGTGCTGCTTCGTATTTTTTGTCATTAAAAAGCGATTCGTCATGAAGTAATCGAACATTTTAAACCTGTCTAACTTTAACATCTCTGAAAACCTTATGGCAGGAAGTATTGCATTGTATTGCTGAATTATACTATGTCATCGTCGTTTATTCCTCACTTCTCTCTTCTGATGTAACTGCAAAGGTACTCTGATTGACAAACCTGGATTGAGCGCGTTGATAATAGATTCAAAAATATACGAAAGAGTAAACAAAGAGGACGGACAGGACAAACATCTTGTTTGTCCTGTCCGTCCTCTTTGTTTACTCTGTCGTATATTTTTGTACTCTGATTGGCATAAGCGGTACACTGAAGTGTATAATAATTAAGGACTTTTTATAAAAAAAAATTAATCATGCTGAAAGAATATTTATTGTTTGCTCAGATATGCTTTAAATATGTGAGAGCATATCTTTAAATTAGTTCTAGTGTACTCTTTGGTTTAGTGACAGGTATATGCAAGTGAATGAATCGCGGGGACCGAGTCTGGCCGGCCAGGTCTAAAGACGTATAGCTTTAGATTTGTGTTTGTCCTTTGTCCCTCTTGTTCCCCTTCTCCGGGGATTATTTTCGTCATTCTTGTCCAGCCGCTCGCACCTTTGCAGTTTAATTGCATTATAATTATAGCTTTAGCGGGAGGCCCGGCGGACAGACATTCGAATACAATGTTTCTCGGGTATTAAAAAAATACCGCGCAGATATTGGACAAATATCTCAACATTGAAGCGTTTTCCCTTCCGCTCCTTCGCCGTTTGAAATGAAATCTACATTATTATTAGTAGTAAAGCTGCTTCATTTCTCTGAATATGTCGAATAAAATAAGTAAATTGGTTTACTAGTTTTAAAATGCGCACGCAAGCATTATTTTTTTTTTAAATTCAGAAGCAGTGAAAGCAAGGTATATACTTACTCATTTATTATAATATAATATATAATAATGTAACATAATTTAAAATAATATGACATAATATAATGTAAGAAATATAAGAACCATATCCGACCAAAACCACTTTTTTAAGTGACTGGCCCAAGCAGATAGCTACACAATAAAAGCAGTTGAACCTTACTCAGTAATAACTAGGGTGACCAAACGTCCCATTTTGGCTGGGACAGGCCCGTTTTAGAGGTTATTTCTACCGTCCTGTCATTTTGTTTGTATAAAGCAAGGATTTCAAACACGCGGCCCGCGGGCCGCATGTGGCCCGCGTCTCGCTGAGACGCGGCCCGCACGCCACCGGCTATGAGTCCCGGTTCCCATGTCTTGAGCGCTCGAAATGCCATGCGCCAGTGATCTCATCTCGTCGATTCATTTTCGCTCGAAAAGTAGATCTGTTCTTTTAACGTATTTACATAGTTCATACTTATCTGTGTTCATTCGCCCTTTGTTTCGCTTTATCTTTTACTTCCCAGCTTTTTGTAATGTGTAAAAATTCCGTTACTAGGCTGCAAGCGCGAGCTATTCGTTGAAGAATGCATCTCGGCTGCGCGAACTCTTGATCAGCAGGAGCAACTGCTAAAGATAAAGCTACGAGCTCGGGATTCTAGCCTTCAAAAAATATCACGATTAAAAGGCAAGTATTTGTTCAGACTCTCGTAATAAAAATCGTCAGGGAAGCAAGAACTGCCAAATTAACTGATTGTTTTTTTAGAGAACTCGTTGAGCTTGGTTAATTCCTGAGTGAATTGAGCAATGGGAACAACGATGTACTTGCTCTCTTGTTCTCTTGAAAATGCCGGCCCGTTGACGGGGCGGTGCTATTTTAGTTCTTGTTATCATATCCCGTCAGGGCCAAAAGTATAAACAAATCAAATCTAAAGTTGTGGCTGGCAAAACTGCGAGTTTACAAAAAGCATTGAGCAGGGGCTGTAATCTGGACACTTGGCGGAAAAGTCGGCGAGAAATCTGGCGGCTATGATTGGCCGGCGCCAAGGTCAAGTGCGGCGTCGGCCAATCACGGACGCCAGATTTCTCGCCGGCTTTCTCGCCAAATGTCCAGATTAGGGCCCCAGGACGTTTCTTCTTTTTAAAGCTTTTGAACCCCCTCCCCCTTGCCCTCAACCTTTTCGGTGTGGACTATCTGCCCCCCCCCCCCCCCCCCCCACTCAAACGAGTTTTAGACCACTGGTATAAAGCCTCATGTTGAGTTTACTCGGGAGAATACATAGTTGTTAAATCTATGCTAAGCAAGAAAAACCGAAAAAGCGTTTACCTGGTAGATACTTAAATTTGTTCAAATAAATATACAATCAAAATGTCACCTTTCACAGTTTTGAGCTTTTTTATGGTAGCATCTGCCAAAATTTTTGTTCGCGAGTGTTTTTCTCTATTATTAGAATTGGCATGCTTTTATTGGCATCATTTCTTTCCATTGCTTATACAATTGAAGAAAAAAAAACACTCGCGTACCCAACGAAGAACTCAGGAAAAATGGCGTTCCTGTCTGCTCCCCCCCCCCCCCAACACACACACACACACACACCCGTGCCGTTATGTACTCCGAGTGTTTTGATCGCCGGTCTAATAATAGTTAGAAGTATCCTGACAAGCATGAATCATAGTCCAAGGAGTTCAAATGGCTATAGAGTTAAAGACGCGATTCATCCAGCCGTCGTAGCTTAGAAATTGCTCGCAGTACCAACACCTCCGATCGTATCCCTAAGGTACACATCATGTTGATGCAAAAGCGCCCGCTTACATGATCGTATTTACTCAGAACGCCCACTGTAAAGCAAATCAGGCATTGCGAGGTAGTGGGCTCATCACACGAGACGATTGAAGACATATATTTCGTCGGGACCTAGCCTCCTCTACACTCACAAAGCCTGACTGTTCGACGACGGAGCCATAGAGTGCCCCGTCGCAGATTTGGAGCGCGAGGATCTAATAGCACAGAGAATCAAAGAGCCATTTCTCGGGGAACCTGGACGTCAGCGCTCCACTTTGGCAGTAGCGAGGACTCCAAACACACTTGTTTACTCGGGAGAAGTGTGTTTCGGCGTCTCGCCACAGCGAGGCGCCAGTCACGTGGCTCTCTTCTCATCCGTTGTCTGCCACTCCATGTGCATCGTGCAAAAGACGCGATGTTGCCCCGAGACGAAGATGACAGAGGTATCTACGGACACATTTACGCATGTTCGAAGCATGTTTGTTTCATGCATATGTATGCATATGAATGCAGATAGTTCGTGTCACGATCCTTCTGGAACATGGACGAAGGGGGCCGAAGCACCCGCCGAGAGAAGACGACTAGCAGCCTGGTTGTGAGGGTGGACGATGACTGACCGGGCGGCGTGCGCGCCACGGCGTTTATTCACGCGGTGATCAATGTTGCCCGCCGAGGCTGGCAGCCATCGACGGGTGTACGGGAGAGGGCGCTACATGCTTGTCACATCCCTCCCCCCCAGTTTGTTTTCTAAAAACAAAATACATAACAAACAACGCACACGACCGACACCAACTCGGCGTCTGGTCGTGCCAAGTCCTGGCCGGTCGACGACGAAGGCTACCCCGGCGAGTAGCGGTCAGGTGGTCTTCGCTGCCGCGTACTCCGCCTGGTCACTGGTGTCGACGGGCCAGGTGTGGCAACGCCGGGCGCTGCCGGTACCGGTCGCGCTCCACCCGGTGGAGCCGCAGGGACCGGATTTGGGAGTGGCACCGGTCCAACTGGTGCCACAGGACTTGGGACGCTTGTCGCCTCCGTGGTGGTTGGCGCTCCACTGGCCGCGACTGGTGCTGTCGTTGGTCCCCCTGCAGGCTGGTCCTCCGAAGCGACGGCCGAGGGTAGAAGCCCGGTCCCGAGGCGAGGCCTGACATGGTCGGCGTGCCGGTGCCAGGTGGTCCCGTCGGGCATGCGGACGAGTAGCGACGAGGCGCTCGCTGGCGAAACCACATGTCCGGCAGACCAGGGTGGGCCAGGACGGAAGTTCCTGGCGTAGACCGACGCTCCCGGCTCCGGCAAAGGCCCGGGACGGCACCCTCGGTCAGCAGCCATCTTCTGCTTCAGCTGCTTCAGGAGCGCCGTGGACCGGAGGTCTGGATGCAAGACGTCCAGGGGTGTCTTGACCATCCGGCCCAGCAGAAGCTCGCAGGGGGCACGGCCAGTGACCTCATGGGGTGTGGTCCGGTACTGGAACAGTACCCGGGCCACCTGAGTCCGGAAATCCCCGGGCTGGCTCTTCTTGAGCTTGTTCTTGATGGTCTGTACCACCCGCTCGGCTGCACCATTGGAAGCGGGGTGGTACGGCGGAACCAGTATCCGGCGGATTCCATTTCTCTGCAGCCACTCGAGGTACTCGGCGCTGGCGAAAGCGGGACCATTGTCGGACACAATGATGTCCGGCAATCCCTGCGCCGCGAAGACCTGCCGCAGCGCTGCAATGGTCGCGCTTGCCGATGGAAAGGTGACTGGCAGTGCCTCCACCCACTTGGAGAAGGCGTCCACTACCACCAGGAAGTAGTGGCCCTTGAAGGGTCCCGCGAAGTCCACGTGCAGACGGGACCAGGGCCTCTGTGGGAACGGCCAGGGGGTGATCTCCACGTGACGCGAGGCTCGCTGGTTCTCCTGGCAGACCTGGCAGCCTTGCACCTGGTGCGCGATGTCCTGGTCCAGGCCAGGCCACCAAACGTGCGACCGTGCTACCATCTTGGTCTTTTCCACGCCAGGGTGCCCCGCGTGCAGCAACTGCAGGACCTTGGCCCGGAGACTTTGTGGAATCACCACCCTGGAACCCCACAGCAGGCAGCCCTGCTCCAAGCTCAGCTCGGCGGCCTTGTGGCTGTACGCCTGATGACGCAGCTCCTCCCCTCGGGACACCGCCTTGACCACCTGTGACAGGACCGGGTCCCGGCTGGTCGCCTGCGCCACCGCAGTCCTGGTGAGCACCCCCGGGTAGGCCCGCTCCAGCAGGAAAACGTCAGCTGGCTCTGGAACGGCAGCAGGCACCTCCGGCAGGGGCAGGCGGCTCAGGGCGTCGGCAGGTCCCAGGTCCTTCCCAGGGCGGTAGACCAGCTTATAGCTGTAGGCCGCCAGCGTCAAGGCCCAGCGTACCACCCGAGGCGATGCTTGCACTGGGACAGCCTTGTCGGGTCCCAGCAGCCCCAGCAGCGGCTTGTGGTCCGTGACTGCCTCGAATTGCCGGCCCCACAGGTACTGGTGGAAGCGCCCGACCCCGAACATGAGCGCCAGGCCTTCCTTGTCGAGCTGGCTGTAGCGTTGCTCTGCCGCATGGAGACGACGAGAAGCAAACGCCACAGGGCGTTCCTGACCATCCTGACCCCGGTGCGACAGGACGGCTCCTACCCCGTACGGCGACGCATCTACGGTGAGGACTACAGGCTTGGCCGGATCGAAGTGCACCAGCACTGGAGCCTTGATGACCAACTCCTTGCTGTGCTGGAAGGCCAAGTCCTGCTCCTTCTTCCAGGCCCACTGCTGACCATCACGAAGCAGACGATGCAGCGGCTCTAGATGCGTCGACAGGTTGGGCAGGAACCTCCTGTAGAAGTTGATGAGGCCGAGGTAGCTCTGAAGCTCCTTCTTGCTCTTGGGCTTCGGCGCCTTGAGCACGGCCTCAATCTTGCGGGGTGCCGGGGCCAGGCCAGCCTGGGAGATGATGTGTCCCAGGTACTCCACACTGGGGGTCAGGAACACGCACTTGTCCAGCCTCAGCTTGAGACCGGCGTCCTGCAATCGTGTCAGGACTTTGCGCAGGTTCTGCAGGTGGTCCCCGTCGTCGGTACCGGTAACCAGGATGTCGTCCAAGTACACCGCCACGTGCCTCATGCCCCTGAAGAGGTTGTCCATCTCCCTCTGGAAGATGGCTGGGGCTGAGGCCACGCCGAACGGTAGGCGCGTGTACTGGAAGAGTCCCATGGTAGTCGAAATGGTGACATACTTCCGGGCGGCATCCTGGAGCACCAGCTGCTGGTAGGCGTCTCGAAGGTCGAGCTTGGAGAACTTCTGTCCCCCGGACAGAGCCGACCAGAGATCTTCGATCCGAGGCAGCGGGTACTTTTCGACGGTAGCGACGGGGTTGATGGTGACCTTGAAGTCCCCGCAGATCCTGACGCGGCCGTCTCGCTTGAGGACTGGACAATCGGTGCGGCCCACTCGGAAGTCTTGACGGGCACCAGGATTCCCTCTCGCTGCAGCCGTTGCAGCTCCTGGGTGACCCCGTCCTTCAGGGCGAACGGCAGCGGACGCGGCTTGAAGAAGCGAGGCCGGGCTCCCTCGGGTACGTGGATGCCGACCGTCGTGCCGGCAAAGGTGCCCACCCCCGGCTGGAACAGGGACTGGAAGTCGGTCAGGAGGCTCGGGACGTCTTTCACCACGTGCAGCGCAGCTTCCTGGTACTCCGGCAGCCGAACACCCAGCGAGTGAATCCAGTTCCGGCCCAGCAGCGTCGGCGACGACCCCTTGGTTAGGTAAAGGGGAAGGATTGTCTCCCTGTCGCCAAGGCGAACGCTGACTTGGGCCCGACCCTGGACCTGGGAAAGCTGCCCGGAGTAGCTGCGCAGCATGACGTCCGACGCCTCGATGGACACGCCAGGGAAGGTCCGCTTGAACAGCTTCCCGGCCATGACCGACACGCTGGCCCCTGTGTCCAGCTCCATGGTGATGGGGTGCCCACAGATTTCGACGGACACCAAGTACGGTGGCACAGACGATGGAGGCTTATTCGTCTGCCACACGTCGAAAATCTGCGGGTCCTCGGCCACGACGTGGAGCCTCGCTGAGAAGGGACCCGAACCTGGAGCCGCTCGTCCCCGCCGCGTTCTCTTGCGACGGCCACCCTGGCCGCGGGCTTGGCTGGAACCCGGGCTTGAACCAGGCTGCTGCTGCTGCTGCTGGCCGCCGCTCGTCCTCCCCCCTCGGCAGACACGTGCGAGGTGCCCAGTTCTCCCGCACGTGAAACATTGTGCTTGGACGAACTGGCACTGTGAAGGGGAGTGGGCAGCACCGCAGCGGCTGCAGGCACCGCTCCTCGTCGCCATCTTGTTCACCGCCGCTTCCGTCGACGGTGAGCCGGCCGCAGACGCAATTTCGCTGGCGTCCTTGGCTGCTGCTTCCATCGCCTGCGCTGCCTTCACCGCGTCGTCCAGCGAGGGGTCGGGGAGCTCCAGGAGTCGCGTCTGCATGGCGGGGTTGTTGATGCCGCAGACGAACCGGTCCCGGAGTAGCGAGTCCAACTGGTCGCCGAAGGCGCAGGTGTTCGCTAACCCTCGTAGCGCAGCGACGAACTGGCCGAGGGTCTCCCCGTCCCGGCGGCTCCGGTTGTTGAAGCGGAACCGCTCCATAAGCGTGGACGGCGCCGGGCTGAAGTGCGAGCGCAGCGTGGCGAGCAGCTCACCCAGCGTTTTGACGTGCGGCGTGGCCGGCTTGAGGAGGTCGAGCAGGAGACTGAAGACGCGGGTCCCGCAGCTGGCCAGGAAGATGTCCCGTTGTTTCGCCTCGGGCGTGTCGTTCGCCCGGAAGAACACGTGGACTTGTTCTTCGTAGACTGGCCAGGCGGACCCATCTCCCTCGAACGGCTCGAGCCTCCCGTACAGCGGCATGGCGACAGGAGCGGGTGGCGGTGGTCCGACTCTCTCGGCGGCGTGGGCCGAACCGTGCACGTTGTTGGCCTCCAGTGTCACGGTTCCTCGTCGCCAGTGTCACGATCCTTCTGGAACATGGACGAAGGGGGCCGAAGCACCCGCCGAGAGAAGACGACTAGCAGCCTGGTTGTGAGGGTGGACGATGACTGACCGGGCGGCGTGCGCGCCACGGCGTTTATTCACGCGGTGATCAATGTTGCCCGCCGAGGCTGGCAGCCATCGACGGGTGTACGGGAAAGGGCGCTACATGCTTGTCACAGTTCGTGTACGATCAATCTAACAAGGTCGGAATACAGAAAAAAACGTGTCTCAGACAGTGTCTACAGAACGTCTTTGTATGATGCATTAGCAGTGTAACCGCTGCTTTACTGCTCTTCGCTTTTCCTCAGCAAAAAAGGCATACCAGCCATTCGCGACATTTCCCTTGCCCAAAAAGGCCAAAACTCAGCTTAGGCACAACGTACGGGGCATTTCGGGAACGCTTCCAGTGAACTATACTTAAGTTACATATACAGAGTCCACACCTCGCGGACCTCGTGTAAACAGAGTAAGCGAGGGATCGTTACTACGGTGGTATCATAACATGCGGAGGTTTATCTGAGAATATAACGCGCGAAAAGATAAATATTTAACGACCACGACATAATTGTCGGGGGGCACCCCGAACGAAGCGCGTCTCTTGCCGGGCGTAAAGCGTCAATTAGCGAACGTTATTAATTGCTCTACGGTTAGTGAGCTCTTTTGTCTGCTTTAAGCTTGTTTGCGGAAGTCGGCCGCTAGCCAGCGGCTAAAATGAGATCGGCATGTCGGAAACAAAAACTCTAATTATTTTATATGCGCCTTCTTTCTTGACGATTAAAATTTTATAAAAAACGATACGTGGATAATTAGGTTTGCCCTGCGTTAGCGCGTTCGCGTGAAATAAGAACGTTAAATAAAAAGAATTAACGAGGTGTTTAAATGGAGTTACGACGCCCCTGGGCTTCTCATGGGAAAACTTGTATCCGGCTAACTGGGACAGTAATTAAATTTCTGGGTGTACATTTACGAGATATCTGATACTTTCGCACGCATGCTTGAACCGCTAAAGTTTGTTTTTCTCTGTTTGCCGACTAAGTTAGCGACAGTGTTGAGCTGCCCGAATCCATGTTCTAAGTAAATTATTTCTGGTTGAAGTGAGATTTTATTTAAAGGGTAGCATCGCATTTTCATGGGATCCTGCATATAAACTGTTACTGTACGAGATCGGAACACGGGTCATTGGTTTTCTATTTAGCAGCGTAATCATAGGACGAGACTAGCACAATCTATCTTTCGTAGTCACACTGTCTCATGGGCTAAACGACGTCCAGATTTTTTGTAGTTCCACGGAATAATCATTACAACATAACTCCAATCGTTTTAGTTTTCTTTATGGGATAATATGGTTAAAAGGAGGCCACTGAAAGGTGCTCCGAGTGTAACGCGGGGCAGGATACTCGCAGGAGCTGTCGAAGCTTTACAGCGAGAACAATGTGTTCTAGCGTACACATTTAAACAAGAATATAAAAAAACAAATACTGCCACAATCAAAATTTGTAACCTAAAAGCAACATGTTTTCATGGGTTAAGAAAACGTTGTTCACCGCCACTGGGGAGTATAATTTATATCAAGCTCAAAAGGGAGGGCATATAATTATCCTTACCCTACTCCCCTTCCCGGTTTTGCGGGAAGGGGAGTAGACCCTCAAGTGCGTTTTTTTTTTTTAATTCAATTAAAGGAACAACATAAAAAAAAAACTTTATACAAATGTATTGAATAACTTGCCCTATATGTATCTTTTTACCTAGGAAAATCTTGCGCTCGATATTTTCGCGAAAGAGCTGCGCCGCTAACCGCTCATTGTGGTAAATAACAGTGCAGTAGCAGCCAAGACCCCGTTTGCCATTAGTTTAAAGTGGAGTTATACTTTCAGATAAGCAATCGTTCACGCCTATCCCCTGCGATGAAGGCAATGAAAGCAGCGTTGCAGAGATAATTTAAAAAAAAAATTATTTCCCCTCTCGAGTTTCTTGTCTATTTGGTAGCTACGAGTTATCTATATCTTACCTATGAGTTTATGACACAAAGCACAAATCATGCGTATTTCGTGATTACCTAATCATACCTCCTGCGTACGAGACGCTAGTAAGCGAAAATAGTATAGCTTTTTTTTTTTCAAATTTTGCCCGATCTCTTCAATCCTTCTGCGTCTAAACGCGTCATAAAGCAAGAAAACAAACAAACACGAACATTGATTGATATGAATTAAAAAATGAAAGCCGTTTACAACTCCCTGTAACGCCGAATTAGAGCGCAGCTCTTGAGGAGGAGGAGGGAAGGTACGGAGAGGGGTCTATGCCCCTCCTCCCCTCCTGCTCGCCCCCATTCAGGACACATTTTTCCGCTAAATTTAGCGGAAAAAAATTCCCCGCTAAATTTAGCGGGGAACTTTTTCCGCTAGTATTAGCGTGGAAAATTTTCCGCTAAATTTAGCGGGGAAAATTTTCCGCTAGATTTAGCGGGGAATTTTTTTGCGCTAAATTTAGCGGAAAAAATGTTCCGCTAAATTTAGCGGGGAAATTTTTCCGCTAGATTTAGCGGGGAATTTTTCGCGCTAAATATAGTGGGGAAAATTTTCTGCTAAATTTAGCGGGAAAAATTTCCGCTAAATTTAGCGGGAAAATTTACCCATCATGCACCGCGCGGTTACGCCGACGCCGACGGCGACGCCGACGGCGACGCCGACGCCGACGCCTCTCAAGCCGGAAACGGGCGAATAAAGCCTGGTTCAGACAGTTGCGTTTGACTGCGTACGACTGCGTTGCGGCTGCGAGAAACCAGGACATTCCTGCTACTTATATCGCGTGCCAAGATGATACCTTGGATTGAATTCCACGCTTCATACGAAGCACAGATGTGCCGGTGACTCGCTTTCGGTTCTCGACGCAACGCAGTCAAACGCAGTCAAACGCAAGTGTCTGAACCGGCCTTTAGAGCTGGGCTCTAAAACAATCAGGACTAGTTCGTCTACTTGGCTACGGAACTATAAAGTTTTCAATTGTATCTATATTTCGCCAAACCCATCGCCGGGTTCAAGTGAACGTGTTATCTAATATTCATACAAAGCAAAAATTGAATAGACGTTCTTAGGAACAACTCCATACAAGTGTATCTGCAGCGGAATCAGAAACTCGCTCTTCTTCTCACGTTCAACGAGGGGCTATTGCTTTTTAACTAAAATGTTGTTCTTAAGGACATCTAGTAGATTTGAGTCCTATCCGACGAAGTTGCCACCTAATATATCGTCACGTGCAAGAGTCTCAAAAGCATATGCATTGAAATTTTAAATAGGGCAATGACGACTGAAAGCTGTCGTTAATTCAGGCTTTCTTTCTTCTTTTTTTTATATTTTTTTTTGGAGTGATAGCAGCTGGTGTGTAGACACTTCGCGGGTTTGGCAACTTTGACCGCGCATTATATCGGCGCGGGCTATTTTCGCCCCCCCCCCCCCCCCAAAAAAAAAAAAAAAAAGATGCCACATAGACGTCACGGAACTCGACACGGCTCTGACGTCACGCCGCCGATCACGTGACCTGTTACCTGGCGTCAGCTGACACCATGGCGTGACACTGTCACGTCGAATCACGTCGCACAGTGACAGCACGAGGCTTAATGACGTCAGGTGACACCGTGACTCACGTGACGCAATGACGGCACTGACACTGAGACGTCACGTGACAATACGCCGTCCCGTGACACCATGACGGCACGTAGAAACGTAAACAGGAGACTGCTCATAATGAAAACAGTAAAGGCAAAGCGTTTTCGATACATATGCCAGAAAAGGTCTCGGATGAATAAAGCTAGGTGGTTGTTAAGCCGGCGAAACCACGGGCGGCAAATTAGGTGGACCTACACGCTTAAAACCTGAGTGCGCGATTTTGGAAATGTTGTTCAGCGACCACAAGGCGGTGCTAGCTTGTGACCAATAACATTGAATAAGACGTTCAGTGAGCCACACGAACGACAGGGAACGGTTCATACACACATATCTAGTTTCGTCGTTCCCTGGAATCGCGCGCCTATTTGAGCGCGCGATCTTCGATGTATTCTTCAGTTGGCACAAGGGAGTTCTATTCTGTGTCGAATAAAATTGTTTAAGAGGTTCACGAAATTCCCTCTACTTAATACTCACTAACTGTTTCAAAAAAGCCAGAGAATTTTCGTCAGGTGTGTTACTCAGTTAAATACGAAATGCCTATGCAGACTTTATGGTGTGGACTCGCACCTTTAGGGTTCATTCAGTCCATCTGCTACGAAATGACACCTTAGCGGCTTCGATGTGACTCCTCAACTGTCGTAGTGTTTCAGGTTACGGGAAGCGTAAGTGTTTACCATTTGTTTACATGTACTTTCTACGAAAGGAAAGTTGAAATTTTTTGTCGCATCGCCATTGCCGTTGCTGTACCGGGTCGTTGTCAGCTAATCTGAATAAGATGCTACTAGAATCATGTGGTCCCGTGGTTTCTATCATGGTGATTCACATTGTCACCTGGCTGGTATCACCGTAGGGCACGTGACCGCGTGACGTGTATCCATCCACGGCGAATTACTCAACGTCGCTGTGTCACGCGACTCACGGTGCTTGGTGATGCTGTCACCTGACGAGCCGGTGCAGGGATATGATTCTGCGTCATTTGCAGCCAAACTGCGCCAAAGGACTTACCCTGCTACATCCTGCTACATTTACCCCAAATGTAAGGGACTTGCGCCAACATTGCGCCAAAACGTGATTTCAACTTATGAAATGCTGAAACTATATAAGGACACAAGCCCCGCTACACGCACGGATCGTTATGGTAGGCTGGTGAGAATTTTCAGAACTTTCGATTTAAGCCACAAATGACGCACTATGCATGTGACCTCTCGAATAGTGTCAAACACAGTACTCGTTCCGCAATATTTCTTATGTTTCTAGCCTGCTCTGGCGTGTAAGTTATATTTGTTAAGTGCGCTTGTCATCGTGCTCTTTTGTGGTGCAGTGAAGCGGTAACCGCAAAGTAATCGCAAAATAAAATCACCGCTATTTTATTTATCTTGCTTCCCAGCAGTGCATCCGAGTGCTGAAGAAAAAGCATTACCCCAAAACGGAGTGTTAAACACGGGAGCGTCGGGTTTATTGCAAAAAGCTACTTCGTGAGTGTTAATGTTACCATCTCTTGGTTGTAGTAAAAATTTCTGAATTAAACTGTGGATATTATTTATGATACACTGCGGTATTCTAGTGATATCTTTTTTTCCAATTCATGATTAAGCGAGGCTACTCACAAGTAAATTTATATGAACTGCTCTATAGGTTTATTTTTATTTTCACTGTTGTTTAGTTGTCACATTTATATATGTTTTATCCGCTCGAGGTACAGTCAATAGAATAAACTAAAACTAAATTAGGTGAGGCAGTAGAAGGAAGCTCGGGAATAAACTGAACAACTCTGGCTGGATTGTTTTAAGAAGGCATGCTTGCCGTGCACATGCCTATCTCTGTTATTATAAGATTCTACATAAAACATGTCATTAATTTTCATATGTATATTACAAAAGCCTTTTTTATTTAAATTAAGAGCTTTTGTTTTATTACAACCTTTCAAACACGAATGAAACATCAATTTGAGTGATAAAGATTATTCGAACACTATTTAGTGAAATATACTATTCGGTTTACATTTTATTTCCCACCTAAAATGACCATTCACAGCATTCCATACTGTAATTCATCGATCAGCATATTGTTGCCATGGCTAGTGCTTCTATGTACAACTATAACCAGCTAGTTGTGTGTTTGAGTAAATCTGAGCTGCCGTTGCACAGAAATGTAAAGGCCAATTAAGCATGCACGTTATGTTTTAGCTTGATAAATTAACACTCGAATCTTAACATATATTATTTACAGCAATATGAATAAAAATAAAGCGTGTGCGTGTGTTCCAAAGTACTTTTTGCTGCCCCATAATGGCATTCTGGCTGCTCCAAAAGGTGCTACAGAAAGACTCTCGTCAATCGCATCACGGCCGGGGTGAACATATTTTTTAGACCTAGTAAATTTGGTTGCGAAGTCATGGTATAACATGACGTCCGGCCACGTGACGGCACCGCGTCCCGCAACACCAGAACTTGACACCGCAATATCGCGTGCCAGTGTGACGTCACAGGACAATTCACAGTTACGCAGTCCAGATTTTCTTATGGGGTATATATCGCTAATGCATCCTGCAAACAGGAAGTTTGGGCGGTAGATCGGAGGAGTGTGCGAATGGTTTTGTATATATTGAACAACACCGATAAAGTTGTCAGATGCAATAAAATAAGTCGAAACGGGTCGATGTAAATGAAAGAACCAACGTCGGATCAGTCATTATGCGTTTATAATCATTCTAATTGTTTTTTATCTAAGTTTTACGCTGTAGTTAACAAAAAGGTTAACGCATCGCTACTAAGTGTCAGAAATACGCAAAAAACAACAACAACAATAAAGGAAAATTTATCATCTTCATGACGCTGCCATTTTGCTCGCAATTGCGTACCCTGTTTCCTTCAAATTTACGCGCTGAATACGCGCCCACGTAAAAAACAAAATAATACGAGTATGTTTCGTGAAAGATAGATGAATGCCTACTTGGATAGTTTAATGATGCGAAGAATATATATCTAAATGAATAAAACCATATTAGAGACAATCACGATCCCTAGGACGCGTGGCGTGCATCGGAACACTTTCCCACATAAAGAGTACGTGCGCAGGGAAGACGAATTCAGCGAGCGACTCGTTGCAACTTTGAAATTGCGGACCAACTATACGATGAATAAATATAAATACAACCCCGATTCTTTAAGACGGATTGTGGGCAAAAACACCGCTCGGGGCGTTTCGAAGAAGCGGGAAATCCTTTCGGGTTTCGTTCACATAACTCATTTATGGAGCTGGGTGACACAAGTACATATGAACATAGTAATATAAAAAAAAAGGCTCAAAAGCCTAAGGTATAGCCGGTGGTTAATGAATGGTCGACGAGTTCTAATGCCTCTGACTGGTTAAGCCGGTGACTGCAAAACGCACGACGATGAGTGTTGTAACGACGCACTATTGATGTTGCGGGATTGTCCCCATAGAAATGTAGCGTCGACTGTGCTTGCGGGTAGCTTGAAAGGTATCAGCGAACCGCTTCTGCGCCTGACCGCAACCACGTCGTACTTAACTCCACCGAAGGCAATCGGAATTGTTCGAAGGGACCAAGATACTACCCCCACTTTAGTGCATATACACTGCCGCTGCCCTGTGTAAGCAACGACGGAGCAGAAAAGCGACGATAGCTGTCGTCGGCCAAAAAACTACCCCATCCGATGCCGCGCCTTTACGATAATGGCGCCGACGCCTCTCTGCCCGCCGCTGTCCCAATCCCGAGAGAATAGGCCCAGGCCGGCAGTCGGCGCTTAGCTCCGTTTGCCCAATGTCGAGCTCGAGCTCTCGTGTTTGTCTGGGGCTTCGTGTGTGTCGCGTCCGTTTGTGTGTACATTATATTTGTCGCGCGGGTGCCGCGTCCTTGGCGTGTTTGTTCCAGTTTTGTGTGTTCGCGCGGGGACGTGCCTTTGGATTTGTCCGTTTTCCCGCGTGCGTGCTCTTTGTGATCGTTTGGGTTTTGTGTAAACGGGAAGTTTTGCATGTACACGCGTTCGCGTGTGTGTATGCAAGTGTGTGCCCGTATGCAGGCGATTGTGTGCCTGGCATAATTTGAGCGTGTTTATGTCTCCACGAGTGGGCACATTTGTGTGTGTCTGTGTGGCTGTATATACGTGCCTTCGTACGGGCCAGTGTATCAGTATCTGGGGTCTTCTTTTTAGAGGGTTCAGAACTGAAAGAAGGAGAACTTGCGTTAAGGTTCTTTTACGCCCTGCGGTTCAGTTGGTTGCCGGCGGGTCGCAAGAAAAATGCGAAATTGGTTAATTAGTTAGATAATGAACTAAACCATTGAAATCAACTGTTACAATTTTTGTATCTAGGGGCATAATGTAGTTTGAGAATTGACGCTCATCCTGATTACGGTCGAGTTATGAATCTTCGGAGCGAAATATGTCACCCTTGTACACGGCTTCCAACCAAAGCTAAGCTGGACAGAAACGCCCGTGATGTTGATCCCTTTGCACTGCCCCCGCTTCGCAACCCATGTGTCCGCGCCGCAGGTGACGTCGGCAGTGCGACGTAAGTGCAGAAGAGAGAAATCGATGCCAAGGGCGTCGATCCCTCCGATTCGTGTTCAAAATAAATATTTATACAAATAACTAAGATTATTTTTAAGGCTTTTGATTGACAGAAATGTTTTTTTACGGAACGACGTTCAGACGCCTAGACGCATTATGTTACGAGGGAAAAGTGTCAATCAAAAAATAATGAGCTAAATTGCACAAATTTATATCGGGAACTTCTTCAACTGACCGATTTCACTTAGAAATTTGTTGCGGGGAAGGTTGCGCCAACAGTCAATCAAATGCCGAAAATTAAATTCTGATCATCGCTATTCTTTGTCAAATATAAGCCGCGAATACACTGAATGCCAAAACCACGACAAAAAGAGCAACGTAAATCCTAACCGGAAGTGACGTCAACCCTTGCAGCGGCTGCGGCTAGCTAGTAATCGCGAGTCGATGTAGCAAAGTTGCCTTATTCAAGGATTACGTAGTCTTAGAAAAGACGGGCGACAGATGTATCCTTGGACGGTTTGCCGATAAAGGCGGCTATCCTCCCGGTGGCTAAAATACGCCCAACAGGGATTTTTTCGTCACGGGACCGGCCCAGGGGTCAGGAAGTGCCTAGCGTCCAGCCGATTCCGCTCTAAAGACGTAAGCCTTGTCTGTCGTTTGTTGGAATTCTGTCCTAGCATGACCTTTATCAGAAATAACTTTAATCAACGCTCCTAAAGTACACAAGTGCGGTTAATTTCAATGCCATCTCACGCCTCTTCACTCTTTTTTCTTGTGGGTGTGGAATCGTATTAGAATAATTGAAACGAGGACAGAATTGCTGCAGACGTTTGCCTGTCCCGACATGAACAACTAGGGTGGATCAAATAGCGGCCAGGCTCTTTAAATCGACCGCACAAATCGGTTTCTTAACCTATAGCGCTACGAGTTTAGGCAGCTTTGCGCACAGGCGCATAGATTTTTTCTATAAAACTTTGCAAAGAGTGAACTTCTTCGAGGAAAAAGTAAAAAAAAAAAGAAAAAGGCTTAACTCTTATGGAAACGCAACGAAGCCACTGGTCTTCAAACAATGGGGCGCCGCTTTGCACGGGAGAAAAGAGATGGCGCAAGCAGTCGCGACGCCAACTGCTGCCAACGAACGAGCATACAATGCCGACAGCCGGCGTCAAATGACAGACGATGTTTTCAAATCAAAAGCGGCGCGTGCTTTTATGATGTCCGGTGCCGATGCATGATTTTACTATCCTTACTAATAAATCACACTGAATGGACACATAATCAATCAAAGAAATTGTTTGTCGGGTTATTTTGACTGTTTTTTTTTTCGCGGTACATATGTCGTCTGCCTTGCAGTTCCTTGTTGTTACTGCGCCTGTTTTTGGTTCTGCGACAGCCGCCGCCTGCGGAACGCGCGCCGTTTTTGAGTCTAAAAGATTGACTGCTAATGACGCCGGCTCTCGGCGCCGTATGCTCATTTCTTTGACGGCAGTTGGTGTCGCGACCGCTTGCACCATTTCTTGTCTCCCGTGCCAAACGGCGCCCTGTTATTTGAAGACCTGTGGCTTCGGTGCGCTTCCATAAGAGTTAAGACTTTTTTTTTTACTTTTTTATCAGGCAAGTTTGCTCTTTCCAAATTTTATAAAAAAACATTCAGCACCCGTGGGCAACGCAGCACAAAATTGTAGCGTGATAGGTTAAGAAACCGAATTTTGCGGTCGATTTAAAGTGCCTTTCCGCTATTTAAGACACCCTGTATTTTCGATGAATAGTCGAGACTGACACAGGTGGCACGGTTCTGTAGCTCCGGCAAAGCTACTTACACGAGCACATCCCTTCGTTTGTTACCTGATTCGCACGAAAGTGCGAGCGAATGAGACGCTAAACGAAGTCACGTGCTCTCGCAGTATGCTGTTTGGGGTTCTTATGGCGCCGCAGCTGCGGAGCCCCTCTTGCACCACTTGCTATCGCTGCAGTGCTTTGCTGAAGCACTGTAAAAGCTACGTTAATCTTGACAACGTATCATAAAATAGCTGTCGCGGAGTTTTCTTTTATAGGTACCTTGTCCCTATGAAGCTGGCCATCTGACCAGAAAATCCCTCTTGCAGCTATTTAGCCCATGGCCGCGTAGCTTTGAGAGCATTCTTTGTCCCTCGTTTCGATATGGCGATCTTTACAGACTCAAATTTTACTAACGAATGGCGCGCAGGAGAATTTAGGTTTCCTGACATCTACGAACGGTTGGAGCAAGTTGGGACGAGGGAAAACAATTTATTTATGACAATGTGCCAAAAAATGCAGCTTTCTACAATGTTAATTAGCGAATTTTAGGCAATTAGAAAATACACTATTTTTTATTCATTTCAACCTTGATGTTTGGAATTGTCGATAAGGTTATCCAGAAAGATTTGTTTTTTATTACGAGCGTAATTTTTAGATAATATCCCTCGTTTGTAAAACGCCCTTCATACTACACAGACACACAAATGACTGCACCGACTAATATGATTTCACAATCGCCCGTCGGAATATAGATATGTGCCATGGTGCTACACAACTTGTTTTTTCTCGCAAAGCGAAGTTCGCCCTACGGATGAGCTGATTAAACACGTGGGCGAATGCACTCAATCAAGCTTTAAACAAAAGTCTCTTTTTTTCTTATTTAAACTCCCTGGAAGTGAAACTATAATCGAACAAGAACGAGAACTTTGCACATCATATTTTTATAGATTTTCTTTCAGCGGATCATTTTGGCTTTCATCGTGTAATTCGTTGTGTGCTACCGTTCCCGGTTCTGTCGAAGTTGGGCGGAAAAAAAGAAGTTTCATATTTCCACGCCGCACACATTCTCCAAACGAGCTCGGCAAAGTGCAATTTTGGGTTTTGTCCCGTGGTCCTTTGTAATATCAGGATGAAAGCTGGATGTCCGAGACAAAAAGGATAAAGCAAAACAGCCTAATATCTGACAGCGGCAGCAGCGGTATTGTGTGCAGGTCATAAAGAGAGGAGTCGTAGGCGCTTCTATTATTAAAATATTTCGTCGAATTTGTCAAAAAAATTGCCGTTTGGGTTGATATAAAATTCTACTTGTTCGCAGCAGTTGCTTTGTTTCTTTAAGGAATAAATCAAACTTCCTTTTTCAGAATGTTTTTTTTTTCCCCTTTTAAATAAACCCGCCGGATTTCGCGATATATCATCGGCACAGATTATGCCTTTTGTAATTTAACCTTTTTTTTCGCCCGCGTTATTTTTTCTAATGCTTCTCGATGAAAAAATAAGAAACCCAAACCTCGCTTTAATTAAAAACAGACCAAGTATCTGTGTTACTCAATCGCTAGTCTAATACTAGTTAAGAACGAAATTATAAAAAAAATAAACATAATTATGCCGGGATAGGTTATCAAGAAAGTATTTTCTTTTCAACAAGTTTCAACTGAGACAGACCCTATATTAAATTAAACAATCGCCGGGCGCTTTATTATGTCTTTATTTGATTGAGGCCTTTATTGCACTAGAAAATATTTGCTTTATTACAAATTATTCAACTAGGTACTTTCACGCTGTATAGCTGCAATATTCTACCGTGTCAGAAATCAGATCAAGTAAGATGCTTCTTGGAAGTGTTTCCAATGGGCATAGTATTTTGAATTTTTTTTAATATATAGAAACACTACAGAGCTATCTACACCTAATGTTGAATTTGTCAACTGACTGCACCCGGAAATTAAACTCACAGGTGAGATGTCTGGATTCCTCTCACAGGTTTTACGGTGGTCCACTCTGCTTGCTTCACCACACGAAACTCTCGAACCCGTTCCGCAGATAGGTGGAACATGCAGACATTTGTTACTTTTTCACGTAGCACTTCAATAAAGTCTTTAGCGGTGACAATCGTTGAGTTGAGCGAAGACCTAAAGTTGGTGAGCGTTGCGGGGTGTTTAAGAACACCACCTACTCCATCACAAGCGCTTTTTCCGCGTCCAGTGGCTGAAACGACCCATCTTGCCGAAGAGTACGACTTCCGAGACAATTCGTGCAATTGGAAGCGATTCTTGAAATGCGCCGCCGCTCCGTCTGATACAAAAATTATTTCAGAAAAGACTCGGTAATGTTTATCAACATATTCTTTTATGGCCTCCGTGGCGAGAAGAGAGTGAGCTGTGTCATGTGTCGTGTACCATCGCTGACAACGGCAAAGCTTTGCATGCCTTGCGTGGACGTAACCACACTTGAGAAAAGAGACGCTTGAGTTTTTTTTTCAATGAAAACTCCGCACTTCGGTTGTGAGTACTGTACACTTTGCCGCAAAATTAAAGTGGCACATCACTGCCTTGGGTGGTAAGGCGGTTCTTGGGTCATGTATCAGGCTTCGTTGAAGGTCACGGATGTAAGAATGCCTCATATACTTTTCGCTCTCCAGTTCCCGCAGGCAGGCGGAAGTGTCCATAACCTTTTGACGAGTTCGCCGGCGTCCCATAACGCGAAACAGATCTCCTCGTCTTCGTCGAGATGGAGCGACTGCAGCGTGATGCTCTGGGTTTTTGGGCACTTTTCGCAACGGCGCAGAAAGCAATCGTTCTGTGGAGTGCAGCAGAGGTAGATGCGCTTGAGGTCGTCTTCAGTAAATGTCGTCATTGGGTTATTTGTTATTGCCGTTAAAAGCAACTGAAAATTGACGCAATATATGCATGCGCACACCTCGTGCTCGGGGCCTTTTTTTACCCATTTTGGTCGTAGGGAATAAAATTTGGAGATGCCTAGTTCTGGATGGGGATGGTCCTTCATAAACAGCTGGTAAGCTTTCTTAATAGAGTGGGTCATAAACCTTTTTACGACTTTGGACATGCCGTTGATCATAGCTTTGGCGACGTCCTTTTTGTTGGGGCTTTGAACAGAGCATGCGAGGTCGTCGCGTGTGTAGTACTCGATTGCAACCCTCACGTCTTCGGCATTCGCCTTTTACCCCATGTAGGGATCACGGGTTGCCAATACACCACCTTTGCGCTTCAGTTTTCTTGTTTGATCAATCATGTAGGCAGTCGCTTCCGGCACCAGACGCAATATAATTTTCTTAGAGATGCTTGGTGGCAGAAGCGTGTACAATCGCTTGCGTTCCTGGTGGGAACTGCATGCCTTCAGCGCTTAGCGGAACGCGTCAAACCACTCCGCGCAGTGCTCACAAATGTCTTCGAGTTCGAGACTTTTGTGCGGTGAAGCAAGCAAAGTAAACCACCGTAAAACTCGTGAGAGGAATCCAGGCATCTCATCTGTGGAAATCATCATATGCCGAGAGGCCGGATGTATACATGGCCACTCGCGCAACTGAGAGTTTTAAGCTTATGTATGAAGAGTTAGCGAATTTGCAGAGTGGGGCCGTTTTGTTTCTGTGAATTGTAAGATAATTAATGGTATTCCAGCTCAAAGTCCATTTTCACGTCACTAATACTCACCTCTTATTAAAAAAAGAATTTTAATAGTATAATATATATGCCATAACTAACGCTCAAAATGTTTGGTGCTGTGCGGCAAAGCCGCTTTGACGAAGACGTCGGCTCGCTCCGAGTGAAGGTTTGTCGTAGCTTTTCCCGTTTGGAGGCCATATGTTACTCAATCTTTTGCCATAAAAGGTTAGTTCAAGTCGCTGCAAAGTGCCAAGGGGAGGTTAAAGAAAATAAAGATGGAGTTTTTTTTTAATATCGACGCCCAATCTTGCCACCTTTTGAGAAATCAGCCGCATTTCCGCGTTAGTAATAGAAAGGTAATTAAAGTTGGGCATATTATCTTTATATATTCGTAAAGAATATTTAACGACGCGCATTTTGATATGTTTTGTGAAGTACTATTAAAGATGGGTTTTTTGCAAAAAAATTGTGAATATGTTTTTAAAACGCGTTTTTATGCCATGTTTGATTTTTTTGTTTGCATTGAAATACTTTATTGATGTTTTAAATTTTTGGTGTATGTGTTGTATACCTTCTGTAAAACATATTAAAAAGTTATGGTGACGTGAACGCTTCGATGAGGAAATGACGACTGTGCAAAGTAGCTTTGTGAAATCTTCTCAATTTCCACGCCTCGAGCTTCTCTATTCTATATCTCAGCGAAACAAAATTGTTACGGCGTCCATATATAGCTGAATGTTCCTCCCAAGAACATGGCTTTCATATATATTTTTAACAAAAATATCTAAATTATGACCCAGACCATCATTGCATGAACTGACGTGGAATCACCCAGTATTTAAATATTAGTTCTTTTCAATTTAACCCTGTGTAAGCTTTACTTCTTTTATTAGATTGTCAGCTTAACTGGCAGACTACAAGGCCGCTTTAGGACACTTGCAAATCAACTGAAGTGCAAGATTAAATATTGTCAGTGTGTTCAATTACATCTCTAAATATTCAATTCTTCGGGTTGCAACAGTTAGCCATTAATAAATAATACGTTTTTTAATCTGTCTTCTACAGTTTTATTTCACACTTATAATATGTCGGCATGTACAATGACCTAGTAAGTAGTAAAGGATATGTCGGCGCTATAACTTACTTTTTATTAAAACTTACTATAGTGCTCATGATTACCGTCACTGTCACCTTTACAACAGCGCAGGGTGTGGTTTAAAACGTTATCGCTTCTTGCTTCGTGATTGGTTCTTTCGTGATCTTATCGGCCATGGCAAAAATCGTATGGGCTGTGGATCGATATTAATATGCCTTGGATTCCCCAGATCAGCCCTGCCTTGAGCTGGCAGGGACTACAGCGTTAGTCGTGAGCTTCGAAATGCATGACTGCCATTGCAACATATATACTAAATTTGGTGTCGCCTCATTCTCTCTCTCTCTCTCAAATGAGAGAAGCCTCTCAGAGCCTTCTCCCGTGTGTGGGCTCTGACATTATCCTTCTCGCAAAGCTTGTGGGAACCATGGGGTTCCCTCTATCCCTATCTAGGCCTAGCTTCAAGCAGGCCGTGGGAGTTGTCGTCATCAATGGCGTCGGCCTCCCGGATACAAGGAACCACGAGGCCGAATTCCCCGAAGGGGCCGGCTCTCCCTTGCCCATTTTGGGTGAACGCGCCTTCGGCACACCCTTGGGAGTGATTATGGACGCGTCCCGTTTTGGAGTGACCTTCTACCGGCCTCCCCGGGCGCGTCTATTTCCCGCAGGCTACATAAGTCGGCCACACCCTGTGGCCGGGGCTCTTGGTTAGGGGGGGCTACGCTCGACGGAGCACTCATCGTTGTTTTTCGGCTCCCCCTTTTCCGTGATCCTGCCAGTTACGGCAGCGCGGACCCACCTCCTGGTGATCCTGCCAATTAAGGCAGCACCAACCTTATTTCTCTTTTGTTCCACCTACGGGCGCAAAGCGTGTGGCGTAAGGCCAATAAACACGTTTCTACGGTATGCCTGTGTTTGGTGTGGTCTCCCGTCCACCGGAGCCTAACGGCAGTCACCGGACGGACCCGGCCGTAGCCGCCATAGCAGCGGCACTACGGAGTGGGTGTTGCCTCACAGCGATCAGCAAGGTAAGTCGAAACCCACTTTATTGCAACCGACGAGTTACGGAGTGGGCATTTGCCTCACTGAGGACTTTGGGGTAAACTAGAATCCCACAAGCTTCATATACATTCTTTCATAGGTAATTATGACTATGCATACACGTACACATCGCGACACTGTTAGCGTAAGCACGACATCGGAGCATTTTTGCAATTTACTTCTAAATAGTATTATCGAGCACGAAATTTTATCGCTTACATTATAGAACTAAATGAGCTCTTTCCGTAGCAATAATAACTGGGGTGACATCCCTTGGTTTCAAAGAGAAAAACATGGAAAAACCGGCGATCGATTGTTCGCGCTGACAGTGTCGCGCTCTGTACAAATGATGCTTTTTTTATATTCAGCATTTCAAAACTAAACGATTCCAGTTCTCACGTCCAACCGCGTCCGCATTCGCGGGAAAGGGATGTGCACGTGCTGTACTCTTCTGTTATCGTGCGCATGTGGGTGTCGCGAGAGAGTGAGGTACATACGGCTTTCTCCTCTCTCTATCGCGCAGACGAGAGGGCCACAGACGGAAGCGCTCACTGGATGTGCCACAGTCATCACAATGCATCGCAAGAGGAAGGAGCGAACCGACGAGGAGATGGCTGGACAGAAGCGGCGACGTGCTGAGTATGGCCGCCCTCGACGTGCCAAAAAGTCGCCGAAGAAGAGAGAATATTGTTTGGGTAGACATATAGGAGCAAGCCTTCGTAGAAGACAAGCAATGCTCTCGCATATCGACGAAATCTGCAGCAAAGCACCGCATTAGAAACAAAAAAAAAAAACACGTTTGTTTGTTAAGAACTCATTCGCGTTCCAAGTTTATTCCCGATGAAACATGCCCCGATGCACATCCGATTAAGCCGTAAGCTGATCACAACACGAATTCCAGTTCCCCCAAAACGCGGAACTCTCTTTTAATTACAATGGAGATTATATTCGCGACAACTGCGCTCGAACGCGTTGCATCCCCCCCCCCCCCCCCCCTCTCCCGGGCCGCGCAAGCTTGTAGGCATTTGCTGCGCCAGTATATAAGGGACATACAAGCAGCTTTCCGAAGGGAGAACCGTATCTGTCGACGGCATCGATGAGGTTTCCGACTGGAGGACTAAATGAGAATGCTGGAGCGAGGGCAGATTAATGCCCCTTAATCGCTACTGCGCGAGCCACTGCCGATATTAATCCGGAGGGAGTTAGCGAACACGGGCTTTGAGCGACCTCCTGCCCGATCAAGTGATAAGGCAGGCAGCGAGCGTGCGGACGCTTGGGCGAGGGCGTGGAGAACGGTTGACATAGCGACCGCTCTTTCGCGTCCAGGTACAAAGGGGGAACTTGAGGTAGCTTGCGGGTCGCTGTATTCTCGGCGAAGGGAGTCGTTCGGCGGAGTTTGGGGTCTGGAGGACGCTGAGGAAAGCGCCTTTTGTACCCTAGTTACACTGAGCACACTTAATTCCAGTTAAGGCCCGTTCACACTCTATTTTTTTTTAGAGCGCAGCTCTTAGGCGCCCGTTTCCGGCTTGAGCGGCGTCGCCGTCGCCGTCGCCGTCGGCGTAACCGCGCGGTGCATTATGGGTAAATTTTCCCGAAGAAACCCGAGGTCCTCCCGAAGGAACCCGAGGTCCTTCGGGAGGAGCTCCGGAGGACCTCGGGTTCCTTCGGAAGGACCTCGGCAGGACCTCGGGATCTTTCGGGAGGACGTCGGGAGACCTCGGGTTCCTTCGGGAAGACCTCGGGAGGACCTCGGGTTCCCTCGGGAGGACCTCGGGTACCTTCGGTGACCACGGGGAGGGGGGGGTCACGTGAGCCCCCGAAGTCACGTGACCCCCCCCCCCCCCCGAGGTATCGGCATTGTAACTGATGACGTCATCAGTGACGTCACTGATGACGTCATCGGCATCCGCGTACCCGCATAGTCATCGTCATCGTCACTGATGACGTCATCAGTGACGTCACTGATGACGTCATTGGCATCGTCATCGTCACGTGACCCCCCCCCCCCAGTACTGTTCCCTCCTCCTCCTCAAGAGCTGCGCTCCAATTCGGCATTACAGGGAGTTATAAACGGCTTTAATTTTTTACAGCTTTCTTAGGTTATGCAGTCAAGGCCGTGGGTCTACGCGCGCTTGCACATCTTGAGCGCCCATCAAAGCTGCGCACGCGCATTTTTCACTTCTTCCAAAATAGCTGTCTTAGAGTGAAGTGTCGTATTTCTGCTTAAGCATAGCCGTAGCTAAGGGTGACCTAACCGCAAGCAATTTTAGACACAGTACCAGGTAATGTACTTACGCTGCTTATTTCAAGTAACGGGTAACGTAGTTACGTTGCTCGTTACATCTGCTTCACAAAACTTGCAAAAAGTACACTTAGTTTGTTTGTGTGTGTTTCTATACATCGTTTTACCTTAAAGCTTAAAACGAAGGGGTGCTACGGCGATTATTTTCAGCTACTACAACTAACTACATTTGCGGAATCGCCGGCCTTTAATCTTTCCGATATGCTATTTGGTATCCCTAGTATCCCAAAATTCAGAGTATTTATTGCGAAATCTTCGAGTGAAAATTATGCCAAAACCAACATTCAAAGGTATCCGCGCTTTGCAGTGCCCTTACGTCAGGAAAAGGTAGGTTTGCAGGCCGAGCGGGCAGTCTGAAAATGAACTATACCGAGCATTAGTTTCGTGCTGCTGCGCGGGTGTTTGAGCGGCGAGTTTCCAAAGTATTCACTTGACACTATGAAATTGAGTGTAGTTAGTTGTAAACAAAGTCTACAGTCCAAAGAGTGAAGCCCTGCCTCCTCCTGACGCCACAAGTTCCTTGGCGCCAGTAGTGAGTTTCACTTAGAAAAACATGGTAAGGACCGAAACTGCAAATTCAATAACTTCGGGAAAAAAATTTTTTAGACCCAATATCAGGGTTAATATTTCAGCGATGTTTGTTGGTGTGTTTAGCAAATTTTCAGGCGAATCGGGTACTACGAACAAAACGGCACGACCCCTTGAAGGGTGCCATCGTGGAGCTTTCTGAGACCAAATCGTTCGCCTCTAGAACGGCCAACTCAGGCTAGACCCTAAAAACAAATCTGTGAGTTTGCATTCCTGCAGAAGACACAGACAGACAATCGCGGCTAATAATATAATCCCAGCGAAACATTGAATTCAAAATAGGACTGGAATAAAAACAAATATCAGATGTCCGCGGGAAGATTGAGCATGGCGTTTCACTTGCTCACTGTCGTTACGCACAAAGCATGTTTATCATCTAATCGTAGTCTGAGTGTACTTACTCACTGAGATTATCCTATTAGCCGTGACCGGCTGTCTTAGTGACCCGCTGGCAAGTTAACTCATATACTTCTTTTTTAGCGTACCTGTCAGTATTCACTTTTGATAATGCACTCATTGAAGATATACCACGAAAGTATATTCACATTTTAAGTCACTGAAAGTGAACACAAAAGAGGGGTTATCAAACAAAACAATGCCATCATTTTGTGTTTGTTATCAAGCGGTGAATTGTTTTTTCACAGTCAAAACTGTATTTTGTATTAAAAGGCCTCTGATATCACTAAAATATTATTTTGCTTCCCTCATATTTAATTATTCGCTTCGGAGTAAAAAGACAACAAACAAAGTAGCTTAGCGGGGCCATCAAATTAATTATTCATGAAACAAGTCTGGTAATTTCGAAAGAATCTCTCCAAGGCAAACGAAATTAAAATAGTCAGGCTCAGAACAGCTACTTCAGTTGTCTTCTTGGTCATTTGGCCACTCGCGACTGCCCGTACGCTTTTCTTTTTCCTTTCTTTGTGTGGACGTCGAGATTGGAGACATATGCGAAGGATTCTGACCGACCACACAACTTTGATATGTCTCTGGTTTGATGCGCCAACTGATAGTGACACTGTGTCAAATACTCATTACACAAATGGAAAAACGTGGGACCGGTGCGTGCCTCACGCCTTTGATTTTATACGCTTACTGATTCGTTTTGGTTAGGCCGCACACATCTTCAGCCGGGAGACTGGGCTAGGACTGGGAGACTGCTCAGCCTTAACTCCCGATTGTGGCATCGGGTTTTGTCAAAATTGTATGGTTTGGCCACTACCGGCGAGAATGACTAAGAACCATCGATTCGCACGCTGGCTCTCGCACTGTGTCGCCACATGTCGTATATGTCTTCAAGTGGCCCACAAGCCAGCCGAGTTTTGCCATGTGGAGGACATTAGAAATCATCTACTGCATTTCAGAACACGTTAATCTTGGCATTATCACTAGAGATGTAAACATGTTTTGTCGCGTCGAGATATACGGTTTATACAATTTTTTTTTTTTTTTGTAGATGCCATTGAAATATTTAACAAACGAACTCGAATGAGAAAACAAAAAAAAGTTGATTGCAGTCGCCGCGAGCTCCCGGCTTTTAAGCGCGACTCTGCTGCACGATCGCGTGAAACGCAAAAATGCATATCAAAAACGTACAGTCGCAGTTTATATTCTAACTAGCAATAATGCCACGTGGGACTTTAATGCATTTTTTTTAATTGTAATAACCACAGAAAGTAGAAAAACAATCATGTAGCTAAAACAAAAATAGAACAATTATTTGCTAGCTTGTGAAGCAATCGCCTTTTTTATTTCATATAGAATAATTAAGTAATTTAATCTGTTCTACTGCATCTAATTGCAACTCCGATGAAATATATTTTTTAAGTAAAGTGTATGATAACTTATATTAGAATTTTATAAGTAGGGTTCCGCGTTTTCGGTTTTTATTTTTTTAAAATTCGGCGTACTTTCTTCGGCGTTTATTTTAAAATTCAATTTTCGTTTTTTTTCGGCGTATATTTATGCCCACACAAGTTTATCGGCTTTTTTCGGTGAATATAAAATAAACACCAACGGACACCGGATCAGATTATCCTTGTACCTCAGATTAGGGGTGTGCGAATAGTGATTTTTGAAACCGAATCGAATACGAATCGAATAATTGTGGCACCGAATCGAATACGAATACGAATCGAATAATTTTCGAATAGTTTGCGAATAGTAAGTAGACAGCTACTAAAGAAGAGCAAAGATATTATAAAATTATTTAATGTTCCAAAATGTCTCTAAAGATTATTTTAAAAACGCGACTAGACGGCAATGACTAGAGTTCAACGATATATAATTAAATAGAGACAAAAGCTTACTAAGTTATTAGAATTCTAAACATAATATCACGGTTCACGCGGATACTGAATACAAAATCACAGTTCGCTTGAGCCTGGTACATCTTGAAGCAACGTAGTTAGTAGTAACTCAACATTCTCTTTTTATTCCTTGTAGTAGCAGAGGCCCTTGAATCGAGGATCAAAAAGGGTGGCAAAGGCGTGATGTGCCTGTGTGCTTACGTCCAGGAACTTTGGTTCCACTGATCTGAGAAGAATCTGGGAAAACGCGTTATCTTGTTCCACTCCTGCCCTCAAAAAGCAACATCTTCACACACTAAACAAGTGAAACAACTATAAAACGTGTTGGGAAAGACTCGACACAAGCAGCTGTTGTGGCTTCGTCAATTGGTTGCATGGGAGCGGCCGAAACACTTCCCCATTCTACTGCGCTTTCTCTTCGAACAACTTCCCGCTTCTACCACTTCTACTTCGCTCATACAGAGCGGCGGTACCGTTGCAAGTTCTGAAACGTCGCTACGACACGCTTCCCGAAAGCGTGCACGAGCAGTCTTGTGCGAAAGCGGTCCCTAAAGGCGGAACCGCATGGAAGCGATTTAGCGCGCGACGAGACGAGCGACAGCGACGAGAGCCAGCAGTGAGCGACGGAGATTTCTCACTGTCGCTCGTCGCGTCGCTCGGTGTTTTCTAGAAAACGTCCTCATCGCCTTGGTCGCTTGCCCACGCCACTTTCATGCGGCTTGCCTCATCGCGCGACTGACCGAGCGATAGCAAAGAGGGTCGACCTCGCCTGTCTCGTCTCTTGGCGACTCGCTTTCATGCGGGTTATACTTAACACAGTAGTCCCCAATGGAGACAACAGCAACGTACGTATAGACCTTTCCAAAAACGAGCTTGTGGCCGGTGCCATTTTGAGCGTTCGTGCGTATGGCGCGTGCTTTGTTCGCTTTCCGAAGCGACGAACACGCACGTGCTGGGCTGTGAAGACCGCACGCTGGACTGTGATTTTGTAAACATTGGAAAGGTCTATAGAGAGAAACTGCTGCTGCCGATGATGATAATCATTGTCTAGGAGAAGAGGGTACGTATTGCCATCTTGCGGGCACGTATGGCAGGCGTGCTGGAGCGTTGTGGGACGCCTGTGAAGGGAATTTCGCGGCGCGACACAGTAACAACTATTCGGAAGTTATTCTAAAAATATTCTAAACTTCTGAAAATTATTATTCGATTCGATTAACGAATCGAATAGAGTAATATTCGATTCGTTATTCGAAAATGGCGAATATTCGCACACCCCTACCTCAGATATTTGAAATCACTCAAAGAATAACGCACAGATACATTGAAAAAAAAGGGACACTTTATTTGGCAAATGTGTGCAACTGTAAAAGAAACAAGAAAAAAACACAGAAGTACAAACAAGTCAGATATGAAGCCTATGCCCAAAATCATGGAACTTCTCGTTCTGCCTATCAGGATTACCGTGATCTTATTATAGTACACACACATGTACTTTCCCAGGTTCTCCTCGTTGATCCGCACTCTTTCTTTCCTGTTAATATGGCACTGAGCTTCGAGAATGCCCTCTCAACGCTAACACTGGACACTGGCAGGCTAAGGAGAAAAAGCGCTGCCTGAGCCAAAATCGGCCAATCAACCAATTGTGGCCGCCGAAAGAGACACGGTGCGACGTTTTGAAGCACAACACAACATGCAGAGCTTGCATCAAGTCAGTCTTCCTTACAACGAGTTTGAAAACACGATCGTATATGGCGAAGTCACGGCGCATTTCGGACTTCACATTCCGATCGATGATGCGCACATTAAACCAAAACGTCGTGATGGCACCCATGTATCGCATACATTCGGACACGTTTCGATAGACACTGTCGTTCCACCTTTTCGCCACAGCTCTGCGGTACGACTGGAATGTCAAAGTGACCTTTTCCGTTTAAAACTGAATTTTAGAAAATGGATTCGACGTACTTTTATCGGTTTTTATCGGTTTAAACCGAAAAATCCGAACCCTGATTATAAGCTAAAATAAATAATAAAATATTTCAAGATTATGACGATTTCACGCTTACGCAATAGTTTATCGTTAATTCAAGAGGTATAATTTTCGTACCAAAATGGTGTGCTCATATTAACATTTAACTTTGTGCCGCTCAATCAAAGCTGTATATCTTTAAAGCAACAAATAGGTACCGGTATAGCGAATTTTGCCACAAGCTACATTTACGGACTTCGCATTGTTGCTTACATACTTGAGTATTTGTGTTGTGCGAACGTCTGTCATCTATTTGGCGGTAATCCTTATACGTATCATAGACTAGGAGAAGCTACGAAAACACGTCGCTTATAAACCAGTGTCTCTCGTAAAAACAATCTAAATAATTAGGTAATTAACGAATTGAAAGCACAAGTCTACCGAATGCCTAACTGCTTAAGGATAGCATGATTTATTTATAAAATTTATTTCATAAATAAATATGTATGATAAACATATATTCGATATATTCGATTAAAAAAATACAGGGATCCGATGCTGAGTCGGCTAGCGCACAGGAGTTCGGAGAATGTGTAGCGAAAGCTCGCGCTACAGAACCCAGGGACCCTGGGTTCAATCCCCACCTCTGCCCGTTTCGATCTGGATGAGCATGTACCGGCGTGCGGTCGTGTATCACGACTGCATGATGTACGTTAAAGGCCCCAGACTAGCGCTTGTACTGCACTGGCTAAAGTTCTTATCTACAACTAAGACACCAGACGTCCATTCTGGCTGACTAACTTCCGGCTTTATAAGCATACAAACAACATTCTTCTAGTTAAAAGAGGGATTATCAGTAGCCAATATTTAATGCATTCCCCTCGAAAATTGTTAAAGTCGCGTAGATTGTGATCGTTTTATGGGAAGTAGTTTTGTGAGAAACAATAGCGTAGGAATTTGCTCAATCTTTATGTTTATGAAAAGTCTCAACAGAAACAGAAACGCTTAATTATATTACTTGATATTAAAGTTTTCTAATTTTTTCATCTTTGCTTAAACTAAAATAAGATTAGATACCAACGGTCGGCTCGTTTATTAGCTACGCTTTTTAAATTATTGAGAAGAAATAATCAGTAAGAATTCCTTAATGCGAAAAGCACGAATCAGACTACAATTAGTCAATCCATATTAGGAATCGGTACTAAGCACATCCGCATGCTAACCCCATATACCTCACTTGCTCAACGTAAGACTCGAGTTCAGAAAAATATATTGCAAAATGGTTTTGCTTGCTTTGCGATGTCGCTAACGATTGTTTAAATTTATTTTCCTCTCGTTGATATGAAGTAATCTCCGAATTTTTATCCATCCAAGAGACAGAACGAAAATATTTTTGGGCGTTTCCTAATTCCGAATTCGAATTTCTAAACTCGAAGGAATAAGAGCGGTATAATTAATATTTTTTTCATTTGTTTTAAGCAAGTCAATATTTGAAGACTCGAATAATATGTAGACGGCTCAAAATCCTCCGCGAAAGGAGCTCAAACTTTTCGCCCACGTCTACCTACTATATCTGCGTTGAAAACAAATGTGTTGGTATCCTCTTATGCTTCCGATGCTCCCTCGTTAAACATAAAAAAGGAGTCAGGAAATTTGCGCAAGAAACTACCGAGACGTGTTCTCCAAAGCCATTTCCGCTCAACCAAAATGCGCCTGCTTTAAGGCTTCTTCAACCGCGGCGCATATGAACAGTTTAAACATGCGAAGAGGCGAGCTCCGGGCTGAACGTTCGCGGTCAAAGCTACCAGCTTTTTTTTCTATAATTTGAATACGAACCTACTTTCCAGTTAAATCCCCGGATGCTCCGAGCTTGAGATGACAGGGCCATTTCGGGCGATGACCTGTCGCTAGCCTAAGCTGCGCCGGATTATATTGATCTCATACGACAGATTTCCGTGTTAAGAATTCATTCAATGTATACACCAGAGGAGAAGGAACCATCCTATCGTGTTTTCTAACTGCCGCTGGGGGATTATGAAGATGTGCTAAAACATCAGATAAGTACGCCTTGTTTCTGACGCGAAAAAAAAAAAAAGCCTTGACAGTATCTTTTCATCTTTCAATTTATTCGCGTTTAAAACTTCAAAGGATTAGCTTCATTTATTTTCCAAAGAAAGCGATATTAGTTTGTTTTCACTGATTACACCTCAGAAGCTCGTTTACTCATACTGCTTTACAACTCACTTGGTGATAATTGAAACTTTCTAAATGAGTTTAACCAATTAAATAGTCGAACTGTGTCGAACCCCAACTCTCATGCAGCCTCAGCGCCAAAAAGGGTTCCCATACCCTTTGTTGCTCAGACCGCGTGGTCAATAAAAAAAAATACCAATCGCCCTTTCGATCGGTTCACATTTCTCAAGGAAGTTGCGTTATTGGAGCTCCAAGTGCGCTGCAGTTCAGTTTAAATACGGAACTTCAGCGAGTGTTCAGACTTATCGCAGGCAGATCTGGAAGCGCAGCCGTAAGACCCAGACGTGTGGCTTCTTCACGGGCCTAGTAAAACTGCGGTGAAGCCCACACGACCGATGGGTACGTCCAGGGATTTGATGAGCATGCAGTGCCTCCGATGGAGTTTGAGCATAAAAAATTGATATTATAGAAACACTATGCAGGCGATTTGGTTGGAGAACATAATTTTCATTTTGCTCCTCTCTGACACGAAGGCAAAACAAATGCACGGTTTAATAAATAAAAAAACGGAAATTACTCGCGGTGAACGGAATAAATATGTGTCCTCTCATCACTGTCATTAAACTGCAAGTCCCTCGGCCAATGGGAGCGTGCTGGTAAGTTACAGGAATAAAAAAGCGACTTTCTGTTAAATGACGTTTATTCCTTGAACTTCCTGTTACACATTGCATCTCCTAAACTTCTAGCACGCAAAGGTTTTCGGTAAAAACGTTCTTAGCCTTTGATTTCAAACCAACAAAACAACAAGCAGCGTTACGCTAAAGTGAGAAAAAAAAAAAAGAAATAAAACGCGCGTTTTATTTAATTAAACATCGAAGCAGGTAAGCTCGTCTTGCGTCAAAGTTTTTGCCGGTTTGTGTTAGTACGTGTCAGCACGCATCGATTTTAAATGTCGATAACAAAAAAATTATCCATTCTGGGTGGACAAAGAAAAGAACCTTTCGAGTGAACATGCTAAATTTTCTTCTGTGTTCAGAGCCTGAAACATAAGAAACCTTAAACAGGAATTCACATGAAATATGGAATTGAGAAATGTATGGGGCATGACTATACCGTAAGTTTTGGTGTAAACGTTTCGCTTAACGATTGTTTTTTTAATTTTTTCTTTAAAGAAAACAATATTAGTTTGTTTTCACTGGTTACACCTCAGAAGTTCGTTTATTCATACTGTTTTACAATGCACTTCGTGATACAATAATTGAACTTTCCTCAATTATTGAATTAATGAAAGAATCGAAATATATCGAGCCCCAAATCTCATGCAGCCTCAGTGACAAAAAGGGGTCCCACACCCTTTGTTGCTCAGACCGCGTGGTCAATAGATCAAAATACTAATCGCCTTTTTGATTGGTTCACCTAACTCAAGGAGTTCGCGTTAATGGAGGGCTACGTGCCCTGCAGTGCAGTATAAATGCGGAACTTCAGAGAGTGTTCAGACTAATCGCAGGCCGCTCTGGAAGCGCAGTGGTAAGACACAGAAGTGTGGCTTCTTCCACGCGAAAGAGAAATATTGCGGCGAAGCCCACATGACCGATAGGTACTTACAGAGATTTGAGGAGTATGCAATCAATGCAAAGGTGTGAGCGAGCTGGACAAGAATGATGATAATAACCCCTGGAGAAGGAGAACAACGGAGACAAACGACAAACAAATGTTTGCCATTGTTTAGAATAATCAAGATATAATTTCAGATTTTGCGCACATGAATTTCTTCCGGCATTTTCTTCTCAACATCGCTAATTTGGCACGATTTTACTGGAAGAAAGAAAGCTTGTCGAGTTAAGTAGAATTTCTTTCTAGTTGTCTGTCAGGTCCATTAATTGAAAAACCCATTGAAATTTTCATAGATATTTGTATCCAAACAGTAATCGTTGTTTAGGTTTATGTTTATTAATGCGAAAGCATTAACTATCCCCATGAGGCATATGCGGCGGCGTCCGTAAAAAAAAAAAAAGATAAAAAAATGCTTATTATTTCATTGGCTGAACAAAACGGCTCCTAGATAACCATTGGCGGCCACTTCAAAAGAGCGCGCGCTCGGTTGGCGACCTTGTGTTGAGCATTGCCGGGAAGGGGGGGGGGGGGGGGGGGGGGGGGCGGGGGTGGGGCGTTTCTGCTCCTCTCAGCGCCGAGGAACACGACGACGCCTGAGGCATCTATATCGTCGGCGGCCGCACCCTCGCCAGTAGCAAAACGTGGCTTGCCGCGCCAGGACACCGCGGACGAGGTAGGGGAGCTGAAGAACGAAATTCATGCTTTCGCATTCCCAACTCATGAAAAAGTGCCTAGGTGTCCTCGGACTTTTATCTCAGCAACCAAGCAGACTCACTTATAGGCAGCACTCAGGGTCGCCAGAAAAAAAATGAAAATCATTTTTTACGTAAAGCGGTCATGAAACGATATCGGGTTGGGATGTTCATGACTTTACAGAGGCGTACTGGTCCTAGTCTGGCCCAAGTATACTCGCGCGGACAGCCATCGTATCAGAAAATGGTTAGTCGCGGTGAAATTGCGGGGATAAAAGGGGACAATTTCTTTCAATCTTGCCTTCGCAAAGCTCGATGACGTTATTGTGGGATCGAAACCACATGCCTGACGACAGTCGAGAGCGGCTCATGGATTGGACATGAGAACTGTGTGAGCACTGATCTTCGGCTCGTAACAACGAATGTATCGGGAGACATTGGGGTAGCGGCTCGTGTCGAACCACTGGGGCGTGAGAATCGTGGAACTATAACAATGCCTAGAGCTCAACACGCGTTTTCTACTTGACCAACCTCAGCGCGTGGCCATGATTAACGTTGGCGCCATAGGATAGGCACCAGGCCACGTGACCGCTTGTCCCGGCTCCGATTTGAGCCAGGACAAGCGGCCATTGTTTAGAAATTTATTTGCCGACCGCCATTGCTTAAAAATATTAAAAAAGGAAAAAAAAACTATGGCAAGTTTATTTGGTTAGTAACGTAAGGGAGTGACTCCGAGTAGTATTTAGCGAAAGCAGAAAAATCGTTTCCTGGCCCCTTTAATTGACAGGAAATTATTCATGACTCTATGATCATTATAAACTGTTTCTTTCTACCTTAATTGCAGGTGTAGGTGGTTTTATGAATTGTAAATGCATTTATGACGTCTGATTGGTCCCGCGGATATAATAATAAGGTTTTTTCATCAAGTAATTCAGAAAAACGTCTTAGTCTTTGTCAGATATTTTAGAATAGATTGGTTTAGGTCTCAAATAACTAAATTATCAGACTTTCGTACGCCATTTATAGTCAAACTTGGTAGACAAAACGCGTTTTTTTCACATTTTCATTTTCTAAAGATTAGGTTTTAACGAACATCCAAGTTTGTCCTGTCAGCATACTATGCATGTGCATGGTTTTTTATATTTTTTTAGCTTGCCATATATTTTTAGAAAACGCCATGAAAGCTACTTTTATGAGGTTTGTGCTGGTGAGTTATACGGTCAAGGGGGCAGAGCTCAGGGAGCTAATTGTAACAATCAGTTGGCTAATTAAATGCAAATGGTAACTAACTTTTTAATTAAGGAAAATAGACATATAGTTTCATTTAGAAACTTTCTGAGCGTCGTCGAAAACCACCAAATCAACTCCTTTTAGAAATAGATAACGAAGGGGTAGCATTTTACGGCGTTCCGTAAAAAACGCTCTATTAGGACACGCTTCTAGGTTTCGGTTTCTTATCGGAACGCATATCTGCGCCCGCGGTCCTGCTCCCCATTGACTGAGACGCGCAACACACGTGCGAACTATTTCTCTCCATCCTAGGAGGGATGCGAGAGAACGGCTTCGCGCCGCGACAACACCACCTTGACAAGCAGAAGACCTCCGCACCGTCATCCCAGTCAGATCAATGGAGGCGTGAGATTGGGCACGAGTGCTGCGTCAGTGTTCGGCCGGGGCTCGTGTTCAATCAGCGCGTCGAAGGTCGGACTCGGGCCCAATAGCCGAGTTAGCGCGATCTGACTCTGATGACGCTTTATGAAGGGAGAGGGGCGATGCGGAGGCTTTGATTATTCGAAGTGGTGTTGGCCGCGACCGCCAGCCGGGAAGCAGGACCGCGGGCGCAAAGATGCGTTCCGATAAGAAACCGAAATCTAGAAGCGCGTTCAAACTGCGTGTTTATTCAGGACGCCGTAAAATGCTGCCCTTTATTATATCTTCCTAAAACAAAGTTTTTTTGGTGGTTTTCGATGATGCTTAGCAAGTTTCTAACGGGAACTACGTGTCTATTTTCACTAATTAAAAAGTTAACTAACAAATTATACATAATTAACCAACTCATCGCCACAATTAGCCCGCGATACTACGTCCCCGTGGGCGTAAAACTCACCTGCACAAATCTCATCAGTGTAGCTTTCACAGATTTTTTAAACAAATCTGTAACCCTCAAAAAGAAACACCTTGCATATTACAGATCAATAACTGAAGCATGGTGCAACATAGCTATTTTGTCCAGTTATACTATAGAACTCTAAATACGTTTTTCTTGTTTATGTACTCTCTGTGAAGAAAGAAGTAACATGTCTGAAACATTTAGTGAACAAATTTTAGAGAACACGACTCACTCGAAAAAAACTTATAAATCTTCCGAATAAAAAAGCAGACCAAGAGAGTTAATTTTGGTGAGACCCGAAAGGAATTATGGGGTTCGGCAATAACCTAATGGCAAACATTACAAAAGAAATGTATGTTCAGAAACGCGTCGCCAAATGTACCAATATCTTACGCGCAACAGAGTAAAGCACGGCATTATCTAGTTATGTTAAATTACTGTAAAAAAAACGCAGTTTTTTTACACCATTTACATGCTGCAAGTGTTTAAAACTTGTGTGGTTTAATGGTACAAACCGATTGTAATCAGTTCTTCAAAAAATAATATTTTCACTATGACTCGCTGGATCTGTGCGTGGCAAAAGAAATAAACTAAGATGCAGCAATGAACACACATTATTGTCGCATTTATTTTGCCATACAATTCGCACTGTAATATTCCGTAATCCCCCCCCCCCCAAAAAAAAAACAAAAAAACAAACAAACAACAACAACAATAACAACAAAAGAATGCGGTAGCAAAGAAGTGTGCGTCCTTTTTTAAGCTCCCATTCGGTCTCAGAAGTTTCACAAAGGAGCATATAACTATGCCAGGGAACTAACCTATAGCTTTGTCTTTTAAGGACATTGCGAACACTTTCAACTCACCTACAATATACTCGGAGCAGCAATCATTATTATTACTTTAATCAGTTTACCCCATGAGAATGGCGAGCGGTACATCGCCTCAATGCGCCTGTCGTGCAGTATCATTGACAAACACGCCGTCCAACCGTTTTGTAACTGAGACCGCACGACTGTTGGAGGACAATACCGATCGTAATCTTTATTCATAAGACTGATTAAAGAAATACATATACATTTTTTTGAAAGATAATTGCACTGAAGCATATTATTTGCAGTTATTTTTCTTGAGGACCCGCATGGGGTATTACACAGGGGGAGGGGGCATATATATAAGCATATAAATATATTCATATGAAAAAATGAACACAACATTAACGCGATACTAATTCACTGTAATAAAATTTGAGGGGTTAGAAAGGAAGAGGGCAGTAGCTGCCACAAACAAAGTGTTATTTATAAAAGCATAGTTGTCAGGTAGTGCATACTGGTCTTTGATTGCCAATGTTAACGTAGAGGTTTGATAAGAGACTGTGGACGAAGAAATTTTACTTCATTTAGAAGAACGATCAAGATGAGGAAAAATACAGTGAGAAAGTGATCACAAAAATTGTCTGATATGGAGTTTCGGTTAGAAGATTCGATGGAAGAGAGATGCGGGGACTTACGACAGAGTGCTAATATCTCTTTAGACAGCGCTAAATTGTATTTCATCAATAAACTAAAAATAATTTATCCACGGTAGGGTATTTGGTTGTCCTCCAATAGCATGCGAGAAAAGACAGGGGTCTCCCAGCCGAAGCTCCTAACGATTCGTCCCGGAGAGAAAACAAAAAACGTCCTTGAGACCACGCTTCCACAAACGAGACGAAAAGCTTTAGCCACAGAGTGAAAGCCGCATCGACGAAGCCCAAAAAGAAAAATCTATCCGGGATGAAGGAGGTCTAAGAACCGCGGGTGGCGATCGCGGACCAGCGAATTGGAAAGAAAAGGAAGGACCTTTCAGCGTCCCCCTTTCTGTTTTCCACTCGAGCAGCTCCCGTAAAGGGGAACATCTCGAGTTTGCCGCCGCCAATCGTCAACAATTATCAACAAATAGGTATTATCACATCCTTCGCAGCGTCTTCCACTAGAAGTCTCAGCTCCGACTCGGGGAGGCCCCTGTTCCATCACCTGCGTCTACTCCGATACGCTCACCGTATACCGTTGGGGAGACAGACGCCTGTGAGAGTTGGGTCTGCTTACTCTGAGGCATAGAGTTTTTGCCGTGCACTTTTTTTGTTATTCTTGTGCCCCGTGGACACCTGTTTTATACAATGCGTGCTATCGCCGCTTTGAAGATAAAGAGAGCGCGCGGCATTCATTTATTTATTGACTGCACTGCCTCCGGTATCTACAGTTGCTCGGGATCTAGTAAAGAATATATCTACGGCACGAGACCCACACATATGCTCTTCTCATTTTCGACGGAAAGATGCATGAATCTCTAGTTTCGCCCGACGGCTTTGCTCGAAGTTCCCGAGGGTTTCGGTTTTTCTTTCCACGCGAGCCCGCTTTCAGCAATTACAGCTTTTTTTTTTTTCCCACGTTGTGACGCCAGTGTGCGTTAGAATATAAAAAAAAAAGTTGCAATCGAGCCCAGGTTTTGGAACGATATTGTGAGCCGACGCGTCTTCAAAAATATCAAATTACATCTGTAATATTCATACGGGCTTTTGTTCCGGAATAACGTTCTGTGCTTGCGTGTTTTTGAGCTTCAAAAGAGTGCCGATAATTGTATATAGAAACGTTGATGGTTCAGAGATAACCTAGTGTATCTTCGTTTATAAATGACACAGAAGGTAGCGTCGAGTTGAGTTTGTAACGCATCAACACCAGGCGTCTTCATCAACGTTGATGAAGACGCGTTGATTTTAATGAGGCGTTAATTTTAATAAACTAGACACGAAAACCGTGTCGTGGAGTAAAGCTCGTAAGTTTACTTTTTTATTCAAAAATTACTGGCGTTTGAGATTCCTAATATGCATCGCGTCATTGGCATCCCTGTCGCATTTTCTATTCCGGAACAAGCTTTGGCTTCGAAAGACTCAGACACAAGGTACCCTTTCTCCTAAGTGATCTTAGTTTTGAATGATTTATAAACTTCAATGTGTTTGTTTTCTTTTTCACACTTGTACATGTATATGTATATATGTATGTCTTGTTTTGTAAACGCAAACTACCTGTTCTTAAAAAAAAAAAACATACTTTTTTATATGTTTGCTTTTGGTATGTGCATATGTATATGCATATTTATTTTTAAACCTCCTCCGCTCTAGCATGGTGGGGTGTTGGAACCTGTCAAGCTGCAAAAATGCAACTTTTGTTTTTCAAAGCTCTTGTCACAAATGTACAGTTAGTGGCAAACAAAGTGGTTTGATTTGATTGATTTGATTTGATTTGATTTGATTTTATAGCTGTAGAATGACGATGAGTAGAGTGGCTTAGAATAAACACAATATACTCTTCGAAATCTGGTGGAGGCGCGCACAACACTTGAGCTTAACGGGTTAGAACATGTTGTGCGCTGATTATTTCGTGAATTTGGTTGCAACGCAGATTTCCTCAACAGAAAACGTACTAATAGTTTTATATTTACATGCTCGCCATAATAAATTTGAAGGCCTGTCCTCCATTTTTTTTTTTTCGTGCAATATTGTTATTTTTTAAATTGATCGTTACTTTGTTGCCGAAAGAATGTCAGCGGCCGGAGTGCACACGGCCACGTTTATTGAACTCGTTATATTAATCACTAAAGAGTGAGACGTCATGCCTGATCTCCGTTGACTACACCTGCTGTTGCTAGTGTTATGGTACGACGTTGCCTAGCGTGCGATGGTAGCGTCGCTCACTGTATGTTAAGTGAATTGCCAAGTCGAGTTTTCGCTAATACATAAATTGTTGTTATGTGAGGGATATCTGGAAAATATTTATGTGATATGCGTGAACAAATTAAATCCTCCAAAAATCGTCTCGTCCAGAGAGCGGAGAGCCTCCTTGGTAGCTTCCGCACCAAGCGCCAGTCAATGAATCTCCATTTAGCGGGTTGGAACCCCGGCCGAGGTGCTCTCAATCTGACGCAGGCTTGTTGCGGAGATAGCGCCATGTAACCGAGCATTTGGTGGTACAGGAAAAGACAAGCAGCAGGTTCAAATTACTCATTGTCCCTTCTTTTGGGCGTGAGAGATGCTCTTTGTTGGTGAGTCTCTTAAACACAAAATTCATTTTGTGTGCGCGTGATAACGTGAGCTGGTGAAATTGAAGATTCCTTCTTGTTTTATTTTTTATAAGAAGCGTAGCTGGTACCTGCGTTAACTGTGTTTTGGGCAATTTCCTGGCGCAACAAAATATTTGTTATGAAACTCTACAAAAGCGTATTTGGTTCGCTGAATATTCGACAGGCGCAGCAACTCCAATTAGAGTTTAACAATGACACTCGTGTGTTAGTGCACAACGTTCAGAGCATACTACTCTTACACGCTTACTCCGGCAACAACTAACGTTAGGCCTACAATGAAATTGTTCACGACAAACACTTTCCTTTGCCATTAGATAAAAATTCGTCTCTGTGTAGCCGCTACAGTAAAATACTGAAACGATTTTATGCTACTTTCAGGAGTCCAGACAGCGTGTGGATGCGTGGCATTTATGTTTCGTAACATATCATTGTCAATACAAACTACCTATCACGTTGATAATTTGATGCCTATGTCTCGTGTAATCTTTAAGAAATGTTAAGCCTTAAAAGGCCTTAGTTGTGATGAGCTCAATATTCGTGCGACTAGAGTAGCTCTTTGTAATACATAGCAGGCGGTCGAGACGCCACGTCAATTTCAACGTGTTATGTAAAGCCTAGAATTAGATGATAGTAGGCGTCGAAAAATTGGCTTTATACTTTGAAGACACGCGGCATTTACCTAGTTACGGGTGTATACTGACGTGAGCATAATCGTTTTTGACTAAACCGTAAAAATAAAAAAAAACAATAACCATAACCAAAACAACGCAAGAAACGCTGGGATGTTTTTGTGACTGTCGCACGAAAGCATACTGGAATAAAAAAAAAAAACTGAAACGGTACGGCCATCCTCTTTAAATGGGGGCACGTCAGTTCAGAAACCCGCAAGGACACGCGTAAAAACGCAAATAGGAAAACACATTGCAAGGTGTGCACACGAGCGCAGTAGCAGATAAACATTTAGGAGAGTCGGTGTTTCGACAGGCATTTCAGAACAATCTGGCAACTGTTTTCCCAGGAGGGGGAGTGGGCCCGCGTGCCGGTTTTTACAGGTTATGGCGGATTTGGACGCGGTTTGGCGATGCTCATTGTTCACTTTTCTCGCACCGCAGACGACGTGGAACTGTTGTTTTTTCGGCGTACATTAGGTTTAGATGGCACTGGGCAGGGAAAGTTCGTAATCACGTAAAATCTTTGTCTCCTTCCGTTAAACGGTGAATCCTGAAAAAATAACGTAATTAAAGGTGTACCGTGCACGTTCCAGGACAATGAGGCGTGATATGGGACGTGTAATGCGGGTATTTTAGTCCATTTTGCATAATTGAAGAGCCATAACTGGGAACCAGACAGGTACGTTTATTTAGTATGGACCCCGATGCGTTTTGCTGCTGGATCGAAGTATATTTATTGAATCGTCGCTCACTTATTAGTTTTTTTCTCAATAATGAATGTATTTGTTCTTTTAGTACTTCCCAGTAAATAGGACGTCCCGGAAGTTTTGAAAGACCTAAAATTACTTGTCAAGTCATTTTCGATATTCCCGTGAGTTTAACGAAGCACTCAAGCATTGACTTTACATTTCTCGCTAAATTATCTTCGCCATCATGATCACCCCTTCAATTTAGTAAATTATGAAAGGGCGACATATTACCCAAATGTTTCATTTACTTGTATTAACAGTATTTAAACTCTTAAGCTAGACAACTAATTAGTATCTAAGCAATTAAGCTAGCTGGATAATTATTAATTTACTATTTAAGTTAATTTGTATGGGTCCACTTTAGCAGTCTATGTTGCTCACTCCGCGCCTCTTGTGGTATTTTAATGCACCCAATCTAATAACCTGGCTGTAAATTTATCTGTCATTTTAGTCATGTTTATGTCTTTTTATGTAAGCAATATTGATTCATTGATTCATTGTTAGGTATTGCACGTCTTTTAATCACTGAGTGTGTGCGGTGTTTGATACTTCCAGGGCTTGTTATTCTCAAGAGCATTTCTTTTCGTTTTATATCTCAGAAGCGTTTTAGTACGGGCGCTGGGACGCTGAGTTAGAAAGAGCCTTGGTTGCGAGAGTCCGCGTGAATAACAAAACATTCCTCGCAGCTACGCTATTGGGTTCCCTGATAAAAGTGCGCCCAACGTGTCAAAGAAGCAGTAAAAGACTGCAGGCATTTCTCTACTATGTTGCGTTCCATTTAATTCAACTACAGCGAAAAGTAAGGTATTTTTTGTTACACATCGACTAGCGGTGCACGAAGTGTTGTAACAAACATTTTTTTTTGTTGCAAATCTGATGTTACGCTAATTACTATACTAAGACCTCATCCACAACGTGCGCCTTTAACCTAGCCCAAACAATAACGTGCGGTGCATGTCGTCCAAATCAAAGGCTCAAATAGCAGCGTCACAATGCACTTTTGAATCCGTTCGATTCTTCCCCGGTAAATTAGAAAAAAAAAAAGCGAGCCGTTCCGACAAAACGGGCGCTAACATGGAAACACAGAGGACATACACAACAGGAGCGTATAGAAAGAACGAGCAAAGGACGGATCAACATTGGCACTGACGCGCACCATTGTCACACGGCCCGGCTATTCCGCCGGAAGGCTTCTTCGTGATTCTCCCGAAAACAACATCGGCCGAACTTCGCTCGTTCTCGCCGTTAACGCTTCTTTTTTCGGTGTCGCTCAGCTTCCTCCCGCTGCCAAACTTATTTTTGTATTTCTGTCGCCATTTATGTTTTACTATCGCCATAGTCTTACACAGACAACTATCCATTCTGTCACTCGAATAGCGTGCGACGAGGGAAGGGTTGCTTTAAAGCGAAACGCAAACAGTGTTCCGCCTTTCGGTCGCTAACACTCGGCGAGGCCCGACACGCCATTCTTGTATGGAGCCGTCATCGAATACAGGAATAAAACAGAACAGAAGAATCGAAATCTAAAAATGTTCAGTCCTGACGCGTAGCGTCTCTGTGCAGCGTTCCCGCTGAGTTCTCATAATGCGGGTCTCTCTTCGCGCGATTTCGAAACGCGTGTGGGAGCTTTGATTCTGCCCACCCTTTCTAGTTGTAGGACTCCGAATTGAACAAATGTTTTTGTGTTTCTTGATAGTGTTTGTTGTTGTGTTTTCGGCACCTCGTCGCGTATGCAGATGATCACTGAACTGGGTTGCTTTTGTTTTGTTCATCCAAAGTGCTCGATGCATAAGACAGTTACCGGGAATGGCTGTAGTCGGCGAAGAATTCCGTTATCTCCTGAAACAGTTTTGTTTGTTTTCGGTAGTGTAAGCGCATGTGTACTTTTCCCTCGAATGCGTCGGGAAGTGTTTAAAGACAGGGAAAGCGAGAACCTATGGATTTTCATATGTGAAGTGTTTCGGATAATCTAAAATTGCATCTCAAAATTATATCAATATTCCCAGTCGGCGTCATATTCGTCAATCAGCAGTAATCTCCTCTCTCGCAAAAATATGGGAGCATATACTCAATCGTGTCAATTCAGAAGGCGAATGTTAACGTGCCACAACATCAATGAGAATGGTGGTTTAATTGAAAACTAAATTGGATGCACTTTTATTTACACACTACCTACTTCGCCACAGGGGCATTATTGTAGGGGGTACATGGTACAGCAACGTACAACGATTATACGTCACATTGAATCAAACATGTTCATAAAAAGTAATACTATTGATTGAAAGAAGTGCAATAAGACTGTTACAAAACTGTCACACAAAATTGGAACAAAACAGTACAAAACAAAAACTACAGCATGCCACTATTAAAGTATATCTAATAATGAGGAGGGAAAGATAGCATCCGAAGTCTCAGTGACCACGTGCTGCGGAAGACTGTTCCAATCACTAATTGATTATGGGAAATATGAGTTCTTAAACAATTCAGTTCTTCACCTAATATTCTTTATTTTTAGCGGGTGGTCCACTCTTGAGGAAAGGTAATCAGGACTATGTAAGTAGTTGTCCTTCACAATACCTGTTTGTCCTAAGTAAATATTTCTGAAAAGTTTCATTCTAAGATATTTTTTTCAGCGAAAGCAGAGATTTTTACTCCAGTTGTTTCTTTAAATCTGTTATGCTTGAGCAAAATTCATAATCATTTGCCACAAAACGGGCTGCTCTATTTTGCACGCGCTCTAGTTTCGATATTAAATTTACGTAATACGGGTCCCACGCTGGACAAGCATACTCTAAGATTGGCCTAACATTATCTACGTATAACCGCTCCTTAATATTTGTTGGGGCCATTTTGAAATTCCGTTTGTTACAATTTAAAACCCGGTTTGCCTTTGATGTTATTGCGTCGACGTGCTTAGTCCAGGAAAGAGCGCTGCTAAGATAAACCCCTAGATATTTGACATCAGCAACCTCCTGAAGGGCAACACCGCTCAACTGATATTTCAATAGATATGGCTGCTTTTTTTGGTGAACCTAACATAATTGCATTTATTGATATTAAGAAACATTTGCCATTTATCATACCAGGTCATCACTTTTTCAATGTCTGACTGAAGTAGAAGGGAATCATCCTCACATTTAACCTGTCTATAGATTACACAATCATCTGCATATAATCGTACACTGCATGTTAGGTTTTGTGCTATGTCCTTGATATATATCAAAAAGATAAGTGGCCCAAGTACAGACCCCTGTGGGACACCCGAGGTTACATCTCTATATAGAAAATTTTAACCGCCAACGACTGCGTATTGTTTACGATTTAACAATTTAACAAATAATCCTTTATCCAACCAAAAAGATGGTCGGGAAGGAAGCACAAGAACGACAACTTGAACATTAGAAGTGAATGTGGCACTTTATCAAATGCTTTTTGAACATCTAGGAGCAAGCCGTCAACCTGAACATTTTTATCTAGTGAAAGTGAAAGGTCATGTAAAAACTCAGTGAGCTGCGTAGTGCACGATAAACCAGCCCGAAAACCGTCCTGAGACTTGGGAAAAAGGTATTGGACTCAAGGTGGTTAACCATATTTGAATATATAATATGTTAAAGTAATTTGGAACAAACGCAAGTTAAGGAGATGGGTCTGTAAGTAGAAACTAGGCTTTTTTAGCCTGACTAATGGATGGGCACAGCATTTGCCGGTTTCCCCTCCAATGGTAGCCTGCTAGTAAAGAGCAATTTGTTGAAACGAATAGCTAGAAAAGGTGAAAATATTCCACCAATGTGATTGTTTTAGATTATGCTCACTCCCTTTTCTTCTTTTGTTCTTCTTTTTGTTCCGTCTTGCTTTGTCGTGCAGACTCAATAGTTTGACTGTTCGGAAAAACCGGTATTTTGTTTCGTTCTGTTTGTATTACTATATTCTTGAACTTTGCTTCTGTCTACTAGTAATATTACGTAAATGCCGGTTGAGCGCCAGGTACCGCACACAAGCAAGCCAGTGCGTATGCGGACTGGGGCACCTTAAGTTTTTAAAATGTCTGTCTTTTTTTTTCTTCCACCTGAATAAACTTTCACTTCACTTCACCACGAGTGGGGTGGGACGCTGTTTTTCCTTATCATGTGCAAAGTTAATTAATGGAAGTCAAATCTCCGGTAATTCGTTAGCACTGTAAGACCGCGTGTGTACTTCCACCGAAAATATACGCTAAAACGTTCAACCCGTTTTGTTTTGTTGTTGATTTTTTTTGCGTCTGCAATTTTTAAATGTTTTAAGCGGGCATGGCAGCATATCACGGGGCACGACGGATAAATGATTATTCTTGATCACGCGGATTACGCAGTTGTTGATGACATCGGCCGGTTGTCTTCCGACACGCTGTCAGTACCCGTCCATAGAAGTGCAGCGTCAAGATATTGAATAAGCATTCACCTACCAGCATGATACAGCAGGAACCCGTGGCTTCGAGACGTCAACAGCGTTCCCGATACCAGTGACATCCCCTACAATACCTGCGCTCCGCCTGGATGTTTCCACCCGGCATGGTAACATATCAAGGAGCTTGACGTTTAACTGGTTATTCTTGATCACGCAGGTTAGTAGCAAAATATTCAATATGAGCATAAAGTTAACTATATTTGTTCTACTGTGCTGCTATGTCCCAGTACTGTTCTTTGCATCATTGCAGTGTGTGTCCATTTACTCAAGTTATTGCCATTGACCGGAGACGTGGAGCCGGACCCCGTCCCTGATAAAACTGATAAAGCTACTAAATATGATACATTTGATTCTCAGAATCCTATACAACCGATTTTAAAAAAGTCGAAAGGACGCTGCGGGAAACGTGAAAAATATGAAAGGAACAACAAGGTCTTAAGGAAATGTTTGAAGGTGAGAAGGAGCGATTACCTGTTATCGAAAGAACCATTGACGAGGTTAGGAGCGCAGAAAAGTCTCTTGAGATTTATGGGGCCATGTTTGCTGAGTTAACTAGCTCTGCTTCTGACTTCACAGCAGATGTTTCTCAAATGGAAAAGAAGCTTGACGACTTTGAAAACTGTAGTCTTCTAAACAATGTAGTTATTTTTGGCATACCTGTAGGTCATCGGGAGAACATTGTCCAGCCGAAACAGAAAGTTCACTGTGATATTTTTGTCCTCAAAGTGAAAGTGCCCGTCACCACCATTGAAAAGATCCACCGGCTTGGTTATAACAAAGGAAACCGACCGAGGTCTGTGATCTTGAATGGTAGCGATTATAACCAAAGCACCTACCTATTTAGGAATTTATTTATTTATTTTGAAGATACTGCCGGCCAAATTTTGAAGGTAAAGGCAGGCTTAGGCAGAACAATAAAAAAAGACAGCAAATCAAATATTGTTAGGCTGATGCTATCGGCAACAGAAAGTACAAGACAATACAAAAAAAAGTAAAGGCGTTTATGATTCTCTGTAATGCCGAATTACAGCGCAGCTCTTGAGGAGGAGGAGGGGTGGGTACGGAGGGGAGGGTCACGTGTGACGTCACAAGACATCACGAGAGTAAAATGTTCCCACTAAATTTGGCGGAACATTTTCCCGCTAAATTTAGCGAGAACTTTGCCGCTAAACTTAGTGGGAAACTTTTACCCTCGTGAAGTAACATGTGACGTGACGTCTGACGTCACACGTGACGTCACGAGGGTAAATATTCCCGCTATATTTAGCGGAACAGTTTCCCGCCAAATATAGGGGGAAAGTTTGCCCTCGTGACGTCACAGGAGACGTCACGTGTGAGGTCATTACGGGAAACGTCCCGTAATGCGACGAGCGGTTACGCCGACGGCGACGGCGACGGCGACGCTGCTCAAGCCGGAAACGGGCGCCTAAGAGCTGCGCTCTAATAACAAAACACATAAAAAATTTATGAAGGTTGGGGCAGCAAGTGAGGCCTGGCTTGAGATGGTCGTGCGCGACACTAACACGGCGTAGTCTTCCTCTTTCTAACAGTATTCTCTGCGACGAAAACGGCCGACCCGGCAGGTGAATATGAAGACATCACACACACACACGTAGAAGAAGGGGCAGCTACCGTCAGCGGGGGTGTGGATGAAGATGAAGAGTTTGTTGGACTTCGGTCTCTATCCGCAGCGTCACAGACCTCTGCACCAGCCATAGCTACACGACAGCACGGTCCGGGCTGGGGGACTCGCATGAAGAAGCGTCAGAACGTGTGGGGCTAGGGACAGGGTGGGGGATCGCCGGTCTGCTTCGTCTGTTTCGGCTCGTCATAGCATCTGGGCGGGGGTTGAGTGACGGAGCCATGGGTTGGTGACAGGTCTGCTGCTGCGGATGACTGCCACTACGAAGCGATGGCTGGGTGATAATGGCGACGATGGTCAATGCAGGGGATGACGATGGCTCCGCACCTTCGTCATACTGTTTAGATGATGCTGTCGGCAGCAAAATGAACCGGACGGTACAAATATGATAGAACAGAGAAATAACTTATGAAGGTCGGGCCAGCATGTGGGACCTGGCGCGAGATCGTCATGGGCGCCACTGCCCCGTCGTCGTCTTCCCCTTTATAACAATATATACACAACAACACTCAGTAAGACCAGTAAGCATTTTAGTCCTTGGAGTCTATACTAATGAAGAAAAGGTCATCAATTGCATTAGAAAATGTCTTAAAAAAGACAGTGCCCGTCCCGATGCGCGGCAACTAGTTCGACTCGCCAACGGTACGCGGAAAAAAGGAATATTTAAAAACGGCTTTCCTTCAATGAAACTCAAGAATCTGTTTCTCATTTTTTGTCGTTTATCACGGCTCATTTTGTACTGAAGGTAGTCATCAAATTGAAAAAAAGTTTGGTTATGCATTATGCAGTGTAAACATTTTAGGGGCTTTACTTTCCTGATGACAACTCAGGCAGTCCAGGCGCAGCATAAAGCGGTGAAATATGTGATTATTTGCCATATAAAATAAAAATAAACTTAAGACAACTTTTTGAACCCACTACAGCTGGCTTATATACGATTGTGAATGAGGGTCCCATAAGATGTCGGCATATTCTAGTAAAAGACGGATTTGAGATTTATATGCCGTTAGCTTCGTTTCAGCAGTGCAGTTTTTCATAGTTCTTCGCAGCGAAAACAGTTTTCTATACGCTTTGGCAATAACCTGTTCAAGGTGAAATGTCCAGCTTAAGTGAGAAGTAACTGTAACGTCTAGATACTGCTAAAGCTTTGGAGTTGATAGTGTGTGTGTGTGTGTGGGGGGGGGGGGGGGGGCGAGCGGTACCTCCTTTAACAACATTTTCATTGCCACGAATTTCTTAAAGTTCAAGCTCATTTGCCACTTAATACACAACAAAAAAGTATTTGACAACTATCATGTGAATCTTTTTTTTATTAGAAACGCAAGCTATTCTGGCAAACAGTATACAGTCATCTGCGAACAATCTACACTGTCTCGAGGGTTTATCTACCATGAGACCTTTGATAAAGATTTAACAAGATTAGTTAAAAAGAATAAGCCAGAATGCTGACAAACAAAAAGGTTCCAGAGTTTTTCGCACTGACGACAACTCGAAGCAATTATGCCTACTTCGAAAACCCTTGTGAGATAGTGCACCCACTAACAGGGACAGGAGTGACGAGGCAACCATCATATACAAACAAATTAAAAACAACAATCTGACTAATGCGTGGGACATGAAAAATTATAACAGAATCTGTATTTCTAGGCAAGAACGTTCCCGACAGTTCGATGACTATTGCCTTGTCACCGTGACACGTTTTGCCTTGTTCGCAAAATTTGAAATTTATAAACGTCAATTCCAGAAGCCTCGCTAATAAAATCATTGATCCTTTTCACCGTCGTATAACATTGTTCGGAATAACCAGATATAGCGTGGTGAGGGTGTTGCTGTTATATTTAAAAATTCCTTGGATTTTGTTGCCATTGAATTTTTATGGCTAAGGCTTACCGGGTTTACTCCGTCCATCGTCCTCGGCCTTGTTTATCGTCCGCCAAATGCTTGTTTGCCCGTTCTTAAATTTCTAGCCGATTTTGTTTACAAAATTAGATAAAAGCATCCGGTTCTTCCTATAGCTGGTAAATCTAACTTACCATTTTTTTATTGGGATTTCTTACGTAGTCCTATTGATTTCCCTAATTCATCCTTGCTAGTTGATTTGGCTTTCGATAACAACAAACTTCAAATTGTTAGTAGCCCAACACGACTCACTACGTCTTTCACATCCAAACTTGACCTTGTGTTCTTATCGGACATTTTGTGGCACGTAACTAATTGCGCTATGTGGCGGATGAAATATCTGATATTAAAATGTTTTTTGTTGAGGTCTCAATTTGCGGACTTCACTTGCATTCCGTGCAACAATGAGTTCCAAGAATTTGGTTAACGTTATTGAAGCAGAAGACGACTCAGTAATTGACGCGCTTGAGTTTTAGTATGATACATTTTGAAACCTGTTTTCTTGTGGATGTTTTATTGACCTCCTTTGGCCTTTCTTTTTTTTTATAAAAACTATGATCGAATGGTTAGGTAAGCTTGTTCGAATGAGTGCCACATTTGCTCAAAATCATAATATATGAAAAACTCGCGATATCCTGAATCTAAAATAAAATCAATCGTGTTAGGAAGCGCAAGAAGTCTTTCAATATCACTGAAAAGCAAACAAATCTCGATTATTAATCTTGCGAAATTTAAATTTAACTATGTCATTGTGCGCACGTTTCTTAAAGGAATACCATATAAATCTTGGAGGGCCGTGTCACCGGCTCTGTAAAATATTTCCAGTATTTGAGCGTTTATTTGAAGATGATTGTGTCAACGCATAAGGTTTTAATTAATATTTTGTGTCAGATTTTACTATCGAACGGCATCATACCTTCTTTAGGTTGAATAGATATGAATGTAAGATATTAGCTGTGCCCTTTGTAATGGGCGGTAGCTTGCGTTACCTAGTCTAAGAAAATGCACCCCCCCCCCCCCCCCCCTTAAACACCCAATTTCGTTCCATCTACATTCCTGCAACTATCCCCGGGCCGGGGAAAATAAACACCAGGCTGGCCTTTGGGGGATGAAGCAAATATAAATTAAATCGATTGGCGACTCCCCCCGGCAAGGGAGTCACCATTTTTCTTCTGGTCAACCTTGTTGGGGCTCTTTCCACACCGAGACTCACTGAGAGATGGCTATTTAACCAATCAGTGTTACCTGATATTTTCGTATCTTCTGAAAGATTATTTTCAGCCTTGCTTAATTCTACAACACAGATAACCACTGATGATGGCATTCTAATTAAGTTCCTAGTTCACTACGCGAAATGCTGCTGAAAGTATTTCTAACTTATATACAAGAAATGATTGACAGAGTGCCTTATTCCTGTTGAGGGGTCGCCAAGGTCATTCCTATTCACAAATCTGGATCTCAACTGCTGCCTGTAAAGTATCGACCAGTCTTGCTACTCCCTTACTTCTCAAACGTTTAGAACACATTGTTTTAAGCACATGGCGAGCTGTTTAGAGAATCAAACGTTTTTACTTTGAGCTAACATGTTTTTTTCCCATGGCCATTTCACCATGAAACAATTACTTGAAACCGTTCATTATTTTACTAAATCTTAAGTCGTTTCAAATAGGTTGATGAAATTTTCCTTGATCTCGCTAAGGTGTTCTACAAATGCCACATAGTAAATCTCTTCTGAAACCTAAATCAATCATGTAAAATTATAGCATCTTCTGCTGTCTTGAAAACTCCCTGCATGTATAAAAACTATTCGTATAGGTGAACTCTAGGGGATCCTCACTATTTCCTATGCTATCGGGCGTTTCACAACGGCCAGTCCTCGGGCCATTAGTTTTCTAAATTTGTATGAATGACGTAACTGCCCCCTTTCTCGTGCGAGCACGTTTGTTTGAAGACGATGCAGTTCTATTCACTGAGACCAATAAAGATGGCGACCATATATTACTCAAAAAGTGCTTATCTAAAATATTGCCGCGCGCAGTGCCGGGAAAGCAACGCTCGGTCACGGAGCTCTAGAAAGTTCTCGTTTATTCTTGTTCCGGACGTAACTTCTATCGTTTATTCCTGCTTTCTTGTTCTAGAAAGTGCGTGTTCATTCACGCCTCGAGCACGCGACGCTCGAGCCTTCTTTGCCGAATCTTCGAGATAGTGACGCACTCTAGAAAAGAGGCCGCCCGCAACCTTGTCGAGTCAATTTCACCTCAGCGTTCGATTCTGCTGTCTCGCCGACTTCGACGCCCGCGACGCTCTGTTGTTATCTTTTTTTTTCTTTCTATTTTTTGGGCACAAGTTCGCCTCATTAAACGTTTAGTTTGCTTCAGTTTTCGTCGCCTCATCTCTTGTCAACTGTGGCATTCTGGTGGAGCTGTTGGGTAATCGTTCAGCGACAAGAAGGGGCAAAGAGGGTAATCGCTTACGCAAGCCGGGCGCTGTCTAAGGCAGGACAAAATTATTCAACGATCGACAAAGAATGTCTTGCTGTCGTCTGGGCGATAACCAAGTTCGGTTGATACTTGTACAAGATCCCGTTCCGCGTGGTCACGGGCCACAACGCCCTCTGCTGGCTCGCAAACCTCAAGGATCGGTCAGGACGCCTCGCCCGCTGGAGTCTTCGACGCAAGAATCCGACGTAACCATTGTGCATAAGTCCGGCCGCAAGCATAATGACGCTGACTGTTTGTCTAGGGCTCCAGTCGAACCTCCCATTCCCGGCGCCGACGACAATAACGACGAATGTTTCCTAGGTGCCGTAGACACCGACCAGATGGCAAGACTCCAACGAGACGATCCTGAGCTGCGCGCCCTGGTTGAGTTTCTAGAAGGACGAAGAAGTACCGTTCCTCGTGTCTTTTCACGAGCCCTGCCGACCTTCACTATTCCACGAGGTTTACTTTATAAGAAGAATTTCGGAACCAGTAATTCGCCGTGGCTTCTGGTAGTCCCTATCAGCCTTCGAGAAGAGATCTTTCAAGCCTGCCATGACGACCCGACTTCAGAACACCTCGGTTACAGCCGGACACTAGCCCGAATACATGAAAAACACTACTGGCCCAAGCTTCCGAAGACCGTCCATCTCTACACACGATCGTGCGATGAGTGCCAGCGACGCGAGAAACCGCCGTTAAAGCCAGCAAGTCTCCTTCAGCCGATTACCCCGCCAACCAAGCCCTTCCAGCAAATTGGGATGGAATTGCTGGGTCCTTTTCCACCGTCGACGATGGAGAACCGCTGGATAATCGTCGCAACAGATTATGTTACTCGTTACGCCGAGACGAAAGCCCTTCAATCGGGGACTGCTGTCGAAGTCGCCAAGTTTTTCATCGAATCCATCGTCTTCCGGCATGGCGCCCCGAAGTCTTGATCACAGACCGAGTGTCATCGTCCATGGCACAGTTGACCCAAGAGATCCTTCGTCTAAGCCACACAGACCACCGTCAGATAACTGCATACCATCCGCAGACAAACGGGTTGACGGAGCGGCTCAACAAGACCATCGCCGACATGATCTCCATGTACGTCGACGTGGAGCACAAGACATGAGACGAGGTATTGCCGTACGTTACATTTGCCTACAATACGGCCGTACAAGAGACCACAGGAGTGACGCCCTTCCAGCTGGTGTATCGCCGGAAGGTGATCACTATGCTAGATTTCATGTTGCCGCACAAGCCAGTTGACGACGGGAGCGGTGACGCCCAGGTGGTTGCTCAACGGGCAGAAGAAGTCCGCCAGCTAGCCAGAGTACGAATTCAAAACCAGCAACATGTCGACGCCGGCCGATACAATCTTCGCCGGCGTGACGTCAACTTCCAGCCTGGAGACAGAGTATGGGTCGGGACACCAATTCGGCGACGTGGGCTCAGCGAGAAGCTTCTCAAGCGCCACTTTGGACCCTACAATGTTCTTCGCCGTCTCGGGGACTTAATCTACGAGGTGCTTCCCGACGGAACTAGACCATCAAGACGACGCCAACCACGATCCGAAGTAGTCCATGTCGTGTGCCTCAGGCCGTATTATGCCAATGTCCCACTAGAGCGACTGACAGAAACAAACAACAGTGACAAGCCTCAAACCAGAGTCTTTCGCGATTTGAGAGGCTTTGTAGAATAAAGGAGGTTGTGCTCAAACCCGAGCATCATGCACGCCAGGGTATCTTTGGCAGGCTTGCAATCGCTCGTGCTTACTTCACGAGCACCGAACGACTCAACGCCTGCCAAAGGTACCATCGCGAGCATGCTGCATGGGTTTGAGGCTTGTCGCTGTCTTTTGTTTCTGTCTGTCGCTCTAGTGGCACACGGGCATTACGAACGATAGAACTTTGAACTGTCGACAAACTGTGAACCTTAGCTCGCGATTCTGATGTCCTTTTGTTGTGGATCTGTGTTTTCGGTTTGTGCTGCATCGGGATGATGCACTTTTAAAGGGGGGGGGGGGGGGGGATAATGCCGCGCGCAGTGCCGGGAAAGCAACGCTCGGTCACGGAGCTCTAGAAAGTTCTCGTTTATTATTGTTCCGGATGTAACTTCTATCCTTTATTCCTGCTTTTTTGTTCGATAAAGTGCGTGTTCATTCTCGCCCCGAGCGCGCGACGCTCGAGCCTTCTTTGCCAAATCTTCGAGATAGTGACGCACTCTAGATAAAAGGCCGCCTTCGACCTTGTCGAATCAGTTTCGCCTCAGCGTTCGATTCTGCTGTCTCGCCGACTTCGACGCCCGCGACGCCAGCGACGCTCTGTTGTTATCTTTGTCGCGGGCGGCCTTTTATCTAGAGCGCGTCGCTATCTCGAACATTCGGCAAAGAAGGCTCGAGCGTCGCGGGCTCAGGGCGAAAATGAACACGCACTTTCTAAAACAAGAAAGCAGGAATAAAGGATAAAAGTTACGTCCGGAACAAGAATAAACGAGAACTTTCTAGAGCTCCGTGACCGAGCGTTGCTTTCCCGGCGGCACTGCTCGCGGCAATATATTGTTCGTGTGATTATACTTCGTTTCAGCTTCGGTCCGAGCGCGGCCGATGTTATGAGCCGAAGGGCCAATCAAACACCGCAAAAAGCGCAGCGTCATGGCGTGCTCGCTGCGCTTGATAGGACTAGCCGGCGGAGGAGCACGCACAGAGAGACGGAGAATACCGGCTGGTCCTATCAACTGCAGAGAGCACGCCATGACGTTGTGCCTCTTTCGCTGTTTGATTGGCCCTTCGGCTCATAACATAGGTCGCGCTCGGACCAAAGCTGAGACGAAGTATAGTACCAGATCTATGTAAATGTTAATAAATGTTTTCGAATGATATTACCCATAAACGAAACTTACACTCTTATAATTATTCCATTAATAATATTGTTTGCGACGAAGTATATAGATGCACATAAATATCTCGAAATTATGATTTCAAAATATCGATTTTGGAACGCTCATGTTAAGGTTATCGTGCCTAAACATTCCCCAGACTTTGGTACAAAGGGCACAATTTAAACATGCTTTATCCGATGATAAATTAACAGACTACAAATAATTTCTACTGCCTATCTTGAAGTATGCTCCGGTTGTCCGGGACCCGTTTACGAAATCCAACATAGGCTTACTTGAAGCCGTTAAAAAGGCTTGCACTTCATTTACAACAAATTTCAAAGCCAGAATTTGGTATTTCAATTATATGCGTGTTCCAAGGCTAGCTTTAAACCTTAAACGGATGTTATAAATGTTAAGTTTTTTTTTTTTTTTACATGACTTCTTAAACAACCGATTTAAAAATTACCGCTCTAAATATTTTTCACCTGCTCTTAAACTTTATTCCACGCGAAATTTCATTGTATGTCATTAAAATAATTTCATTGAAGGGTTTCTGGGTTTACGTATTCATTTTTCCATAGGACCAGTCCGTGACTGGAACAACCTATCGAGTCATTAAATAAATGCTTCATCCGAGTAATCATTTATAACAAATATCCACAGTTATTTTTTTGATTCCTGCAGTTGATTGTTTTGTTTTGTTCTCTTGACTTATTCAATTCTGTATAATTATGTCTTTGATATATTTGTTTTATTGTTAGCTCTGTGCGTAAAACAAGAAATGCATTATTAAATAATTGCATAATTTAACCACTGCTACCACGTGTTCTGAAAGAGACAGTAGTATCAATAAATAAAATAAACAAAAAATCTCTTAATTTGACAAATAATCCGGCGACAACTTTGCATTCTATTCTTGGTTCGGACCACAGCTCTCAAAAACTGGCAGGTACGCCAAACAAACACGAAGGACTGTTTCAGTTTATATTGTCCGCAGTCATTTCATAGAGAGCGCATATTTTGCCACTCCCACACTTGTGGGAACCCTGTGGGAACATTGTGTGAACCTTGTGGGAACCTTGCGGGAACCCCACAGCCTCCTGTTGTTCCCCTTTCCCGCGGCTGCATTTGGTCCAGCGCCGCCACATGTCACGTGACCAAGATCCGGCTACAGGACTGACATCATATCAAAGTGTCTCCTAAAGAGAAAGGGCACGTGGGCAATTGGGCGATGCGAGCGAAGGGACCGGTCCTTCAAAAGTAAGGAACCTGGTTGGCGCGAGCACACGAAGACATATCACATCTCCGCGGGCACCGGCGTTGCCCGCCGTTGGCCGTGCCTGCCGCAGGAGCCAGCAGGCCATGACGACGATGAGAAGGGACCGCTCGACACCGAACTCCCGTTTAACTACCGCCTTCCCAAATCCACGTAGGACAATCAAGTGAGCTTCTTAACGATGCAAAGGTAGAAAAAGTGGAAGAGACGCTCTCTCGGGGCGAATCTGTCACTGACTCATGAAAGGAGCGATAATAAATAGTCAACTGAGAGTTCGTGTGATGTGTTGATTCCATTCGGAGGGGAACGGTAAAAAATGCGGAAACCTCACACAGTGGATACACATGTCTCGAGCATTTTGTTATTGCTCCCCAGCCAATAATTATACGGGATCAGCAGATCATGACGCCAAGGAACGAAGCACGAAGCAAAATGTCTGAACATGGGAATTCCCACCCTGCGTTTCTAAAGCAGTCATGGCCTTCCTTTAGATATGCTCTTTCAAATACCATGCCTTTAGTTTGCCGCACAACACTCGGAGAGTCAATCACTGTGATGTACCGAATGGGGAATGCAGAGCCCGGAAGTGTACTCAGACCCAAAACTCTGCGATTTGATACTGAACATGAAATTTCACATGTACATGGCTGACTTCATTCCGAAGTGATCATTTCGGCCACGTTATCTGCCACTTATTTGTTGCGATTGACTCTTTTATTCATCGGAGAAAAGGAACAAACACAAAATTACATTTATTTCTTGAGTATTTGGCATTTTGAGTGGAAATTTCCATCTCTGCCGTTTCTGGTCCTTTCTTTGCTGAACCAAAATTTCATCGACATGCCTCGCCGTCAGTCGTCGACGTCTCAGGAGTTTCATCAAAATTTATTTTTCGCTCCTCGCATTAAAAGCACTGTGAGCGCTGAATATTCAGTCAGCCGACATCTCAAATTCATGATTTTTTCGCACACACCCCGCAGGCTGACTGGGAATGTTTTGTAGTGTAGACCGGCCTTTTTTTCGTCCCAGTTGAGGGTTTGTTATTTATTTTCTTCTAGAGCGCGCTCTCGTCTTTCGTCGAAAGTTAGAAATTCATGAGTGTATAGCCTCACTATTTATAGTGCATAATATAGGTTCAGGTTATCTTACATAATATAGGTGCAGGATGAGTGCATCATATAGGTGCAGGTATTCTTGCTCACGTACACGTTCATGAAGATGATCCGGAAGTTTGATGACATTCCACAGTATTCCCACTCCTGCGCCAAATCAGCCATTTTGTGCCAATGGCAATTTCCTGCGTCATCCTGATAAAAATCTTGGCATTGGCTGTACTAAAGATTTGAATGTAAACATATTTGGCAGAGATGCGTCTGGTTAGGAAATAAATAGACTGACTGAAAAATTAAAATTCTAATCAAGTTTGAATAAACATTTTTTTTTCAAACTCTGCTACAAATTCGTTTATTGAAACAAATTCATAAAGAAAAAAAAAAAACTTGCAGCACCCTAAACATATATTTCTTTAATATAGCTCAAACTTCTTCCTTTCATCTTTTTTTATGTTACTCAGTTGATTGAAATGGTACCAATTATGAGTCCTCACAAAACATTTAAAAAAACACTTTTGGAAGTGTGTAATCCAACGTTCAATATCACTCTGCGAAAATCAAGCGATAGAGGAAATTTGATATTTTTGCCTCGTGTGACTATGTGTCCTTCTGGTTCCATCTATAATGTATTGTACTCTCACTAATTCCTCGTTCGTCCGAAAAAAAAGTGCGAAATTTTATTCTAAGTAGCCGTTTGAAAGTACGACACTTGGACTTACTTGTATGTTGGCTAAGCGCGTCCCGATTCTCTTTCCAACTGAAACCTGCTTTCAAAAGTGGAGGCTGGTGCCGACTGTCGAGTGGTCGGCAAACTTTATTCTTCTACAAGTACGGAGGTCTCTTATCTTCAGTTGCATGCATGGCAATTCAAAACCCTTCCTGTTAATGTAAACCCACTACAGTTGTCCCCCGCAACGCAGAATACCCGATCTGCAGCGACTCGCGACTAAACCCTTTCCGACAGCTTCCTAGATCCTCCAGACTCGCGCTCAAAATCTCCCACTAAACCAACGTAAATACAGCAGGAACAACGTGCCCAAGCAGCGTCGTCTAAAGAACGACGCGCGTAGTTTTACCCATCACATGAGCATCAACACACCCAACGCACACGAGCTTGCACACGAGACACGAAGTAGGAAGCCCGGCCCGGTGCCGATGTGGCCGCTTGCCCCGCTAAATTCCGCACTCAAAGCAACGTGCGATTAACAGCGATGGAAAGAAACTGAAGAGAAACAAGAGGCCGTTGTATACACGTAGTTGAATAAACGTTACAATGAAACGACCGCGCGCGAACACACACGCAGGCACATCCGCGAAGACGCCACCTCGCACGCGCAACGTGGACGCAAAAATAAAATCGAATTAATTTAGCTTCAGCGAACTTGCGTGAGCACGTCGTATGAACTGTCACGTCTAATGCGGATTCCGGCGGCATTATATACACGAAGTCTTCGTTTCATGGCATGCAAAAAGGAAGAGAGGGAGACGAATTCGCGAAGGAAGCCAGAATTGTTGTTGAACGAAGCGCCACTTCTAATTGGCTGCCCAGTGCTCGGCTTACGAGGGAATGGAAGGGAAAAAGAGGAGGGGAAAGGGGGAGAACCAGGAAAAAAGGACGGGCGAAGGAAGAGCAAGGACTACGTAGGAAAGCGAACCCCGTTATTGAGGGAAAGCTTCGGGGACCTTTCTGAGCACGCTCGGATATGATGTTCCCGCGTTGTCCCAAGAGGAAGGGGTTCGTGGTACGTTTCCGAGCCCACGAACGCGCTCTTTGCTTAAGCCTTTTGTTCAGCTCCGTCGGAGGGGTTCAAAGCCGAGCGGCCAGCGCAGTCATCTCCTTTGAACCCTTGCCGGAAGGAAGCGATTCCCCGAACCCTAACGATCCACTATGGTCCTCCTTCCTCGTTTTTTATCTTTTTTATTTTTTTTATTCTTTCCAAAGGCTTTTTTTTTTTTTTTTGCAACGCAAATTCCTAATTAATGCCGCCTTTTCTCTGCCGGCTGACTTGCAGCCGCCCCGGCGAGTCTCTTCCCCGACCGTTATGCCCTCTTTCTATCTCTGTATCGTCGCGCTACCTGCAGGTTGTCTCTTACGGGTGGGCAGCTTTGAGGGTAGGGAGCAGAGCGAGTGAGGAAGGGGGGCGGGGTCAATTTTCGAGCCTGACTAATGAGAATTTGACGCCGCGCAGAGCGGTAGGATGACAATAAGGGCCCGCATGGAAGACACCTCTTCATTTGGACGTGGACAGGGGACGGCGCTCGGACTGGCGGGCGAGGATAATGGATGATCTAGCGCGGGATGGCCGTGTCCTCCACCTTCCCCAAGCTAACCGTGCTGTGGGAAAATGGTATCCACGCGTCCGACGTGAGGAAAAAAAAAACGCGTCCGTTATCGCCGGTTTATGCTATAATATGTCTGACAGACGTCGACAGGACGATTACAACCTCGGTGCCACGATTTCGCACGTATTAGTGATGGAAAAAGAAACCCGAGTTTTTAGTATCGCTCCTGATGAATACCATACGTGGCACAGTTCCCGCGGTCACGGCGGTTTAGGCGCTTCTTTGCGTTTTGCTGTGGTTAAGCGATTAGACACGGGGTGTGTGCAACCGGAGGTGATGCCCATTGACAAATGCACTTCCATCACACCACCACATTTTACGGCAGTCTTCCAGTTGGGGGAGACCAAATACAAAACGCGTCTAATCACTTGTCTGCTCGTGTCAGGAGCCGCTCCACCGCCAGGCACTAAAACAAAACGATCATCGTTTTCTCCTGTACTGGTTCAGCCGATAAGAAAGACAACTGGTAGCTTTCTATAATGGTAATATAGTTGGATGCGCAGAAGAGTTGATCGCCTTTCTGTGACGGAGAAGGCTTGGCGGTTGGACCGAAACATATTTCTCCTTCTTAATTCTATGCCCTTATTAACAAAACGAAAGGTATCGCCCTTTTGATCGCCTGGCTGCATTTATTTCAGCGAAAATATAAAGTGCGGCATATATTTCAGTGGGAATAAATGTCGTGTTGTCAGCACGAAAGAAACCAAGATTGCCTTCATCGCTGACAAGGCTCTTTTTTTTTTTTTTTTGCTGCAATAAACGCCCCAAGCGCCCACAATATATATATATATATATATTTTTTTTTTTGGGGGGGGGGCGGGGGGGGGGTTCAACAACTATTAGTTTTAGCTGGACGTGAGCTCATATATATATATATATATTATAATTATTAGTATTAATATACTAATCCAGGTAAGGTCATGTTATCACAATTGCAGATCCTACCCTGACAGCGTTTCATCATTATGCAGGGCGTAGTTAATCTGTGCAGGCCAAAACAACCGGGTTTATTTTCTTTCACGAACATGGTCCATCCCGTGAGTCCGAATATGGAATCCTGGAAAACGTAAGTGGTGGTTAGTTGTTCATACGGTGGAAGGTTAGTCTTCCAGAATGATGGCAATATTGTTACCCACTGTAGATAAGAAATTTAGACAGTGGAGTGCAACTGCTAGCCTGGTATCTTTAACCAAATACGATTTGCTTTAACACGCATCACCCAGTAATGATACACGACCGCCCGCCGGTACGATCTTCATCCAAATCGAAACGGGCCAGGGTGGGGATTGAACCGAAGATCCCTGGGTTTTGCAGCGCGAGCATTGTTTAACGTGGTGGTGAGTGGTAAGGTCACTGGATCCTAAAAAAAGTAGCGCCATTGCCTTCCCTGCCTGCTAGACGGACACAAACAGATACTAACATGCAGACCACCAAAACGTCACAAGGCGATTGGCTGATCGGTATCCGTTGTTATAGCAATCGCCAATTCTGTCCATTCAAATTTTCGAAGCTTCGAGAGTGTCGTTCTATACCAGTGTCACCAAGATCGTCATGGAGAGTCATCGTACTGAAGGCGTTCCTCACCAATATAAGCGTCTTTGGCACTGTGTAAGCAATCAGCTTATCAATCATTCCCATCCCCACGAATCTCTTGTAATTATATTGTTCTTTCTGTGTATTTCGAGAAAATAACATTATTTTTCAACGCCTCCAAGTGTACGAAGATGTACGCTTGTTTCGTCGGTTTGTAGACACCAAAATCGCGACATACAAGAAATGTCTCTATAAAGCTACCCGAAGTTAGGTCGGCTCACAAGGAATAAAGAGGTCAAGAAGAAATTACTCATTTTATGAACATAAAAGGCGACCATACCGGGAGCTTGGAGCAACTTTCGAAGGATCCAGTTTGTTTAGTGTGCGCTAGCCCAGTCGGCCACCGGCCCTCCAATATGGAATCCCACCGGTTTTCGCTATCCTTCAGTTTTAGGTGTCGAAGTGCAGAAAAAGAAGAGAAGGAGACGTCAAGTGTCTGCCTGCAGATCAAACTACAGCTGAACAGAAACCCGCTGTATCCGACCACACCACTGCAGTATCGCCAGGATCGCGGAAAAAACAGTTGCTTTACAAAGTTGTGACGTCAACGGGTCGGGCGAAACATTTAAGAAGCAAAAGGAAAGCGCGGTAACCACTCCAATCTGAGTTGCGTCTCATGCACTTTGAAACAAGTGCCACCGACACCCGTATAGTGACGTCATCAAACTAGGAAACGTAACTAACAGCAAACAAAGAGTGCGTGTCCTTTTTACGCGCCATCGGAAGAACTAAAAAGGCTGCAACGTTGCACGAAAATATCCTCTAGTGGGCGCGTCATTCGTTCATATTCACTCCCTCTTGGAAACATGGTGAGAAAACGCCTGACACCCCCTTTTCTAACTCCATTTGTGGGCGCTTTATTCCTCGTTTCCCCATTGCTTCATCACTTTCCCTCGCCCTGTCTCTCTTATATAGCTCCCGTTAATTTGGGTGCGGCTGAGAGCTATTTCTCCTCCCTCCCATGCGATTCTCTCGACGTGGAATACGGCGATCATTAAGGGGGGGACTCTGCGGCGTTTGTATGGTTCGTGCCGTTCGTGCTCTTACATCGGTGTCGTGCGCATGCTTGACACGCTCGGGGCGCGTGGCAAGTCAGCGCCCCAGTCACGTCCGGGGCATCGGGGTTCCCTGCTGCCCGGTGTCACGTTTCCTTTATGGTTAGCCGCGGACATAAATCTGGCGAGGAGAAATGATTGCCGGCGTTGTCGTGTTGCAACGTCGGCTCTCCCGCATTACTTTGTCCGTCAGATGCGTCGCTGGGTTTCGGGCAGAGCAACTTTCAACCCACATGCCTGGAAACAAGCGCTATCTCCTGTGCAGCTTTGCTGACTTGTTTGTTTTCAACTTACCTACCGAAAGGATATTTTCTATCGCCTTGTAAATGATCTCTACGTTGTTTTTTTTTTTCTTGTTTTTTTTCGATGGCAGGTCGAGTTACAATAGCAATGATACCTAATAGGTGCATTTTTGTTCCGTGGCGCTGGACCTGTGGCAGCCGAAAATAAATAATAAGTCGCGAGAGGCAAAAGAACGTCCATGCGCTAAAGGTAAGCACAGAGCACAGAGGTACGTCGGGGAGTTCGCAAAAGATTTAATAAACCATGTTCTCATGGCACGGGACTCTTTCTTCTCCGACGACATGGTAGAAGCAAATCTTCTAAAGCTCGTATTATCTTTTAATTGCGCGATCGCTCCTCCCCTCGACCTCCTCTGTACGCCTCATTACTAGTGTTCGCAGCGCAGATATCAGACGACTCCTTATTTAAGTTTCGGTGAGAGCAAAAATAAAGTGACTCGAATCGTTAAGGTATCTACATTAATTACGCTAGCTTCCATTTCAGAAACCTACTCAATGGATAAGTAACGACCTCGTCTCAGAAGACGTTAAAAACAAATCTAACAAACCTCATAACCAAAAAGCAAAAAAAAAAAAAAAAAAAATCGACAGTTCGCGTTTTTGGTTTTTTCTGCTCGCTCTTCTTCACGTACGCCGAACATTACCTCCCGAACGTATTGTAGAGCCTTCCCCATCCCCAGATAAGAATCGCCATTGAATATTCTCGACTTCCGCCCTCCCGAACATCTTAATTTCCCAATTTCGAATTTCTACCGTGCGACGCCAGCGTAGGTGGGCTACATGGCGTCGTGTTTTTATCGGCGCACGGAAAGACTTCGTATTACTTCGGCGCAAAAAAAGTAGCAAAATAATAATAAAAGAAAACGGGAACTCTGGAAGAACATTTAATTAATCTCTTCGAATGCGTCGCACGTCTCGCGGCCCGGCAATACTGCCTCGCTGTCCGCGTATCCGAGAAGAATTAGTGTCTCAGGGAGAGCGTTGCCTTCCTTCCGCTGTACACGTAAAAAAAAAAAAAAAAAAAGAAACACGAAAGGAGCAGAGAGGAGAGTGAGGTACGTTCGTTACGATCCTTGCTGCAGCGTCATCGGCGCTCGTAAGCGGCGCCAAAGCACTCCTAAACCGGAGGCATCATTCTGTCCCGCATCGAACAAGCGGGGCCAAAGGTATCCGTCACGTATGGCCTCGCGCAGCACCAGCAAGAAGCGAACCTCGCAGGCAGTCGCATCCACCAACGATATCTCGCCCAAGTAAATACACTCCGAGACCCGAGTCCAAAACAGCGCTTTCTTTATTTTCCCTTTGGACCCGGGAGTCACGTCCAACCTGGCCGCTTCAAGACTGGGCAAATACGACTCATTTTTTCCTCCTCCTTTTGTTCCAGTTTCTGTGTACCTCTGGCGGGCGGTTTGTTCCTCAACTGTCCGTTGCCGCTCGGCTGCTACTGCTGCTGCCGTCGCCGCCGCCACCGCGTGAGTCCGACTTCTTCTTCGAGGTCGGTGATAAAGGAAAACGGCGAAACCCTCTGGGCTTTTATTTCTTTTAATGTCTGCCGTGTCTGAAGAGGCCTTCATTGATTGCTGCCGCCGCCGGTCGCCGCTATGTTGTACGCCGTGCGCAGTTGAACAGCGACGCCAGATACGGCTACGAGCGTGCAGCTCGAAGAGCTCGTTTGCTTTTTTTTTTTTTTTTCGAGGGCTGCTCCGAAACATAAATAGTGCTGCGGCGAGCTCAGCGTTATACGCTGCTGCGCTCGATGATGTTTTTTTTCCTCCCATCAGCGCTTCTTGAGAGAAATAAACAACAGCAACGAGAACCTTGTTGCAGCCACTCGATGTCTCTTATAGTTGTTTATTTTGATACTTTTTTGGTTCCGTTTTGTCAGGGTTTTATTTTACGGGCTTGTTTTGAAAACGGTTTGTTGTTGTGTACTACTGCAGTATAGACAGATTCTGGACGGTTTAACAACGGTGCAATAAAATTACGCGACCAGTTTTCTATTTTGTTGTTGTCTTCACGAGCGAATGGAGGGTTTATGGTCTACGCGAGACAAATCGACGTGGTATTTCTGATTGTCCATGTCGTGGATATCGAATAAAAAAATGTGAACCTATCTATACCCGTGAAAAGCGACAACTTAATATCGTAAAATGCGCTTCTGTCGTGTATGTTTTTATTTTCAAAACAAATAATAACGATAATTTGTCAAAGATCGAAGCACACGCTCCGGGAAAAAAAAAAAATATATATAAATATATATATAATATATTATAAATATATACAAAAACAGATTTTTTTCCCTCGCGTGACTGCGGCAATCGCCATCTATTTTTTATTATATTTGACAGCGGTTTGTTTTTCACGTGCTATCCCTATGGTCGCCATTATTTAAGTGCGGGTAGGGGCTTGGGGGGGGGGGGGGGGTGCTGTTAGATGACAGCGAATTGGGATTGAAGTTCTAGGATAAATATACACAGAGCACTGAAAGTGGCGAAAACTTTTTTGCGGATCACTTAATTCAGTCACGCCTGAACGATCGTTCGCGTGACACGTACCAAGTTGTATAGTGACTCAGCGTTGCCTGGAACCCCAGGTCTATATTCGCACTTTTCTGCGACCGCATGTACGGTCGTCGTTGAAGGAAAGTGCCCCTTTTGTGTGCCATTTTTTTGTGAACAGAAACGAAAAGCCACCAAAGAGCAGCTATTAGAATTGATATGTGAACGAGTTGGTAGGAGTTCATAGTCAAATGCAGCTCTTGTCAGCGTATCTCTCTTCTTTGCCCTCATCCCTGTCGCTCTGTGTTCCACTATGATGAGCGGCTAGTCCGATAATATTTTATGAAATTTAAACCAGTATACTAGCATGATATAAGGACGTATATAAATAAAGTAAATAATCCCGGGGCTACTCCAAAGATTATATATATATATATATATATATATATATATATATATATATCGGGGTTTGGACGGGCCGGCTAGACGTAGATAGTGGAGAAGACAATGATCCACGAAAAGGTATAATATAATATTATATGAAGTCCAACGTATCGAGCGAGGACCACTCTTCGTGAGGGTGATTAACTTCTTGGTTTCTCTGGCATTGATCCTTTCGTCTTCCATAGTCTCGCTGCCATTGCAGAAAAAGGGTCCTTGGCGTGTTTTCACTTCCATCGCCAAAACACTAAAAACAAAACCAAAACAAAAAATAAAAGAAATCATTAAAATCATTAAAATATATATATAAATGGTTAGCGGGTTTATGCTTCTTGTGTTAGGCAAGTCAATATACCTGGACTTGCATTAAGCTCGGGGGTAAGTGATTTGAATTTGCGAATAAAGTACGTCTTTCTTAGTTCTCTTGCGCGATTCGGAAATGAATCCAGACTGAAGAAGTCTGACTTTTATTGCATCAAAGTTGTAGTTCGGTAGGCTTATGTGTTTGGAAAATGGGAGGTGCGGGAGGGAGTTCACTTTTAATTTGTGATTGTGAAATCGTAGTGTGAAACGCGGTCCGGTTTGGCCTACGCAACCGAGTTGTACCATATGCCGCCATCTATGAGTGACGGCGGCAACCAGACAACTGGCAAGCAGATTGTCTGGTTGCCGCCGTCGCTCATAGATGGTGGTAGCTGTTCAGGGGGTTTTGTCGAGATTTATTCGTCCATGGACACGAAACTGGGGAAACTAGCCATTAACAGCTCCGCTGTAAAAGAAACTTGTTCTAGATGGGGCCCCTATAGTCTAGGGCTCCGGTGCTTTCCGCCACCATTTTCGCCTGCTCAACCAGCTCTCGCCGGCTTTGAAGGGACGAGCTGTACAGAGCAGCTGCCCAGGCTAAGGAGTGTTTTATTTAGGCAAAAACGAGAAATAACTACACGACCAAAAAGCTAATTTCGTTGGAAAGATCCCCTTGCTGGTGCTGCTTTAAAAGAAGAAAACAAAAACGAAAAAATAAATTGAATGATACACGTAACGTCGTCGCTTGTGATACCTCGTTCGGCAAGGGAGCGAAATATTTTTATTTCGGCGTTTATAACAGCGTATATAGAAAAGTGCCCACGAAGCACGAAGTCTCATCGCAGAAGTTCGTACAAAGACAAATAAAAACAGTTTGATGGCACATGAAACCAAGCAGCAATCTGCTCGAATGGTAAATTTCTATCGGTACCGGGATGTTGTATGTGCTCGCAAAGTTTGTTGGCGATTTAAGAGCTTATCGAAACGAATCGAAGGGCATCGTAATAAAGGGGCACAGGCCGGGGACGCTGAGGCAGGGCGGCAGTTCTAACACGTGACAACCGATAAATATCTCGAATTGTAGCAGGTATCAGTCACGCACCGCACTCGTGTAGCTAACTTTTTGATAAAGCATCACGCCCACAAACCTGAGCTACACACCTCACTTGGCTTGTAAGCAAACAAGCGCCATATTCTTTCGTCGTTCAGCGCGTAGCCCAGCGGCGCGACGCACTAAGAGACGGAAGGATATAGCGCCCGTTTGTTTGCAAGCCAAGTGAGGTGTGGCGAAGTGAGACGCGAAAATACCTATACTCGGCATCAACTAGAGACACAAATGAGATACGCTTAGAGTATCGGCACTCCATTCTTCAATCTGCTTGTGAACGCCGCCATCTTGGTGATTAGCGCAGAGCAGACGAGACTGTCGATCATCAGAACTCACAAATGCGACTTCCTCAGCTTTAAATGCGGTGTTACGAAGCTCAGGTGATGCTGTTTTGCTCTGTCGCGAACTGTTTTGACAATTTCGGAGGACGGAAAAGCGTTTCCTTCAATTTCAGAGAGAGCTTCAGATAACTGGCAACCATGATTTTAAGCACCAACATGGCTGAAGTACCGCTGCTCTGAAGCGTAGCTTATTTAGTGGCTCTAGCGTCAACTATGTTGTGCTACATTGTCAAGACTAGCGTAGCTTCCAATAGGTGCTGAAGCCCCCCACTGCTGCGAGAGAACATGGCTTCTTCCTGTTTCTCATTCGCAAGCGCTCGCAAAATCTAGCTTTGACATAGTTGGAACACTGCAAAAGCTAAGCTGGCCTTCACAAGGTAGCACAACATACACTCTTAAAAAAAAGGGTACTGTAGTACCCTCCTTAAGGGGGTAACCGACTTGCACACAGGGCAACCCCTTTTGGAGGTAACGTTACCCCCTGCAACGAGAGTGCAAACTTACCCCCTGGGTTAGGGTGCAACATTACCTCCTTTTGGAGGTAATCTTAGTTCCTTTTGGTGTTAAAAGTGCATCCTTTCAGGGTCAGCCTTTACCTCCTTTAGGGGGGAATTTCAACCCTTTTGAGAGGTAAGACGACATAATTGAGGGCGCTGCTTTTACCTCCTTTTGGAGGGAACTATGATCCACTTTGGGCTTAAATGTACACGATGAGGAAAACAGCTCAGAAAACGCAGACTAAGGAAAACAAACACGACAGAACATGCGTGCACCCTGTAGTGTTTGGTCTTCGTAGTCCGCGCTTTCCGAGCTGTTTTCCCCACGATGTATAACAGCTACCAACTGGCCCAGTTCACCACCTTATTACAGGTTAAATGTACAGTTGATGGAATCACTGTATACCGCCTAAATAAAGGTACTATGGCCCTTTGTGGGTGTGATAGTACGCGCTTCAAGGGTGGGCCTTATAATAGATGAAGACGGCCTAGTTCTGAAAGTAAATGACAATGTTTTATTGTGGCTGTCACAAACAAAATGGCATAAAAATCAATGGCATGACTAGACATCTTATAAAAGTTCTAATATGAAACCACTAAGCGCAATAAAGGCATCTGGAACAACACTTTCGGGGCTCTAGTCGTAGATAAAGATGAAGTAGAGGCAGAATGCAACCAGGACTGCCTCAGCAGGTAACGCGGCTTCGAGGTCTCCCTCCACTGCCCCATAGCTGGGCGCCTCAGGATTAATTAGGCTTGAGCTGACAGCCACCGGGTAGATTGCACTGCCTGCCTGGAACCAAAAAAAATTTGGAAATCATGTTATGTGAAGTTGAAACATATCATCCCCAATTTAAAGAATCTGTGAAGAAATATTAGATTTTTCTAAGACGCATATGGAGCATTTGATGGGCCACTGATTCCAGCATTATAAAGAATAAACCATACTTACCAGACGTGACCAGTTTAATTGTTGACTAACCACCACTGACTAAAATTATCACATGGCGGGTGGTAATCGTAGATTAGTAAGCCCTTTGTATTCATCGGTCATGTTTAAATTTGTCACCCCAATTTACTTAGGTGACTAACAAATCTTAGTCAAAGGGGTACAACTAATGTAGCAGGTTAGTATATACAAGTGCTGATTGTTGGGCGAGTTGGTATTGTACGTGAAAAAAACATGATTGCGCTTTAAGACAAGGACAGAGGAAGAACATACACCACAGAGTGCTACACCACATTAGCTACTCAGCACCACAGCAGACCCCCATGACCGCCAACCCTAACTGCCGAACTTCGGCAAATATCCAAATATTTTTGCCAAAGTGATTCGCCAGAGTAAAATTGAATGTATGTCTTATTTAGACATGAGAAGAACAGCACACAAGGACGAAAACACAGAAAAAGAACACACCTAAAAAGACACACTCAAGCGCCTTGTGTGTCTTACTCTAATTTATTTACTCGAAGTATACCCTCAATTTTTTCTGGAAAATGAACGAACACCACACACACAAAGAAAATATAGAAATCAAGGACATCATTTCAAGTTCCCCAATGTGAACAAGAACATCAAAATAATATATCTGACTACGCTTACATGCAGTTGCGTCCAAGGTAGCAGGCTTCCAGTACCCTCGACGAAATCACCCTACAACGTTGACGCAGTAGGAAAGAAATATATTCAATCAACTTCAAATAGTGCAAACTTGAGCCATCTGACTCGCCTACTGAATGATCAGCTTTTAAAAATGCCTGATCGCACGCAAAAAAAAAAAATGCCAAGACAATATACTTGCTAGTCTCTCTGCCGGCAATAACTCAATGACCTTTTTCCGTAATATACTACTATTAATGTTTGCGAAGCGCACGAATAATTTCTAACTGCCGAATGTCGAACTTCGACAAATATGTAAATTTGTTTTCCGAAGTAATTTGCCAAAATAAAATTTAAAATTGAATGTATGTTTTATTTAGACATGAGAAGAACAGCACACAAGGACGAAAACACACACACAAAAAAAAGGACACCAAAAAAGACACACTCAAGCGCCTTGTGTGTACCCTCAATTTTCTCTCGGAAATGAACAAACAGCACACACACAAAATAAACATAAAGATCAAGAGCACCATTTCAAGTGCACAAATGGGTACATGAAAATCAAAATAAAATATCGTCCAAGGTAGCAGGCATCCAGTACTCTCGACGAAATCACCCTAAAACGTTGCCGCAGGCCGAAAGAAATATATTCAATCAACTTCAAATAGTGCAAACTTGAGTTATATCTAACTCGCCTACTGAATGATCAGAGTTTTAGAAATGCCTGATCACACGCAAAGAAAATGCCAAGACAATGTAATAGACCCTTCCCGAAAGTCAGTCTACCCACCCTGTGCAGAGCCGAACCCGACGCTCTAATGGCGGCACTGCACAGCTTCTCCACACCAGAAAATGCGAACATCTTCGAAAGCATAAAGAAGAAAGGGGAAGAGGTGTTGGTACTTTTACGTCACCCTCGACTCACGAAATCGAGGGTGCTTAATTAAAAAAAAAAAAATTGATATTAAAATCAGTGTTTAACACTGACTTTTACAAATATCAACGACGTTGAGAATTAATCGCGCCGGTTGGGCGGTGCCACCAATGAATGCCTGATCGACTACTGCTCTGCGAAAAAAAAAAAAAAAATGACAACAACCACCTTATGAGATTTTCAAAAATTTGATCAGATACCCAATTTAACGTACGACGCGACACACCAACGGCCCCAAAAAGAGAAAACCTCCTACCCCCTAACGAGGCAACCCCCGATTCAAAAGGCGTCTTGTCGCCCGGCTCCAGGCTCGCCGGGCCGCCGCTCTCCCCTTCCTCCACCCACACACACATACACCGGGAAAAGCTCCTTGCTACGCCACTGGTTAGCGTATGTCAACCTTCTAAATATGCGCTAGTGCAAGCGACAGTCACTCCTGTTCTTGCTTTTTATGAACTTCGATGGTCTAAACCGTGTCTGCGTTCGCGCCACACACTAATTTTATCAAAGGCTCGACGCCTTCAAACGTGCCAACATGTCCGCCAACCCTTTGTCTAAGGAAGGGGTCGCCTTCCCGGGGCGGTCATAACCGACTCCAACTGCCGCCCGCACAGAACATTTCCTTACCTGCATATGGTGCACACGACTTGGATCTTCGACTGAAGTCAATGCAGCACTCTCGGTGACTTCGTAAGAAGAGACTGAGCCGAACAGAACAATAAAGAACGTTCCTGCGCTGGGACGCCTCCGTCGAACGTTCGAGAAGAAGGACCGTTATGACCGGGAGCGTCGGCGGGGAAGGCGCTCGGCACCGGGCACGCGCTCTCCCACGCATGCGCGAAGAAGGACGTGTCATACGAGGCGACCAATTAGCGAACTCGTTTGCGCCTTCCCACAGCCAATCGCAGCGCCAAGGCTCTGGCACTGCCCAAACAGGTGCACAATCTGGGAGGTAATACTTACCTCGTTGATGCTTCTTCGCGGCGAACTTCAAATTGTAGCACCGCATTCTTAGTGTCTGCTGCGCCTGAGGAGGTAACAAGCGGAGAGCTTTCCCCCTTGCCGGGAGGAGGGTGGTAAAGGCGGTCTGTTACCTCCTTTTGGTCCACTTTTTTCTAAGAGTGTAGTTGACGGTAACTATACAGCTCGGTTTTATCCAAGCGGCGATACATCAATCCAGCACACGGAACCGACGCCGGCAGGTATTGTATATGGTTGCGCCCCTCAGTGACGCGACATGGCTCGGTCTTTCATCACATGTGTGTTCCGTTTAAGGGCTGGTTCACACATCTCTGTTGGTTGTGTTCACATGCAACCGAAATGACCGTAAGGGAAAAGTCATCGGGACAAGTGTTCGCCGTACACAGCATGGCAAGCGATACAAGGAGTAGCTTCGCGAAGCCATCCATGATTTGCGGTTATTGCGGTGTTTTGGCCGTAACGGTCGTTTCGATTGCATGCAAACGCAACCGTTGTAAATGTGTGAACCAGCCTTAAATGTAAGCAAGTTTAACGTGTGTGCCCCCTACACACAAAAAAATGACGGTGTTTTTTAACTGCAAAAATGAACTACGACCACTCGTTCTCCATGCAAATGTAGCGCTACTGCTATAAACCAGATGGCAAAATGTTCTGAAAATTTCATTGGGACAATAAGGCTCCTTTTCGCCCGTTTTTGGTAACCGGTGGCATGGAGCTCCATGTATATGGGAGGTCCGTCGGTCACCATCATTCCCATCAAAAATTTCAGAAAACTATTTATAATTGTTTTATTAAAAATATGGTTAGCGTTGAAACTTCGACTAGTGGTTCAGACCACTAGTAGGCTACTGTATTTGGGCGGAGAATGATTGTTCGACAATGCCTAGTTTATTTTTTTTTAGCGAAAAAAAAGCCCTGGTACGTTTTTTTTTGTGGGACACCTTGTAGCGTAGAGCAACAGGCGGTGCGACGATCCCATATCATCAGAGCACGGTGTCATATGTCATGAACAGTAGTTGTCAGGCTGCAAATCAAATATCATAAAAGCTTTATGAGTAATCGCGCTTAACAGACACGTACAGATGTATGCGACCAGCAGGTAATTTTTATTTAAACTTTTTTTTTCTGGAACTAGACAGAAAGTTTTTTAAGAGGCAAACAATAAATAAAAAGAACACAAATCACAACTTTAGTTTTATTCTGGCCTGCGCGATCCAACACGAGCAGTTCTTTTTGCGTTCTACAATAACAAGGGTCCATCTAAAAAAAATCGAACTCTACCCAATATCGTTCACTCACTCCACTCTAAAGCAAGCGTCAGAGCGTATCGGCTTATTCTTTTTTTAAAGCTCGCTCCTTTGATTTTGAGGCACATCAAAATTTCCATCTTTTTTTGTACACCATTCCGCTTCACTATAAACGAGTCTATCCTATTGAAAGCGATGGCGGAAAAAGAGTACCAATTGTTTTTTTTTGTGTTTATTTTATTTTCTGCTAGCATAACAGCAAACACCAAAACTAAAATCACATAAAAGTTTTGTTTTAATATTTCGTGATATGAATTCGCCTTCCAAAAAGAATGCGGAAATCCTGACGAAAGCCCGCGATCCAACAAAACAAATTTGGTGTGGAGGCTTCGAGCGCGACCAGTCGTAACGTCGGCCCATCCAAGCGATAGCAGCTGTCTTCTTTCCCTGCCTAAGCCCTCCCCAATTAAAAAAAAAAAAAAAAAACAAGAGAAAGAGTACTGGGAGTACGAACAGATTTTTCATCAATAAAGGCTTTAGTTAATCATGCTTGCTTTTTTGTTCCTCTATTTTCTCTTTGCCTCTTTTAAAAGAGAGCCGCCTGCCGCGCTATTGTACTCTTCATAAATTCTTCTTTTTTGCTTTTGGCATTTTTTTAATATCTAAAGCAGGAATTGCTGTGAGGACGTCACTTTGAGGCGCACACAATAAAAATGCCATGATGTTCCTAGACTGAAATTAGGGAATGTCCCCCTTTCCGCCCATTTTTCCCTCAACCGGCGTAATCTATCGAGCAACGAGTCGCGGTACCAGCAGACGTTAAAAGTGAATATCAAAGCTTCCCGACACTTTCTTGCCATCGTTCTCCCCACCAAGTTACTTCCCTATAATCCGGCCGCCCATAAGCTGACAGTGCGGTAAAAGCTACACGTTGGTCGAATCAATCAACCGCATCCCTTTCATCCCCTGGTGGTACGGGCGGGAGCATGGTTACTTGACAAAAGATAGGGCAAGTTAGAAGCATGGTTGGGTCAACGAGCCCGTAGCTTCCACTGCAGTCTCAGCTTTGGGGTAAACGGAATTTGGCGTCCGTCGCGAAGAAACTAAGCCTAGGGGAGGAAGCAGAAAAAAAAAAATGGAGATCAAAATCGGTACCACCGCGAGACGCTTGTCAGGCCCGGTCGAAGGGGGCCACTTCTTTCGATGAGCCTGGCTAATCACCAATCATTCCGATGCCTCCCCTCCAGGCCGCCGGCCATTACTTGGTGCCGCGCGTCAGTACCATCGACAGCGAGTGTCACGGCCGACATTCATTAGCCGACGTTAACACTGGTGTGCTCCGCCCCCCCCCCCCCCCTTTGCCGCCCCCCCCCCCCTTTAGTTTATTTTTACTTCCCCCAACACCAAGCTACTTCCCTATACTGTTGCAGTTTAGCTCAGTGTTGTTCTTGCTGGAGTTTTGTTGTTGCTGTGGCGGCGCTATACGGTCCAAGCTAAGCCGCCCGCTGTTTGCTCCCTTTCCGACAGTCCCGTCACTGCCGCCTTCGATCGTTCAGCGATCCGTTAAAATATTCGCAATTAGTCGCCGGCTTTTGGTTGAGTGGGACCACGTGTAAGTGCGCGTGCTGTTGCGGTCGAAATGTCGCTATCCACGGCCCAACGCTCGCACAAGTCCCCCAGTGTGTACTGCATCACACCGCAAATGCACTCGCAGCACCCCTCCTTGGGCGTCCTCTACTCGATTAAGCTAAAGCTTTTGAATGAGCTACGCTTAAAGTAGCGAAACTACATTCCCCGACTCTCCGGTGGGCGCCGCCATTTTGTTGCCTAGTGCAGACCGGGTGCCACTGGATATGGTAAGGATTCGAAAGTGCACCTTTCTTAGTCTTTTGGTATGATGTCAGAAAGATCAGACGATATCGCTTTTGTTTTTGTGGAGGACCCTTTTAACATTTCTCTAGGTCAGAGAAGCGTTATCTGCGATTTCAGATCAAATTGAAGATAACTGTCACAAGTGATTTTAAGCACAAAGGTGGTTGAAATGCCGTAGCTTCTTGAGGGGTTATATCTTGAGCCAATGAGAAAGGGGATCGGAAACGGGCTCTTGTGTAATGCCGGTTCAGCGGTTGACACTGAGTCTGGGTGACCCTCGGGACACAATAATGCTTGCCCTTTTTTCATCATAAAGTTGACTAAAAAAAATAAAAAAATGACCGCATCTCCACGTGGTGAATGATGTTGATTGGGGCAAAGCTCTGGTGGTGCTGATGATACTGATTTTATTGTTCATAGGTAGTGCTGATGGTGCTGATATTTTTTTTATTGCTCATAGGTAGTGCTGAGTTCCGGGTTGCGTTTCGACTTCATTACTATTACTGCTTTATGGTCGGTGAAATGCAGAGCCAGTGGTTCTTCTAGCGGATCAGCTTGGTTCCGCGAGAAGCCGTGGGAACGCATCTCCACCGCTTAAGTCAACGGTCCATGTCAGAAAGAAAATGTGTGGTATGGAACGTGGTTATTTAAGCATTTGAGCATTTGACCGCAGCTCCCTCTCGTCTATAAACATTGAGCCAATGCATGCAAAGTTTAACGCGATTATATACGCATTTGACCGCAGCGCACTCTCCTGTATAGACGTTGAGCGGCTACATGCAACGTTTCATCCATGACATCCCCAGCTCTTAAGTTACTACCACATCTCAGAGTCCCCTACTCGTCCCGCAGTCGTGGCCGAGTGGTTAAGGCGATGGACTAGAAATCCATTGGGGTCGCTCCGCAAAGGTTCGAATCCTGCCAACTGCGCAAACATTTTTTTTTCTTTTTTTAAGAAGAGAGATGAGATGGCAATCGATGCGAGCACGGACGGACGGACGGACGGACGGACGGGACGGACGGACGGACGGACAAGGCTAGACCCTAAGGAGCTTCGCCTCTAAAAAAATATTAGAGTACCGAGTGAATCTCGGGTAGTGTGCTTGTATTAGCTTCAGAGAGCGTAGGCAGGGGCTGTCATTCGCGGGAGCTCCGATCATCGACGTTGGCTTCGTGTTTTCTGACGACGAGGATGAGTGGGCGGTTTAGATGGCACTTGGGACCAAAACACGATGTTTTATATTGCTCAAGCGAGACGCTGCGTGATACTAATTCAAGCATTACGTCCGAATGACGCTGGGTTTCTCATAGAACAGGTATAAAAATGCTATCGTCACGTCCTTAGCTGATCTCATCAGACGCTGGCGACACAACGCCGGATTAAGTTTTACCCGTTCTCTGCAGCTTGCGCTCTTCTGCCGCCGTCTCAGCTGACGACTCGAGATGGGATATATACGCCAATACATTTGGAGCAGCCGTGGCTCGTTGAAGTTTGGTACAGATGATTGCCATTCTTACCACCGCCTAGGTGGTAAGCATCCTGCTAGGGTCCAAAAACTTAGTTTATGTTCCAGCGTAAATTCCTATAATTAAATCCACCCATGTAGGAAGCTGCATTTACAGTTCTGAAGAAAAAAAAAAACTAAGAAACATAAATTTAAAAAAATTAGACGTTGTAATGCAAAACCGCGCAGCTCGATTTACTACGTCAACATATTTCTACGACGCCGGTGTAACACAACTTAAACAAGCCGTAGAGCTTCCCATTACTATCTGACTGCAGACTAACTTCTCGATTGTGTCTTATACATAAATGTTACCACAAAAACGCAGGTCTATATATTACAGCCTTCTTTTACTTACAGATAGGATATCACCTCGCCTCAATCACAGTCACTGTATCAAACGTATAACGGGCAAAACAATAGCCCTTAATACCTCATTTTTTCCCTCAAGCTATAACCATCTGGAACTCCCCTCCCGAGGAAATAGTATATATTTCAGACCCATCCACTTTCCGCCAGTCACTCACCTCACACAGCTGCTAACCACCACTGTCCTACCAGATTATCACTGTATGCGCTTTTTAATACTATTGTTTCTACTTTTGTTTTACTTTCTTTGTGTGTTTCAAATTATTGTATTTTATTCGCTCACGTTCCCCCTTATGTAATGACCCATCGGGCCCTTCAGGAAAAAATAAATGAACGCTCTGTCTAAAGATGCGTCGGACGTATCCGGATCCCGGAGTCTAAAGATATGTCGGACGTATCCGGATCCCAGAATCTAAAGATACGTCGAACGTAGTCGGTGAATGACCACCGGTCCGTCGGACGCACCCGCTCCACGGTCGTGAGTCGTGCTTTCTCGTACTCGCATTTACGACTATGATAAAAAAGGTTCGATCAACTCAGTTTGAGTAGCCGCAAGCCATCATCATCATCGCCCACAATAAAAAGTGTTACGATGACAAAGAGGGTGCATGTGCTTCGCACGTGTGACCAATACTCCCGCGGGAAATTCTTATTGTATATATAGCGGACCTGGAATAGGGTAGTCTAGTCTGGTATACATGGCTTCCACGTGACGCCAAAGCAGTCCTCCTTGCTGGTGGTAGAATGCACTGGAAGCTGAGCTGACTCGTTTCCAGTTTGTAGAAATAGAACAGTGACCGGGTTTGCATTTCCAGGGTCATTAACGGAGAAAAAACCGAAAGCTGCTCGGCAGTGGTCGCTCCTTGTATGTTTTCTTACGTCAGCAGATGCATGTAAAGGAACGTTGCCTCATACAAGCACAAAAATCGGTAGGCAGGAGCCGTGACCCGCCGATCCTTTTTTACACAGTGCATGCTTCGCACGTCTGTACGACACGAAACTTCGAACGCCAGTGAAGGAAACGGCCGGAAATGGCACACGACGGTTCATGTTTCACCAGTTTCGTACTCTCTCTCGAACATTGCTCTCGAAACTCACGAAACAAAACTTTGACCGCCAGAGAAGGAAACGGCCGGAAACCGCACACGGCGTTTTATGTCCTGTCAGTTTCGTGATTTCCTTCGAACATTGCTCTCGAAACTCGACGGTTGAGCCAGTTGAGCCGGTTGAGTCCGTTGAGCTCGGGGTCGGCGACGCATACGGCATACTTGGTGCCCCGAACATTCCGAATACGAATCGCGGCTACGCCCACCGACTCCGGCTCCTGGGTACGTCCGACGTATCTTTCGACTCTGGGATCCGGGTACGTTCGACGTGTCTTCAGACTTCGGGCTCCGAATGGGTCTGACGTACCTTTAGACACAGCGATAAACGAATGAAATGAATTTTGGATGGTATATATAGCCTTGGATGTAAGTCTTTATAAAAAGAATCCGAACGTTTTCTTCAATATTGCCTTTGTGTAAAACATGACGATTACTGTTTATATTTGTGAATGATATAAGATTCATATTGCGCTGTTGCTTTCTGCTGATTTTTTTTATCTTTACTGGTTGTCACAGTTGCCTGTGTAACGCATTTAACTAACGCATTTAAGGCAATTTAGACGGCCCCAAAAATCGGTTTCACAGCATATAGTGCTGCAATTTACTACAGAAGTGCAAGCAGGTGGTGGAAGTATAGAATGAAAAAAAAATGAAGTAAGCTTACATTGTTAAAAAAAAAAAAAGAAACTCTTCTGGGCAATCTATGTTCCCACTTCGCAAATGTGGCACGCGTAGAGAGAAGTGCTGCCGATAGATGGCGTGTGCCGCTTTGAGGGAGCGTCGATTTGGGTTCTTTTGCGAGATCAACTGCTATCAACCCGAATCGGCCGGCGCTCTCTCGACGACGCGTACGCCATCTGGCAGCAGCACTTCTCTACGCGTGCAACGTCTACGAAATGAAAGCGTAGATTACCCAGAACAAGTTTGCGTTTTTTTTTCTTCCTCTGAAGGATGTAGATTCATTCCTTGTTTCTTTTCACTGTAAACTTACACCACGTGCTTGCATTTCTGCAGTAAATTGCTGGCCGCCTAAAGTTTCTTTAAAGAGTTAGTACACAGGCTGTGGCTTGACTGGTCCTCACCAGGCAGATTTTATGTGCCTTTTGACCTGTCCACCCGCGATCTTGTCAACAAATAAAAAAAAAATTGAGCTAGTTCAGCGTTGTGTTTCCACGCGTTACTCGTTTTTGAAAACTCATGTGTCTATACTCGTATTCAGCTTGAGAACCGTAGTAAAAGAAAGAAAAATGAAAGACGTTTACAATTTTCTGTAATGCGGAATTGGAGCGCAGCTTTTGAGTAGGAGGAGGGGAGGGTACGGAGGGCAGGGTATGCCTCTCCTCTCCCTCCGTACCCTCCCCTCTTCCTCTCTTCCTCACCCCCCATTTAGCGGGCAATTTTCGCTAAATTTCCCTCTAAATATAGCGAAAATCTGCCCGCTAAGTTAAATGACTTAGGTTTCCCCGCTAAATTTAGCGGGTAATATAGCGAAATTTTCCCGCTTAATTTAACGGAAAAATTTTCCCAAAATTTCCCCGTTAAATGTAACGGGGGTATTGACATCGCGTGGCCTCAACACCAATTCAGTTTCCCCGACAAACTTGGCGGGGAATTTGTTACGCCCCATAATGGAACGCTCGCGGTTACGCCGACGCCGACGCCAACGCCGACGCCGCTCAACCCGGAAACGGGCGACAAAGAGCTGCGCTCTAAAAAGTAAGCCGCTCAACCCAAAAACGGTCGCCTAACCGCTCATTCACACTGGAAGCGGATCCGCGTTCGCAAAGCGGTTGCGAACGCGGTTGTATAAAGATCCAGTACTATTGCACGCGCATTTAATGACATCGAGTGCGCGTGCAATCGTACTGGATCTTTACACAACCGCGTTCGCAACCGCTTTGCGAAAGCGGATCCGCATCCAGTGTGAATGAGCAGTAAGAGCTGCACTCTAAAAAGTCAGATTCCTTGCGGAACATTAGTATTTTTTTTTTATTTATCGCTGCAATTAAGATATACATAGGTGCGTCCTATGTCATCTTTATAATATTTTATCAAAACGTTTCAAATGCCAAACCATAGTTTCTTCCTTCGACAAGCAAAACTTAAAAGAACTAGTTCGCGAAGCGTATGAAAAATGCGCGAAACTCTCTTGATATGACAACAAGTATAGCTATCGATTCATTCCATGTGTTTCAGTGGTACACGCTCTTCGTACTGGGAATAAAAAGGAAGAAGTCGGAACTTTCTTTTGCTTGGCTTTGGGCACGATGTCTAGTTCATGTCTGGTGGTTACGGGCATCGGATCAATGGAGCCTCATTTGTCAGCGAGTGAGATCGGGACCTCCCACGTCCCTGAAAGCAATCACACGCACACTTAATCAGATCAGCGCGTCCGGGGCGGTCCTTGGAGGAGTGTTCGGATTAATCATGCATCGGCCTCGTTCGCGTGGGCATCGTTCATCACAGAGGTCAGAAAAATCAGGCTGCCCGTGTTCCTTGCTGCGTACCCATAATAAGCGGGTCACATGGCCCGCTGCCTCATTAATTACGCAGATATACGGTGTAGATTGCCGGGAGCGGACGTAGCGTCTCCTCGATCGGCGCGCCTAGGGTTCGGCCCAAACCGAGCTTCTGGGCACCTGAAAAGGTGAATGAACTATACACCGTGCCAAAGTTTACAAATCTGCCACCCAACGTGCGATCACCACAGCCAAGCACGTGCTTGTTCGTGGTTTAAAAAAAAACTATACGCTATGGGCCTCCTGCGTTCCCCAGGGGCTGCTGCGAAAAAGGACTTGTTAGGCCTTGTTTTGGGTAGTACAAACTTTAGCGTCTCAAACTGTCACGCATGCAGAAGCGTGCCAGCTCTGGTGCCGAGCGCGAGATCACGATGAAAATACAAAGAAACAACAAAAATTCGAACGCCGCCAAACCTAAGACGCTAAGCGCGTGAGCCAAGAACTGCTGTTCCGCGCGTTCCAAAGTAGACATGACAAAGAAAAAGAAAAATTAAAGCGTCGCGTCACAGGTGCTTTGACGTCACCACCCAAAGATAAGAGACGCGTACCCTAGCGGTGGTGTCATGAATTTGGCACTTTTGATTGTCTTGCGGCGTCAAGTCTGGCCGATGTCTGGCGTCCAGAGGTGTTTTTTTTGTTCTTCAGCACAAGACAGAATGAAAAAACCTCAACCAACGTGCCATAAGTAGTGCGAGGCTCAATCAGGTGAGCTTGTACTACCCAAAATGAGGGCGCTACAGTTTGTTCAAAGCTTCAGCGCAGGAGGCCTATGCCCGTTTGCAAGAAAGTCTCCTGTACGCTGGCATCTTGAGCGACGCTGGCACTGCGTAACGTTTCCGCCATGCTGGGGTGCGCCAGGGGCACGTCATTGTGGTGCGCGATGACAAGATGGCGGTGTCTGCTGTATCTCCGACGGCCAGCGTTAGCGAGACACTTAATGTTTTGGAACGCAGGAGAAGGTATCCACACAGAATCGTAGCATCAAATATTATAGGACGGGGCATCTTTAATGCTTGGAGCTGACTTTATAACGATCGCAGCCTCCGTTCCTTCACGTCGTGGAAGACCGAGCTGCCGCGAGCGCATCCATTCATGATGCAATGGCCATGCGACTCCTGGCGCATTCTGATATGTGCTTTGGGACTAGATATATTTGTAATATTTCTGTTTGTTACTGGTTTAGGTATCAAATTTAATTATTCGTGCTCCTTCGCGGTCCAAAACAACACATGTACGTTTTATAAATTGTTTTTTTTTATTTTCTGCACTCAGTGGTGTATGCTTCCGCAAGAGACCCTTGGCAACATTGCACGATAAGCAGCGAACGTCCTGGCTGGAGAGTAGATTCTGTCTCACCTCGTGGCGCAGTTCGAGGTTAGGCCGGGGTCGCACTTGCAAAGGTGTATACTCCGTTCGCCATTAAACTGAGACTGCAGCCAAAGCTACAGAACGAGCTAACCTGTTCTCCTAAGTTTGAGGCGTGCACTTCTAGCGGGAGTACTAGCTTCGTGAAAGAACTTTTCAAAGCAGCGACCTCGTGCTCTCGTGCTTGTGGCATTGGCTGCAGTCTCAGCATAAGGGTGAAAAAGTATTGAAAGGAGATCGAACAGTCTAGGGTGCCTTCATGTGCGCTTTGCTTGGGGTGGTGACATCTGGCCATTTTGTTTCGAACGCTTATATATGTTTTTTGTTCGGAAGCGCGTGAAAGGGCGTGTCCCTGCACGCGCTCGTGGCGCTGACTGTGCTACGGCGACATTTTGTTCCCTGCGATTTCTTTGTATTTTCCCTGTGAGCGCGTGCTGTCGGCATCGGGTACTACAAACGATGGCATCACCCTAAACAGAAGGACATTGAGGCACTCTAGAACAGTCACGCGTCTAGTGGTTCGCTTCAGTTGCGGGGACAACAAGCCGAATTTTCTTGTTTTTTTTTGTTTTTTGTTTTTTTTCTATCAGAGAAATCGAAGATGGCTATTCGAAGGCCGCTTCACGTGCGACCAAAGCACCGGTCAAAGCGAAGCGCTCGTGCCCATACCATGCTAAGCGAGGTTCAATTTCTTTGTTATGATGTGTTAGGAAACACCGGGCTGTGAGGACAACAAGCTAGATAAAGCGCCCCCAATTGTTCGACCTCCCGCCCAATAGCAAAGCAAGTGCCATACGCACGAAAGTTAAGCATGGCACCGGCCAATTGGAAGAATGAGAACGGCAGGGAAGTGTTCCAGCTCCTCCAGCGTGAGCTCCCTGTTGTAAATTGAAAAGGAAATACAACACTCCCGACCTGTGAAATACCACACTCCCTACTTTCGATAATACTTTGGTGACTCGCGAGCCTCGAGCATGCAGACTTAGCCAAAGAACGGTGAAAGGAAACGAGCACGTACTGGAGGTTGGACGTGCAAAAAGACATGCTTTGCTGTTCTCACCTTGCCCGTGACTATACCTGGCGAAGGTATTCCTTACATACTTTTACGTAACGCGTTAGAAGGAACACACCATTTGTAACTGGTTACAGGCTCTTCGCTAGCGAAGTAACCACTTTGCATCGTTCTAAGTCTAGGTCACGTGAACACGTCTCCGCGGGCACGTCCTTGGTCTTCTGGAACCTACAGACTGTCGTTTGCATTATGTATCTGCAGTGCTACCACGGCTTTAGTATTTCACAGCCGAAGTGTTACCGAAGTGGACGCTAAATACGTCGAAAATCGACGCCTTGTGGTGCTACGACTCGTTGCGATGTCGATGATTTATTGCTAAAGAGACGGAGACGAAGGCCAGTAAACGCAGGCGTCACCACCGTAGTGGCGTCGTGTCTATCTGTGGTTGCTGGCGTTTCTGTCGACTCGACGGCGTTGACAAGAAGATTCGTCGGAACAGTAATTGTGTTCTGTGTATGTTTATACGTCCGGATGTTAGTCAGCTCCAATGACCGTATCGTGTCTTAGCTGTGAGTGGTAAATTTAGCCATGGCAGTAAATCCGTTAGCCTGGGGACTTTAACGGCACCACGCAGTAGTGATGCGCAACCGCACGCCCGTACGATGCTTATCGAGATCGAAGCGGGAAGGGGGCGGGGGGGATTGAACTCGATTGAACCCAGGATCCCTGGGCTCTGCAGCACGATCTTTCGCTCCACGTGCTCCAAGCTGGTGTGCACAAGCCCACTCGGCCACCGATCCCCTTTGTCGCAATTAGCGTCAACCGTATCCAGCATGTTTCAAGGGAAGGAGTAAGTGCCGTCTGTATCCGCCTGTCTGTATGTATCTGTCTGTCTGTCCGTCACTTTCTGATGGCCCACTCTCCCTTTCTTCCTACCTCTTTCACTCTCTTCCTGCCAGCCTGTGTGCGCCTGTGCACGTGCACGCATGCATGCATTGGCAACTTAGGCCAATTTTCCAACACTTTCGAAATACATTTGTTTCTCATCCTTCTTGTACTCCTTTCTTGTTTTTGCCTTTTGATTTGCCTGCAACAGACATAATGTGGCTGACGAACAAAGCAATGGTAAGAAGAAATCTCAGCGCTCCCATTTGCCCACAAGAGCATCGGTTTGTGTTCCTGTTCATTATGACGAAAAGTCTGCTTCATTGCTGATTCTTTGATTTTAGTACAAAATATTGACACATGAAAAATTCAAATGATAAACGAACAGTAAGCAGATATACAATAGTGAGTTTTAGGAGAGCGTTTTCGAAGGCCCGCTACCGCTATGGGCGCGTGCTTCAGAGCATGCATCGAAGCGGCAGCGCGAGCTCCCGCTACAAATAGCGTGGCCTGAAAACACGATGTACTAAAACTCTCTAATATTCGTGATTATATTTTAGGGAACGCTTTGACGGATATAATTGCTGTAAATCTAAAGTAGTTTAAATCGCAATATAAGTAATATTTTTAAAGATTATAATCTTGACCTTTATTTACTACCCGGGTGCGTATCGAACTTGAAAGTAATTATCAAAAATAAGGCGTTCATTTCCTTTCATTTATTTACACCTTAAGGGAGCGTGAAGGGCATTACATAAAGGGGGAGGGGTATCCAAGACTTATACCGTCGTTAGCCGTTGCTGAAGATTTTACCTAAGTAACAACTACTACGCTCTTTGATTAATAGAAACGAGTTCGAGTGGCTTAATCACTCGTTGATCAAGTAACACATGAGAAATACAGTAACTACAAAAAAAAAATATATATATATATATATATATATATATATATATATATATATATATATATATATATATATATATATATATATATATACCGGGTGTTCATTTTTAATTCGAACAGATTTATTACAAAAAATCCGTAAAAGATGCACTAGTACCGTTTGTTCAAGTGAGTTATACGGCTAGGGGGACATTATGTGGGTGGCTAATCCTTGCGAGAAGTTGGCTAATTAATTAAAATTTGTTAATTAACTTTTTAATTATTGAAAATAGACATATGGTTCCAATTAGAAACTTGCTCAGCGTCATCGAAAACCCCTAATTCAGTCATTTTCAGAAAGACTTTGAGCACGTGAGAAGCGTAGTAGTGCACTAAAGTAACCACTCGTGGAGCAGGTACAAGGCTGGGGCTACATAAGAGACGGAAAAATCGCACGGGCGCCTTATCGCAACCTCTAGCTTTGTACCTGCTCCACGAGCGGTAACTTCAGTTCACTACTACGCTTCTCACGCGCTCAAAGTATTTCTGAAAATGACTGATTTAGGGGTTTTCGACGACGCTGAGCAAATTTCTAATTGGAACCATATGTCTATTTTCATTAATTAAAACGTTAATTAACGAATTTTAAGTAATTAGCCAACTTCTCGCAAGGATTAGCCACTAGTGGTGCAAAACTATCGATAGTACTATCGATAGTATCGATAGTCGCCAGAAATCTGACTATCGATAGTACTATCGATAGTCGATTATCGAAAAACAATCGATGGTACAATCGATAGTCGACTATCGATAGTCAGCTATCGAAAAACTATCGATAATACTATCGATAGTCGACTATCGAAACACTATCGATAGTACTATCGATAGCCGACTATTGAAAAACTATCGATAGTACTGTCGATAGTTGACTATCGTAAACCTATCGATAGTACTGTCGACGGTTTACTATCGATAGTTTTGCGACACTAGTAGTTTGCGTCGCTCTATCTTCTTTTTTTCTCGCTTAATTTTTTTTTTCAAATGGGACACAAGCTAGCCCAAGCACTTACCATCCCAACTTTGGTTCAGCTTTCAGTAATGATGAAGACGGGAGTTTGTGCAAAGAGAGGAGGAAGGGAGGCGAGCGGCGGTACGGCAACTCTCTCTAGTGGTGCAAAACTATCGATAGTACTATCGATAGTCTCCATACCCGCCAAAAATCTGACTATCGACAGTAAAAAAACCTATTGATAGTACTATCGATAGACGACTATCGAAAAACTATCGATAGTACTATCGATAGTCGACTAACAAAAAGCTATGGATAGTAATGTCGATAGTCGACCATCGGAAAATTATCCTTAATCGAATATCGGAAAACTATCGATAGTCTACTATCGTAATCCTATCGATAGTACTGTCGACAGTTTACTATCGATAGTTTTGCGACACTAGTAGTTTGCGTCGCTCCATCTTCTCTTTTTCTCGCTTTATTTTTTTTTTTTTTTCAAAAGGGACACAAGCTAGCCCAAGCACTTACCATCCCAACTTTGGTTCAGCTTTCAGTGATGATGAAGACGGGAGTTTGTGCGAAGAGAGGAGGAAGGGAGGCGAGCGGCGGTACGGCAACTCTCTCTAGTGGTGCAAAACTATCGATAGTACTATCGATAGTCTCCATACCCGCCAAAAATCTGACTATCGACAGTAAAAAAACCTATTGATAGTACTATCGATAGACGACTATCGAAAAACTATCGATAGTACTATCGATAGTCGACTAACAAAAAGCTATGGATAGTACTATCGATAGTCGACCATCGGAAAATTATCCTTAATCGAATATCGGAAAACTATCGATAGTCGACTATCGTAAACCTATCGATAGTCGACTATCGTAAACCTATCGATAGTACTGTCGACAGTTTACTATCGATAGTTTTGCGACACTAGTAGTTTGCGTCGCTCCATCTTCTCTTTTTCTCGCTTTATTTTTTTTTTTTCAAATGGGACACAAGCTAGCCCAAGCACTTACCATCCCAACTTTGGTTCAGCTTTCAGTGATGATGAAGACGGGAGTTTGTGCGAAGAGAGGAGGAAGGGAGGCGAGCGGCGGTACGGCAACTCTCTCTAGTGGTGCAAAACTATCGATAGTACTATCGATAGTCTCCATACCCGCCAAAAATCTGACTATCGACAGTAAAAAAAACCTATTGATAGTACTATCGATAGACGACTATCGAAAAACTATCGATAGTACTATCGATAGTCGACTAACAAAAAGCTATGGATAGTACTATCGATAGTCGACCATCGGAAAATTATCCTTAATCGAATATCGGAAAACTATCGATAGTCGACTATCGTAAACCTATCGATAGTCGACTATCGTAAACCTATCGATAGTACTGTCGACAGTTTACTATCGATAGTTTTGCGACACTAGTAGTTTACATCGCTCCCTCTTCTCTTTTTCTCGCTTTATTTTTTTTCAAATGGGACACAAGCTAGCCCAAGCACTTACCATCCCAACTTTGGTTCAGCTTTCAGTGATGATGAAGACGGGAGTTTGTGCGAAGAGAGGAGGAAGGGAGGCAAGCGGCGGTACGGCAACTCTTTCTAGTGGTGCAAAACTATCGATAGTACTATCGATAGTCTCCATACCCGCCAAAAATCTGACTATCGACAGTAAAAAAAACCTATTGATAGTACTATCGATAGACGACTATCGAAAAACTATTGATAGTACTATCGATAGTCGACTAACAAAAAGCTATGAATAGTACTATCGATAGTCGACCATCGGAAAATTATCCTTAATCGACTATCGGGAAACTATCGATAGTCGACTATCGTAAACCTATCGATAGTACTGTCGACAGTTTACAATCGATAGTTTGCGACACTAGTAGTTTACATCGCCCCCTCTTCTCTTTTTCTCGCTTAATTTTTTCAAATGGGACACCAACTAGCCCAAGCACTTACCATCCCAGCTTTGGTTCAGTTTTCCGTGATGACGAAGACGGGAGTTTGGGCGAAGAGAGGGGGAAGGGAGGCGAGCGGCGGTGCGGAAACTGTGTTCGCTCTAGTGGTGCAAAACTATCGATAGTACAATCGATAGTATCGATAGTCGCCAGAAATCTGACAATCGATAGTAATAAAACTATCGATAATGTCGCAGAACTATCGATAGTCGACTATCGAAAAACTATCGATAGTACTATCGATAGTTGACTAGCGAAACACTATCAACAGTACTATCGATAGTCGACTATCGAAAAACTATCGATAATACAATTGAAAGTCAACTATCGAAAAACTATCCAAAAACTATCGATAGTACTATCGATAGTACTATCGATAGTCGACTATCGATAGTTCTGCGCCACTACCGATAGTTTTGGAAAAACTATCGATAGTATCGATAGTCGATTTATCGATAGTTTTGCATCACTATTAGCCACCCACATAATGTCCCCCTAGCCGCATAACTCACTTGAACAAACCGTACTAGTGCATCTTTTACGGATTTTTAGTAGTAAATCTGTTCGAATTAAAAATGAACACCCAGTATATATATATATAAATATATATATATATATATATATATATATATATATATATATATATAGGTGAAGCAGAGTAGTTTGAGAACAATGAACTGAGAAAATGTAATAAGTCAGAGAGCCGTACTTGCGGAGTTGCTATGCTAGGAGTTTATTGTACGTATTACGACAGTTTCGCCGAGAGGCTCGGCTCCTGACGAAGCCGAGCCTCTCGGCGAAACTGTCGTAATACATACAATAAACTCCTAGCATAGCAACTCCGCAAGTACGGATCTCTGACTTATATATATATATATATATATATATATATATATATATACTAAAAGGAACAAATTAGACATTACAAAAAATTATAAAGCATCCTTTTTCCCATTTTTAAGTGTTTTTTTTTCGCACTTCTGTATTAGGTTTATTTATGCCATTGTAAATTTACACCATCTCGCGTGCATTACAAAAGTTTGTCAGTCGTCAAGATCATTTTGCAAAAACAGTAAAACATATCAGCGAGGAGTAAAGAATGCACTAAATGAATCTTTGATTTATATTCAGGCAGATTTGACCAAGCCATAAAGGTCCGGACACTAATGGAGCTGTCCAGTTTACGTAAGTCGGGACTCAAATCTCCGGCAACACATTAAACTCTTCGTCGCCAAAACGCCCGCACCAAGTTCATAGCGAACGTTTACCATCTCCCTTGGGCTGTACCACCAACGCTTAAAAGTCGCGTAAGTTAAGAAAGAAACCGCGACGTCCACGCTTTCATTCTATAGGACGAACACCAGCGGCGACCTTTGTGCTCTCCGCGTGTATTAGACCAATTACGTTTACAGAAGACCGCATTTATCTGCACTTAATGCTACGACGACGAGGACATCGTCTCCCCCAGAAAGCAACGGGCAAACACGTTGAACTAATACCTGCGCACTAAAGTCTGGAACGCGCATTAGAAAGAGCGGGGAAGAAGATTTGCACGCAATTAAGGCGCCTAATGAATACACAATCACACGCGGCGGCGCTAACGACGGGGAACATCGTTTCTCAGATAAAGCTTTCACGCGCGGAGAAGCCTCCCCGCGCATAATTTAGAAGGAACCAAAGGATCTCGTGCTGCTTTGGGACGGAAGCAAGAACTATCCTTCGTTTCAACCTAAAGTGGAGTGCAGCCGATGCTACGAGCCATCACGGCCAATCGGGGGGTCTGAGCGCACTGCATGACGTCAAGCTCCGCGGGTCGTAGGGCCAAACCAATATCGCATAAAAGACGAGGCGTTCGCCCCTCCCCCTCAAATGTCATTACTAGAGAGTCCACGTAAGGCCGCCCATATTTGGTGAGCTTCGAGTCGTCGAACTTCAGCGTGTTTACTGCTTGGGCCGGGTCGGGCATCCACTAACGGTGACGTCATGCTCAGGCCTTGACATCTAGGTCGTACTGGCCGAACCCGGAAACGTCACGTGGTTCCCTCGACACCCCGGATTGGCTGGGATAGCTCGTAGAGTCCGCCTGTGCTGCGTTTTAGGGTGAATGGGGAAAATGGCTGAGTAACGAGATTCCGAGCTCCGCCGCGCGCGTGATAATCCAGAGGACGCCGCGCGTGCTGTGGGCCAACGAGGACAGCCGAGCTTTTGTGGCGGCGGCCGTATATAACCTCGACGCTTCGTCCGCTGACACTCCGAGTAAAAACGCGGAGAGCTCCTAACGAAAATCTTGGCACAATTTTACGAGAGCCTCTAAACGTCATCTGCGTGAGGTTTACGAAATTTATAAGTATGGTCCCGGGTTTCGTTCGGGGCGACGGCACCGCATTTTGTTGTCTGTGAACAGCGTGTGCGCAGCAGCTGTCGTTTAGAAAAAGCAAATTGTTGTGTGTATGTTTATACAGCCGGAAGTTAGTCTGCCTCAATGGGCGTCTGGTGTCTCAGCTGTAGATGAGCAATTTAGTCGTTTATTCGATATCACAGTAAAAGACCCCATGCATTTCATATGGCAACGTTTTAGTACCTATTCTCAGCAACTACTGAACATATTGCAGTCAAAACGGTTGTGGTAAGAAAAACAAATTAACAGTTCTGTGGAAATACACTTGTCGGTTTGGCGTTCATTCTTCTTTTATAGGGCCTCAAACTTTCGAGAGAAAAAAATTCAAATCTTTCAGCTTTCGTTTTCAAGCGTCCCAGATAGTAAATGAAAGGATAAATACAAATTGTAGTGCCGCGTTGCTGTGTAAAATGTATTTGTGAATTTATATTTTTTATTTAAATACCTTACAGGTCCCCTTGTAAAGGACATTGCGTGAGGGGGAAGGGGGGGGGGATAAGAAATGCAACATTTTGAGACGTTAAAAATAACAACTGCAGAAAATGTATAACACACACGAAGTACAAATCAATGATTAGAAGAAATATAACATTTTAAAAATGATTTTGTAAATAAGAGCGACAACGGCGCTATAAATCATAGCACATACAAAAACCAGACGCCTAAGCAGGAGATATACAACATATTCTTGGATTTTACAAATAAGCACAAGCGACAAAGTATAAAACATACAAAAACCAAACGCATAATCAGTAGATATACAACATTTTGAAGAAAATCTTGCAAATAAGTGCAACAACTGCACATTAAAGCATAAAAAAAAACATAAAACAGCGTAATCACGTGATTCCTAAATGGTTGGCAACGACAACACGAAAACGTTCAGGATGGGTCTCGGTCACGATGTCATTAGGAAATGCATTCCACCAGACTACTGTTAACACCTGCTGATATATTTCCTCTGTACATTGGCGTTAGGAAATAAATTAAAGAAGTTTGCGCTTCGGTGAAATCGAAAACTCGCCTGCTAGACACCATTTTTTTTTTTGTTTGGCTCTACGCAGTGGCGCCATGCCGTGATCGTGCTTGCTAAATTACGCGTGGCATACGGCCAGACTGGATTCGACGGCTTCTTTTTCAGACAGCGAGAGCGTATCCAGTTTGGACGTGGGTGGCAGTGTTGAATGCGTCTGTGTAGTGTTCCTGTATAGACGCTGTACACACGCGCCAGATTACATCCGCCATAGCTGACCTTCTCTTTGTCTTACCGAGAAACCGAGCCACTTAAACGGGCGTTGACGAACGTCCACAAAGGCCAATGTTGGGGAGAAGGACACAGTGGAATCTACAAATAGCAATAACCTGGCCTGCTATGGTAATGATGAAGTGGTGTAAACGGAGTAAGAGGAAACAAAAACTGAAGGTTGGTTATGGCAGCGCCCATACACAGCTGCTGCAAAGCGTCTAAAGGCTCCCTACGAGAACCAGAGTTGCGCGTGTGTTTTCCGCGTGCCGCCGCTCCGCTATTCGCCGAGATCGATCACGTCAGGAGCAAATAATCCTATCCCGTGCAGTAAAGTTACCGATGTTTTTTGCTTCGCCAACGTTGCACGCGCCCCGGTGTATGTTCCCCTTGGTGATTCCACGAGAGATCGAACCAGCAGGTCCACTCAACATTTTTATTTTTTTCTGGATTTTTTATATGTGATGGGCACACAAATGAATCGCACGAAACGGAACTTTTTGTCTCGAAACCGCGTTTTCACTACGAGAAACAAAATGTTTTAAGACTGCGCGACGGGCCCGCTCCCACCGCAGACTGCATTAGGTGGCAACTTTGTGGTCCTGTGGAAGGCAGGCGAAGAGTGGTACGTCCAAAATGTTTCGTGTTTCATGTAACACACCAAAGTTTAAGTCAACTGCATGCAAATATTGTGTGCTTTATGAATTAAAAAAAAATATATATATATAAAAAATTCCTAACTTTCGACCAGGTGCAACAAGCACACTAACTTTCAGGCCTTCTACCTCAATCTGTATGGCATTAACGAGTTCGAAAGCTACACATAATATAGGCCAGGGCATCTAAAATATTCGTGAAAAATATGATCTTCCGATAACAATATAAATATAACAAAAATTATTTTGAAAAAACACATTTTTAAAAAAATAGTCATATTGAAAACAAAAACGTTTTTGATTCTATTAAAACTTTGGGGTACAACTCTCCTTAGGCCAGGCAAAAAAACGTACAAAAACATTGTAACATTTGCTTGGTACAAAAGTTCTAACCGGTCAAAGTGGCGGTTGCGAAGCGTCTTGACTCCGGCGCTTTCGCTCCTCCCCGCCGCTGGTCTCCCTCTGCACTCTTTGAAAAAGTTCGCTTTTTTTGCCGCTCCATACAAGAAGTTCAGTCTGATAGTATGTATTTGCACGAAACACCACAAAAGTTAGCGATGCTTTTGTCGCTTAGAGCGGGCACACATAAAATTAAATTGTTGTTGGCCTTCCTGGCTGCCTTGCGAGTTCGAACCAATGTCAAGATGGCACATTCGCTAAAATCAGATTTTAAAAGGTTTAATTGCAGTGAGCTCGGTTGCAGCTATTCCCGCCACCAAGAAAACATGACCGCACTGCTCATCTTGTGTGCCTTTCCTGGGCACACACGCACAAACACACAGCTGTCCAGATGATATCACTGCCACGAAGACATCAATTTGTACCGCGCATTCTAAAAGAGTCTAGATGAACTGTCACAGTAATCCACCTTGATGCGATCAGAGTTCAGTGGATTCTCCAAATTTCCTTCAAGGGGAAGCGTTGACGAGCCGTCATCTTTAGGTAGCTGTTACGTTTTTAGACGCAAGGAAGGAAGCGCATGAACGTTCGTGCCGGAGTCAGGCTGAAGACTGCTCGAGTTTCGTTTATTAGAACTGTAGAGAATAAAGGAGCGACGCCTCAGGTACAGGAGTACGGTGCGCTTATGTTACCGTGGAGCCAAGGAGGATGTGTATGTTCGCCCATTGGTAAACGCGAGGTCAAATATCTTACCAGCTCCTGACAGCGAGAGCGACCGCGAACCACGTATACCGCGCGGCAAACGTAAACCTCCTCCTTGGCTCCGCCGTAATAAGCGTCCCGTACCCTTGTACCCGAAGCTTCGTTCTTTTATTATTTACAGTTCTAATAAACGAGACATGCGAAGTCCGAGCGCGATCAAGTTCAAGAAGTCCTGCCTTGCCCAGCCTCCTCCGCACCCCCCCCCCCCCCCCCTCCTTTTTTCCAAACACAGACTGCAGTGGTTCACCGAGTAGGAGCTCGTATTTCGCTTACGGCGCGCGCCGAAACAGGAATCATCGTTTCGTGTTTGTATGTTCTTCACAAGTTGCCGGGGCAGCTACAAAACTGATGCGAACACAGAAGTGTGATATGCTGGTTCTTTACCAGAACCTTGCACGCATGAACGTAAACTTTCATGAGTGCCCGTAGAGAACCACAAGCAAAAGAAAATCTGGAAAGATATCTTCTCTGACAGCAAGCTACAACACATAAAGTTTCTAATTTGTGACAAAAAAAAAGAAAGTTACAATGTTTTAGAAAAAAAAAGTTAGCAGCGGGGAGAAACGAAAAACGCCGGAGTCAAGACGCTTTGCAACCGCCACTTTGACCGGTTGCAATTTTCGTACCAAGCAAATGATGCAACATGTTTTTGCACTTTCTTTTTGCCTGGCCTAAGGAGAGTTGTACCTCAGAGTTTTAATAAAATCGAGACCGGGTTTTTTTTTATTTTGTTTTATTCAATATGGGTATTTTTTTGAAAATGTGTTTTTCCAAAATAATGTTTTGTTATGTTTATATTTTTATCGGAAGCTCATATTTTTGACCAATAATTTAGATGCCCTGGCCTATATTATGTGTAGCTTTCGAACTCGTTAATGCCATACAGATTGAGGTAGAAGGCCTGAAAGTTAGTGTGTTTTTTGCACCTGGTCTAAATAAAGTTAGGAATTTTTTATATATTTTTTTAATTCATAAAGCACGCAATATTTACATGGAGTTGACTTAAACTTTGGTGTGTTGCACGAAACAAGAAACATTTTTGGTGTACCACTCTTTGCCTGCCTTCCACCGGACCACAAAGTTGGCACCTAATGCAGTCCGCGGTGGGAGCGGGGCCGTCGCGCAATCTTGAAAGTTTTTTTTTTTTTTCTCGTAGTGAAAACACGGTTTCGAAACAAAAAGTTCCGTTTCGTGCGATTCATTTGAGTGCACATCACATATAAAAAAAAAAAAAAAAAAAAAATGAAAATCTTGAGTGGACCTGCTGGTTCGATCTCTCGTGGAATCACCTGCCTTTTGCCTCCATCTCCTCCTTTCCTGTTTTCCATGCGCGGCGGCACGCCCGCCGCCACGTGACCGGCCGCAATCGACGGAACATGGCTCCTTCACGCGCGAGAAGTGACTTTCCCGCATAACTTAGGATTTCAAGATGGCTGAACGCGCAACTCTGGCACCCTTAGTGGAGTGTTCTAGAAACGACTGAGTGAGACGACCGAAGCGTTCTTTCGGAGCCGCCGTTTGTGGAACGAATAGAGGGCGCTACGAGCGAAGTGGCTTTGCGCGGAGCAGATCGCTTTCGCGCATTCGTCCCGTTTTCGACCAACCGTTGAATTTGAAGTCCTTCAATTTTTGTTGTTACGCGAAAGCGCGTGCAAGGAAAACTTTGGTTCATGTTTTTGCTCTAAAAAAGTAACTACCGCAGGCACCAGCACGTGCATCACGTGTAACTACACTCGTAGCATGCAGCTTGGTGCCTGTTAAATTTAGGAAAAGGTCTAGGGACGCTGTCTGCTTCTGCGTGCTATCAATACCCAGCCGTTTGAGTCAAGGCAATCCATTTTATATCGTATCCCAAAGTCGTTGCCATGCCGACAATTACCGCGTCCATTTAGGCTTAGCAATCGCAAGAATCTAAAGACTATCTAAAAAATGCGGCAAATGCTTTGCGATTTGAGTGAGGTAAGGCAAAACGAAAGCCTCCTGCACCATTCATTGCTTACTATCTTCGTTTCACGTTATGTGCGAGCGAAGTCAAAGCTGGAAGCGCGAGCCCAACGCTCTGAGCGTTCCTGCTTCGCATGTGCGCCCGTGCACTACAGGTGCTGTTACAAGCAGCATGCTGGGGCTTGTAGCGTTGGCTTCGCTCGCACATAAGGTGACACGAACTATAACGTGCCCGATATATTGCAGCTACTACGACATATTGGTTCCAAAGAGAGCGACGCTCGCTCTCACGGGCACCGCCATGTTTCCCCGCCGTCCTCTCTCTACCAGTCAAGTGACCTAAAACTCCCCCTCGTAAGGAAATACGGTTAACGTTTTACCGCGTTTAAAGTTAACAGGCTTCGAGCAAATGGGTCCTGGGGTTTTAAATCTCCTGTATAGTCCCATGCTACATGGAAGAGCCTCAAGGCTCTTCCCTGTAGCATGGAACAACTTCTAGACTTGGGCTACCTTCGCGGGACTATTTTCTGAATACTTCACTCGTGCCATTTTAAACATATTGTTTTTGGGTTCAGTGTTTCTTACAGCAGAGCTGTTAGAGGCTAGTTTACCCAGTTTCGTGTCCGTCACCAAATAAATGTCGGCACAAAACTCTGGACAGCTACCGCCTTCTATGAGCGACAACGCCAACCAGAAAACCGGCTTGCCGGCTGTCTGGTTGTCGTCGTCACTCATAGATGGCGGCAACCTTTCCAGCCTTTTAACTGTGGTTTTCACCAGAGTGGAAAGGCTGAATTTCTCTAGGTGTCGTCTTCGAGCTCGTCCTAGTAGTCGTCCTTGAAATCGTCGTAGACGTCGTTCTTAAGGTCGTCCTAGACGTCGTCCCTGAGGTGGTCCTAGGCGTCGTCCTCGAGGTCGTCCTTTCGGTCGTCCTTGAGGTCGTCCTAGACGTCGTCCCTGAGGTTGTCCTAGGCGTCGTCCTTGAGGTAGTCCATGAAGTCATCCTTGTGGTCCTCCCAGTATAGTACAGCTTCGCTGGTCTTCCTTCTTCACCAGAGTTGAAAGGCTGAACGTTTTTTACCCTTTGAGTACTGCGCCCAAGTATTGGCGACAAAAGCGAACTTGACGGCACCTGGTGGCTAGAAGAAAAAGTTGAGGCTGCCGATCCACTTGCGAGCCTTCTCCAGCAAATTAGAAATACACAGCGCCCGGCGGTCTTAAGATGAAACCGTGAAAGTCAATTTAAAAAAAGAAAACAAGTAATCAAAACTGAAAATATTCGTGCGCGTTCTCCTGTATTTTATTTTATTATTTATTTAGGAATACTGCAGGCCAATTGCGGCCCAAGCAGGATTGGGGGTTACAAAAGTGGAGTCTAAAAAGCGCAACACCAGGTAATCCGTAAAAGGGGAGAGGGAAACAGGGGAAAATTATGCAAAAATTGTAATAAAGCACAAAAACAAGTGCGCAGAAAAAAATGTAATAGCTCACAACAAAGTTGGGAGGGGTGGCGGTAGTGGGGAACAGGAAAATAAAACACAATGCAAAGAGTTACACATCAAACATACGCTCAATCGACTCCAAAACATTGTCAGATATAAATATGTGATGAGGTAGGTTGTTCCATTCTGTTATGGTTCTGGGAAAGAAGGAGTATTTAAATGCATTTGTTCGAGCGAATACCGGAGTTATTTTATGCGGATGGTCATGCCTTGTGCGCCTAGTCGAGGATGGATGAAGAAAGGACGACGATTCAAGCCGGAGTTTTTTAAAGCAGAGTTGATAAAGAAATTTTAGTCTAGCTAGCTTCCTTCGTGATTCAAGAGAGATGATGTTGTTACTTTGAATTAAGGCAGCAGGTGAGTCATGCGGGTGGTAGCGATTAAATATAAAACGAACTGCTTGCTTTTGAACATCTTCCAGTATCTTGATATCTTTTTCTGTGAATGGATCCCAGACTGTACAGGCGTATTCTAACTTCGTTCTTATCAATGTGTTATAGGCTAGAAGTTTCACACGAGAAGGCACGTGCTTAAGCTTGGTATGAAACCCTACATTTTTCGGTATGAAACCCCATCTCTCCCACCTGGGCATTCTATTATTCATGGTAATAAAAACCCGAGACTCAGGAACACAGAAGGGGACGAGTCTCGGGTTTTTATTACGATGAATCACCACCAGCTCGCTTGTTTTTTTTAAGGTTGCTGTCTATTATTATTTTGTTTTCGCGTGTAGCGGAATGTATGAGCGAGCGATTAAAACGTAGTTTTATCTTGTGAAGTCACTTTTTGATGGTATGTAACTATTTTTTTTTCTTGTTTAGGCGACTTATGTTGCGGTATGCTCCATCGATGTTACAAGATGCGAATCTATGTCGTTCAATCTCGCACCTTATGGCGAACGCCACTGAGATCTAGAAATTACTAAATAACTCGGTATTTTACAATTTTAAAAAGGCAAAGTTACAGTCCCGAAAAAACAAAGGTAGTGTAAGACCGGTGAAAAAAGAGATCCCAGGGTGAAACGTTCGAGGTGCTATTCCATAGTACTGTCCCGAAAAGTACAGCACGAAAAATATGCCAGTGGTTAAATGCGTGCAGACGTCAAGTAACTTTTTACTCATAAAATAGTGTTTTTTTAGGAATAAATATTCTTCACAGATCATGTGAGCGTGTAACAGATACCGATATTTACGTCATGCGAGGAAACAGAAGAGCACTCAAAGGGTTAAGTGCAATTACAAAATATGCACCTGTTCAAGCTACGTGCCGAAATAGAAGAATCTTTCGGGGTCGATCCTCGCTCAGATTTTGTCTCGTGACGTAAGTATTGGGCTATGTTTTTGTTTTGTTTGTTTTTGTTTCGGGGAATGCTGCTTTATTATATTTTAAATGCCCGATTGGAACACCCATTTAAGCATTAAAAATATTGTTCCGGGAATTCAGTTTTTTTTTTTTTTTTTTTTTCAAGTGGGGCGGTGCCACGCCAGAACCGCACTGTGAAATCCAAGTTAGCATGTGTTAAAGCCCGATTCAAATGGTGCGATTTCTTTGCGATTCCGCAGTTGCGATGTCCTTCGTGCGGCAGTAAAAAATGGGGTGGAAGCAGCAATTTTCACCGTCACACCTGCGAAATAGCCAGCAAAATTGCGCCATGTGAATCGGGCTTAGGAGTGCAATTCTGCGTCATAAACACTGCAGCCAGTAACCGGCTTGGACCAGCAAGCATCAGCCAAAGTATCTTGCAACATTCAAATTAGATACTCGACTGGACGGAGTGAGAAGTATTTTCGGTTCACCACCGCCCGCTTCTGCAGCACGGGTCATTTTATGGAATTAAAAGCTGCAATCGACATTTTTGTTTTCAGAAGTTTAATTTTAATCTCAACAAGGGCATAATTAAATGTAAATGCGTCATGACATTTGCCCGGTAACAAGATAGCCACAGTTATTTTGAAGTACAGTATGAGTAGAGGCTAACTCAAAGAACACAGGATTACACGGGTGAAACGAGCCCCATAAAAGTTGTTTACAGCGTCCTACTGTGTTTGGCGAATTTTGCTTTCTATGTGTGTGGGAGAGATATTTCTTACAATGGTAAATAGATATGTGCACCGATTTTTATTATTTTTACGTATTAATAAGAAACCTTTGATTGATTAATTTCTACGCTTTGCTGGATGAGCATCGTTCCGGCGTGCAGTCGTGTATCACTACTGCGTGGTGCATGTTAAAGACCACAGGCTAGCGGTTTGTACTGCACTGGCTAAATTTCTCATCTACAGATGAGAGACAAGTCGCCCGTTGAGGCAGACTAAGTTCTAGGCTGTATAAACATGCACCAAAATTTTGTGTTTACGCCTCGGGAACTTAGGTCGCTGGGATCCTTACGGGAACGCCACATTTTACCAAAACAATTTTATTTATTAGTTGGACTGAATTGCTATGGCAGTAGATTCCTGTAAAGGAGAGGAAAAAAACGAAATGCATACCGAGTTTTTCTTAGATAAAGATTCAAGAAATAGTCTGCTTCAGCATATGATCTGCTGCAGAAACTCCCAATTCAACGAACTATCGTTGCCTTCAATTGCATTTGGCTGACGCGTGCGCAGAAGTAATGTAGAAGGTACGTAGCTCGCGCTGCAGGTGTTGTAACCGGCCGTGGCACTATATAACTTACATGAAAAAGCATAACGTGTGTTGTCACTGATATGTCTTACTGATCTGAAATAAAGTATTAGTTCAGATATAGAAAGTGAACAAGAAGAAAACGCAGCGTAGTGCGCTTACACTGCTCCTATTTCAATTACCGTATTTACTCGAGTAATTGCTGCACTGTTTTTGAAGAAAACCCGAGGGTTCGCTTTCCCGCTGAGAACGCGAATTACCAATCACTGCGATCGACAGCATGATTCCAGCGGTTTACAGGACAGAGATAACGTGTTCGCGCGAAGATACCATCTCTGAAGATTGCATTTATATGAAGAATCGTGTTCTCGACCTAGTTATTTGCTATGTTATTTATGCGCAACGCGATGATTACTGTATATGGGCTTTGCGGGAAAGTAGACGCGAGGTTCTTGTTCATAAATAGTGCGTCTATTACTCGAGTAAATACGGTAGTACTATCCACAATATCTTGTGTAACTTCATCTTTGTTACAATTCGACGTGATTTTACTTTGACGACGATATTTAGATACGAAAAGACAGATGTTCGTGGTTGTGTACTTCGAAAACATGGGGTCCAGGAAGAGCAGACGTCTTGCCAAGTATTAAAATTTCAATTTCGTTTTTTACGGCGAGAAAGAATTGACAGCCCCATAAAAGGGTCTACTTCTGTTTGTTGGCGATTAAGAATAATGCATTAATCGATTATTCTAAATGCTATAAGATGAAATTCACTTCCCTAGCGATGAGACAATACGCCTTATGTCATCTGCGTAGAAAGGGTGCGTAAACGACACAATATAATAGAAAACCTGGTACCTCGTAGTAATGCTTAGAAAGAAACTCGCCGGGGGAAATCTTCAGCGTGGTACCCAATGATTCTCAAAACATTAAGCTTCTTCAGGACGAAGTCACTTAGCCAAAGGAATTCTGCTACTCCCAGGAGGTTTTCTAACTCCTGTCGATTGTCTTTGTCAGTGAATTTTACGAGAACACACGCCGTCTCTGATCCCTGTACCGCCCGAACTGTTTGATGATGAAATCAGACACGTAATTTTTGAAAGTAAGAGAACATGGGATATTAATTCACTTGGTCTGATCTGCACAACTTAAACACACTGTACCAGCACCCTAACCTAACCTTACCTACCATACCCTACCCAACCCTACCCTAACATCACCTTACCTAAATTAACCTAGCCTAATCTACCTTAACCTAACTTAACATAACAAACCTACCCCGGCGTATTATGACCTAAACTAACCAGCAGTTCGAGCACCTACTCATAAAGCAAACCCATTTCTTTAGCTGCATAGCAACTGAAGAAAGAAAAAAACCCACGAGCAAAAGCCAGACTGAACGCCAATTCTGCACCAATCTATTCTTCGCTATACTCGGACCACTTGAAGGCGACAATAAAGTTGACAGCAAAGACCAAATCCCCTTTCAACCAGAGTCTTTCGGCGACCAGACAGGAGGACGAGTCAGTCAACACCTGAAAGAGCTCTCACATGCTAGTATCTTTCCGAGGCAGTAGCGCAAAAACGAAAACAAAAAGAAGATAAAGTACTCTCTGAAGAGCTGCTCGCTAGGTGGGCGGACCACTGTCCCTTTTGGACAGTGGCGGCGACCAGGGACGACGCGACATTTGTCCGCCCTCTCTTCTGAACACGGGTTGTCAGATGACCGGGAACCTTCAGAAGAGCATGGCAAACAAGCCGCGGGACACCCGTCGCCCAAAACCGTTCCTATAGGCAGACCGAGAGCAGGCCTCCTCTTGACTCTTTACACTCGGATTCATCGCCCGCTCTGTGTCGATGTTTCGCGGGACGTTTCTGACTTGAACTCCTTAAGGAGGCGATGCAACGATTTTGAACTTTGCGTAAATACCCCTTAGAATGAATCCCTGGTGTTTATAAACCATGAAACACCCGTTAGTTTTTCTTTTTGTGCAATAGTAGTCGCAAAAACAAATGAACAAAAAACGAGCAGCGTTCTCTCCTTCAGCTCACAGCCAGAACAAAGGGCCACGTGATCTGGAGCCGACTATGTGCCCGCCTAAGCCACTAAATAAGCTACGCTTCAGAGTAACGACACTTCAGCCATCTTAATGCTTAAATTAATATTTGCCAGTTATCTGAAGCTTTATCTGAAATCGCAGGAGACGCTTTTCCGTCCTCTAGAAATGATAAAACAGTTCGCGACCGAGCAAAACAACATCACCTGAGCTTCCTAATCCCGTATCTAAAACTGAGGATGTCGCATTTGTGAATTGTGACGAACGACAGATGATTCTGCTCTGCGTTAGGCATCACGATGGCGGCTCCCACCAGCAAATCGAGGAACGAAGTTCCGATACTCTAAGACTAAGCTAATTTAGTGGTTCAGGCGCCGCCAATGTTTATCATAGTCACCTGCTGGGGTCGGTAAAGTACGGGGCCTGCGCTGAGTTCCAGACATTGTTAGGATTCGGCTGTCGTCGTCATTGAAGCGATCGGGTACGAGCCACTACCTGAGGGCCTATCAAGCTTTTTTATTAGCGCAAGCACAAATAGAGTGCTCACGAAATGATCGGGTTCAATTTCTGAGCCGCATTCAAATATAATCACTGAGGGATACTGTGATAATCAAAGTATTCAGAATCAAGTTTTGCGATGAAGAGATTGAAAGAAAACGCTCGTTTTTATTTTTGAAATTACACCGCAACAAAGAGGTTCCTGGGTCAGTGGCACTGTGTGCGAGTTTACTTGGGTTCCACAAGTGCCAGTAAGCTCGTGTAAACAGAGAAACATTCCAACTGAATATCGTTACACCAACCCTACAACTTTGTCCCAAGCTATCCGCGACTCCAAGCCCTCACATTTAGGCCCTCATAGACAGTTTCGCTTTTTCACCCCCACGCGAAAAACAATTTCATTGCACAAGAGTAAATTAAAATCGAGACCTTCACTGGGCAGTTTTGAATATAGAACGCTGCGTGCTGTTTGTTTAGTTTAGTCGCGGGGGATCGGTGGCCGAGTGGGCTAGCGCGCACTAAAGTCAGCGCACACCACCACGGAGCTCGTGGAGCGAAAGCTCGCGCTGCAGAACCCAGGGATCCTGGGTTCAATCCCCACCCCTGCCCGTCTCGATCTGGATGAGCATCGTACCGGCGTGCGGTCGTGTATCACTACTGCGTGGTGCACGTTAAAGTCCCCAGGCTATAGCAGTCGTACTGCACTGGTTAAATTGCTTATCTACAGTGGGTAACAATGTCGCCATGTTCTGGCAGACTAACCTCCTGTTGTATAAACGAATAACGACTAATTTGACCTTTTGTTTTTGTCGCCACACTCGATTTCACCTTATGATGTACCACACGAAAGGCTACAAGCGCGAGCTCCTTGCTGTAGAGCATGTCGGCGGCACCCAAGCTCTCGTCCACTTAGGGCAGCTGCCAACGCTATGAGCTCACGCTTCTAGCCTCCGCTGTAGTACAACATAATGTGAACCGGAGTATAGGAGGTATTCACTGGCCGCCATATTTGAGGTCACTGTTTAGAGCGCATGCTCAGAACGAGCACGCATTAATAGGCTGCAAAGACCGGCAATCTTGGTGGTGCGGAATGCACGTGGCGAAAGAACTGTGGAAGCTCGCCGTCAGTACGCGCTCCGCAGCCGAGCACACAGCTATGGCCGCCAGTGAATACTCCCTATAGACGCTTTCAGGCAGCTGTGCATGGGCGCCGCCATAACAGACCTTCAGTTTGTGTTCCCTCTTATTCCGTTCGTTCACTTCATCATTACCACAGTAGGTCAGGTCATTGCCATTTTAGATTCTACCGCGTCCTTCTCCCCAGCATAGGTCCTTGTGGAGACTCGTCAACGCCCGCTTCAGTGGCTTGGCATCTCGGTAAGACAAGAGAAGGTCGGGTATGGCGGCTCGATTTGGCGCGTGCTGAAAGCGTCTATAGGAAGTATTCACTGGCGGCCATAGCTGTGTGCGTGACTGCTGAGCGCGTGCTGATGGCTAGCTTCCAGGGTACTTTTGGAACGTGCATTCCACACCGTCAAAATGGCCGGTCTTAGCAGCCTATTAATGGGGGCTCGTTCTGAGCATGCGCTCTAGACAGCACCCACAAATATGGCGCCCAGTGAATACTCCTTATAACGATGCATGCCCGGCACGAGCGCGCTTGCTCGGCGTGAACACTGAAGGCTATAAGCTCACTCTTGTAGCTTCTACTACACTTGCACTTTTAAGGTGCTGTCCGGTGCAAAGCTTGAAGGAACACTGACACCCCACAATTTTTTTTTTTTGTTAGGCGATATATAATGGTGTCAGAAGACTACCCAATCAATATTTTGCTACAGCGTCACGTATATTTTTAATAAAGTAAAAAAAACGCAACTGCTCGAAACCGAAATCGAACTGGACTGGGGAAGGAGAAGAAACATAGAGGAGAAGTGAGGTGTTGGAGGTTACATGGTTTTGACATTTTGTTTCCCCAAACAACGCATTTACAGCTTTTCAAAAGCCCTCAAAAATGAGTATCATATTTCTTTTCTATTTTTAATATCGTGTGCGTGCTTTCTATGACCTACGACTTTGATTATATTTCGTGGTTGGTTCTAAACCTTAGAAAACGGCCCGTGACCACGGAGAAGAGATTGAGCGTGACTCAAACCGGCCAGTTCTCGATCGGCGGTTTTCGGGCGGATAGAAACCGAATTTCGAGCCGCGAATTCTGTTCTCGGTAGTTGGGCTCTCATATGTCACGTACACCTAAAACCTCAGCGAGCATATAAATACCCTGTCAGTGTCCGTTTAAAGAAATTGTCCGGTTCAATTTTGTATTCAAGAAAACGTTTAGACCTCATTGTGAATGGCTGTAGGAGCATCTTCGACAACAAATCTGACCTTTTTCTGCATCCCAGGACGAGTAAGTATATTTTAGACCAAGCGTGCATAAACGGCGTTTTCCTCTTCCAGCTTCAGAGCAGCGGAGGCTCTGACGTGACATGACGCAAAGAGCGCGCTGAACTGAAACGGCCTTCGAATCGTGTCCTCCTTGAGAGCGCTACGACGTGGTTCACCCTCGTTGCTGCGCTAGAAAATATGTTTTGAAAACAAAGGGGGACTTGCGTTGTGCGGTTGTCACCCTCCACACTTTTCCGCGAGGCATGCAGGGGCGAGTAAATTGGAGCGCTGTTTTGGGTCGGGAGCACTGTGTTCCCACGCAGGGACGAGGCATAGGATCTGACAGTTGCAATTGCCTTGTGTGACGACGCATAAGGCATGGGAGCGCAGCCATTGATACTTGCAAGATTTGGCATGGAGTTTCGTATAATTATCCGTCCTTGATTACACCAAAATTGGGTGTCGTTTAATGGAATAAAATTGGCCTATGTAAATCATTAGGCTCCCGCCAGATAACCATCACAAGGTCTTAAGAGCTTCCGGCTTTCACCGGACAACACCTTTAACACATACTCATTACAGAAAGAAAAAAACGTTGTAGCGTAACTTTAGTTTGTATTCGCATAAAGACAAGAGCAACCAAGTGCCGTATAGCCGTTAACGGAACTGAAAAGGTAGCGCTCTACTTCACTAATAACTTTCCCAGTTAAGGAATCTGGTGATGGCCAGCATAAAAGTATCAAATACTGTACCTACAAATCTCTGAAGGATCAGCCTAAGTAACAGTTTATTACTTGCCCGCGGACTTGCGAGAGCCGCTTATTAAAAAGTACCGAATATGATGCATTTGTTGAGCAATCGGCGCAATCATAGTCTTGAACATTGTGAATACTTCTCATTTTATCTCGAGTGCATCTTTAACGTTGTGCAACAACTGCATGACCTGAGATTGAGGTGAGGAAAACGTAAGTAACTATCGTTATACAACTAGAATCTTGAGTGGTTTGGTTCTGACGAAAAATAACCCGAATTAAAACGCGAAACAAAACAAACAACCAAAAACACGTAGTGAAGTACGAACCGGGCAAAAAGAATACTGTCGTCACTCTCACCACTGTTGTTGTTGTTGTTGTTTTTTCTTGGAGGGGGGAATTGGTTTGTTTTTTTGAGAACCAGCCGTTTTTGTTTTGTATTTGTTTTTATGCATTCTTCGTCAAAAGAAATTTTACAAAAAAAAAAAAAAAGAACGCGTCCACTAAAAAATGCAAAACAAAAAACAAAGGGTTTATTTTTTTATTTTCTAAATCACAAATGGAAACACGAATGAGTACGCCGCGGCTCTGCTCTATTATTCACTTCCGACCAGAAGCGAGGCGAGAGAGAGCACCCCCAGGAAGAAGTGACGCGAAGGAAAGGTTTGCGAGCAGAGTGGCCGAACCGTTTTACGGCGCCGTGTTACGTATGCGTACGGCTCTCCCCACAGTTTGTTTTCTTTTCTCTCGGACAGGTTCTGTTTATGGCGATGGAGCACCCACGAGAAGACGTGCTGAAGCACTTTGGACGGGGAAGGGACGAACTCGGACAGGCGGATGTGCGGAGTGCAGTCCAACTCTCCTTTTGTGTTGGCCTTGCATTACGGAGGAAGCAATAATTGTTTTGCACCGGATAAAAGATAATTTAGTCAGCAAGAGAGTGTTGGTCCTTTGTTCCCAGAAAAGAAAAAAAAACGATTATAATTTGAATGCAATCGCTCCAAAAGCTACAATGACGCCCCAGCAGACGGAACGAAGAATGATGGCAAACTTCCCACAACAAATTCACATATTTAAACAATAAAATGTTGTCTAAGCGGTTGCTGTTGTGGTTTATTGGTTCAAGAATGACGAAGGTCATTTTGCGTATCGACTTAGTTTAATTCTGCATAGTGTCATGCTTCAGCAGGTGCCAATGTATATGCGTGATTAAAGTTACAGCAAGTAAAACGTTTTCTTTTCATTTCGTTTGAAAATCAAATGATGTTAATGTTGAAGTTTCTTACGCCTTTAGCCCTCTTACGTCTTAGCTTCCACATAAAAAGATGAAGTCGCACTTATTTAATATTATCCACAATGTGTATTGAGAGCGCATGTTTGCTGGGATAAAAGATTTTCAGCTATCCCGTAAAACACTCTGAGGGATCAAAACTTCGGAACTCATCGGTTCATATTTTTTAGAATAAGGCACACAAATAAGAACAGATTTTTTTAACGTAAAATAGGTGTTTGTTTTGTAGGGAACGAAGTTCCCTGCCTATTTTTATTACAAAATTATATACACGTCCACTCCGGTCGGGAGCTGCCGGTGTTCTGAGCTCGGCCTCTGAGCTCGCTCTCCCTGGTGCACCTCTTCTTCCTTGGTCCGAACAGCCGGTTGCTACAGGTACTCCCCCTCCAACAAGGAGGTCGTTGGAAAACGCCGAGTTCTGGTGGTAGAGGTGCCCAAGTGACATGGCGTTTTGGCCGGTCAGGTTGCCTCTGTGCCTTGTTATCGGAAACAATTCGCGGTAGTAGTAGGGATCAGTGTTGGGGTATGTCCTTCGACATTCCCGGTGTGCATGTTCTTGATGCAAGTGAGGTGGTTGGAGGTGTAGAAGCAACAGGAGTGTCAAGGTAGGCTGGCTTGAGGCGATCGATTGACACGGTGTCTTGTCGTCCCTTAGATCAAGAAGAAAATATTTGTCCCGACGATCAATTACTCTGAATGGGCCGTCGTACGGATGTTGTAGAGATTGGCAACTCGCATCGTGGCGGACAAATACGTGAGTGCAGTGGGCGAGCTCAGTCGAAACGTACGTCGATTTACGCTGTTGTGGACGAGGAGGGGTCGCTCGGAGGGCCCGCATAGCCGTCGTGAGTTGCGTGGCATAGCTGGCGGGATCGCTATTGGCGGCGTGATCAGCCGGGATGATCAATTCCCCTGGAAGGCGAAGGGGTGCGCCATATACGAGCTGGGCAGCACTACAACCGATATCTTCTTTGAAAGCGGTCCGGAGTCCCAAAAGCACCAATGGGAGGTGGATGCTCCAATGAACACGGTCATCGTGTGCTATTAGAGAAGCCTTGAGCGTGCGATGGAAGCGCTCTACGATGCCGTTAGCCATGGGACGGTATGACGTGGTCCGAATACGCGAGCACCCTAGTAGTTTCATGAGCTCTCGGAATAAAGCGGACTCGAACTGTCTCCCTCGGTCGGTGGTAACCGATGAAGGCACACCAAATCGAGCAATCCAACCTTCGACGAATGTCCGTGCCGTGGTTTCGGCGGTGATGTTAGGAATGGGAAATGCTTCAGGCCAGCGCGTGAAGCGATCAATGCATGTCAGTATATATGTGTTTCCACCAGATGTTGGGAGAGGACCCACAATGTCTAGGTGTACGGCATCGAAGCGCGCTGCCGGTGTTGGGAAGGCATCGTATGGTGCTGACGTATGACGTTGAATTTTAGACCGCTGGCAGGCCAGACAAGAGCGAGTCCAGTTTCGTACGTCCTTAGTTGACACCCGGCCATACGAAGCGTTCAGTGACTAACCGCTGAGTTGCTCGAACTCCAGGGTGTGCCATGGAGTGTAGGGAGTCAAAAACGTGACGACGGAAATGCAGCGGTACGAAAGGTCGGGGTGCGCCGGTGGTGTGGTCGCAGATGAGTGGTGTACCACACATTGGCAAGACTACCTCGCGCAAATTCAGGCTGCAGTGCGATGAACGAACTTGTTGAAGCTCGGTGTCAACTCGCTGAGCTCAGGCCATGGCTTCAAAATCAATTGTCATGGGTACCATGCTGCAGCAGGGAGTGGCGATAACCCGCGAGAGCGCATCAGCTGCCAGGTTGTCTTTGCCTTTGAGATGGCGGATGTCTGTCGTGAATTCTGATATGTATGTCATTTGATGGATCTCACGGGGAGTAAATTTGTCGCTCCCTGATTTCAGTGCGTATGTTAAGGGTTTGTGGTCGGTGAAAACGACGAAAGGACGACCCTCTAGGGAATGCCGGAAGTATTTGATGGCTAGATGAATCGCAAGGAGCTCTCTACCGAATGTACTATAGCGTGACTCTGTTGCGCTGAGTTTTCGGGAGTAGAACGCGATGGACTGCCAGTTCTTGTCGGAGAGCTGCTGCAGGACAGCGCCAATAGCAATATTGGAGGCGTCGACCATGACACTCACGGGAAGCTTTTGGCAGGGGTGAACGAGTAGGGTAGCGTTAGCGAGATCTCCTTTTATGCGGCTGAAAGCTTGGAAAGCCGAGTCGCTCCAATTTAACGGTGTTGAGTCCTTGTGTTCGCCTTTGAGCATATCAGTGAGCGGCAGGAGTGTTGAAGCGCAGTTGGGAATAAAACGCCGATAGAAATTTATGAGACCCAGGAACTCTCTGAGTTTATGAATGGTTGTTGGTTGTGGAAAACCCTTAATGGCTGCGACTTTTTCGGGAAAGGGACGGACCCCTGTGTGATCTACTTGATGGCCTAAAAAATTCAACGTCGGGACTCCAAACTCGCATTTTTGCTTGTTGATTATGAGGCCGTGCTCTTCAAGGCGCTGAAAAAGCAGTCGAAGATGCTGAATGTGTTATTCATCGTCATGGCTGTAGATTAACAGATCGTCGACGTAGGCATAGACGAAGGGAAGTCCTCGGATGACGTGGTCGACGAAGCGTTGAAATGTTTGAGCTGCATTTCGTAACCCAAAAGGCATGCGAAGATATTCAAATAAACCGAAAGGTGTGATGATGGCCGTCTTTGGGACGTCACTCGGCTCAACTGGGATCTGGTGGTACGCCTTTACTAGATCTATTTTAGAGAAAACCTTTGAGCCATAGAGGGAAGTCGTGAAAGCCCCGATGTATGGCAGCGGGTACCTGTCGGGGACTGTGGCGTTGTTCAGAGCACGATAGTCCCTGCACGGTCTTCAGTCACTAGGGTTTTTTTTGGGAACCATGTGCAGTGGAGACGCCCATGGGCTTGATGATGGTTGAATGATGCCAAGCTCTAGCATCTGATCAAATTCATCTCGCGCGATCTTCAAACGGTCTGGTGGAAGCCGACGTGGTCGAGCATGAGTAGGTGGCCCAGTAGTCACAATGTGGTGGGCAACATTGTGCTTCACTGGACGCTGAAAGTTGGTAGGGCGAGTGATAGACCCGAACTCTCGTAGCAAACGTTCGTACGGCGAAGTTGGACTGGAGCAGTTAGGCCTGTCCGGAGGTCGTGCAGGCTTGCATGCGAGGTGTGTGACAATATTTGTAGTAGCATCTACGAGGCGCTTACATTGCATATCAACCAGTAGGTTAAAATGTCGTAAAAAATCGGCGCCGATAATAGGATAAGACACGTCCGCGACGAGAAAAACCCAGCGGAATGCTCGACGCAGTCCGATGTTGAGGGACAAAGCCTGCTCACCGTAAGTAGTGATTGGAGTCTTATTGGATGCTTGTAGGGTGGTAAGTGTCTGCCTGCCTTTTGTTTCAACGGCAGAAACCGGTAGTACGCTCACCTCCGCGCCGGTGTCAACCAAGAATCGCAAACCGGAGCCGCGATCAGTTATGAAGAACAAGCGGCTGAGCTGCGTACCTCCACCACTCGCCACCTCTAGTGGTGGGTGCAGGCATTTCCCGAAGCAGAGCATGGTCCTACGCAGTTTCGGGCGCGGTCGCCGAAGGTCCGATGGTACCAACAAATATCTGAATGTCTTGATACTGCTCGGGCTTGGGAGGGCGAACTGTATCGGGGGCGGGACGTAGATTGCTGGCGATGTTCCGATCGTGAACGTGAAGTGAGCGCGGCTACTTGGGCGGTGAGGGCCTTGATCGCTTGTTGGATATCCGTGCGAAAAGAATCCTCCGTTGTTTCAGCAGCAGAGATGTTTGCCGATGCACCGAGCAGATGTGATTGCATGGCCGCAATAGGAGCGACTTGCGGTGCAGCGACTTCCATCACGGTGTCGGCCAACTGGGCGAGCTGAACTAAAGCCTGGTTCATACAGTTGCGGTTGACTGCGTTTGACTGCGTTGCGGCCTCGAGAAACCAGGACATCACTGCTGCTTATATCGCGTGCCAGGATGATTCCTTGAATCGGATTTCACGCTTCATACGAAGCACAGATGTGCCGGTGACTCGCTTTCGGCTCTCGACGCAACTCAGTCAAACGCACTCAAACGCAAGTGTCTGAACCGGCCTTAATGCGAGTCCCGATGCAGAAGTAAGAACCATTCTTACGTTGTTAGGGAGCCTTTGCAAAAAGAGCTACCGCAACAGGGCGGGATCGAATGTCGCTGCCCGCTCTCCAAGAAGTTGTTGAAGACGTCGCAGTAGCTGGGATGGTGTGCGATCGCCCAGCTCTTCAGATGTTAGTAGCTGCTGGAGCCGTCGATGCTCGGATGCCGAGGTGCGTTTGATGAGCTCAGCCTTCAAAGTGTCGTACGGGTTAGTTGTTGGTGTTTCGAGGATGATGTCTCAAATATCAACGGTAGTTTCGGGAGGCAACGCCGCTACCACATGGTGGAACCTCTTTGCTTGCGAGGTGATGTGGCTGGTTGTAAATTGGCTCTCCACTTGCGCGAACCAAAGTTGTGGGTCCGCTGTCCAGAATGAACCTTTTGTAGAAATACGCGGTGCGCATGCGCGAAGTATTTCATGCGCCTGGGTTCGAGAGTATCTAGTTCCAAACAATCCGCCATCTTGCATTTCTCGCCTTTGAGCGGTTTCGTTGTGTCGACCTCGGGGCAGAAGATCACGCACGATGGGGACAAAGGTGAGCTTGGGGGAGCCGTATCTAGGTCACATCGCCTCAATGGGGTAGCTGACGTTTTGGGTGTGGAACGGGAGGGAGAGGCCTTGGGCGCGCGTTGTTTTCCAGTCACCTAGTCTCGAACCGATTCGCGTGTCTAGGTGGCAGCACATATTCGCCAAGAGGTCGTGCGGACGACGGTGATGTCCAGCGGTGTTGCCTCATCGGTTGCCATGACGGAGGTGGCTTGCGGATCGCGTCCGGGTCACCAATTGTAGGGAACGAAGTTCCCTGCCTATTTTTATTACAAAATTATATACACGTCCAGTCCGGTCGGGAGCTGCCGGTGTTCTGAGCTCGGCCTCTGAGCTCGTTCTCCCTGGTCCACCTCTTCTTCCTTCGTCCGAACAGCCGGTTGCTACAGTTTGTTTTTGTGAAAAAGGTAACTAAGAAAAATACGTTAAAAACACAATCCAGGGGCGAAAGATAGATACAACAGTGAAACGGAAAAGCGTTACGACCGAAATAAGAATAGATAATCTCACTGTCACAGCGGGGCTCCATCGCGGGTGGCGTGTCACTCGCAACACCTAACACCTGGTGTGAGAGATCATATGACCTGGACCACAAGTTCAACCAAACGCGTTCTCGTCGAAGTTAAGGATATTAGTATCGGTGCATGAATGACCGCACCAATAAGTCCTTCGACTTATTTGTTGACTTCTGCCGCAGTCTCAGGTTATTCAACATGGCAAAAAATACAGACTGAAAAAAAAAACAAAAAAAACATTGTATACGAGAATGATGGGAGCGACTTTGTCGGGTATGAACAAAGTACTGCCTCAAAGTTTTTCTGCAGATCTTCCACAGACGCACTATGTTACAAAATGAACTTCGAATGGGAAAAGAGCGATAGTGAGATATCAAAACAAAGATAATTGCAGAGTGCGTGACAGGCTGACATCAGCGGTTAAGAAGACGAGGTTAAACACCACCTACCTTGGATTTCAGGCTAATGGTCCACTTCATATAAATGAACATCTTTGTGTCGAAAACAAGGGATTACTAAACAAAGCTCGCCAGGCAAAACGAGAGAAAAACTGGAAATATGTTTGGGTGTCACAGGGCAATATCCTTATGCGGAAGACTGAGAACTCGCCTGTCTTGCAGATCACGTGTGAAGGGGATTTTGTCAGGGTGGTGTAACTGTTCTGAACCTGATTCAAAGAATTGTGTTACTCCGTTTATCATGTCTTTCACTTTTCAGCATGTTGAACAACAGATTCAGAACGAAGATAAGCTTTCAATTTTCCATTGCAATGTACGTAGTTTACGGAAAAAACGTTCTCTTTAGTTGGGCATGTTTCCCAACATGTGCCTGGTTTTGATGTAATCGCAGTAAGTGAAACTTGGTTAAAAAACAATGAAACCATTGTTATGCATGGCTACAATTTATCATCTCTTCCACGTGATACGCATATGAGAGGTGGAGGCGTCGCGTTTTTTTGTAAAAGAAAATATTGTTTTCCAGGTTTTATCGCCTGCCACTATAAGTGATGATGTTACTGAAGCACTTTTTATAAAGCTTGATTGTGGCGTAATAGTCGGTGTAGTGTATCGACCTCCAAGCTCGTTAGTAAACTCTTTTCTTGTAAAATTCGAGGCAGTACTTACGGCCTTGTCTAATGGACAGAATGATCGCATTGTAGTTGTTGGAGAGTTTAATATTGATCTGGCTAGTGATACGCATAACAGCTATACGCTGCTTTTAGAATCTTTCAACTTACGCAACTTCATTACTGAACCTAATTGCATTACTAGCACCTCCAGTACATTAATTGATCATGCTCTTTGCAATACTGATACGGATGTCCATGCTGGTGTTTACCCAAGCTTGATAGCTGACCATTTGGCCATTTTTCTTGTTTTTAAAAAAGAGATCATTCATAAAAGAAAATCTTGTCGTCCTAAACAGAGCACTAAAATAGATTATGCGCAGCTTCGCAGGGTATTAGAACGACTAGATATATACTACACTTATAATCAAAACGTTCACATCGCATACTACAACTTTTTTACTAGTCTCAAAAGCTCGATAACGTTGAGTACTGCAAAAAAGACGTCTAACAAATACAATGTACCGGTTTGTCCTTGGATGACGAGCCTAATTTTAGGGGTGCTATAGGAAAAAGATAAATGGTATGATAAATGGACACAACACAAACATAATAATTATTATTTAAGCCAATTTATACATTTCAGGAACAGTTCAGTTTGTATGTTGAGAAAAAGAAAGAAAGGATATTACTCAACTAAAATTAGGCAAGCAGATGAAAACATTAAAATAATTTGGGACATAGTCAATGATGCTATTGGCCTTCGTGCAAAGAAACATGTATTACCTGATTTAATCGAACAGAGCACGGTAGACACGTTTAATGATTATTTTACTAATATAGGGCCTCTCCTTGCAGCTCAGTTGCCGTACGTACCTGATCCCCAGCAGTCATTGACACCAATTACAAATAGCTTTGTAAAGCAAGAAATTGAAGCTAATGAAATAATATCAGTAGTTGGGAATCTTAGAATATGTAAAGCCGCAGGACTAGATACACCCTACTGAAAAAAAAAAAAAAACATTTGGTGCCTATATGAAAGTAAACGGGTTCATACCTTTAACAGTTTAGCCATACCGGCCACCAGTTTGTCAAAGGGGTCGCCCGTATGGCTCAAAGGGGTCCCCCGTATGAGCCATAACGGTCACCTATTTGGGCAAACAGGTCACTTCTTTGGCAAACGGGTCAGTTGTCTGGGCAAATGGGTCACTCGTTTGGGCAAAGTTGTCGCACGTTTGCTAAACCGGTGACCACGTTGCACAGACGGGTGACCGTTGACCGGCAAGCTGTACCGGTTTAATCAAACGGCTTTTCGGAGCCCGTTTAATACTGGGGGGCATGGGCTCGCCAGTTTCAGCAGTGGCAGTCTGTTTCAGGAAAGCCGGGAGCACCGGTTCATCGATTTACAATCGTCCGCGTAATGCAAGTAATTATATTTATATTCTAATTGAGCTGATGTTCGCTTATACTGCAACAACAATAAACACTGTTTTTTTACGTAAACATGCGACGTTGCCGAGCCGATATTTTTGACAGAATTTTAAAACTTTGGCGTTCTTTGTTGCTTCAATTTACTTATTCAGCTCGAATCTCTCTCGCAGAGGACGCGACCGCGTGAAAGAATATAGGAAGTATTCACTGGCGGCCATAGCTGTGTGCGCGACTGCTGAGCGCGTGTTGATGGCTAGCTTCCAGGGTTCTTTTGCAACGTGCATTCCACACCGTCAAAATGGCCGGTCTTAGCAGCCTATTAATGGGGGCTCGTTCTGAGCATGCGCTCTAGCAGCACCCACAAATATCGCGCCCAGTGAATACTCCTTATACTTCTCGACTCCGTTTTGCCTCAATTCATGACTCAGCGAAGGTAACGCGCGAACACATGGCTGTACGAACATCGAGCATTGCTTGAGCAGGCCCGCTGTTGCAGCAGTCAAATTACGAGCTCGCGCTGGGAGCTTTTTTTCGCTCGGGCGCAAGCCGAGCTTCAGACCGGCGCGCGCTATTTCCACGTTTCAAACGTGCTAAGAAAATTCGCCTGCTTTCCGAGGCTGCAAACGCGGAATAGTCAACTTTCTGTTGCATTTCGAAGAGAGGAGGAACGCGCGTGTACAGCGGTACAGCGGTTGGTGCACCCTCTCCCCTAGCATTAATTGAAGAAAAACAAAAAAAAACTAACCGTGAGTTTTTTTTGTTGTTTTTTTTATTAGAAGGATGGGGTGCGTCCCGGTGTCCGGCGCCTTGACCTCGCCCCCTTCCTCCTCTCTGGTCAGCTCTATCACGTGACCCGCAGCAGGGCACGAGCTACATGCTGATGAGCGTCGAGATCCGGAAGGGCGCGCCCAGCAGCCGCTTTTTTCTTTGTCTGCTTGTTCTCAGTTGCAGTTTGAACTTCGTCAAACTGCAACTCGTCTACCTGCTTCGATCTGTCGTCTAACCCTGCGGTCTTATTAGGATGTCTCGCGACAACGTATTGGATGTGCACCAAAGCTATCAGTGTTCGAAAAGTCCTACGCGTATATCGGCAACAAGCGACTCTTCAAAGAAGTCAGGAATTCTTGCGGTTTGGTTGTGTTCCGCAAATGACAGCTTGTGCGCCGTATCGTGTTGAAACTTCAAGGAGCCTTCGTTCTCGTTTTTGTGTTTGTGTGGTTGTCCTGCTTTGGCCGTGTCGACTTATAGTTTGGATTACATCTTTCAAGTCAGCTATTATTATGGTAAGTGCACTGCAACCTGCTTGTTGGCAACGATTGACCGTTCTTTTACGCGTACTCTTTCAGATTATCTATAGAATTATGCAGCGTGTAATGTCGCGGCAGCCGGGAGAATAATTTTTTCCAAAGTCTGCCATATAGTCTGAAATTACCTCGGCAGTATAAGAGTGCCTCTTCACATTTCACAGAACGCTTGCACGTTTGTACTTGTCTGTGGAATAAGTTGTAATAAACTTCTAGGCGAATTGAAAACGATCTTTTGTGTCTGTTTTCCTGCCCATTTGCAAGCACCTGCGCGAGCACGATTTTTTCCACGTGTTTCCTCCATGTTCGAAATAGGTCTATGAGTTTCGGGACGTCTTAAATAAGTTTAAGATAACCAACCTTCAAGACGATACCCATTTAGGGCTAGCGAATAAATTGCCTATCCGAATGGTGCATTCAAATGTGTGGTCACTTGCCTGGTCGAACGGGCACCCGTATCAAACGGGTACTGTTTCAAACAGGTACGGTTTCAAACAGGTACCCGTATCCCATAATCACGTTAGATCCAAACGGATCGACAGGTTTGCCACTCATTTGATTCAAACGGGCGACCAGTTTCCCACCCGTTTGAATTTCAAATGTTTTTTTTTTTCTGTTGGGCAATTCTATTAAACTATTAAAAGATAGTATTGATATTGTAGGTATTCATCTTTTACATGTATTTAATCACACGTTAGAAAGTGTATTATATCCTAATGAGCTGAAGATAGCTAAAGCAGTACCTATTTTTAAAGATGGAGATTCTTCTGCACCGTCCAGCTATAGACCAATTTCAGTTTTAAGTATAATTAACACAGTTTTCTTTTAAATAATATGCAAACATATAAATAACTTTATAACTAAATACTCAATATTTTGCCACATTTAGCACGGATTTAGACCAAATAGATCCACGTCCTCAGCTGTTTTTGTTCTAACTCAACATCTCAATAGAGCTCTCCATGAAAGTAAAATTGCCGTTGTTGTATATTTAGACATAAAAAAAGCATTTGACACAGTTAATCATCCTACCTTACTTTATAAACTCCAATAGTATGGCTTTCAGGGGAAAACGTCGGAGCTGTTTAATAGCTATCTTTTTAACCGCAAACAGTGCGTAGTAAGAAACGATTTTATCTCTACCTCCCAAGCGGTGTCAACTGGTGTACCACAGGGCTCAGTTCTACGGCCCATTCTTTTTTCTCTTTATGTAAATGATTTTCCGTTGTTTTTAAAATACTCAGAAGCATTAATGTACGCCGACGATACGGCACTGATGTTTGTTGGGGATACGATAGGTGAATTGCAGGATAAAATTAATGAGGATGTGACTCGGGTACTGACATGGTTCACGAGTAATCAAATTACAATCAACCTAAAGAAATCTAAGTATACAGTGTTTCACTCCAAGAAAAAGGTGGTTAATTGCGACGAGATATTTATACAATTAGATAACACGGAATTACAACATGCTAGTTGTTATAAATATTTTGGTGTTCTGTTTGATCCCGATATGCACTGGAAAAGCCAAATTAAGCACATGTGTTAAAAAAAATGCATATGGTTGTTACACAATATTAAAGGCGCGCGAATGTTTTGATTTATTCATTTTGCGCATACTCTATTTTGCATTCGTGCACAGTCAGCTGATTTATTGTATTGAATCCTGGGGTAATACTTACGCTACATACTTAGATTCGGTAAGTCGCTTGCAAAAACGGGCGATACGATTTATAACATTTTCAAGGAACACTAATCCTAGTAGGCCTCTTTTCCAATCGCTAAACGTATTGCCATTCAGTTGTATTTACAAATTAAAAACAGCTCAAACAGTTCTTAAATTAATAGAGTCTAATTAACCCCTTGCTTTGAACTTATTTCGATCTCCCAGAACACAATCAAAAGCTGGAGCGACTTATATGTTTAATCTACCGCCATGCCATAATGCATATGGACAAAGGCTGATTGAGTTTTATGGTGCCCTATACTCTGTTTCATACTTAGCGTGCAACGCTGTCAAAGCTACTGGCGCGAGCGTGGGGCTTGATCTCGTTGATCATTTGCGCGCGTTCTCGCGCAAACAAAACCATAGATGAAGCCACGCGCTCGCGCCAGTGGCTTTGACAGCGTTGCACGCTAAGTATGAAACAGAGTATAGTTTGCAACGAAATACCTATTAATATAAAGATGGAAAATAATTTTTTGCGCTCCTGAAAAAGATTTTTTTATGATTATGAAATGCAGTTACTCTAATTACTTTCTAGAACGTGATTTCTTTTTTTTTTTTTTTTGCCCATTACATGAGTCTATTGTATTCTGCCGCCTTATGACCTATATTACGATTGGACCCCGGAGTAGCCTTACGGCTACGGGTGCAAACAGTTTTTGTGTATTTTGAAAACAAATTTGGAGATAAAGCATTGAATGAATGAATGAACTACCATCTCCTGAAACTGTTTCTGAATTCAGATATCTAAGGGCTGCTCCCCCGTAATACCTGACCATTGCATAGATCCAGAGGGATTTATTAGGGTCATACTCGACCCCTTTTTAAAAATTCATCAGGAAACATTGGCGGTCGCCATTTCTTGGGCGCGAAGCGTGTGATTGGTTCCGAGTTCTCACCGGACTCTGACGCAGCCCTCGGGTCCAATACCTGCTCGGAGTAAGTCTCCGAATAACGGCCGAATCGGATAATATAAGTCGGAGTTACTAGATGGCGCACGTGAAGAACCTGCCGAATTTCTAGAATCTAGATCGGATACGTTCAAGTTCTTTGCCTTTCAGAACGAAGTTAAAAAAAAAAAATGCAATTGTTATGCGTATGACCGTACATTGAAAGCGAGCTAGCGCCGTCTGGCAGAGCAGGTTGTTGATGTTTAGCATGTTGATAATTATTTAATAAAATCAAACACACACTATTGTATTCCACTTTCGAAAAAACGAACTTGGTGAAATTTTTCCAAAGCCTCGAAGGCTAACAAACCAGCCGAACGACAAGTTATATGACGTCGTACTTCAGCTCGACGAATGTTCGCGAGGTTCTTAGTCTTAATATAGAAATGCAAAAAAAAGGTAAATTATGTTTTGTATCGAGTAATTCTAGCTCGCTTAATGTGCACGCGGAGTTTCACAATTTTAGATGATACTATAGTCGGTTGCAAGCTAAGAAAAAATCGGAAATGCCTCTCAGAGGAAAATGTAATCCTACGCCGAGAAACGCCAGCCAATCGTTTTCATGACGTCACGATTCCGTGGACCAATCGCGATCCTTTTGAAAAAAAAAAAAAAAAGCTCAACATGACTGCTGGCCTTAGCAACGCGACGCTAGTTTCTCGTGACAATTATTCTGCTTTTTTGCACCGTGTTTTACGTGCCCGAGGTTACGCCACGAAATCTTAATGGTATCGGCTTGCGTTTGCAGCAGTTTTTGCGCGACAACGTGAGAATCCAGCGACGCTATCGCCAACGAAAATTTCGAAGCAGGCGCGAGGCTTAGCTTTCCGATGTCACCTCAGTGGGATCCATGACGGAAGACAAAGAGAGCGGGGCGCGGTGGTGGTGTCGATGACTTGGGAGGGTGCCGATTTGTCAAAACCCGAAAAGTATAATTATTCTTGTTTTCTATTCATCCAACAAAATAAAGGCACACATTTCGTGCGCAAAGCCCACAAAACTAAGTAAATCACTAAATATTTATTATTTGCAGGAACTATAAGTGCTTCGCTTTCCCTCAATCGAAGGCGCTGGAAGACGGTATGTTAGACAGTATCTTGGACAGAAAATGAATTGGGAAGACGGTACATTGGACATGACTTTCTTTCTTTACTAAACAGCTATTTCGTTGACAAAAACGTATTCTAACTTATTTAAACGTCCTGAATGAATTAAATAAATATTGTAGTAGTTTAAGACACGTTTACTGGAGGAAGAAAAAGCAACGTTGCTAGCGAACTACTTTCTCGACGGCGGAGGCACTTCAGATGGGCGCAATGCGCTTGTGGGTGGAGCTAAAAGATTGTTCTCAGGTTGCATCCGACTATAGACAGATCTCACCAGCCAATTCACAACTACGCCATTGCTGCCGCAATGCATCGAGGGAACTTTGGTCTTTCAGGATGTGCGACAACCTCACTGGAGCTCTGCGCGTGTGGAGCACGAGGCAGCACGAGCCCTCTCGTGCACTGTTGTTTACCTCCTGTGGACTAAAGTTAGAGCAGCGTCAACAAGCGCTTGGCGGCATGCGCCGAACGCTTGGTGAGATCGGTTTATTGATGATCAAGCATCTCGATGTGCGTAATTCCGACGTAACCTACAGCACGTGATCCGTCTTTTATTCTATTATTATTGGTCATAAAAAACGTGAGCCTAGTCGAGAGGTTGAAAGAGTTGAACACTTTCTTACTCGGTGCCGAGCGCATGCGCGAAGAATAAACTAACACACAAAGAGCACACTCGCCGCGCCGCGCTCGCCCGTTACTGCCCGTTTTCTCACTGACACTGAAGACTATTGGGATGAAGCGGGTGATGCCGGATATTCCATGAGCTCGAAACGCGGGTGAGAAAAAGAGAAGCTCGTGGGATCGAGGAAACTGGAGCTCCGAGGCAGCCCAGTCTCCGGGGGCATGCAAGGCCGTGCTATATCCGAATAATGTTTGGAAGACATCGAAGGATATTAGATATCGAGCAGCGTATGTGAGCTTCCACGTCCTCATACTTTTTCGCATCCTTCACAGACTTTCGCGTAGTACAGGCAAGCCAAACCGGGCAAAGTGGGTTGTCTGGTACCAAGCAATGGCTGCCGCGGCAGTGCCTCCGTCGGACTCCCATTCAGCATCCAGCCTACTATAACAGTGTTGGAATTATATTTCCTGATGAGGCGGATGCGCGCCCTGCGAATTAGGCATTACAGAGTTCCTGAGACAAAAAAAAAGAAGAAAACACTAGAAACATGAAGTCAGTTGTTCCCTAAATGGGGGAAAAACGGCGAGAACAAAAAAGAAAAAATGAATCAATGGAGAAAAACTTACAACAGCCATCGCTCCGTGCGCTGACTTAAATCATGCCTTCAAAAAAAAAAAAAAAAAAATAGAAACCTCCGTAAAAAACAAAGTTGAGGTCGAGCAGCGAACTCGTCCCAAAAACGTTCGTCTCGCCACGGAGGCAAGTCGACCTTTGCCTCCAAACTTCAAGTCACCCACCGGTGTGCGACGCTCCTTCAAGCGCGTCGGATAGGTGTAATTTTCGGCGGTCGCGGTCTGCTATCTTGCGCGCGGGGCAATTCTACCGCGTTTCGCCTTGATGTTTTGGCTGTTTTCGCGGGTCAGAAGCTGGACGGGTTGTTCCGGCGGCGACCCCCCCTCGGCTAAATAGCCGGAATATGCCGCCGCCATCGCAGCGTCTCCAGTCTCGCTGTCGGCGCCCCCTTTGTTTTCGCAGTGAGAGCAAGGAGTCTCGAGCAGTGAGGTTAGGGCCAACGCATCACTGAAGTACCTACATCCGCACCGAGCTGAGACGGTTGGCAACAGCGTGTACGTCACGCGGCGATGATCACTTTTTTTCTTTTTTTTGATTAGCAGTGGCGTATAGATAAATTGTCTGGATGGTTACTCGTCTCGTTTCTCGTTCTGGCTACCGATGTTACTATCGTCCGTGAGAGACTAAAGCCGCAGGGAACACTGCTAATGCATCATACGAAGGATCGTCTAGCAGACCGATGAGTTTTCATTTCTTGCGTGACGGCCTTGTAACAGGAAATATTGAAACACTCTATGTAGATGTTCCGAGCACACATAAATATGAAGCAAATATGATTCCAACATGCTTGACATGTATCCGGAGATAATAGATTATCATCATCGTTGCTGCTGATAGCCTCTCAAATTATCTCAAATTACCGACCCTCGTGCACTTTTTAACGTTTCCTTTCCACAGTAGTAACATGCTCTACGTGGTCGAGTCCTCTCTTAATCGCTGCGCAGCCGCGTCGGCGGATTCCAGGCAATGTGCCGGCCTACGATTCCCCAAATAATGTGTTAGAATCCTGGCCGAGGCGCCCGCAATCCAACAATCCCTGTACCCAACACTGCGCGTGTTAGATTATAGAATGCAATTGAACACGGAGAAAGGTGTATGTTTTAGGTTTTGATCGCACCGTTGAAGAATTAGCGCATCTCACCAAGCACTGCGTGAAAACAAAGTTGGCGCTCGCTCGCATTGTGCACCACACACACACCTTCGTGAGGGCCTTCGTTGAATCACGGACCTCCAGCGGCCGTAAGCGCCTGCCTAAATGCTTTGCGTGGAGTAGGAGTACGGCCTACTGCGCCCTATACCTGTCTGGGTGCCTGACTACCACTCCGGAATGCTACATGATCTCCCGGCTCACGAATAATTTAAGAAGCCTAGGACATCGAGGAGCCGATGGAAAAGGATGGCTGGCCCAGTGTACGTTTTCATGTGCCGTCATTGTCCTGCGTTTACCTGCGCACAAAGTACAGCACGTCGGGAGTCCACAAAAACATGGTCCAGCACTGCATCTTTATCGGTATATAGGCAACACCTACAGTATTATAAATGTGAGGAAAGTTGCATATTTGATAAGTCAAGCACTTTACTTGGTCTTGACGTGATGTCGGGAATCGAGGTTGGCAACTCGATACCGAAACTTAGTGGCCAACCAGTACCCAAGATGCTTTGCGCGGTATTAACCCGCTGGGATCGCGTCAATTTTGGAAGAGTATTTCTCTCGTCATGTCTGCAGCGAACAGCCTATTTTTGTATGATGTATGAGAAGTGCAACTGTGGCTTAAAAATGCAATTGAAGCCCTGACTCCAGCATGCGTTCGTTGCCATAGGCCGGGCTTCGGCTCTGTCTGCGACAAAGTGTTGTCAAACGCAGCATTTACTGTTTCCTGAAAAGGACACTCCGGCGATTTTTTCAGCTACCTCAACTAACTATTTATTTACGAATACACAATCTTTACCCTTTCCGAAATGCTATTTAGTATCGCAAAATTCAGAATGGATACTGCATTTTCTGCACGTGAAGATGACGCCAAAACCAGCATTCAAATATACATGCGCTTTTCAGTGACGTGACGTCAGTTGCAGGTCGGCTCTCTGATCAACCACAGGCGTTGTGTATAGAGACGTCGGTAATGTCTGAGAGATGAGGGGGCGAGGGGGAATGGCGAGAAAAAGCCGGGGAAAGGGGAAAAAAAGGTATAACCAACACAAACACACACTCAAATAGGGGTCAGGAAGGGCCGTAGAAATTGTTCGGGAGAGAGAGAGAGGGGGGGTGAAATGATTGTAGTGAAGAAGGGGGATATCCCTTCCCCCGAATGTTTAGAGCGCAACACTTATGCGCCCGTTTCGAGCTTGAGCGGTGTCGCCGTCGGCGTAACCGCGCGCGCGTTGCATTATGGGACATTGTTTTCACTAAATTTAGCGGGAAAATTGACGTCACGTGATTTTAACACCAATTATGTTTTCCCGCTAAATGAGAGGGGAGCAGGATAGGAGGAGGGGGGGGGGTGGTGGGGCATACCCTCCCTTCCTCCTCCTGAAGAGTTGCGCTCTAATTCGACATTACAGAGAACTGTAAACGTCTGTCATTTTTTTTTATTATACCTCTCTAAAATGCTATAGTCCGGGGCTGGGGCGATATCCACCCCCCCCCCCCCCCCCTTACACCCTTATGCCCTTTGCGCCCCAGTTTTCGACGCCACTTGGGTTGGAGGGTGGAAGGGTGAATCGCCCCTCTCCCCGTTCTTCTGTTTCGACGACCCTGCTTAGAGGCGTTCCAACTGAGCGATGACGAGGAACAGCACAGTGTGCAATTTTTTAAATTATGGTTCTAGAGATTCTGGAATTAAAACGGGGCGCGTTCCATGAGCTTACGAGAGGCCATGACAGACTTTCAATCGAGAGGCTCGTGCCAGGGCTCGTTGTGTGCAGGCGCGTTCAGTGACATCCATTTATACTTCATAACTTGGACGTCAGGGTCAGAATAATCAGTTGTGAACGACAAATTTGATGGTGCGTGCTCGAGTCGACGGTGAAACGTTTGGTTGTGTACGATGAAAGCTTGGTGTCCTCGCGTTCTCGAAACATCACCGTCAATATTGACAAACTGACATACTCTTATTTGAGTTGATGAACACAGAATTAATCCCAGTTTGGATAATTTTTGAAAGTCTATCATAAAATGATTTTATCTCCCGCTGATGGGGGACAACTGCCCGGAATCGAAATCCGTCCAAAGGTGGACAATGCTACTCGGCTGGTTGTGACCTAACCACGTCGGGCTACACTCTGATAAAATTCAAAAGGCCGAGATAAATAAAATGGACGACAGGGACGTTTTTTAGTAAATTCTGCTTTATCGGCGGAAATAAGAACGATATCAGACTATCAACTTTGATGGTGTTGATTTTAGAATGCAATTACGCAAGCCTCCACCGTGCTTTTTAGAGACCATCAAAGTCGCAGCTGATAATCTTCATCGTTCTCGTGCTGCTCTAGCTCGGCGCCTAGGGAGTTAGTAGGGATTGTTCGCCCTTTCAGTGAAAAACGTCACGAAGATATACGGATCTGCGGGTTTGTGAGAAAAGAAAACTTCGCGGCAATCTTTCGGCTCCTCCCCTCGCTATGTCATAACACGAAGAAAGTTGTGTCTGACGAGTTTAGCGACCCTGGGCTAGATTTCAGACGTGTTCTTCCCAGAAGTGGCGCGAGGCGCGTGTCTCGAGCATTTCCACAACAGTGAATGGCGCCACTTTTCCCAGGATAGAGGGGCTTTATGCTCTCTCAGCTTTTGCTGCTGAAACACGTTCTAAAGTGAAAAGAAGCGTGGGGCATTATACGACTGAAGCTGGAGATCGGGGCAGGAGGAAAACATCCGGGGCTCGTTTGCGAACTGTAACGTTGGTGGTCATCCAATTAACCACTCTATATTTCAAGGTTCCTGACTAAGTGAATTCAATCCATAATCGTGTAGGTCGTGGTACAAACGGGTGCTGCGTGAAGCACGTCAAAAACCTGAGCTTAGGGCCGTTGTGTACATTGTAAGTTTCCTTTCCTCAGTATAAACACGCTTCATGGTGTCGAATCCTCCTGCAGATTCCAAATGTTGAAGGCGCTGCCCAGCCGCGTCGGCGGCTTCCAGGTAAAGCGCCGGGCTATGAATCCCCAGGTGACGTGCACGGATCCTGACTGAGATGTCCGTAATCCGATAGGGTTTTATTTTGCGGAGTAGGCAACGGGTAACCGAGATTACGGTTGCACGTCAAAAGAACTGTGGATGGTTCACATTAATCCCGAGTCCTTCGCTGGGGTGTTTCAGATCTCCTTCGTTGGTTGGTCCTTTGAAAGGCTCTTGTTGGCGCGATTCATAAACTCTACAAAGGTGCATTCGCTTTCCCGTCTACGTGGGCGGAGGTAAAGATTACGTGTAGCGCAGCTCCAAATGTTCACAGAGCGACACCCTTTGGTATAACGAGACACGAAGGTCCCTTCCTTCGACTGCTGAGCGCGCATCCCTCCTTTTTTTACGCTGCGAAATCAGCCCTTACATTTTTTTTATCACACCTCGTATTCCAAAAAAATCGTTCACCTATTCTTCAAACATAAATTTTAATACTTATCCCCAACCGCGTCAAGCATGCTCTTTAGCGGTTTTATTTTTAAATACAGCAGACACTTCAAAATATACTAAAAATGAAAATTAATACTTTTTAATTAATGTATTTTAGTAGCAGTACTTAACTAACTTTATTTATTTAATTAGTGAGAAGATAGGCAGGCCATTTTGAATTGACATCTGCAGGTCTGGGATGCAAAATAATCCAAAGAAAACTCATAAAAATGCATAAAACACGGGCGAAGTTTAGCAATTTTACATCAAGAAAAAAGGTGCGCTAAAAGAATAAAGAAAAACGAGGAACAGACACAATGTAGCTAAACTGTCCTCATAAAAAACTATCAATATTTTTTTTTCTTTTTAAGATGGAGTCGATCAAGTACAAGTGTCGTTCATGCTTTTTCTTTTTTTACGGAAAGCAGCTGTTCACGCCCAATGAAATGTACAAGAAGCACACGCACCTGAAGTGAATCAAGCTACCCGACGAGGAGTTACTACTTGTAACAAGTGGAACAATTTTCTTTGAGTGCAATGTTTGTGTCAAGGGCCTCCCAACTAGTTCTAGCAGTGCGGTAACTAGGCCGGACGAGGTGGTCGACGCGGCCGCTCCGGCTGGGTCTTTCCTCTGATGACTCCGCACTTTCGCTCATCGCATCGAACGCCGCTTCCCTTCGCGAGCTTCTCGGGCTTCTAGGGGAAGCGCTGAATAGGATCTCTTTCCAAACAGACCAAATGACAGCGTTGAGGGACGAGAACTCTCGCCTTCGCTCCGAACTCATCAGGTGCAGCGAGTTGCATGCTGGCCTTCAGGCACGTAACCAGGGGGGAGGCCCATGGGGCCAGCCCCCCCCCCCCCCCCCGAAATCTTTCAATTTGCTGAGGCCTCCTCTCCCCCCTCCCCCTCATACAGCATTTTTTCATGGGCGGGCCCCCCCCCCCCGAAACAAAATCCTGGCTACGTGCCTGCTGGCCTTCTTCGAGCTCTGCAGACCGAGGTACGGAGTCATCGTAGTTCCCTGTGGCGAGGTGGGAGGCCACATTTTTCCTGCGCGTCGCTAGCGGCCTTGAACGTGGCATAGACTCGTCAGTCAACGTGCAGACCCCGGGGGCGCAGACAACGCAGGCTGGGAATGTGCAGGCAGTAGCCCTTGACGGAGCGGGAGGAGGCTCCCCTCCTGGCTGTTCGGGTAACACTCTTCTATAAGCGCCCTCGCCTCGACTGTCTACCGCTGTTATTGAAAGCGGAGATTCCCTTCCGTCTGCGTCTGCCTGTCCCCTCCCTCGCAGGCTTGGGGAACATCTCTCATCGCCAGGCGTGAACAGGCAGTGCGGGTTAACTGGCGGAGCTTCTGTGCCCACAACGACCTTCGATATCGGCATGCCTCTTCACATCGAGAACTGGATGCAGCTAGAGGGGCGCGACGGGAAGGGGGCATCTTTGTGACCAAGCTTGCGCCGAACATACGTCTGAGGACTTGGCTGGCTCTCTCACCTCCGTTAACGCATGTTTCTTTTTCTGTCGGAGACTAAAAACGAGGTAGGACAGTTATGCCTCGTTTTATGTTGTCGTGGATGAGGTCACGTGCCATACGCTTTGCGACCCTTATCGATGGCCAATGTCATGCCTACGCACAAAGCCCTGTGAGTATTTCGGCAATGTCTGCTCCACATATTTTTCTATATTTGTATTACGGAGACGTGGGTATGTCCAGATATTTTATAAGCTGAGTACTTTCCACCGCACTACAATGTGTACAGCAGCGACCGCTGTTTATCAAGCGGTAAAAAAACGGGCGGTGGTGTTATAATTGCAGTGGAGTTGCGTCAGGGATCGGTATGGATATAATTGAAATTTAAGAGTTATTTAGTTCCCTCCGTACATTACCCATGAGGAAATTCAGTGGTGCCTCCTGCCGGGTTGAGGAGGCACTGAGCTGAAGGGACACCTGTAGGACTGCGATTCTTGGAGATTTCAACGTACCTGGATTTTGGTGGAAGAATTTAGAGTGATCGTTTTATCATTATTATTTCGCTAGGAAAAGCCATTGCTTGATAGAAGTTTCATTCTTTTTGGGATTAAATCAGTTTAATACAGCAAAAAACTGCAGCGATAATTATCTTGAGTTGTGAGTCGCAAACTTCGACGCGGATACTGTGAAATAGAATAATTTCGCTATGGGGCCGACTGATAAATTTTTCACTGCCTCCGAGGTAACAATACCTGGTCCGTTTGTCCTGAGGCGGACTTCAAATGCCAGCCAGACCCAAATACAAAAAGCGTTCAATTTTACCGCAGGTGATTACGTATGATTGTATAATCATTCTTCAGTCTTTGACTGATCTTCTACTATTGCGGAAACTGATGTGAATAAAGAGGTACTTCGTTTGACCGATGTTGTAAAGAGGGCATGAACAAGTTCGTTCCCTTCTAAAAGTATGATACCCTAAAATTCTCCTTTTGGTTTTCTCTCAAGCTAAAACGTTTGTTGAAGCGAAAATATTTCGCGCATGCGAAACATAAAAAGAGAGATTTGAGGAAGTGGGATTTAGAATTTAAGCACTACCGGCGTTTGTGCAAAACGCAGTACACAGTTGATCACGCCCGATACGTTAGATCTCTAGAATCTGATCTGAAGCAAAATCCCAGGAAGGTATGGAAGCACGTAAGCAGTCACTCTGAAAAGAGGTCTCGAGTAGATATTGTTCTTTCGGACTAGGACGGTAATGCCACGTCCGATGCTTGTTACTCATTCGCTAACCATTTCAAGTCCGTCTATCATCTAAGCGCAACGGGCAACTGACGCTTGCCTTTAGTAGGGAACAGGGAGCACCTTTCCTCACCGGTCATTGACGACGAGGTTATTGCCGAGTGTGTGGAAAGGTTGGGCCGATTTTGTCCGCTGGTCATGATGGAATTCCTGGGGTTCACGTCAGGGCTGATCACGAGTTCCTTACCTCGTGCTTTCGTCAAGATTTAACAACTCGATACGATTAGGCGTGTTTCCCGATACGTGGAAGGTGGCAGTTGTGATTTCAGTGCATTAGTCAGGAAGTAGAGAATACGTGTAAAATTACCGGCCCGTTTCTTTACTCTGCACGTTTTCTAAACTATTTGAAATGGTAGTTCACACAACACTTTCTTCTTCTTTAGAAAAATATAATCGTTTCAAACCAACACAGGTTCATATCGGACGCCCGACTACGACGAATTTGTTTTATTTTATGAATTTTGTTTCGGGGGCCGTGTGTAATAGAGGAAAGGTGGATGTTATATACTTTGATCTCAGCAAGGCTTTTAATGTCGTAGACCACAATGTTTTGTTATCGAAACTGTCTGGGTATGGTGTTTGTACGTCATTATACCTCTTTGGAAAATTATCTTTCACGCCGAATGTCTTGTTCGTGTGAATGGGAAACGTTCACGGACATATGATGTCGCATCCGGGGTTCCCCAGGGGTCCGTGTAGGGGCCTCTTCTTTTCTCTATCTTTATGAACGATGTGTCAAATATCTTAATTCATTCTTCGGTCCCACAGTTTCCGGATGATATTAAGATATTTTGTGAGGTCCGCAGGCTTCAGGCGGATGTGTGCACACTCAGTAACCGGTGTTTAACCAATGATCTTCTCCGAAACAAATGTAAAACAAAGGTAATGACTTACACTCGAAAAAACGAAGAGCACATCTTTTTTTCTGTCAGATTCATTCTGAGGTATTATGTCGCGTTAGAGAGATCCGGGATCTGGGAGTGACAATCGACACCTTTCTCCGTTTTGACGCTCACGTTAATACAATAATGATGTCCGCGTTTGGTACTCTCGGCTTGGCCTGTAGAATGACAAGAGAGTTTGCGAATTCTAAGGTGCTGCTTATTTTATACTGCGCAATAACTCGAACTCAGGTCCTGAATTGTCATTTGAGGAAGAAACGCGGAAGCTAAGCTAGGGTGGGAAGAGAGAAGGACGCGGTAACATTTTGGCGAACTCTGTCTGAGAACGAAGCAAATACAACGTTGGATTAATTGCCCGTAGCATGTGCATTAGGCCCAAAAGAATCTCCAAAAGCTTGTAAACGTGGGAATGCAACGCAACGTAACTCGTTCATTAACGACCACATTTTAACAGCGTTGCTTCTAGATTCTGAAAACAGCTTTCGAACACATAGCCACTTATCCGAACGAATAAGTGCGTTAGCTTCGTTGCGAAATATCCGAAATTCGATTTGTAGACTTTTGTGGTGTGATGAGCGACGACAACGCTTCCAGGCAATTTCTTTAAGTTTAATTGTTGATAGTATGTCATTATAGTCATCCAACGTATATTTCTCGTTCTCTGCGAGAAAAATATAGCTATTTCAGGCATTGGAAAACTGCCGACAGAACTGGATCAATGATTTATACATTCCTGAATGGTTCACGGATTGCTGGAAAGTAGCCCACCTGTATTTGGAGACATATTTATCAAAAGTCTTGTGGTCAACAATTTCAATTCAACGGATATATGTATTTGGATCCATAGATGCCTGTTTTGAAAATTCCAATTGAGACGATACGAAGTAATGGTCCGATAGTTTCTGGATTACAACGGGCGATGTGATTGTTGATAATGATGTTATCAAGTTAATATGATCAATTGACGAGCTCACAATTTAGTCACCAAGAGCTCCTCTTTTTGGAGCGAGAATAAAGGGTTAAATTGCGTAGTGATTTAATAATGTGAGGTACTCACAAACTAGTGATTTGGAGGGTTTCATTAGATCAGTGTTGATGTCTCCTGCGGTCACCGGCAAAAAGTTAAGACAATTTCGTAGCCTGGAGAGAAAATCAGAAACGTTTTCAGAAGCTGGTCTATGAAAAGTCAGTAAGTGTCCTAATCAGAAGTAAAAACGTGGATTGCTAACGATTCACAAGAAAGAAATGAAACGATTATCTCTTGATGAAAAACTGTAGCTTTTAGAAGAAAAAAAAACTTTGAGCCTTTCGCCTCTGGTGAAAAAGGAAAACCAGCGAAGCTGCACTATGGTGCGAATGAAGTAATGACCGGCCGCAAGTCGGCAAGCCAGAGTGGAAAGGCTGGCCTGCCACTGTCGCTCATAGATGGCACTAGCTGTCCAGAGTGTTGTGTCGACATTTGTTCGCTGGCGGACACGATCCTGGGGAAGCTAGCCCTTAACAGCTCTGCTGTAAAAATCACCGCTACTGCGCTTCTTATCGCGAGTTTAAAAAAAGCTCTTGATTTCGGCTGAAAACGTAAGTCAACCTCTTTACTGTGAATGTTAATTTCCGTCAATAACAACAACAACAGCAATAATAATAATAATAATAATAATAATAATATTAATACATTTTTCTTTATTTTCCGCAATCAGAATGTTGAGAAAGGCGAAGTAAAAAGGCTCTTTACAATTAGCTCAATCGCTCCCAAGCCCCAAAAAATTGCAGCAGCAGTCGAACACGTTTTGAAATGCAGACTTATGCACATAACAGGTAACAAAGAAAATAAATATTGGTAAAATTTTACATAAAAAATACAGATAAAAAACACACACAAAGAGCTTGGACATAAGTTGACGTTGGAATCAAAATTTAGCTTTAAAATCATATGTGGGATGTTTTCTGATATATTGTTAATTTTAATATTCCTGACGCTAACCTGGTGTAAAGTAGTCGGAAGAGTATATTAATGTGTGATAGCCAGGCACGTATCCAGGGGGGAGGGGGGGGGCCTGGCCAAATGCAGGCCCCCCCCCCCCCCCGCAATCTTCCATTTTGCTGGGACCTCCTATCTACCCTCCCCCTCATGCAGCATTTTGTCATGGGCGGCCCCCCCCCCCCCCCCCCCCCCCCGAAACAAAATTCTGGCTACGTGCCTGGTGGTAGCCCTAATTTCCTAAAATAAATGGCGCTTCCCATGGTTCCGTATCATATTTCATGTTTGAGTGGAACCTTTTTTTTGTTAAATTCGCTAAAATATTAAGACAGGAACTCTTGAACTATATATATATATATATATATATTTACTAGCACGTAGGCTGTATATATAAAAGTAATACATTTTCCTCCTACAGAGTTCATTAAAAGTATTTTTATTGAACAGTCAGTTATATATTTTATACTACAATATATTTCTGACCGACTCTAAGCGATTCACGTAGGCTGAACTAAGTAATGGGGAAGCTACGATTGGTGCTCCGAGTGGATGGCGGGGCAGCAAACACACAGGCGCTTTTGAGAGCGTACAGTCCCCTCGCGATCCAACCCCGCCGCTTCCAGGCGGATGCAGGTCGTTCGTGGACGAGCGGAACACCGGGTTCCTTTGTTCCCTAATCCCTATCTTCCAGTTTTTTTTTTCTTTTTTCTCTGCCCTTTAGATCTAGCTCCCGACAACCGTGATTCGAGAATTTGAGAGTCGAACCCCCGGGGCGGCGGAAAACTAAGCGCGCGGGAGGTTATGTTGAAATACGGGCAAAAAGGGGGTAAATGCTCGTTCGTACCGGGATGCAAACGAAGGTAAGCGCGGTGTTTCGCAAAATTAGAAGGCGAAGCGGGAGCGCATGTTTGAGTACTGGGACGAGATTTCGCCAGGGCCGACGAAGAGCGCTTTCATCCGATCTCTTTCCCTCCCCGCTGCTGCTGCTGTTGTAATCGGGCCGCCGCACGCGAGGGCACGTGCTCCTTCATCTCTCGCCCTTCTTTGAATTTTGCTCCCCGACTTCCATCCTACCCACCAGGTTTACCCGCCACAGTTCTGCTCGGCTGTTTCAGAGTTCCTTTCGTTCGGTGGTTCCGCGCTCCATTCTGAAGAATATTCGAACGTTTCAACTCCCGTCGTTTCGTTGTTGCTCGGTTTTTGTTCTCGGGAAGCCCGATGACGACACCGGTGCAGGGATGGGGTGCTTCTGGGCGTAACTGCCACGGAGGCGCCTCTACGGGCGGCTGTTCCTTTCTTCTCTTCGCAACACCGCCCTGGCTATTCTTTATTTCCCCTTTCCTTCCTTTCTTAGGCTGTTTCACTGTCGTAGTCTCGACGTTGAATTTGCTTCTTGAACGTAAGAACGTTGTTTTTGTTTTGTTTTTTTTACTCTCCCCTAGCCGTGCATAATTCATGAGCTGCAAAAATTGCCCTATTTCGGAAGGACGGCGGAGCGTATGGGCGCGGTGCTTCTCCGGCGCGGGAAGGTTGGCCGGGTGCAAAAAGGAGGAGGGGTGAGCGCAATCCGCGACGAAAATGGTGTCGAAAATAAAAGCAGATCCCGGGGCTCACCGGTCGATGCATCTGCAGACTTTCGCCCCTACAACACTTCAATTCATTGCCTCTCGTTCCTATCCTACCTCTCTCTCAGACTCGGTCTATTTTTTTTTTTTTAAATCAATACCTCCGTACTTTTACTCGGTGTCTATTGGGGAAAAGGGGGGTCGGGTCACGCGATTAAGAACAGGCAGACGGGACGGCGACCGGTGTTGCTTTAACCAATTTCTTCGTTGTTCCGGCCTTGAAATATTCACGGGCTGAACGCTGGTTTCTCGCGTTGGAAAAAGGCGCGCTAGAACAAAATGTTGTTGTTTTCCTCGCAGGCAGGTTGCTGCTCCCGAAGCACTCGAGATGCACGCTTTGATTGTCTTGCCCTAGGAGGTCGTAAAGCACCTTATTTCTTTTCCTGACTTTTTTGTTTTTGTTTACCGACGGGGTCGTCTCTTGGAAGCTTGAAACGTTCTTTCATCTTAGTTTTCGAAGCTGATTTGATATAGGAGATTTTTGCGCAATATCTTTCGTGTGCCAAGATGATATTATAAGAACTGAATTATCTATGGGGAATGAGAAGGTTCGCTCGAACAAGAAAAGTAAAAGATGCAAAACAAAACAAAATCGGCAGAGCGGCCAATCTATTCCCAATAAAATCAAAGGAAAAAGCGGCGACATGGATTCGTGAACAACTCTTCACGCACAGATGATTGAGGATATATATTATATAGAAAACTAGACGACTGTTTTAAGACATATCCGACATTACAATAAAACAGTTTTGTGCACAGACGGCTCCTATTTCAATAACTTCCTTTAAATCTGAATTCAATCTACAGAAGACAACGACCTATCCACCATTGACCGCAAAACTGCAGGGCATTCTTGCCACTGCCTTGATTCTACTCGAGAAAGCATATGCAGAGAGTCACAAAATTCGAAAAAAAAACGATTTTTAGTTTTCTCTATTTTTCACAAAACTCATGTGCTACCATCAGAACCGTTGTGGAATAGATTGGGTACTAAGTCAGGAACTCAAAAACACTGTGAAGAACATATCCAGAATGAGGCATGACTAGCTTTTTGTGTTAAAGATGATCCGGCTCACTGGTGTTTTGATTTGTAAAAGATAAAACAGATATATGTCGTTGGAAAACACGAAATCTCTTCTTTGGATTGCAGCAAAGAAAAACTGAAGAACAAAAACGGTATATGTCGCATATTAAAACAAGTTAGCGCCTAGAAAATACAAAAGTGTTGAATTAATAATATTTTGTCGTAATTAGGGTTGGGCAACTGATCGATTAACCATCTGATTAATCGAATTATATTTTCATCGCGATCAATGTTTCAAAACGGTTAATTGGTCTAGTTTTGAGTAAGACATCTCGGGGTAAAATTAAAATGATACCTTTACTACTTGTGCACATTCATTTATTTTAAGAGGCAGCATTTGTATTCCGGAGTCGACATACCTGCAAAACTAAATTATACTTCGGAAGAATGGCGGCTTCAAATGTTAATGATAACAATTTTCCGATAACGCATTTGATAGAGCCATGTGCGTAATCATTTAGTCTCGCATGACGTAACTTTATGAATCTATCTGACAACTCGTGCACTTTGTTTTGTTCAAGTAGCCTTCATCTCGGCTTCATACAGCCGAAGCCGCGGATCTTGATTTAGTGTTGGCGTTAGGCCAGATTTAGGTTGGAAATAATGTTTAATAAAAAATATTAGTTTGCTTGAAATAACTTTCATGTGGTCCTCAGGCGTGCAACTCGTTACTAAAGCAACACAGAAATAAAATTTAAGACGCTGTTTACCTCATTGTTTTCAAAAATCGGATTTGAGTCAGCTCGGGAATGGGAAACTCAAATTAATGTGTTCATAACGTCTTAAATTGATTAACACAAAAATGTATAGCTATATGTGTTTTTAGGGCGAGCCAGTTTCAGTTAGGTTTACTGGTATTACAGGCATTAGATTGGTGAAAAGAGGAGTTATAGTCGAATGTTCGATAATAAGGCTTTCTTGGGCAGCTGCTTATCATACAGACAGGGTCCAGTTTTCCGCCCTCGAACCAACCTTATTGGAACTCGCCGGCAAGATATCTAAGTCTAAGCAAGATCCGCCCGTGATACACAGTCAACATTCTGCATGGAGCCATTGTTGTGTAAAACCCTGCGACTTTTTCTCTTGACAACAACTAAACGAACGAGCCAACAAGCGCACGTGCAGTCAGAGGCAGCCACTTCGGTACAAAATTTAGCCAGCGTACAGGACACCGAGAAAATCCAATGTACAAGGACGGAGTTACTACCTGTCGCCTCCAGCGAAAATCCTCACCGGTACCGCAGAGCAGACTGGTGTGCCGGTTCCGATATTCCGAGTCCCATCTAAGCTCACAGTGAGGTAGACCTCGTTGGATCAGTCACACGTCTATCTTATGTCACATTATCAGGGTCCCGTCCATGCCCACGCTCAGAGAGCGGGGTCAGGGAATGAAATGGAGGCGGCTGATTGATTTGGCGAACCCGTAACCCCCACTGCACTGTCGGCTTAGGGGTAAACGGAGTATAGATAGTAGCTGCTTTCCCCTCCGCTCATTGGGGCGCAACGGAGGGAAATGCTGGAAGAACGAGAGACGCCCGCGGAGTTATTACCTTTCGCGCCTTAATTGAGGATCCTCCTGCGCAGTTCCTCTCGTACAATTGCCTTCATTCCGCGCTAATGAGGGAGCTTCGGGCAACACCCCGAGAAAGCCCCAGCACTCCGCGCCTCAGCTTTCTTCCCAAACTTTCTCTTTGAGCTCTTCTCTTTCTCTCTTTCTATTTCTCTCTATCTTTTTGTCTTTCTTTTGAATCCTGAAACCGCGAGAAGCTAGCTCCGTGATAGTAAAGGAAGCGAAAGCTTCAGACTTACTGGAGTTCATCGACGTGGATTCTGATTAACGTGCGCATTTTCATTATTTTTTTCTTTTTTCGCGAGCCGACGCCCAAGAGGCAACATGGACGATGTTAGCTGGTGATTGAGTACTTTCTTTTTTCTGGATTTTTGTGGAAGTTTTTGTTGAGTTTTGCATCTGCTGTTATTTTTTATGAGCAAGTCATTTGAACACTCCTAAAATATCGGTATTAATAAAACTTTCCCGATTCTCCGTGAAGAATTTACCGCCGTCAAGATATATCAGATATGTTACTCTGAATTTTGCGTAAGTACAGAAACGTACTTTAAGAATGCCGTTACGTACATTTGACCCGTCAAAACTTGCACTTAAGGTGCAAGAATGAGAACGTCGTAAAAGTATGCAAAGTTGTGATACTTTATTTGCATAAAAGCAAAAAAAATGTTCCAGAAAAGTTCAGCATTTTTTAACAGGCATACGAGGTCACAACGAGGAACTCATAAATTCCGGTTATGTTTGCAAATATTTACTGTCCGTGCCTACCACCCGTGCCGTTTACGTGTACACGAACCCACGCAAACATTCGTGCGTATATGCAGCACCGCGAAGCACTCTGAATATAAATATTGTGCCTTCGTTAGATTACTTCAGCTAGAACTATGTTCGGTATTATACTCCGATGGTTATGCCAAAAAATGGACGCATTTTTATGGCACTGACGGCATCACAATTGAAGACCGATTCAACTGGCCTTTCCCGTTGGCATAACTTAATAAATGAAAACCAGTGGTTCGTGTAAATCATGAACCTAGCCAAAAACACATACCACAGAGATACCACGTTCAAAGCCACCGGAAGTCAGCTAGACGTCCTCGATTTTCTTTAGATAATGTCGGCTTCGGGCATCGGCTCACTGCGGCAGAAGTTAAGATTTCTTTAATATCTCTACTACACGGCCAAATGTAATGTAATTTCTAGCGAAGGACATTAACTGATGGGCCATTCAGCGAGCTACACTTCTGGCGCAGGTGCGGAGTACGCACAACGCTTCTAGTCCGAATTGCAAGCTGATTTACCCATTACTTAGCGTCATTCCGTAATAAAGACATTACAGTTCGCAGCGAGGCATGGGTATAGCACGCTGCACGATCTATAGGTATTTAAAATATTAACGTGACGCAAGCAAACTGTAACTTTAACCTACCAATGTTTCCGAAGTATACATGTTCGCTTCATAAAAGTAAACCCGTTTTTAGAGCCGTGCTTTTTTGTCGATGGATTTCATCGGGTGCATTGACACAGCGAACTGTGAACACGCAAAGCGGCGACTAGCTAAAGTCCCGCTGTCACCATTTATCAGGCAGTAACCGCGGCGGAAACACGAAAAAGATGGAAATACCGGCAGCGTTCACACATTCCCTAGACAGCCTCATGGACAACCTCATCCCTCAAAGTCTTCGCCCCGAATAGTACTGCAGAAAAAAAAATGAAGCAAAAGAAAAAAACAGAAATACAGTAACGCAGACCCAGAAAATCAGTCGGAGATAATATTTTTTGTTGTTTCCGAAGAAGAACGGCCCCAGAAACTCCCGTGTTTAGCAGCGAACGGAAGAAAACGGTGCCGTTGCTCACAACGTCTCGCTCCAAATAGAACAAATCCTTCGGGGACCATTCTTCACCACAACGGGCACACGTGGCTCCCGAAACGAGGCAGATGGAAACACACCCACGCCTGTCAGCCCGCACCGAAACCGATACGAAGCACATTTCGCACCCCCCTCGTCTCTCCCCCCCCCCCCCCCCCACCCCACTCGTCTCCCTCCTTCCCTCTCATACGTAGGGCGGCGGAAGAGTTTTCGCTCTACGAAAATTAAGGCCTTCTACGGGTTTCAACAGCGAGGCGTATCTCGAAATAAACCGGCTCCATCCTGAAGAGCGCACCGTCGGGTCCGGACGGATGCATACCCTCTCGAACACTCCGGCTCGTATGCAGCCCAGCAAAGCACTAAGCCGGGGTCACACTGCTCATACATAATACAAAAAAAGCCCGTCTGCAAACACTAGTCTCTGCAATATCCGTGGTTCGAATGCCGCGTACCGAGGATCTCCTTGAACTCATTGCCATGCGGCCTTTGAAGCATGGACCTCGCAGTGACTGGCGTTCGATTCTGCATGCAGACTGCCTTTTGATAATGTAAAAAGCAGTGTGACCCCGGCTCTAGGAATTCCAAGAACTTGTCTTCCTTTCGGCAATAGGCATTGAGAAGGGCGAGCGGTATCGTCGTACAAGGACCCCGCAATGTCAGGGGCAAAAGGAGTGGAGTCCTCTTTGCCATTGAGACTACGTTGTCCCTGGGGTGTGATAGCACTCGACCTTTTTCATTGCCAAAATTAACGAAGAGAGATTAAGGTTTGGTATTTGGAGTGATTCCAGAGTCAGCATAAGAGGTTCAGGTAGGACGGCGAGTACTGGGAAGCATAATAGATTTATATAAAGATTGCCTGACAAATCCCAAGTGACGATTTATAGACCGTGGGAAATATGCACCCGCAAAGCACGTTGCACTTTGTTTTTAAAAAAGGAATCGTTCGACTAACGTTGAGCCTGCGCAAATTCCGATGTATGAGAATACTTTGAAAGCAAAGTATACTTGTATTTTCCCTGCGAAATATTCTCGTCTTGGCCCGGTTTTCTATTTTTCGTATTAGTGCCTTGCAATAGACCCTTTTCAAAAGTCACAGTGACCTTGTGGCAGTTCAAAAAGCTTTAATATTGCCGCTCTAATTGCGGTGATAGGAACCCATGCACGGCTAAATCAAGCACCCTCATTTTCGTGAATCGAAGGTGACGTAAAGGGACCAACATATTTTCCCCTTTCTGCTGCACGCTTTTGAAGACATTTGCTTCTTGTGTGGAGAAGCTGTGTGACTCTGCACAGGGTGAGTAAACTGACTTTCGGAAAGGGTCTATTCCTGCATGTTCACATTTTCGTTAAATTTCGTTTTATTTGCCATGGAAATTTGTTTCAGAGTGCAACCGCTGTTACAGCGGACGTAGATCTCTCTGAAAATATGTGCTGCCCCCAGAGTCTGCTTTACGCAATGTGACGTTCAGATGTTGTGGGAACAAGAGTCTGCCACCAGGGCCAGAGGCCGCTGCCGAACGCCCAAAAGAGGACACAGTCCGAAACGCACGACAGCGCACGAGGAGAGTGCCAATAGAAGAAAAACACGCCCACAGAACGGGAGGAGACGGACCGAGGTCACGGAGGCGTGCAGTTCGAACGCTCCGGCAATGTTTTACTATGATACTAACAACCCATTCCTGTTACTCTAATAATTGTAGTTTCTCGTTATGGAAACCCCGGCTTCGTGTTGTTCCTTCCGGATGGGCATGCACCAAGGCAACCCTACCTAACCCTACCACAATGTACGGCACGTGGAATTATTCAAGAAGCGAAGACGTAGTGGACGTTGGTTTAACAGTTCGTGATTTCAGGACGCAGAGAAGGCAAAATGAAAGTCAAACAGAGTATCTGATGATATTATTTTCTGTTCGCTTAATTTGTTTTTGTGTTCTGAGCTCTTAATGACAATAAATATGAATCGTGCCGCTACCAGGATATACGAAGCGTTAGAGCCGGCACGAGAGTACACCCGAAAAGCCCCACAATTCCCCTCGTTGCGAGGTCTCATAGATTTTCCGGAAAGGTCTATTGGCGACGTGGGGGATCGAACGCGTCTCAGTGGTCGGCCTGCCGCGAGTGACCGAATGCTGACTACGACGTCAGCAAACGATTTATCAACGACGGAAATAAGAGTAATATAAGATATTCAATTTTGACGGCGTTGGCAGTGTTGGTTTCAGAGCGCAATGATTTCAAGCTTCCATCATGCTCATTGCAAACTCCATCGACTTGTTGTTGGCAATGTAATGACATCAGGAGAGGGAACCATAGGTGCCCAACTCAGGACGCCATATTTAAGGGCGGTGTTTATAGCGCATGCTAAGAACGAGCTCGCATCAATAGTCTGCTAAGACCGCCAATCTTGATGGTGTGGAATGCACGTTGCCAAAGGACTGCAGAAGCTCGCCGTCAGTACGCACTCATCAGCTACGCACACAGATATGTCCGCCAGTGACTACTCCCTATAGGAGGGCGCCGCTAATACTCTGTTTCACTGTATGTGCGAGCGCATCAGTAATTACATTTGCATGCTCCGTGACTTCAGCCTCCCTTCTAAGCACGCGCGCTCGTGCCGTGCAAGCATCCCTCTAGGGAATATGCTCGTGCATGTTGCTTTTATTGGCTGGAACATTAAGGGAAAAGTACTTTCTAATAACCAATCTGGCAGCTCCATATTTTCGTGGTCAGGCAAATAACCGCTCTGGGCCTATTCGGTAGGTTCAGCAAGACGAGCAACAGGAGGCTACAAGGCCTTCGACTACACAAATGTACAGTCACTGCACGTGCAAGCGACTGCGGAAATCGTCTCTATAGATTGCGCTGGGAGCGGCAAGAGGGCCCGCGTTTTTGCTTCCTGGCGGCTGACGGCGCTTTGCGCGAGGCTCTTGCAATTACTCGCTGTGGGAAAGCCTTTTGCCGGAGCAGTACGACGCTTTGCAGACGCAGCACACCGCCGCGAGCAAAGGAGTACGAGGCGAAGCGGACGCTAATGGAATTTACGTTCTCGGAATCCAGGAAAGAAATCGGAGAGGGGGTAGGTATGTGTACCCGCGGCACGAGACGGCTCCGTCTAGGGCTCCAGATACGGTTTAGAGGCTTATTAGCAAATAACTTCCGCTGTATTTGACAACCGAGGAGTGCACGAGAACAGTATCCTGCGAAAGACAGTAATCCATTAGAGGTATCTGTACTTGTATTCACCTCAAAAACCGAAGCAATAAAAGTCCGGCTCCACGCGGAACATTACTAGTGTCCCCCTTACATGCGTTGAATTAAACAAATATGTAAGTGCATCTTGGAAGAGATTTGTGGTATTTTTTTAGCCGCGCACGTTTCAAGCGGAAATCTTGCAAGAACTATTTCGCAGTGCATGAGTAATCCGCAAAACTTTGTTTTTTCTTGATGTCACAACGAGTATAGACCTTTCCAATGTTTACAAAATCACAGTCCAGCGTGCGATCTTCACAGTCCAGCACGTTCGTGTTCGTCGCTTCGGAAAGCGAGCAAAGAACGCGCCATACGCACGAACACTCAAAATGGCACCGGCCACACGCTCTTTTTTAGAATGGTCTATAGCCATAGCGATAAACCATGAAAAATAACTCGCAAGCTTGTATGATCTAAAATCGGCAAACAATTCGAAAAACAACGAGTGAAATAAAGTTGACTGTGTAACAGAAAAACCCAAGTTTTGGGGGAAGAAATATGTAACTATTGGCGAGGAGAGCGAAATGTAGGGGGCGCTGTTTCATTGTCATTATCATCCCCACGAACAATTGCTGTATGGCAAACGACTCCGACGCTAGCACTCGCCTAGCCTACAGCGTATACATGGGTTGCACGTGACGTCATATCCTTCCTCCTTTCTGGTGGCCAAAACCTGCTGTTATACTTCGTTTCACCTTATGTGCGAGCTAAGGCAAAGCTGGAAGCGCGAGCACGAAAGCTCCGTGCCTTCAGGCTTTGCTCGAGAGCGCGAGCTGGGCAGAAACGCAAAAAGCGCTGGTCTCGCGCTTCTAGCTTTGGCTTCGCTCGCAGATAAAGTGAAACGAAGCATAATGAAGCTGTGCTCACTCGTTTCCGCTCGCTCGCGACGCTCGTGTACTGCACGTAGAATATGCACAGTAAAGGCTACGCTCGAGGAAGTTCGGCCACCAGAAAGGAGGACCAAATTACGTCAGTGCAACCTATGTATCCTTTCCGCGCTCGCTGCACATTTGTTTATAGTGTGGCGTGGGAAGCACAATCGTCAGTGCGCGGGACTGCGCGCTGCTGGGGCTGCGACACGGGACTCGGGTAGCTCGTGCTGAAATAGATCTCGACCAGCAAACAACCGGCATTTGTCTTCTTTTTGAAGCGACCGAAAACACCCTCACAATCTGGTACTGCAGCCTCCCGCTGACGTCAATTCCATCTGATCTCTCTTTCAATCATTAGAGGCAGCTCGACGGCAAAGGATCTCCAACACCGATACGTTGCCGACATCCAAGGCGGCCATTTCTCCCTTGCCTCAAGGCGATCTGCTCCACAACATTATCCGAACCATCATCCGGGAGGAACTCGCACGATATTTTGGACCCCTCCCAACCCTCAACACCTCTCCCACCGCGGAACTACGCACCATTATTAGAGATGAACTTACTCAAGTTGCCTGTCCTTCCTTTGCTACACCAGTGTCATCCACCCCACAACCACCCGCCTTCGAAGAGATTCGGCAGCCGCCGCTAGCACCCACTCCAAACCAAGGTTCATCACACATCCCACAAGTCGCAGCCTTTACCTCCACGAATTACGAACGTCCATCATCGTTCAGGACGTACACGACACCAAATACCCGCCCAACGTGTTTTTACTGCGGCATTCCTGGGCACGTAGCACGATTTTGTCGACGTCGTCAAGCTGATGAAAATGCCACTTGGCAAAGCAGACCAAGCTACGAAAGACACTACAACTCTCAGTCCTCTCAAACATGGCCGAAGAGATACTACTTCACCAGAAATTACAATGACGACTACCAGCGCCCAGACTCACCTCCACGCTTCGAAAGACCACGATCACCGTCTCCTCGTCGTAGACATCGGTCAATCTCGCCAATGATCCCCGCACGCCACCGATCGTCTTCTCGTCCGGAAAACTAATCCTTGCAGTTTCCGGAGGTAAAACTTCAAGCACTCTATTCCAATATAACCCTCCTCGTTCCCCCACAAACCTCATCGACATTACAATCAATAATCATCATTTCACTGCACTTGCGGATACGGGTGCGGCAGTATCTGTTATGCACATCGGCGTATGCAACCAACTGCGCAAAGTAAAAACTCCTTTGAGAAACTCGTTCCTACGCAGCGCTGGAAGCGATCTGATACCAGCCTCCGTCATTTGCACAGCCACCATAGTCATCCAAGACCGCCTCTATATTGTAGAATTCATAGTCTTGCCAAAATGTCCGTACGACATTATTCTTGGTTGTGACTTTCTTCAATCTGCACATGCGATCATTGATTACAGAACTTTAGAATTATCGACAGACGCAGATACGTACGCTCACGCGGTTCATTCAGAACAAGACAGCAAGCTACGCCTCATCGAAGATCTAGAACTTCTGCCTCACCAGACGTCGTTGCTTTACTTGAAGACACCCCCTCACTTGACAGGGGATGTTCTCCTGGCACCACACCACGAAGCCCTTTTGGGAAAAGGAATAATTGTGCCCTATACACTCGCCACTGTTTCTTTGGGGCGTGTTACGCTCGCCGCCACCAACACGACTAATCAACGTGTACTCTTACCAGTCGGAGTTTCTCTTGCAAACGCTGAGTCTACTCAGAATGCAACCGTCGCCACGCTCATTGAACAGGAAACTGCAACGTCGACTAAAACGCCTTTCCCGCCAACTACATCAAGCCTACTTTGGAAAACAATTGATTCATCGCTATCCAGTGCAGAACAACACCAGCTATTTACTGTATTGAACAAATACATAAGTATATTTGACAACGCATCCTTTTTTCTCGGAAAAAAACAATTTGGTAGAACACCTCATTGAAACCGGAGACTCCGCAACTATCCGACACCGACCATACCGCGTTTCTCTCAGCGAGCGTAAGATAATTCAAGAACACGTTGACGAGATGCTTCAAAAAGGTGTTGTACGACATTCCTCAAGTCCATGGTCATCACCCGTAGTTTTAGTACCGAAAAAAAAGACGGGTCCGTACGTTTTTGCATTGACTACCGCCGTCTAAACAAAGTTACCCGCGGGGACGTTTACCCGCTTCCACGCATTGATGACGCCCTATATTCCTTACAAGGATCCTTATACTTTTCATCACTTGACCTACGATCGGGATATTGGCAAATTCCAATGGCTGAGAAAGACAAAGAGAAAACTGCCTTCACGACGCCAGATGGAGTTTACGAATTTAATGTAATGCCTTTCGGACTTTCAAACGCACCCGCCACATTTGAAAGAATGATAGATACAGTTCTTCGCGGAATGAAATGGAAGACCTGTTTGAGCTATTTGGACGACATTATTGTGTTTTCTGCTACATTCCACGATCACTTGCTTCAACTGTCCAAAGTTTTGTCGTGCCTTACTAATGCGGGTCTTCAGCTCAACACCAAGAAATGCAACTTTGGTGCCAAAAAAGTGAAAGTTCTCGGCCAGATCCTGAAAAAATTCGTGCGGTTACCCATTTCCCTTGCCCAATAAACGTGCGGGAACTGAGAAGCTTTCTAGGCCTCGCTTCCTATTTCCGTCGTTTTGTCCGAGCATTTGCAACAATCGCAGCTCCGTTGCATCGGCTGCTTCAAACAGACGTCCCATTTGTAGGGACCGAACCTTGCTCCACTGCGTTTACTTCTCTTCAAGCCATACTCACATCACCGCCTGTTTTGTGTTTCTTCGATCCCAAGGCCGCTACAGCCCTCCACACCGACGCAATGCGGACACGGATTAGGAGCTGTGCTGGTGCAGCAGCAAAATAAGTCATCTCTAGAACAGGTCATTGCGTATGCCAGTCGAACCCTAACGAAACCAGAAATCAATTACTCAACTACTGAACGAGAATGTCTCGCCATAGTGTGGGCAATAAACAAATTTAGACCTTACCTATACGGCCGCCACTTCAAGGTAGTAACCGATCACCACGCTCTCTGCTGGCTTTCGTCCATCAAGAACGTCTCCGGCCGTCTCGGACGCTGGGTACTTCGTCTTCAGGAATACGACTTCGCGGTAATACATAAATCAGGACGTAAACACAATGATGCTGATGCACTTTCACGCTGCCCTCTTCCACCAAGCACTTTGCACGACGCGGAAGTGTCGACCACCGTCCCACCTTCGATTCTCGCCACCATTTCAACTCACAACTTTCTCACCGCCCAACATTCTGACCCCTGGATACGACCAATACTTCAACACCTCAATGGAAACCGTCCCCTCTACTAAACAGAGATTTATTAAGAAGACGCAAAACTTCAGTCTAATTGACGGTCATCTCTATCGCCGGAATTACACGCCCGAAGGTCGACGCCGGTTACTGGCTGTTCCATCCGAATTCCGTACCGAAATTCTTCATCATTTCCATGACGACCTCACTGCAGGACATCTTGGTCTTTTCAAGACTTACGCTCGCATCCGCAACCGTTTCTTCTGACCCGGTATGTACCGCACCATTTGCAAATATGTCCGCTCCTGCCCACAGTGTCAACGCTACAAGCGTTCATCATCGCCACCCACCGATCTCCTGCAACCGCTAACTCCACCGCGCAAACCTTTCGACGTACTGGGCGTGGACCTCCTTGGACCTCTTCCCAGTCCACCACAGGGAACCGTTGGATCCTCGTAGCCATCGATCACACCACCCGATTCGTGGAAATGGCAGCCCTTCCCGATGCAACTGCCGGGTGCGTTGCACGATTCCTTCTGCACCACATCATCCTACGACATGGCGTCCCCCAGGTCCTAATCACAGACCGAGGACACTCCTTCCTGGCACAAACAGTCGAAGCTCTCCTTCAAGCATGCAAGGTGGACCATCGCACGACATCGCCTTACCATCCCCAAACAAACGGCCTCACCGAAGGCTTCAATCACACCCTAACAGAAATGATTTCAATGTATATCAATTCGGACCATTCCAACTGGGACACTATTCTTCCCTTTGTTACGTTCGCATACAACATGGCAGTTCAGACAACGACTGGATTTTCCCCATTTTATTTGCTCTATAGCCGTGACCCATCCTCAACCCTCGACACAATCCTACCTTATCCTAGCGAACATCCCGACAACGACCTCATGACCCAATTCACGTCCAGTTCCGAAGCCTCTCGTCAGCTTGCACGATCTCGCACACTGCAACACCAAGACGCATCAAAACGTCGTTACGGCGCCCAACACCGTGACGTACACTACCTTCCAGGTGACCTCGTTTTAATCTTCTTCCCCTTCCGTCAAACTGGTCGCTGTGAAAAATTTCTCCCAAAGTTCAAGGGCCCATACAAAGTCATTCGTCAGACCTCCCCGGTCAACTACCTAGTTGAGCCTGTCAACCCACCATCTGATCGTGGAAGCACCGGTCGAAACATCGTACATGTTGGCCGCCTCAAGATGTTTTATCCGCGCCTCCCTCCTTCCTGGGGTCCTAATCTGGACACTTGGCGGAAAAGTCGACGAGAAATCTGGCGGCTATGATTGGCCGGCGCCAAGGTCAAGTGCGTTGTCGGCCAATCACGGACGCCAGATTTCTCGCCGGCTTTCTCGCCAAATGTCCAGATTAGGGCCCCTGATCTCCTAAGGCCAGGATTGCCTTTTCTTCGAAGGGGGCATTTGTGGCGTGGGAAGCACAATCGTCAGTGCGCGGGACTGCGCGCTGCTGGGGCTGCGACACGAGACTCGGGTAGCTCGTGCTGAAATAGATCTCGACCAGCAAACAACCGGCATTTGTCTTCTTCTTGAAGCGACCGAAAACACCCTCACAATAGCAACATGGTGCGCACTCGCGCCGTACCGCAGTGCTCGAAGCATGCTTTTTCAAGCGGGTATACACCTTTTCCACAAGCGCGCAGCCATCTTGAATATCGTCACTTCTGGTATGCGGTAAAACATCTTTTTGATCTCTCCCCGTAGCTAGAAGGTGTTTACGAAAAATGCGTGATTGTCACACATTCCTGATTTGCCTCAGCTATATTTTCTCGCATATTCCAGGTTCAAACGTTTTATTATTTTTTCGCCCCGCATACCAGATCCGGAACCCACGTGACTGAGAACGACAGGAAACAGAAAAGGTCTATCGCGCAGCACGTACGCAACGATGCAAACCCTGTCCACCGTCGGCTCTGGTGCATCGCTGCACTCGATAACATGATCGCAGTTGAGCACGTCCTCTCCTTCAACGAAACACCGCTTGCTTTCGCCGATGTCGTCCATGATTGTCGCAAGAGAGAGGGTAACTGAAAAGTGACGTGCATGTTTTGTGAATCATTCAGAAAATCAAGGACGCTGCGCTGGCCACGCACGATCCAGCGGGCGCGGTCAACACGACGCAGCTGTCCCGGCACGCCCGCGCGTGACCACAGATGCGCTTGTTTTGCCTTAGAAGAGGACTCCGATGACATTCAATGCAAGAGGGGACTAGAATGCTTCTATCTAGATGCGTTTAGGAAAAAAAGAATGGTATTACATACCTTTCAAGAGCTTTGCAACGTCGTCTTCCATAGCAGCGAATGCAATAATGACGGAGGTCGGAAGGTTTGTTTGCCACACAGCGTTAGTTCACGAGATGGCCACTAGGGAGCGCCACTCCTCGATATCCTCTCCTATAGGGCCTGATTTTGAATTGACCCGTCGACGTTACTGCTCACGAGGTTGCATTTATCTTCTGGAAAAACACTCCTTTTATCGTTGCTTTGTCTTTCTGATACGAAGACACTTCTCAAGTATTCGGCTCACTCGCACGTTCCCAGGAGGTTGGGGAATCTCGTGCCGGTCTTCAGTTTTCGTCAACATCGGCTCCAGTAAACAGCACCGAGCTTCACTTGACACCGAAAACACTCGAGTCCGAGGAGGGGGGGGGGGGGGGGGGAGGGGGGGGGGAAGACAAGTTGAAAACACACACCGAATTTGAAGAAATATGAAACCCAGAGAAACGGAATCTTATGTTATATCCCTGTGTTATGAGCCCAATACGGACTGATTTAAAAATCGGCCAATCAGCTCAAGTTCTCGACTCTGAGCGTGCTCGTCGGCGTGCGCTGATTGGCTGCTTTGTTTTAAAAGGAGTTCCTTCGGGAAGCCTTTTAAGTGCCTCTAAAAGAGGAGTATATGTCCCCGCATCAGGCGCCTTTTAAAGGCCTTTAGCGAATCGGCGAAATAGCGCGTGTAGAGGTGCACGCGCAGAGTTGGGAACCTGTGCGTATTCTCCGATTCTAAGAAGGTAAGTGTTTAGAAATTAGCGGAAGCTCGCGCTGCAGAACCCAGGGATCCTGGGTTCAATCCCTAATCCTGCCCGTTTCGACCTGGAAGAGGATTGTACCGACGTGTGGTGGTGAGTCACGACTGCGTGTTGCTTACGTTAAATACCCTAAGCTAGTGTCTGTACTGCACTGGCAAAGTTTGCCATTCACAGCTGAGACCGCAGACGCCTGTTAAGGCGAACTATACCCTATTCACACGACCAGCAGAAAGGTACCTTTAACATAGGTCCCTTTCCTATCGGCGATTCAACCCGCGCTCTTGAGTCGCGAGGACTTGCCACGTGCGGAGGATCGCGAAATGATTCGCCGCCGATCATAAAGGTCCCTTAGCTAAAGTTACCTTTATGATCGTGTGAATGGGGTATAACTTCCGGCTATATTAATATACACACAATGCACTTATTATTAATTACAAGCAGCGCGGTGAATATTGAGCTTTATGAACTCGTTAAAAAAGCAACTCCAAATTGTGTACTTATCATACAATTACTTGTTGAATGTTTTTCATACAACCTATAAAATGCTAAGGGTGTAACCGAGACAAACTTTCTCTCGTGGTTACCTTTATATATTTATAAGACGAAGATGATGAAAGGCTACATGGAAGAATGCTGAACGCTGACTTATACCAATTTTTATATTTACGTTCCCAGGGGTGCAGATTGTGCATGCATCACTCTGTTTTTGCTCACACAACAGACCAGACGGTCGTTCCCGATAAGAAGACTGAAATTCCTAAGCATGACCAGCATGGCAAAACTTAAATGAGGACGTCTTCGGTAGCACAGCTTTCGAACTTCTTTCACTTTAGCCCCACACTTCGTCTTCCTTTCAATCAGCTTAGGCAATCAGTGAGACAATCCGTGTCAGGCAAGAGTGGTAAAGCAGATCCTGTAGCAGAAGTAATTCTCGACATATTTACCTGAGAGAAGGCACGATTAATGGGTGCGCCATCCATAACTGATGCCCTTCTGTCTCACTGGCTAAGCTGATGGAAGGAAGCCCAATAATTGGATATCCGAGATATCTCCGAATATAACGAAAAATAACAAACGTAAAAAAAAATGCTGCTCAAACATGACGTTTTTTTTTTTTTTTCTTTTTTTTTTGGAAGCTAGTCTATCTTTCAACAGCTCTCACGTTCGTCGAGAAAACGACAAAGACAGAAAACTTTGTTTTGACTTCGAATCCCACTGTTTCGTCTGTCGTCTCACCACCCACGTTACATGCCACTTCGCTACTGAAGTCCTTTTGCGAACTCCGTCCAATTGATTTTCCATCAACCCCGTGGATGACGGACGTACATCAACGAGTATAAAAAAGATGGGAGAGGAACCGGAAGTAATGATAACAATAACGGGAAAGAAAATGACGTTTGGAATTGTCCTTATAGATTTTTTTTGTTTGTTCCTTTTTGTACTGTTATATCATCGACGCCTTTTTCGACGTGATGTGTGTACTTCCCCTAGCATAGTGTATTGAAATAGACAAGAATAACAACAAAAACAAGAACTGGAACCAAAAAAGGTTCCGCGATGTGTCTCCAGCCATTCGAAACGTAAACAAGTTATTGTCGGCAGAGAGTATGTGTCGCTCTGGCAACTCTGGTCGCCCGTGTTCCCCGTTCAGCTGAGTTCTCGGGACAAGATGCGGAATAAGAAATCCCTCAAAAAGAGGCACAACCCCCAGAAGAGAGACGAACGAAAACAAAACGTTCGAATCTTCTCGCCAATCCCTCTTGCTCGATAAGGGCTTAGGCCATTCGGCATCTTCATTCTATGTTCGCGGTGGATTGGAGGAGTGCGAAGAAGCGGCGACATTCGGGCCTCATGCATGATGCAGAACTTGGAGAAGGGGAATAAAAAGATGGCAATCCTGCTTCATCAATCTGCCCTAAAAGAAAAAGCTATCTAAGTCCTACACATTTTAATGTTGTTGCCGTTTCGTTTTGCCACCTATCACACCGCTTTTTTTCTGTATTTCTATCACTTCGTTTTCCCTCACTTTCTTTTAACATTGATGTATGCCACAAAGTGTTGAGCGTTTTATTTTGGCGGTTTTCAATTGGCAGCTGCATATCAAAACAAAAACACTGTCACACACAAAACGAGTTTCTAGCTGTCTGGTGAAGGGATCCCGGTGACCTCGGTTTAGAAACAAACCTAGTGGAAGACTGATCGCCTTATTAAATTTTGTTTTAGAAATCTCACTCGCTCATTGTTCATAGTAGGGCGTTCGCAACACAAGAACACAAACGATTGATTTAAATAGCCTAAATAAAGAAATATACTAATAAGTATATTAAAGAAAACGTAACACGCCAATGTGTATTGAACCCTCGCATAATAACGCAGTCGCTACTCGGATGAATACACTCGACAACTTGATAGATTTCTTTTTCTTGAGTAGATACGCGATTGCGACACCTTATTAATAAACGATTGATAATCACATCCACAAAGTACGCTACCTTCATTCCAGGGTGAAATTGGGTAAAGGCTGGTTCACACAGTCCCGTTTTCTTACGTTAGGTTACGTTACGAAAGTTTTCGTCTGCTTACGCCCTCAGGCACCGGGACATATGCCCTTCATATTAAGCGTGGCTGTCAGTTCAAGGTATGGCACGCGACATTCGGGATATGAAGGTTTCGGTGGCTTATACATAAAGTAAAAAACCCCAATAAAATGATGATGTGTGAACCAGCCTTAAAGGAGCGGCGCAACAATATTCAATTGGAATGTTTCTCACTTTACACGAGCTTACTGGCCCTAGTGGGACTCAAGGTTATTCGCACGCAACACCACTGGCCAAGAAACTCCTTTGTTGCGGTGTAATTTCAGAGACAAAAGCGATCATTTTCATTCAATCTCTCCTTTGCAAAATTTGATGACGTAAAAGTGGGGATCGCAGTACACCCATATGACGATATTTGAATGCTGTTCATAGATTGAACCCGAGCATTGCGTGCGCACTCGATTTGGGCTCGTAATAATTACTAGCTCGAGAAGCATTCGGGTAGTGAGTGGCCAGTGTCCAATCGCTGCAACGACGACAATAGCCGAGCCATAACAATGTCTGGAACTGAGCGCGTGTCCTGTGCTTTGCCAACTCAGCGCGTGGCTATGATCAACATTGGCGGCATATAATCGGCTCCAGATAACGTGGCCGCTTGTTCTGGCTGCGAGTTGAGGGGGTGAACGCGGCTCGTTTTTCTTTAATTTTTTTACTGGGGCTTCTATTGCGTGGGGTGAAAAACGAACGCGTGTTTCATAGGTCATTAACGTCAGGGATCCGTTCTAAGCGGTATTGGTGCCAAGTACAAAAATTGTTGCATCGCTCCTTTAAGAGTTCTTCTACCATTAAAGGAGCTGTGCAACAGTTATAGTGATTTGCTTAAATAATTTGGGAGTTGGTGTCTCGACCTTTCTGAGTAAAGAACAAAAAAACCGCTTTTGCCTGCATGTCCTAGTTTTTATTTTAAGAATGGACAAAGATTAGGGTTTTCGGCGCCTCTCAACTCCTTCACTAACTTCCGAGTCACGTGCGCTGTGACGTCAATGGGGAAGCTGCGGGGTTCCGGTGAAGCTCTCTCTTTAGAGCCATCAGTAAGCAGCGAGAACTCATCCGCTCGCGACCGCGTGACCATGTGCTGGCGGGCGCAGCGCGAACAATATGGTGAAAGGAGGAAAGTCTCATCCGGGTCCGGCCATACCCTGTCCGGCCCTGTCCCCCCTCCCCCTCCGGCTTCTGGCGGCTGTTCCGCTGCTGACGGTTTTGTGGACCTAGGATAGATGGCGCCACTGAAACTCCGTATAATAAAAGTTTTGTCGATGATACCAGGTTTTTGACGCATTTATATTTATGTTGGAACGACAAGATTTATAGAAAAGTTACCTTTTATCGAGCAGGTATTCGCACAACGTGCTATCTTTCTACAAGATTCCCCATTGACGTCATGCCGCGTGTTTCTCATGGCCGCCGCTCGCGGCTTCAGGTCGAGGAATATTCTAATTTTTGCTTCGCGATTACGCGGCGGAATCGCAACATTTCGAAAGAAGGAGGTGTGTTTTCTGTCCTTTGTGACAAGGTGAACAATGTCAAAAGTAGAAAACGCCAATTCTTTCAACGTTAAAATCGTTGCACAGCTCCTTTAAGGAATGGAAAGCTCTGCCCGATGAGATTCTTTCTGCTGCAAATGAGGAAACGGTTTTCTGACGTTCGTTCGCCTCCCTGCGATAATGCCGGATTCACGCGCTGGGGGTTCGAAATAAATAAAGTATAAGTAAAGCGTAATAACATGCGCTGCTGCCATCAAACAAGCAGGCACACTTGCTTGAACCAAGCCAACCTAACCGATGGCATCTCAGAGACTTGGTATCCTTTATACATTACCGCAATCGACAATGTACAGTGCATTCCAAACTTAACGCAACCACTGGGTTCCCGAACATTGAGCTCGTGTCGGCTACTTACTGTTAAATGTGTCACCAAAACGTTCGGGATGCCTTCTCAGGAAGGGATGGAAAACGGGAACCCAAGCATTTTTCAGGATAGTTCAATCGGCCGCCGCAGGGACTGTCCGAAAAGGCAAATGCCTGTGGCGGCGTTAAGTTTGAGGCGCACTGTACCTTCAACAATTCTGCTTTTGCAGGAATGGCAGCATATTTTCGCCATAATCGAATTCCTTTGCTAAAAAAAAAAAGTAGAGTGGAATGAAAGGCACTATAATCTTCCCTCAAAATGTTATTTTTTGTCGTGCGTTTTGTCTGTCGGAACTTGTGAAGAGTGGTGTACACTACCGAAAGTTTTTAGGCAAGACATACAACAGTCACTGACGTCTGAAACTACGCAGGACGTGGCGAGTCTTGACCACCTTTTCATTCCTCGGCAGCCAATGAGAGTGAAACATTAACCGATAAGAGCGCCCAAGAACCAATCAGGAAGCAAGAAGCGTGGACACAATAAGTCACGTGCTTCGTTCCTTAATCTCTCCGTGGCTACATTGTAGAGAAGTTACAACCGTCGCGCCCCTAGCAGGTAAGACGAAAACTACGTCTTTATTTTGGATTAATTTTGGTCTCATCGACGAAAACAAAAACAATATTAGACTGCTAACTTTGTCGGTGTTGGATTAAGACTCCGATGACTGCAAACTTCTTTCGTACTTTTTACATACGACATCTAACCTGTAGTTCGCAACTGATAATCAGTAGCCAAGAATTACAACTCGTTACGTCAATGCGAGGAAAATCCTGATCGTGACGTAGCGAAGCGGAACCGTAAGGGGGCGCCACCAAGAAAGTACCCAAGCACAAAGAAAAAGTGCGGGGACCACGTAGGTATGCACGCTGGACGCGATTGGCTCCTCCGTGTAAAATATTCGGAGTAAGTAACCAAAGTATTATGTTGTGGAAACCACGCACAGAGTAACAATTATTTTCGATTGTTGCTTTTGAAGAGCTACTGCTGCAGACGGCAGCACCGGCATCGCGTGTTACCGGATTCCCACCATTATTTTTGCTGCTTACGTGATTCGGCAAAACGTACATTCAACACGAGTCTCAGCCGAGTGCTGACACAGCGTTAGTGTCTGACGTGTGCCCCGTGCTCGATCGAGGAAAGTGACGTAAAGAATTCAGTCCACAGGCCCTCTTTTGGGTGAACACCTTTCTCAGTTAAAAACAAACTGGACAAAGCACCCCGTATATAGTTCGGTCTTTTTGCCAATAAATAGAGACCTGCGCGGATAACAGTTTGATCCTCCGCATCCGATTCCCATCCACATACTTTGTATCCGCACCCGAACCGCATTCGCAATCTTCTTAAATTGTTGTATCATCATTCGATCCGCATCCGCATAATTTGTATTTGTATCCGAACATCACAAAATAAAGCGTAAATGAAAAAAGAAAAGCGTCTGGATGATACTTCATAAACCATTTGCTTATCTTTGTACAAGAAACCCTTTGGTCAGAATACGGTGAAAGTCAATATCATATTATGTTTTATGGTATTTATATTAAAAGCGATCAGATGATCGCAGTTATGAGATCGTCTTGAGAGTCCATGACACTTAAGCTAAGTCCAAAAGATGAGCTCAAAAGTAAGAATAGTGTCATATTTGTTTCCTTTCTCTTTGTAACAGCCACTTCAAGTAGACGCTTATTTTCTAAACATAATATTAATAAAGGACATACAAATTACATTGCGTCCTTTTATTTTAATCAAACAATACAAAATGTGGGAGAGAAAAGATGGCCACTAACCCTAGCGTAGTACTCGTATATACATGATAAGATGCGAGTACACCACTGAGAAAATATCGCTATATTTAATACTGAAAACACGTCTTCTATCGTTTTCAGTTTTAAATACGAACTCGCAACTGCATGCACACTTTAAAAAAGAAAGGGGTACCAAAAAGAGGGAACGGCAAATTTTTACCTCACCGGAGCGCGAGTATGGTGCGAGGGTGCATGTCTGCCTCCTTTGCGAGCGTGCATTACCGCCTAAACGCTCGAAGTAAAAAACCAAACGACATGTTACCTCCTTTATAGAGTAAGGTTTCACTCCCGCAATAAGCTTGGATCGGCACTAACAAGAGCGCTAATTGGTCTCCCCATATGACATGTAAGGCGCTTGTCATTCATCGCGCGTGATTGAACGAGCGCCCGCCGGCGGCAAGCGCGCTCCCCGCTGTCGCCGCCGACATTCCTCACCGGTCATAACGGTCTTTGCTCCTAGAGCTCGAACCAGAGATGGCAAAAGTACTTCAAAAAGTAATTAAATTACTTAATTTTTTTTCAATACCTCGAGGCAGTAATTTGTGCCCATTTATACTTACAGTACAGGGTGTCCCAACAGGTTTTTTTTTTTTACCACAAAAAAAAACTAGGCATCGCCGAACGCTCATTCTCCGCCCAAAGGCAGCGCTAGAGGTCACAACCAGATGCCAAAGTTTCAGCCCGATCCGATGCCTTATTCAAAAGTTATAACTGATTTTCTGAAAAGTTCAATGGGAAAATGGAGTCCATTTTTGCTGTTTTCGGTTTCTGGTGCCATAGAGCCCCATGTATTGGAAAACTCTGTCGGCCACCATTTTCCCATTGAACTTTTCAGGAAATCACTTATAACTTTTGAATAAGGTATCGGATCGGGCTGAAATTTTGGCATCTGATTGTGACCTCTAGCGCTACCTTTGAGCGAAGAATGAGCGTTCAGCGATGCCTAGTTTATTTTTGCGGTAAAAAAAAAAACCCTGTAAATTTTGTTTTGTGACACCCTGTATATGTACCAAAACTCAGAGCTTTCTATTAACCCCGCAACAGCCTTATGCGCCTCAAAGTGAACCATACTAAACAGTTGTTTTGCTGGCGAACACCACACAAGTGTTAAACATAGGGAATATCTCCTTCTTTAGATGTAACTCAAAGACAGCCGACTCATCGGTTTCGCTGCTCATTCAACGGTGAAAGTCCTTTAATAAAGAATAACGTTTTCCGTTTTTTTTTTTTTTTAATTTATAGGGGGTAAGAGAAACGTAAAACATTTCTCTTCCACCTCGGACGCAAACTAATCCTATTTTCTCAAGATCCCTAGTTGACGTACTTCCGGTCATCCTCTCAAGGATCATTATTCCCAAACACCCGAAGAGCCCAAGTGTTTGCGTGTTGTTACCCAAGGGGGCTGGATATTTGCTATACAGAAGCGTCGCCAGTTGAGAAAAGCAATGATGCGAGTGTCCTAAAAGACGTACTTTCCTAACAAACAGGCGGCGATATATGCTCGTTGGCTTTTTCCCGAACAAACTTCCCAAAGAAAGGCAGCGAGGCATACCACGAGCGGCATCTGCTGTGATCGATTCCCGTTTGTTCCGGCTACACAAGGCACCTTTACAGCCAAGGATACGCACGAAACGTTCTCGGTCTTTGATAAGGCATTTGGGATTAACTATTCATTTCGGACGTTTGTGTTCACAATGTTGAAAGCTTAAGGTTTGACCTTGCTTGACGAAAGAGCAAGAAGGCTGGGGATCTGTTTGTCCTGTCCTCTCAGGTTTTAAAATGTACTGACCTAACTGGTGATGTGCGCTACATCTTGTAGCCTATATCCCGTTCATCTGACAGTGCGGTAGAAGCCATGTGCTCCTTGGAACAGTCACACGTCTATCTTTCGCCACGTAACCACGCTCTCGTTCATACCAACCAGCAGAGAAAGGGACGGGTCAGATGATCAAAGCCAGCTTAGGGGTGAACAAAGAACCGTATTGTCGTGATGTCGTGACGCCGTAAATCTCTCTTGCCTGGAGTTCATGAGCCGTGGCCTCCCAGCGATGTCTTTACACGTAAGCTTTTACCCCTCGCCTTTCCAGCCCTCCTTTGTGCGTCTGTCAAGTTCTTTGTACGAGGCTTGGAGCTCAGATGGCCGTCGTTTCTTTGCTCTAATGTCTTTTTCACGACTCTTATACATGCAAAATGATATTGCTTTCTTTCTCAAAGCTCGCGAACGAACGTCATCATTTGGAACAAAAGTGATTTAAAAACATAACGAGTAATTTTCTCGATATTACTGCCTGTAAGTAATTCGTTACATTACAAAATTACCAACCGAGGAAAGTAATGAATTAAAATATTCATTACCACAAAAGGCAATTTAATTACTCTAATTTCATTACAGTAATGTCATTACTAACATCTCTCATTCGAACGTTTGAATATGGTTTGCCAGCGGAGGACCGCTCTTCATTGTTTTGTTTGGCTCAATCTCTTCTTACCAAGTCGCCGAAAGCGCTGCATTGACTGTGTTCGAAGATGAGTCGTGGCACCATATCAGATACGGCGGTAATGACATTACTGTAAAAAAATTACAGTAACTGAATTCTTTTTTGTCGTAACCAATAATGTTATTAATTCCTTCTCTAGGCTAGGAATTTAGTAATGTAATGAATTACTTCCAGGCAATAATATCGAGAAAATTACTTTTTTTTAAATTACTTTTGTCCCAAATTAGAAAGTTCATTTGCAAGCAAGGAAGAAGTGAAAAATTATTTTGCATGGGGAAATATAGTGAAAGAGACAACAACGCAAATAAACGACGGCCACCTGAGCGCAAAGCCTCATACGAAGAACTCAACAGACGCACAAAGGCGGGCTGGAAAGACGAAGGAGAAAGGGTTACGAGTAGACATCGCTGGAAGGCCACGGCTTACGAACTCCAGGCAGGACAGATGCACGGCGTCACGTCATCACGACGATGCTATACTTCATTCATCCACAAGCTTACAGCGTGGTGGAGACTGCGAGCTAGCCGTAACCAATCAAACACCTTATTTAATCCAAAGACCCGTCCCTTCCTCTGCGCGTGGGTATGTATGAGGGCGTGGATACGTTGCGAAAGATAGAAGTGTGACTGTTCCAACAAGCACGTAGTTTCCAACGCACTGTGAGCTTGGTGATGAACGGCTCATAAGCCGTTCATCCCTTCACCTAAGGATGAACGGCTTATAAGCCGTTCATCCCTAGGTGAAGAGGACATCACAGGTGAGATAAACACATTTAAAAACCTGAGAGGACAGGACAAACCGATCCCAGCCTTCTTGCTCTTTTGTCAAGCAAGGTCAAACTGTAAGCTTCGACCACTGTGAACAAAAGCGACTGGAATAAATAGTCTATCCCAAATGCCTTGTCAAGGGACCAGGACGTTTTGTGCGTCCTAGAGGAAAACAGGAGCCGCTCGTGGGATGTCTCGCTGGCTACCATTGGGAAGTTTGTTCGGGAATAAGCCTACGAGCAGATATCGCCACCCGTTTGTTGGGGAAGTACACAACAAAGAAAGCTCGCGCCTTCGTTTCCTCAACTGGCGACGCTTCTGCTTAGCAAATATTCAGCATCTTCGTGTGAGAATGCGCAAAATCTCGGCCTCCTCGGGTGTTTGGGAACAATGTCCCTTGAGAGGAATGACCGGGAATACGTCAACAAGTGTTCTTGGAAGAATAGTATTAGATTGCGCCCGAGGCGGAAGGGAAGCGTTTCACGTGTCGACTCCTCGTTTGAGCGAGCTACCATGGCCCAACTTAGCAAACTAACATGGACTATAACTTCTTCTAAATCAGCAAGACGGAAACATATCACCGTTTTAGTAAGGACCTTCACCGTTGAACGAACAGTGAGACCGGTGAGTCGACTGTCTTTGAGTCACATCTAAAGAAGCTAATCTTCATGTTTAACACCTATGTCGTGTGTGTGCGCCAGCAAAACGACTGTTCAGTATAAACACAGTAAAAACTTCTTTACGGGCATCATTTTTGGCAATATAGAACGCTCTAAAGCGATCTTTTGGTGAGAATCAGATTTTTTATTGGCGTAAAGAACAATTTTCTTTCCGATAGGCATTTTTTATAAGAGAGTAATTTGCTCCCGCAGAACATTCGATGATATATGTCATAGTTTCATTCACTTATTCAGACTACACTCTGTGGTCGCACAGGTTTATGGACAACTTCGGCAAAAATATAGAACCAAACCCGCGGGTATCCGCATCCGATCCACATCTGCAGTCCTTGGCATCCGCATCCAATCCGCAATCCGCCATATCTGATTCATTTTAATCCGCATCCGCCAGTTGTCTGCGGATATCCGCGGTGATATGCAGGGCTCTACCAGTAAGAGTTAAACTGGCGATTCGATTACCTCGCTAAATCACATAAATCGAATATATATTCCCTTGGCCTCTATAGCTCTCTGTGGTTTGGTTTTATTTTCCCGGAATGCATCGATTCCGCCGAAGACGGCCGCCCACCTCTCCCGCGACCCGCATTAAAGGGGACCGCTGTGATTTCCCGATTTCCGTCGTCCGTTTGCGGCATATGCGGAAGACAGGCGCTGGCATGGCTTTCCCGGGAGAAAGAAGAGAACTCTCAAAGAGCGAGCACACGCCGCTATGCGCGTCTTCAGGGTCGATGGCGGCCGACGTACCTCCCTCGCACGTCGTCTCCCGCCCGGACTCCAGCGGGAGGCATACTCCCGTTCATCCCTAGCTGACAGTGCCGTGGGAGCTATCCCCTCGGCGGACCATTCCACCGCCTCCCTTTGATCTCCTGACTCCGCTCTCTGCGCGTGGGCATGGACACTGCCACCTGGAAGACAAGGCCTGCGCATGACGTCATCGTGCGTAGATCGCCGACCTGCCCCAAGCGACAAACACGCTGAACCTCGACGATAATCGCGTCTGTCTTGGTGTCGGCGCCTGGTAGCCTTGCGCTCGCTGTGAGAGGCTGCAAGATGCATCGGCGGTGATGTTGAGGCAAACTAGACAGCGCTGCCTGGGTTCACTAGGGATGAGCGTGTGAGATGAAATCGCGCCGGCCTTGTCTTCTTTCTGGTATTCTTAAGTGTAGCAGCGTGATCACGTGGTGGAAAATGGACGCAGGACTGGCCCAACGTGCCTGTAACTTCCACCGCGCTGTCTGTTTACGAGTGAGCAGAGCATAGAGCTTCCACTTTCGGATGCCCCTGCCCGCTATTGACTTTTCCCCCAGGGGACCGGGGCAGCATTCGTCGTCTTCCGACGCCCGCATTTCACCGGCTTTCTCCGACTTGGTGTATTTACCGAGACGCACAACAAGCGCGCCGCCGCCGTCGTGCCGATCGAGGCTCCGGCGACGGCGACGACGGCGGCTGCATACATTCTTTGCGAAGCTCTTTTATTTGTACCGCGCAAGAACAGGCTCCGCAACCGACCGCCTTCGATTCGTCCTTCGATCCTGGCTCCTAGGGTGTCGTCTTCTTGTCCTGGGGAGGTGTAAGATTGCGGCTTTCGTTTCGAGAGACCACTATCTCGGAGCATTAGCGAACTGCTTTCGTTCATGCTCCTGTCTTTTTTGCTCTGTCCTGCTAGTATGTTCATCATTTCTTACGTGTTATTTCTCCCTCCATCTCTCTCTCTATTTCTCAGATCTTGATGAAGTGTATCGATTGCCTGTGTGCTGGTCTTCTGCTTCGGAGTACGTCGTTTTAGGGGACAGAAGGACGGTGCCATTTCTGTTTTGGAGACGATCGCGATGGTGACACTTTTTTTTTTCTTGTTAGCATTGAGTCTTATTTTTCGGGCACCAAAAGTTCCCTCTGGGTTTTGTGATTTCCCTGATTTACGTTTGGGTGTGCGTGTGTCTCTCTCTTTGTTGCCCAGTCAGGTCTGCTATTATGTCTATACAATACTGATTCGTTTTTTGGTGGTACTGCACATAGGAGTTCATTATTCAGTTGGGCTGGCCGATCTAGGGTTTCTCTCAACTTGGCCGCCGCTGTTACGTCCTAATATTTTATTGCTCTCCACTTAATATAAACTACATCTGGATTACACGCGCAATAATATATAGGTAATTTAATATTTTTTCCTGTCTGTTTTTGTCATGACTAAGACATAATCGGAAGTACAATTTTTTTTCAAAACTTTCTCCCGTGCCTTTTTTTTTCTGCATTAATGCTACGTCTTTTTATACCTCCCAACGCGCACGAAACGTAGTTATTGAAGAGATCAAAAGTAATCTGATACAAAAAAAGATGTTCCCCTTGTGCATCTCCAGATAAAGGTGCAAGTGCACCGGCAAAAATTGAAGAGAGTCAAATCGGAAGAGGACCAGAGCTGAGACGTCCGAGGCACGGTCTAAGGGGGTCACGCCACGCGTTCGAAGGTTTTTTTAATAAAGGTACGTTTGATCTTTCATATACCGTAAAATTCCGAGCAAGCGCCCCCCCCCCTGCACGCAAGTCAAAATTACCTGCAAAGTGTGGGGGGGGGGGGGGGGGGGGCGCTATCTCGGAATGGCACCAAACTCAAGATGGCGACGACAAAAGTTTTCCGCCAGAAAAAGAAAAAAATTCGAAGTGCACACAGATTTAATATTTTATTTATCTCTGAGAACATAGACTTTATTAGGCCAAAGATTTGTCACTGCTATATTAATCACTGTCAAAACCACCCCAGAGTCGGCCGCAAAAAAAAGTTCGCAGCATTCCGCGATGTTTCCCGACTGCATGCCGTTGGCTATTTTGACAGCCTCTTCAGAAAGAAGCCGGTTGCTAATGGCTCATTCTGCACTTCCTTTGCGCTCCAGGTATTAAAAGAGCGCGTCGTCACGTATTCACTGAACACCGGCGCGCCGTTACTTAGCTTTCGTCGAACTTTGGCTTTCCCATAGTTTGACTGTAGCAAATTGTCAAAATTCTTGTCCCATTCCCGTATCCGGTTGAGCTTGATGTGTCGAGACGTCTGGTGTGCGTCTTTCCCGTTTTCACAATGCCATTGGACGACCTCGATTTTCTTTGCCACTGTGTAAGAACGCATAGAAGACCTGACACCCCAAAACAAAGCGACAGTGGCGCGTAGTGACCGTAGGATTGGATTGGATTGGATTGGATTCTTGGACTGAACTTCGCAGGCCAGTGTTGCCTGGGCACGGTCAGCGCGGTGCGTGATACGGGTGCGGAGCGGGGAGGGAGGCGCTTTCCCGGAACGGCGCGGAAATGTGAAATTAGAGGTGAAGTTCGGGGGGGGGGGGGGGGCCTCTTGCTCGGGTGGGAGCGCTTGCTCGGAATTTTACGGTATATGAAATAGCAATTCACACTTCCGAACTACAGCCAGCCCGAAAAAACAAAGTTCCTTCGACAAAAAAACAAAAAAAAAACTTATTTTAGGTAGTTTACATTTATTACATAGTTCGCAAAGGGTGCCTGATCCGCACGTAAAAATTTTTCACACACAGCACACCTTGACAAATGTCTTCCTCATTAGCTCACAAAGACCCTTGCATATTACACAAAATATTATTAACATATCATCACACAATCCGTAACATCTCGTCATAATGAAAGACACGGAAGAAAAAAAAAAAGTATAATCTGCACCGTGTAAAATGTTTACCTTCAAGTAAGTATAGGTCGGTAATTTCCCTGATAGTGAAGGTAGTTCCAATCTTATAATTTCTCAAATGCCCTCGGTTTTGTCTGGTCATAGAGCTAGACCGAGGAAATGATAGTAGGGGAAGGTGGCCGGCTTCCGGGCGCGGGGACTTTCTTTTTTCTTCTATAGACGGACAATATATTAGTAGGGAAGCTAGTTTATTTATTTTTAGGGGCGAAGCTCCTTAGGGTCTAGCCTTGTCCGTCCGTCCGTCCGTCCGTCCGTCCGTGCTCACATAAAAAGAAAAACAAAATGACCGCATCTCCACGTGGTGATTGATGTTGATTGGGGCGAAGCTCTGGTGGTGCTGATGATACTGATTTTATTGTTCATAGGCAGTGCTGATGGTGCTGGTTTTTTTTATTGCTCATAGGTAGTGCTGAGTTCCGGGTTGCGTTTCGACTTCATTATTACTGCTTTATGATCGGTGAAATGCAGAGCCAGGGGTTCTTCTAGCGGATCAGCTTGGATCCGCAGGAAGCCGTGGGAACGCATCTCCACAGCTTAAGTCAACGGTCCATGTCAGGAAGAGAATGTGTGGTATGAAACGTGGTTATATGTATACGCATTTGAGCATTTGACCGCAGCGTCTTCTCGTCTATAAACGTCGAGCCAATGCATGCAAAGTTTAACGCGATTATATACGCATTTGACTGCAGCGCCCTCTCCTGTATAGACGTTGAGCGGCTACATGCAAAGTTTCATCCATGACAGAAACCCCAGCTCTTAAGTTACTAACACATCTCAGAGTCCCCTACTCGTCCCGCAGTCGTGGCCGAGTGGTTAAGGCGATGGACTAGAAATCCATTGGGGTCTCCCCGCACAGGTTCGAATCCTGTCGACTGCGCAAACATTTTTTTCTTTTTTTGTGAGCACGGACGCCGGGCGGACGAACGGACAAGGCTAGACCCTAAGAAGCTTCGCCCCCAAAATATTTGCGCAGTCGACAGGTTTCGAACCTGTGTTTTTTGTCTGAGTTTGTTTTTTTTTTTTTTTTTTTTTTCAGAACTGTAAATGCAGCTTCCTACATGGGTGGATATAATTTGGGGAATTTACGCTGGCACATAAACTAAGTTATTGGAGGCGGTGGCAAGAATGGAAATCATCTGTACCAAACTTAACGAGCCACGGCTGCTCCAAATGTATTGGCGTATATATCACATCTTGAGTCGTCAGCTGAGACGGCAGCAGAAAAGCGCAAGCTGCAGAGAACGGGCAAAACTTAATCCGGCGTGGTGTCGCCAGCGTCTGATCAGATCAGCTAAGGACGTGACGATAGCATTTTTATACCTGTTCTATGGGAAACCCAGCGTCATTCGGACGTAATCCTTAAATTTGTATCACGCAGTGTCTCGCTTGAGCAATATAAAACATCGTGTTTTGGTCCCAAGTGCCATCTAAACCGCCCACTCATCCTCGTCGTCAGAAAACACGAAGCCAACGTCGATGATCGGAGCTCCCGCGAATGACAGCCCCTGCCTACGCTCTCTGAAGCTAATACAAGCACACTACCCGAGATTCACTCGGTACTCTAATATTTTTGTAGGGGCGAAGCTCCTTAGGATCTAGCCTTGTCCGTCCGTCCGACCGTCCGTCCGTGCTCACATCGATTGCCATCCCATCTGTCTTTTTTGAAAAAAAGAAAAAAAAATGTTTACGCAGTCGACAGGATTCAAACAAATGCGGGGAGACTCAATGGATTTCTACTTCATCGCCTTAACCACTCGGCCACGACTGCGGGACGAGTAGGGGACTCTGAGATGTGGAAGTAACTCAAGAGCTGGGGATGTCATGGATGAAACGTTGCATGTAGCAGCTCAACGTCTATACAGGAGAGGGCGCTGCGGTCAAATGCGTATATAATCGCCTTAAACTTTGCATGCATTGGCTCGACGTTTATAGACGAGAGGGCGCTGCGGTCAAATGCTCAAATGTGTATATAACCACGTTCCATACCACACATTCTCTTCCTGACATGGACCGTTGACTTAAAGGGATACTTAAACGAAATTTGAAATATATCCGCCGTGTTCAAAAATAGGTTGACTATGATCCACAAGATCCGTAAATGACAATCGCACGTTTGTATTTTGAGCCTGGTGGCTCTATTTTTGGTTATAAGCGGCCCACTCTGGCAAGCGCTCGGACAAGGCCCAGCTTATAGCACGTGACATCCAACGCAATCGTGACGTAGGTCGTCTCGGGACGAGCAAAGCTACCGCGAGGCTGACGTCGAGAGGATGACCTATAGTCCGTTGCAACCTAAGAACGAAGGGCAAGGGTAAGACGGGCCGGGGAGGAGGAAGCAGACGGAACGCTAAAGAGAGAAGGAGGTTTCCCCCTCTCTTCTCCAGCGTTCCGTCTGCTTCCTCCTCCCCGGCCCGTCTTACCCTCGCCCCTTCGTTCTTAGGTTGCAACGGACTATAGTCGTTCCAGCCACCGAAGCGGCTGCTTTTGTAAGAATTTTGAGTGACGGGTTTATCTTCTATAATCTTGTAGAGGGACAATAGCGACTTCTGGAACGCACAAAAGGAATTCTCGGGAAGAGGGGAGTTCCTCCTTTCCCTCTTCTCTCGTCGTGGCCGGAGCAGCCGGGGGCGAGACAATAACCGTCACTACCTCTCAAGGTTCCTAGACGGGCATTACAAACGAGTCGTTAGCGACGTCCACCAGGTGCTCTTTGCTAAAGGTTTAATTCGTTTTAAAATTCCGTTTTCGTGTCTTTTTTAACCAGATATTGGTGTGTCCGACATGATACTGCTCCTTTGAACACATATAGACCATTAAATAAGCGCCGAAATTTTGGTGTAGTACCCCTTTAAGCGGTGGAGATGCCTTCCCACGGCTTACTAGTGGATCCAAACTGATTCGCTAGAAGAACCACTGGCCCTGCATTTCACCGATCATAAAGCAGTAATAATGAAGTCGAAACGCAACCCGGAACTCAGCACTACGTATGAGCAATAAAAAAAAAAAATCCGCGCCATCAGCACTAGCTGTGAACAATAAAATCAGTATCATCAGCACCACCAGAGCTTCGCCCCAATCAACATCATTCACCACGTGGATATGCGGTCATTTTTTTATTTATCGTATTGGTCGTGATTTTGAAAATATCTAAGCAAGAATGAATGAATGATGATAATGATAATAACGCAAAGGTGCAGGCGAGGTGGACCGAAAATAAGGATAATGATCACTGGAGAAGGGGGACAAGAAGGACAAAGGACAAATTTAGCTGTGTTTGAAGATCACTTATAACTTTTGAATAAGATTTTCTTTTGGCCTGAAACTTTGCTACCTGGTTCGAACCTCCAGCGCTACCGTATACCTTTGGGTGGAGAATGAGCGTACGGCGATGCTTAACAACAAAAAAAAAATCTAAATTCGTTTAGGGGATGCCGTGTAGATCGAACGATAAATGCACGCACAACAACAAACAAAGCAATATAATGCGCAAAAGAAAAAAATAAGACAGAAAAAAAAAACACTGTGGGGGCATGATATGCCAGTGGGCTTATTATAGTGACGCCGAGTTCAAAGGGCCCTCGCATAAAGACGTCTGTACAGGTCGAGGGCATCGGAAAGGCCAACGGCGTGAAACCGTCCGCGTTGCCCGCGCGCCGTAAAAGGGCCCCCCAAACGTGCCAATATCTATCGGTATTCCGCGGGCTGACGCCATCATAGATCGACACCGTAAGTGCCCACCCGCAAACTTTTATTTTTACGGCCGGGAGAGGGAGAGAGAGACGAGAGTGCTCGAGGACAGATGGAAAGTGGGGGGGCCCAACTTTTATGCCGCCGTTTAACCTAACGATGGACCGCTGCGGACGCTATCAGCCATTCGAGCCAATACACAGCTGGGAAGGTATCACGTGATTATGTGCCCCTCGCGCCGCTGCGCCCCAATTGAATGTTATGTGTCACTGACGCGGCTATAGATTAGCTTCGTTGTCAGAAGTTCTTTGCGGTTCATCGTAAGGCATTAAGTTTAAACGGGTTACGTGAAAAAAGGAGAGAAAATGGGAGGACTCGCATGGCTATGCCATTTAAAATAAAAACAAAACAAAAGAACTCTTGATTCTCGCGAGAAACAAAAGGGGGGGGGGGGGGGGGTCGGGCTGGATCGACGAAACACAGGAAGGGGTAACCGAGTTAGAAACAAGGACGTAGATCTCTAACAGTATTGCGTACCTATTCCAGGGAACCCAAAGAATAGAAAGTTTTAGATGATTCCGATAACTCCGAGACCCCCGATAACGACATTCGATAAGGATACCCTATAACGATATGGTGCATGCACAAAGACGGTTGTGGAGTGTCGGGTATCCTTATTGGAATCATCGAAACACTCTACTAAAACTCTCTGTTAGCTCCGCAGTCTGCCGCCATATAATATGAAGCATAAAGAGTGTTACCAAGTTACCAATCTTTTGGGGAAAACAAGCAAGCAACTACGACTGGCAAAAAAAAAAACCCGTAAATAAAGAGTTAAATATCCGTTCCGTTTTTTTTTTTCTTTCTTTCGTTTTAACCTTTAAGGTAGTCCTATTTCCAGTTGTTCATTTCCAGCGCGACACGACCGAAACCAGTACAACAGGAGAACTTGAATGGCGTCTCCGACTAGCTTTTATAGCGTCCCGTACCTCTTGTGCACCTAAGTGCCGCCTAGAACGAAAACAAAATAATTCAGCCATGTTGAATAAACCTGAGACTCGTGCAGAAACGAGGAACAGAAAAGGACAGGACAACGTCTCAATTGTTGATACGTCGTCCTGTCCTTTCCTGTTCCCTCGACTTATGTGTTCATTTCTGCCCCAGTCTCAGGTTTATTCATCACGGTTAACGTTCACCAGCTCGCCTGCACCCTTACTATACTATCAAGAATAATTCAGACCAACGGCTTGTACGCTTTTAGTACGCGTTCTTTAAATATTGGTGTTCGATCGTAAACGCACTTGAGAAAACATTTTTTGAAGAAACCTGAGCATTTCTCATGAGTTGTGAATGCGAAAGCATGAACGTCGCTCTTCCGCTCCCTTAGTTTGTCTGCGGTGTACTGGCGTGGACGGCCACGTTTCGTTGCTGCCGAGGTTGCGGCCGGCGGCGGAGCGCGCGTTCTCGTGAAGCGGCCAACAATGGCTATCTAGGAGCAGTTTTGCTCAGCGCATGGGAGAATGGGCACTTCTTTCGCGTTCTTTTTGGAGTTACAGACGCCGCCGGCTCCGCTCCATGGAATAGTTAATGCTTTCGCATTAAAAAAAAAAATGAGCAGACGGAACTGCCCTTGCCGTCACCAGACATTCCAGGGCCCGCTCCTACTTGAGTTTCTGTCACATTTGTAAGTAACGCTTTACGTGTAACGCGTTCCTTCTAGTTAGTTACTTTATCAGTAACGCAGTAACGGCCAACTTACTTTTTAAGGGAAGGAACGAGTAACTTGTTCTGTTTTACCTTTTGTTAAGGCAACGGGTAAAGGTGTTGAGTTCTGGAGGGGAACGTGCACAACATAAGAACCCTCCCCTTTAGTTCTTACTATTCAGTTTGAATTTCATACTGCACTGTATGTCAAGTGTTTGGCGGGGGGGGGGGGGGGGTTGTCAATCTGCAACTGCAGCTTTTTTATGTGCTCTCCAGACTGTTTTGGAGTGAAAATATACGAAAATGAACCGTCCTTTTCGCCGTTTTCACCAAGGTTTTTCTTTTCTTCTCAGTTATACCCAAGCTTTCGGCCCCCGCCACCATGCCCGTTTTATATCTATATATATTTACAGGGTGTTTTTTTTTTTAAGCTTAACAGATTTGTTTAAAAAAAGCCGTAAAAGTTACACTTATGCCGCTTGTGGAGGTGAGTTATACGGCCAGGGGGACAGATTATAGGGGGCTAATCGTAATGATCAGTCGGCCAATTACTTAAAATTCGTTAATTAACTTTTTAATTAATGAAAATAGATATATGGTTCCAATTAGAAATTTGCTCAGCGTCGTCGAAAACCCCTAAATCAGTCATTTTCAGAAAGACTTTGAGCGCGTGAGAAGTGTAGTAGTGAACTGAAGTTACCGCTCGTGGAGCAGGTACAAAGCTAGAGGTTGCGATAAGGCGCCCGTGCGATTTTTCCGTCTCTTATCTAGCCTCAGCCTTGTACCTGCTCCACGAGTGGTAACTTCAGTGCACTACTGTGCTTCTCACGCGCTCAAAGTCTTTCTGAAAATGACTGATTTAGGGGTTTTCGATGATGCTGAGCAAGTTTCTAATTGGAACCATATGTCTATTTTCATAAATTAAAAAGTTAATTAACGAATTTCAATTAATTATCTAACTGATCATTACGATTAGCCCCCTATAATATGTCCCCCTGGCCGTATAACTCACCTCCACAAGCTGCATAAGTGTAACTTTCAAGGCTTTTTTTAAACAAATCTGTTAAGCTTAAAAGAAAAAAAAACACCCTGTATATATATATATATACCCGAGCTCGCGATTTTCGCAGCACGAGAACACGCTAGAAAGATCCTAATACGATGTGCACAACGTATGCCAGTATTGTCACAGTTATCGCTGAATGATCGCTTTTAAGAACAAGGAAATATTTACGACGACAAATACTGAAAGCGTGTGCTGGCTCAAAAAAAAAAAAAAATAAGACGACAGATTCAGAGGAACGACAAAATAGCGCGTTACTTTTGAAGCTGAGGTAAAGCGTTACTTTTTGAATGGCAGTAACGAGTAACGACCTAGTTACGTTGTGAATGAATTACCAGCAACGGTATTTCGTTGCATTTTTTTTTTATGTAACGTACACATGTCTGGTTTCCGTCGGCTGACCGTCAGCAGATCGAGCCACAGGAGAACAGGTGGCAGCCGTATGCCGATCTCGCAGATGCACCACCGCCAGATGGCTCACAGCGTTCCTCCCGACCTCTGGCGTCTCCAGACGGAAATCGAGGGAAATAAAATAAAGTCGCGGCCAAGACCCCCGGTCCGAGAAGCGACCCAGGGACACCGGCACCGGTCCAGAAAGAGAGCCCCGGAGCACTTTGGAGGGCGCGTGCTTCTCGAGGGCGCAGTATCGCCATCGATCGTATCACGGCATCGTGGTTCGGAAAGGCGCTACCTCGAAAATATGAAGCCGTTGTTATGTGCTCCCGGCGAAAAGAGTAACAAAGGATCGATCTCCTCGCGCCCTTCTCTGCCCTCGTGGGCGAGCCTGGCGAGACGCCGAGAATTGCTGGCAACACGGAGCAGAGGCTGGGATGGAGAAGTAAGGAGGTATCGAGCAGGAGGAAAGGAAGTACGCGATACGAAAGACCGTTAACTTCCCAGCTTCCGGCTCCTATGGTAGCGGTCAAAGAGGTTTGATTTTATTGAAGTCTATACGCCGTGGCGCACTATAGAAGGTTCATGGGACGTATGCAAAACACCGCTCACTGCATCGCAGCAGCTGATGTGAACACGGCATTCGAACGTTTACGTATGTTACACGTAAACATGTTTTAGTGGTGAACAACAAAATATGATCATCGTGCGTTGGTGTCCCACTTGAGCGCGATGCATTACACTGGTCTGTTTTATGGTAGCACCGACATTATAACTCTGAGGTAGGCTGCACTTAACTGATTCCTTGCGCACCGGAGGTGCGGGACATTCCGTTGACCCCTAAGTTGACAGTGAGTTGAAACCGGCGTGTTCCACCTCACAGGTGGTTAATGGGTACGGCGTAGGCGCATCTCTCACCGCACTGTGTCCTTAGGGGTGAATTCATGGCAATGCACGGTTTTTCAGAGGAAGGATTTCACCTGCAGCCAGAGTTCACAATGTCCATCTAATTCGAAGCCCGGTTTGTTCACACAAGATCCGGGCATGGAGCGCAATTAAAGGGGTCATGAAACGATTTTCCTACTTCTTCCTCCTTAGCTTTAATCCTCAACTCAAACGCGAATTGTGAAATCACGTCGTCGTGAAATTCTTCGGCACCGGTGCGATGACTCCTAGCTTCCACCGTGCTTTTTATGCGCACCATAGAACTTGTCATTCGCCAGTGACGATAAGTTCCATCAGGGCACTCATTGGCCACGAACGCGAATCCGAATATTCGTCGACGGATTGATTGTTGACGAGCGCATACGTCCGAGTGACGCAGTTCTCGTGTCCAATGCGTGAGCTGGGCTCGGCTGACGTCAGGTTGGAACCGCTGACGCGCTTTAGGAACCAGCGGATGTATCATAGTGAAAAGGCGGAGAGCTTTCGAAGGAAAGAAGGTACAAAATAGTCCGCTATGTTTTCAAATGTTCGTACCGAAAAGCTGGCTTTTGACTTTCTACCCTCTTCCTTTTGGCCAACTAAACGATATGCGATTAGTAAAGTCCCAATTTAAAATCATCTATCTCAGCCCAAAATTCGTTTCATGGCCCCTTTAAGCCAGCTCTGAGGATGTGCTAAGTATTATAGTCTTTGTCTTTTTTTAAATCAGTATGAACCATACAAATGGAAATCAGTAACCCCCTTTACGAAGACCATAATGTTTCAGTGGCAAAACGATGGCGTACGCGATGCCTTTTGTTCCTGAGCCATTGTGCCCTTGAACGTCAATACCGCTGTCACGTTAGAATTGACAAATTGATCGAAGCGAGACGAATAATTGGTGTTGTACAAGTTTATATCAGGGAGGGGTGGGGTGCAGAACACATGCAGGAGTGTCTGCATCATTAGTATTTCATTTGACAACAAACGTTAAAAAAAGAAACAACAAAAAAATGCATCGCTGCAACCCGCAATGAAAATTTTAATTTTATGGCGTAGCGCAAACTTGGAGAAACATACGTCTACACAAAGGACTCGCGGGAGCAGAGGACATGGAACACTCGATTAGTCGAGCACAGGCGCACACCGCTTCCTCCCTTCTAAATTTTTCCGAAGTTACGCGGCGCAATATTACGTTTTGGAAAATGATGCATACTTGCAGCTCAACGCGTACAATAAGAAATCACCCTCGACATCTCGCTACCAGTGGCGCGCTCCTTGTTTTGATGAGCTCGATGCAGGGACGAGCGGTTGCAGAGGCGGGCATCCGCGGCGCGCTGCTTGTAAATTACCTCTTGGTTCCGTTCCGCTGCCGTCATTAAACTCTCATTAACCACGGCGCGTGCTACGAAACGCAAATTGAGTTTCACAAAAGCCGCCGCGCTCCTGAGCGACGCGGTATTTGTAGGAAGTGCACATTTTTGTCGATAGTGTTTTTTTGTTGTTTTTTTTCTCGTGGGTCCTACGTATCTCCCTGGTGAGTTTTGCTCCAAAAAATATTCAAGCACACGCCTTTTATGTTGTTCCTTGTGCAACGCTGGATGCTGTTTTCCAGCGTTGCCATTTGCATATACTTGCTACAGGCTGGACGCTATGCAGTGAATATGCTGCGAACAAGCGACGAATTTCTCCCGGCTGCGCTCTCACTTCGCGTGGCGTCCGAACAGTTGCCGTTGACACCACGCACAAAGCGAACATGTGACCGGGTGAAGTCGGTGAGCTGCTCGCAGTCACAACCTTTGTGGCTGTACATATTCTCCGAGGAGTTTACGTTTTTTTAAAGTCAGGAATTTGACGCTTCTACAAACGCAACACAGTTCAAGGACGCCTCAAAATAAAAGCATGTTAGTCGTATTTTTTTTTCTTCTTAACAGTGATTCGCTTCGTGGTGAGCTATTAAACTTTAGGAAAACCTAGTTTATAATTTGTGCTTGAATATGTGCGGTATTGGTTCGTATATTTTCAGAAAAAAAACAAAAAACATTTATTTTCCAGATTGATCAGCGGAATGCCAGATTTGTATACGTGCGAATAATACGTTTAAGATATTAGTTAACAACTTAACACTATGTTTATTTTTTTGCATTTAATCTTTTTGATATTAGATTCTCCAGTCAAAGACACGGTAGGACTGGATGAAAATAAAACACACAACTAGCCAACATCCGACAATGCATTTAAAACAGCGAAAACACAAAAGAGAAGTAAGCAACGGCGTAGTTAAAGGGGCGATGCAACAATGTTTGTACTTTGCGCAAATTCCGCTTAGAACGGATCCCTGACGTTAATGACCTATGAAACACGCGTTCGTTTTTCACCCCACGCAATAGAAGTCCCAGTAAAAAATTAAAGAAAACGAGCAGCGTTCACCCCCTCAACTCGCAGCCAGAACAAGCGGCCACGTGATCTGGAGCCGATTATATGCCGCCAATGTTGATCATAGCCACGCGCTGGGGTTGGCAAAGCACAGGACACGCGCTGAGTTCCAGACATTGTTATGGCTCGGCTATTGTCGTCGTTGCAACGATTGGACACGGGCCACTACCCGAATGCTTCTCGAGCTATCAATTATCACGAGCCCAAATCGAGTGCTCACGCAATGCTCGGGTCCAATCTATGAGCCGCATTCAAATATCGCCCCTGGAGGATGCTGCTACCACCAGGGTACGTCATCAAAAATTGCGAAGGAGAGATTGAAAGAAAACGCTCGCTTTCTCCTTGAAATTACACCGCAACAAAGAGGTTTCTTGGTCAGTGGCGTTGCGTGCGAGTGTACTTGGGTCCTACTAGTGCCAGTAAGCTCATACAAAGTGAAAAACGCTCAAAACGAATATCGTTGCACCGCCCCTTTAATAAAGCATCAAAGTAACTTCAATGAGGCACCAAAACACATGTATGAAAAACAATGCACGAACAAAGTTATCTAGCAAAGTAGCATGCACTTATTCAAACGATTAACGAACTTGAAGATGCGCCCGCAGCTACGCGGATTACCTTACCGTACACGTGGAGCGCTGGTGAATACTGTCTTTCCATAATCAGTATTTATGAGCCACAGTTTAATAGGGAGTCTCCATAAAAAACGCTGTTTTCACTGAAAGAAAAAGAAAACAAATACGGCGGGGCCTGTTTTTATAACAACCCCCTTCCAGCACCTCCATGCCTTCCGCCGTGCCTTGGCCGCGCATGCGCGCTCAAATTGCACGAGACGCCGAAGCATTGCCGAAGGTGAGAAGCTCGTGCTTGAGGCCGGACAACGGAAGCTTCCCCTTATTGCTCTTACCTCGTCAATTACTTTAGGCCTTTTCATCTCAGTAGTTATCTGACCGGCTAATAGAGGGCGCTGACCCGCTGGGCGCCGTCAGAGCCGTGTCTATAGAGAGAGTTTGGTTAATGGGAGGCGCGGGCAGAGCCAGGGCGTGCGCGAGACGCAGGAAGAGGGCTTGACATGCTCTCTTGGCCAACCAGAAGCCTAAACAAATCCCCTAGCGGTGGTAGCAAGAAACTGTTTTAATCAAAGGTATATATTGGTATACGGTTTTAATAAGCGTGTTAGAGTGAAATGTACTAACCCTTCATGGTTGAAAATGGTGTGCACGTGATGTTTCGATCATGATCATGCAGAAAGATGTAAGAAACGAATGCGCCGTCAACTCTGTTTTGCTCGGACAGAGTGTGACCGCTCGGACGGCAGATTCCCGGCCTTCGGCGCTTGGCGTACGGATTATGTCGATCGTTCCGCTAGTCACACTCTTCCATCATGGTTTTGGATGACCGTGCTTGAAACATCACGTGCACCATATTTTCAGTCAGCGAGAGTTACTCCGACGCACTTATTAAATTTGTTTCTCGCGACCACTGCCAGTTTATTTTTTTCCGGCTTCTGGTTGGCCACATTCGAATTTGTGAAGACGCCCTGGAAGACACCCAGCACGCTTTCGGCCAATGGCGCCTCCTCATTTGTCTCCTATGCTTCCCAACGAATGGCCAAACTCTCTACATATACGGCTCTGGGCGCCATCAGAGCCGTGTATTAGCCCCGAGAGCGAACACAAGCGTCGCTGCGATCGCCGCGCCCTGATTGGCTGAGGTGTACCGTGACGTCAGGAAGAGGACTCCGCTCCGCGATCTCGCATCGGCTCGCTTCCCAGCACCGGTTTCCTGGTTTGGCGTTGTGTGCCGCAAGCACTTCGAGGAGCTGGACCGCGTTTACCCGGTGTACAAGACGTTGAGTTAGGCCGATATAGACTTGCTTCCGTACATTTTATAAGCCTGCTTGTCCCTTTTACCTTTAAAATTGGGTTACAAATCCCGAAAGCTATCGGCGGAGGTGATTCCGCCGATGAACCTCCCCGTCCCCACACGACAGAAGGCAATTTTGCGAGGGGTCGGTGAAGCGGTGGCGCAAGTGTTTCAGACGCTGGAATTGTGTTCCTTGCATTTTCATGATTTAGGACGATATTACATCCCGCTTTCAAGGCATTCGAAGTGGAATTTATATTATGGGCCTTTGGGTGGTCGGCAAATTAGCTCGCGACCCCGACTCTGCGCTGCTACTCTGCATGGGCTGGTTCGCAGATGTTTTAAAGGCCCTGCGTCTGATGATCTTTGAAGTGCTCGTGGAACAGGGTTGTTTTACATAAATGTAGCTTATTCGTGAATTAATTATATAGTTTATACACCTATGCAGATTTCTTAGAAGATGCATAATTACTGGAAGTTAGTTTGTATGGTAGCAGGAAAAACGGCCGAATCGCCCCCCGTTGCCTGTATGATATGTATTGAACTGCCCAAAATATGCACAGCAATAGTACCGTAATTTGTAATCTTTATACTTTTTCCTGACATACTTTATTCCAGCCTTGGGTATTCGGAAAATACACCGTTTAGTTTGAATTGTCGTTTATTTCTAATTAAAAGAGACACTGATGCAGGTTCCCAAAAGCTTCCTCAGCCTCCAAACTCACTACAGCTGGACTCTCTGACAACAGAGGAAAACAGGAGTAAAAGCAAGCATTCGAACGTCTGTCCAGTGGTAGATGCAGCACTAGTAGCAAACAATGTGGAACCTGTGAAGTGTGACAGTCTGCGTGCGAAAAACTTATGGTATTTTAGCTTCAGGACAATTCGATTTAAGTACAATCTCAATTTTAGGACTTAAGGGACTAATAACAAGCTAGACACCTTCGCTTACGTTTGTTATACATTATTTGAGGGTTGATATAAACAAGTCCACAGATACCACCCGTGTAGTCCATTGAAATACTATCCAAATCCAGCAAAGGTCAAATGCGAGCAGTGTATATAATAAATGTTCCTTGTTTTTTTACTTTGCCCCTGCACTTGGGCTGTCTTACTTGTGATTCTCTCCCCATGGCCCAGACTGTATTGAGCATGTTGCTCGAGCAGCATGCAGCTTTTCTGCTTCGGCGATCTTGTTTAAAAACAGAGATACAAAAAAAAAATAGTATACAAAACCTGCCAATTCATTCAGACCATCAGCAGCATTTATTGTGTGAGATGTAAATCTATAGTGATGCTCCTGCAATTGTGGCCATATTTCTTTATTTTCATATACCAGCTGTGATTCATGCGTTGCCTGCCCTGTCAACCATGCTTAAAATGTTGGTTGAAGTTTCGCCTGCAGCTGCAGGCCATACCTCAATAAAGCCCCATATAAAAATTTACACTTCCTACGAAAAACACGGCAAAAAAAAAAATTAAATAGAAACGAGCGCGCCGAAAGCTAACGTCGTCACAGCCTCCACAGGGCGAGCGGGCGAGTCGGGGAAAAATTCTCTCCTCGCCGTGACGTCACCCCGGTTCGCCGTAAGGGGGCGCCACGCGAACTTCTCGGGGCTAATAGAGAGAGTTTGGTCAATGCGAGGAGCAGGCAGAGTCAGGGCGTGAACCAGACGCAGAAAGAGGGCTTGACCACGGCTTGACATGCTATCTTGGCCAACTACAGGTTTTCCTGCTCATTTTAATCCAAGCGACGACCAATTTAATCCCGGGGTCACTCAATTTAATCCAAGCGCCATACAATTTAATCCAAGCGCCACACAATTTAATCCCGGGGTCAGTCAATTTAATCCACAATATATATATGCACTTATTGTGTTCAGCGGTCGTGTTTCGCTTACACATTTGGTAAATTAGAGCAATTGTTTATACAATTAGAATTTTTAGGGGGCAATTGATAATTTGATTACTAATGTGATTACTTTGAGTTACTAGTCCCACTATTGACGAGGCTTAATTGATATGTTGGTTACTCTTTTTAGGGCGCAGCTCTTAGGCACTCGTTCCGGCTTGAGCGGCGTCGGCGTCGCCGTCGCAATCGGCGTAACCACGCGGTGCATGGAGGGTAAATTCCCCCGCTAAGTTTAGCGGAAAAATTTCCCGCTAAATCTAGCTGAAAATTTTCCCCGCTAAATCTAGAGGAAAATTTCCCAACTAAACTTGGCGGAAAATTTTCCCCGCTAAATCTCGCGGAAAATTTCCCCGCTAAATTTAGCGGAAAACTTTCCCCGCTAAATCTAGCGGAAAGCTTTGCCCGCTAAACTTAGCGGAAAATTTTCCCCGCTGAATCTAGTGGAAAATTTCCCAACTAACTTTAGCGGAAAATTTTCTCTGCTAAATCTAGCGGAAATTTTTCCCGCTATATTTAGCGGATAATTTCCGCCGCTAAATCTAGCGGAAAATCTTCCCAGCTAGATTTAGCGGAAAAGTTTTCATGCTTAATCAAGCGGAAAATTTTCCTCGCTAAATCTAGCGGAGAATTTTCCCCGCTAAATCTATCGGAAAGTTTTTCCCACTAAACTTAGCGGAAGATTTTCCTCGCTAAATCTAGCTGGGAAAATTTTCCACTATATTTAGCGGGGAACATTTTCCGCTAAATATAGCGGGGAAAATTTTCCGCTAGATTTAACGGGGAAATTTTTCCGCTAAGTTTAGCGGGGGAATTTACCCATCATGCACCGCGCGGTTACGCCAACGGCGACGGTGCAGCCGACGCCGCTCAAGCCGGAACGAGTGCCTAAGAGCTGTGCTCTAAAAAGGGTAACCAACATATCAATTAATCCTCGTCAAACGTGGGACTAGTAACTCAAAGTAATCACATTAGTAATCAAATAATCAATTGCCCCCTAAAAATTATAATTGTATAAACAATTGCTCTAAGTTACCAAATATGTAAGCGAAACACGACCACTGAACACAATAAGTGCATATATATATTGTGGATTGAATTGACTGACCCCGGGATTAAATTGTTTGGCGCTTGGATTAAATTGTATGGCGCTTGGATTAAATTGAGTGACCCCGGGATTAAATTGGTCGTCGCTTGGATTAAAATGAGCGGGAAAACCTGTAGAAGCTGAACAAAATCCCCTGGTGGTGGTAGCGAGAAACAGTTGTAATCATAGATATGTGGTTTTAATAAGCGCGTAAGAGTTAAATGTAGTAATCCTTCATGGTTGAAAATAGGGTGCAACTGATGTTTCGATAATGATCTTGCAGAAATATGTAAGAGACGAATGTGCCCCTCGAACTCCTTTTTGCTCGGATAAAGTGTAAATGCTCGGATGGCAGATTTGCGGCCCTCAGCGCCTAGCGTATGGATTATGTCATTCGTTCCGCTAGTTGCGCTCTTCAACCATAATTTTTGATGACCGTGATTGAGACATCACGTGCACCATATTTTCAGTCAGCGAGAGTTACTCTGACGCACTGATAAATTTATTTTCTCGCGACTACCGCCAGGGTATTATTTCCGGCTTCTGAATGGCCACATTCTAATTTGTGAAGACAGTCTGGAACACGCCCAGCACACTTTCGGCCAATGGCGTCTCCTTATTTGACTCCTATACTTCAAAATGAAGGGCCAAACTGTCTGTAAATGCGGCTCTGGGCGCCACAAGGTGGCTTCAATTTGGTTGGCTTCGGTTTCAACGCGCTCGTGGCTGTGTTGGTGTATTATTTTGTTTTCGCTAAAGCTTGTGATTCAAATGTGTTTCTTCTGGTACGCAACCAGCGACACAGTAGTACTGGGACACCTCGAGGACTGCGGAGTGATTACGAGCATAAATTTTAGATGTTTATATGAAAACCTTTAACTGGCCATGTACGTCGTTCGGCCAGGTTCGGCAGCGAAACGACTGAACTGACGCAGGAGGCGGATTACCATTTCCTACAGGCGTGCTGCCCGAACCCGCTGACACTAATAAAACTGATGCCTGGAGGCATAGCAAAAAAGAGAAAAGAAAAACGGTTCAAAACTTGAATATTAGTTTGCTGAATCGTGGAGAACGGATCAACTCGCATTTTAAATAGGTCACTGTTTGATCTTCGAGATCACCGACGTTTTCTAAACGTCGGAAAACTGTCAAGAGACGTTTCGATGGTCCATCTTTAGCCGAGTAGGAAAAGTTTTTAAACTATCGTCAAGATAAAGTATTAATTAACAATATTTTACAATGTTGGCCTTGGGAAATAAACTCTTCGTTGTACGAACATTTCCTTACGGCGAATTAAGGAAATGAAATCAATGACAGACCCGTCTAGTGAGGTCTGACATCCGTAAAATTTGCAAAATAAAATTAAAGAACGCAAGAAAAGTGACCTCCGGCGCGCTCAGCTGATGTCAAAAGCTCCGCGAATTTGTGTAGACAGATCGTTTCTCGTTTGAAAATATTCACTTTTTATCAGCTGCCTCGAAATTAAATCCGCCATCAACAACACTGCGGTGTGAAGTGTGGCAACCGAGTGATTTCCATGCAGGCGGCTCGGGTGATCTCCATGCAGACACGTCTATCACCCGGGGTGACGCACCCTTTGTATTGAAATAAGGAGTTGAATTCGATATCTTAATATTATAATTAAATCACTTGAGTGGCCACAGACATGGGACCAAACAGAATGCCTCTGCTTCTTGTGCAGAAGTGGCGGTGACGTCAAAACGACGACGAGCTCTGATGGGCTTTGATTGAAAGGATAGCGGGTAGACCTCAATGCTAGATGCCTTGAGCTCTACCCGCTATCCTTTCTATTTTACTTCTATTTTATTTTTTTAATCAGCCAATAAGACTTGGATTGCCAAAGGCATGGTAGCGCTTTTTAGACGAGGACAAAAGATTATCCTTTCTTTTGTCCTCGTCTAAAAAGCGCTTTCTTTTGTCCTCGTCTAAAAAGCGCTACCATGCCTTTGGCAACCCAAAACCGATACCAACTAGCCCAGCATTCAGCATTGATGAGCCAATAAGAGGTCGGCGCATTGACATCATCGCAACCCCAGTACAAGAAGCAGACGAAATTTCGCTCTGCATACGAAGCAAAATGATTAATTAAAAACGTTCATGAACCATTTTTTTTCAATTAACCGGCTCATCGGGGAGGTAATTCTTTATCTAATGCCAGCCAAGCTCCATCCCGTTTAACACAAAAAATTATAATCATAAGAACCACCCTCTTGTTTTACAAAATTTACATCGTAGCTATAGACCTCCTGCGCTGAAGCTTTGAACAAACTGTGGCGCCCTCATTTTGGGTAGTACAAACTCACCTGACAGCCTCGCACTACTTGGCACCTTCGCTGGGCTTCTATCTTTCTGCATAGTGCTGAAGAACGAAATAAACAACCTTTCAAGGTCTAAAATCGGATTATTCAACGCCGCAAGACACTCCAAAGTACCAAAATCTTGCGTCTAGCGCTAAAACACAAAGCGTTTTTCTTTATTTTTTTTAGTTTTGAACGCGTGAAACGGCGTCTTTTGGCTCACGCTTTTTGCGTCTTAGTTTTGACGAACGTCATTAGATTAGCTCAGTTAAGGAGCTGCTCATAGACGCTGCTTGCACGAGCAGTACACCCCCCCCCCCCCCCCCCCTTTCACTCACCACGACTCGCCTTCCGTCGTTCGAAGCACTACACGGCTGCTATGGTAACTGCAGTTTATTCTATGGAATACGTACGTTTCGAAGCACAGCCGCCTAGATGACGCTCCACCGTACTCTATGGAACACACAGTTATAAAACGAAAATCTAGATGGCGCTTCAAACGAAGGGAGGCGGACTGAAGTGAGTGAGGGGGAGCACCCCTTTCGCGGGAGTTTCACAACTCAGGTAATCTCGTAACGTTGGTTTTGAAGTATTCTTCGACGGCGTTTGAATTTTCGTTGCTTGTTTGTATTTTTTTCGTGATCTCGCGTTCCGCACCGGATCGCTTCAACATGCGCGACAATTCGAGACGCCCAAGTTTGTACGACCCAAAGCAAGTCCTAACAAGTCCCTTTTCGCAGCGCCCCCTGGGAAACGCAGGAGGCCTATACGGTGCCTCGAACGCGTCCTCCGACCCGTGAGTTTAACGTCCGATTCCACCCCTGCATTGCAAGTGGTCACAAAGTGGCGAACAATGACGTCGAAAAAGTCGGAGTGATACGCTGTCGGATGTCGTGATCCTGGCGGTTGGGGCTAGAAGTTCTGCGAGAGAAACACAAAATAACACGAATGTCTTTACTGTCGCGGCGTTTTAACTCCTGATTGTCAAAGCTTCCGTGGACTGTCAATCTGAGGACTGACCCTTGTCTGGAGCAGGGCAGGCGTCTGCCACACACACCACCGCTGCTTCAATACCACCTGGATTCCGGCCGGCGACACCATGATACTTGTATTACTTCATAAGGCGGAAAGTGAAGGACCACTTATTTAGGACGCCGTAAACACAACAGTGGGAGAGTGAGACCCGTTCCAGGTGCACCACAATCATAACCTAAACCTTCAGACAAGGAGAATAGAACGCCTACAGCACGACACCGAATAAAGACTTTGTGTCGCGTTGGTCATATTCTTAGTGCATTTCGTCCCGGGATTTCAATTTTAGCTCTCTAACATGTTAACAGACATAAAGAGAATAAGCTACTCCCAATTCGCAGACGCAAAAATAAGAAGAAATGTGTAGCGAAGCGACAAAAAGGGACTCAAGGACGTCTGGTACCAGATTCGTCCTGTCCTCCACATGGCACTTTTCTCGAAGAACAATATAATTTGCATATTAATACGCTTGGCAATGAAAGGCGGCTTCGGGCTCCCCCTCGCGCATTTATTAAACGGACAGAAAGAGCGCATGCACCGACTCGGAGGCGAAGCGAGCGATTTTCCGAATATTACCATATCTGCGAGCAGCGAGTGAGTCCATATAATGAGCAGCCGCCGAATCAGCAGGAGCACTATATAGCTGGGCCATCTGTTCGCTCACAAAACGCCCGAGGCGCAGCCGGCGTCTTCGTGTAGCGCGCTTACTTCAACGCATCATCAGCTTTCTCCAGGTGTCGTCGACACGTGTCCCGTATGTCGTTTTGACTGCATACGTCATCCAGTCGAGATCGAAACTAATAAAAGATGTTCCGAGCCTTCAACTCTTTCCCACACCGTCTAGAAGAAGAAAGGCCTCCGCGCTACACGCTTGGCGTCACAAATGTAGGCCATCGGGCCCCGCAGTAAGAGAAGGCATTGCGCGTCGCTATACCCACCAAGCTATGAAGTTTGGTTTGAAAGATGGTGCCATCTCAGCGACGGTCGGCGGAAGCAACCATTGAACCCGATCTCAAGCCCGGCCGAACTCTCACCCAGCGCTCGTGGCCAATCGTTTGGTGGCTAGGCCTTCCCAAAGCTGCCCCGTTTGGCCACCAGGCGAGCTGACTAGCAGCAGACCGAGGCGACCTATATTTACTGCCCCTGGGCTATATCATAGCATCAACGAGTTCTTATTGGAACACGCGTTTTTTAGAAGGTTCAAAAGCTAGCTGAAGTGACAATTATGCGCCTAAAAACGACAAGAACACATTTCTCATGAATTTAGAGCAGATCTTAGTGCTATGCCAAGAGATCTTCAACGACGTGTCTACACTCCTTGCCACACCAAGGAAATAGAAAATTTTACCTCTAGCTCATACGCTGCGGGAAGTAGTTCTTACAAGGCTTGGTGATTGGCGCAAAACATTAATTGTAGCGTTTGAAACGTGTACGTCTCGATAAAATAACATTTATCTAATCCAAAATGCTCCTACACATATCCTAATTCACTACATAAAGCGTGAAATAAATAATGCCCCGCGAGGAGCTGCAGATTTTACTTCGGTTCTTGAGGTGAATACCAGTATAGGTGACAGGTCGTGGCATGTTTGTACGAATAATACTTCGCGAATGTACATACTTCGGCGGACATAAGCTTGAGAATTGACGCAGATAGGAAAGCAATCCAGTCACCTCGAATTCATGTACATCGCCAGCGTATATTGAAAGTGTCTAGATCGATGCCTCTGCGCGTCAAACGATGACCCCAGGTTGGAAATACCTAGGTTCCTTCGTGCGAAGAATAATATTATTACTAGGGATGAAACACAAAAAAGGATATTAAAATGCCAATAACAATAATAATTATATTAAACGTCTAACATAAAAAAGACATGTCCCTATTTTTTACGCGCATCTACATTAAATTTTTGAACACGTAGATGCATTCTAGCTAAACTTGCTTGGCTGCACACCAGACAAAAATAGAAGTATTGGAAAGTTTTTTTTTTTTTTTTGCGATTTCCCGGGATTCACCCGTTATTGTCTGACCAAGTCACTTAGTCCTACTCTCTTAAGCACACTCTAATACAGAAGAAACTTAGAGAGAGAAGAGGATGACGTCAGATCGACCGGCTCTGATTGGATGTATAGTGGAGGGACGCAAGGGATAGCTGCCTTGGTTTCTACCCACGCTGTCTCCCTTTAATCAAGGCGAACAATATCGGCGTCTGCTTTTGGCGCGGGGTCCATGGCGTTCGAATTCCGGACGCTGGGAATCAGCGTTTGGCGTTTGCCTTTCCTTCGTGTTTTGTCAGGAAAATTTTTTCTGTGAACATTAATACCCCCCCCCCCCAATACTAGTTCAGCGCGTGATCAAAACCCCACGGCGCAGCCTTTCGCAGCTTGAGGATAAAGAATAAAGCTCCTGGAAGGCGTCTTTTTGGTGGTGCGTTAAGCGTCCTATCCCGCCCATGCAACAAAAGGGATCCCGAAGTGGCGACAAATGACGTCACAGAAGCCGGCGTGTCGTGCTGTCGGATGTCGCGATCCTGGCGGTTGGTGGTAGAAGAACCGGCAAAAAGTGCGAGCGAACGCGAGTGCCGCTGTCGTCGCGGAGTCACAACTGATGGTTGCTGAAGCTTCCGTAGACTCTAACGTTTGGAGAGCCACCTGCAGTAGAACATGCGTCTGCTTCATCTTTCTACGCTGCTGTGACCCCACCAGAATCGTGGCCGGCAACAGCGTCCCACTTTTATGTCGTCATCAGGCGGAATTCGAGAGACCACGTTTCGGGACGCGGTAGTCACATTATTCGGAGACGCGTTCCGGTCGCCGTAGTTGAAACGGCACTTGCTCAGCATGTCGACGTTAATGTCCTGGCACCCTGATAACATTTAGAAACATGAAGAAACGAAGGGGACGAGTGCGACAAAACACTGAACAATTGAGAGACGCCACGACGCATAAATGAGCCTCCGCGTGAAACGCTCCTGTGCAGAGACGAAACTTAAACCTAAACAGGAATGGGAAAAATGCTTGAAACAAAATGAATGAAAATCGAAATATGAAATTCGTAGAAATTATTATTACCTAGACAAAACGTAAAGCTTCAGTATCGGCAACAATCAGTGAGCAGTTTGTAAAGGTAAAAACACAAATGAATCGTTCGATTTCGATCGCCCGTGGTCCCTCGCTGCGGATTACATTATGTGTTCTACATTTATGACCATCTTGCTGAGCCCGGGACAAAATTCACGCTTTCGATATACGAATAGCATTGCGGAAAGGCACACATTTTCGCTTAATTGAAATCTTATACGAAATATTCGTCTTTCAGTATTTAAATCCAACCAACAAGCAAATTACCAAATAACTATTTAAACGCACACAAAAACAAATACAGCATTTCAGACGAGTATTTATTCGATACATTCGTATAACATCCTGACATCTCCGGACCCAGGCGATCGCCTTCAAGTCGTGACGTGGTTTTCACGTGAACAGAGAGCCCGAAGGCCTCGCGTTTTCTGGGAGGTGTTGCTTCTCATAGTCCGCACTCTCCACTTTAACGGTTCACGAAATGGGAGTACGCGGCTCTCGTCCCCAGACAAGTCCAGAGAGACGCAGCGCGGCTTGTGACAAGCAGCTGGCGCTTTCACGCAGCAGACGATGCTCGAGTGCAAACGGGGAGTGGAGCGGTCAATCAGTTGGCACTTTCCAGAGACGGGAAGGCGCTTTCGCTCTAATGTCTGTCTACGCTTTAAGCAATTAAAGCGGGCCATGAATTTCATACGGGAGTTGTTCAAACGAACCAGTGTTTCTAGCCATTTGGAGTGGCATTCGCATTGATCATACACCCTACAAACGACATGGTTCGCCGTATACGAGATGGCATAATTATCTGCAGACAGGTTTCATGCATGTTCGAAGCATTCTCGCTTTAAGCATCTGTGTGCTGCGGATGTTCCTGCAAACAGTTTTTTTGCATGGTAAATGTTACACTCATACAAAGAAGAAACATGTCTCCGGCTGTGTTTGCAGGCTGTCTTTTGTATGATGTATTAACAGTGTGACCGTCGCTTAAAGTCACAATGACGTCGCATGTCGGCAAAAAAAAAAAGCGCTTTTGTTTAAAATTAAGGAGTTTGCTGAGTAAGAGTTCAGCGCCTGATGCATGGATGCTTTCCTATCCGTGTCGACTCCATTTTCCCGGCCTAGCTTTCCACCTTGAAAAAATCAGTATAGGTTTACGGCTGGTTTATGAATTTGCATTGTTGGTGCGACAGACTGCTAAACGGACGTTTGTTACTGGGTACTGCGATATTCTTAAATTGCTCGCTATAGCAAGAGTGGGCCAACCGGGGGTGATGCCCAGATCTTCGTAAAGGAACTCAAGGAATGCAATTTAACGCAACATGACGCACGAATGTCTGAATAAGCATTTGAGGCCCGTTCACACTGTGCCATTTCTTACGTTAAGTTACGCTACGAACTCTTAAGGCTCGAAGCTCATTCACACTGCCCCATTTTCTTACGTTACGTTACGTTACAAAATGTTAAGTTGAAGTCACCGGGACCTTTGTGCTTTATATTAAGCGAGACTACCAGCTCAAGGAGAAAGCATGACACGCGACATTCGAGACACGAATGTTTCGGTGACTTATACGTAACTTAACGTAAGAAAATGGGGCAGTGTGAATGAGCCTTTACTCTGGTGATCGTGGCGGTTACGTCTGGAACGTTCGGGGGCGCAACTATTTTCAACGATTTTTCTACCTTACTCAAAGGACTGCATACCGGTGCGGCAAAGAAAGCAAAATACGCTGTGTCTTGACAGGCCTGTAAATTTTCTCCCAGCGAGACGTGGTATGAAAGTTTGCCGATTGGCGACTACGTCGTCCGAAAATGCAATGCTAAAAAGAACAAGAATAGAAAATAAGGGGGATCTCGCCTAACTGCTAGTAATTATAGAAATTGTAATACTCAAACGCTAAAAAAAAGGACATGACTTTTGCGCTTTTCTTTGTTTAACGACTTGCACGGAGGGACGATAAGTATAACATATGAGTTGAAAAAACAAGTCAAGTGAGGTGAAGAATTATATCAAACATACCATGCAAGCCGCTGAACACAATTATGCAATTTAAATACAGTAGCCCAGACCTCGTTACGGGATTTCACGTGGACGGTGTTGTAATAGCTTTTGTGTTTTGTTCTGCGAAGACTTATTTCCAATATTCTTTTCTTGTGTTGTTGTTGCCAAAACAGAAAAAAAAAAGATGTTGATCGAACTAATTCGTATAATATTTGTATTCGCAATTGGGAGTAAAGAACCTCCCTTCAACTTGGTGAATGTTACGTGTAACATAACGAAAAAGCCGCCGCATGTATGCGACAAAATCTGCTCAAGTCATTGAAGGCACGTACGAACGTTCGAACGGGACCTTCCCCAACACAGCATGCTCGCACTCATTTCTCAAAGGAGAGGAAATTTAGGTTGATTAAACGTGTCAGATCCTGCACATATCAAAGAATGTAAGGAACGCCGCGTTCATACGGGGCAAAGTGTTTGGCCTATACGCGAAAGCCTCGCTTCACGTCGGGCAAAACGCGGTTATTATTTTTTATGTGCCACGCGATTTTGAATATTATCACTTCCTGGCATTTTCTGCACACGCGGAGCCGATCAGAACAGTTGCTGCCTGAGATTCATGGCCTGGTTTCCCGCTCCCAAAAGACGGCAGATGAAAGCTGCGCTCTCGCAAAACGACGGCGTCCCCCTCTATAGTGGTCGGAGAGTGAGAAGAAGCCCGTTGTATCTTTTAGTGCAAGGGGCTGGGGAACTCTTAACTTTCTTTGCGTGATCGTCTGTAATCAGCTTAGTGCGGGACCGCAGCCGCGCAGCCGCAGATGACAGCGGGTCGGAGAGGCCTTCCTTCTGGAGCGCTTCGTCGCATGTCCGGACGGAGCTGGCAGAGGGACAGGGTTGACAGGGGTTCGAGGCGAGAAGGGGACCGTCGCTGCTGTCCATAAGCCGCCGGATCTCTCTAATAGCGGCTGTCGCTGCCGGTGCGTAGGAAGACCGTCTTTATCGTCAGCTCGCTTTGCTTGCTTCCGCTCGGCGTGTTTCGAGAATATAGGAAGTGAACGCCCCGAATTCTGTCACGTAGTTGTTTGGTTCTGGGCCATAGTCTTAAAGTTATATTACGCACGTCGCTGATTTGTTATTTTTCTTTCTTTGTCAGGTAATGCGCCCTGTTAAATTTGTTACTTGTGCTCTGCGTTTGGAGGGATGTGTACTCTTTTATATAAGTTCTCTCTAAACTGTATAAGGCAAGAATTCATGTGCGGACAAAAAGGAAGGGTGCGAGGTAGGGAGTCAGAAGCAGGTTTGTCCTCCTAGGGGACATACTAAATTGTGGTGTGAAGATAGGAACAGCCTCAGACATTTTGCTTTTCTAGTCTATGAATAGTTTATTTCATTTTACACCCTAAGAAATGCCTGCGTGTGTACTTAGCCACAAAACACTCGAAAAGCCAATCTCTGCGATCTAAGAATTCAACCCAGCGAATGATGAGGCGGAACGTCTGTTTAGACCTAAAAATGGAGTCTGCGCTGCTCATTACGCAATGCATCAGCGCGGACTTTATTTTTTAGGTCTAAACAGATGTTCCGCCTAATCATTGGCAGAGCTGAATTCGCAGATCGCAGAGATTGGCTTTTCTAGTGTTTTGCGGGTAAGTAGACGCGTAGGCATTTCTAATAGTGTGTATGATATATATTTTACCTCAACGGCATCATGCGATGCACTTTCAATGTGGAGAGCGTGTGAACGAACTCGCGGAAAATGATAAATACGTACCGCGTGACTAAAATACATCGTTTGCTCTTTCGAGGAAGTCCTTTTTCTTTAACGTACGAGGCTCACAATTTGTTCGGGGGTGGTCAAAGATTATGCATTTTGTGCTGAAAGAAAACATTTAAAGAATTAACATACCCGAGTAAAGGGGTAATTTATGAAGTACCTCATTTCCCTTGCTACTGCTTCCTCGGCATTGAAAAGGCGTCTACACTCTAAAATAAAGCCCGTGTGTCTGCGTTCTCGCACAACACTCGGAGAGCCAATCACCGCAACTTACGGAGGCAGCTCAGCGAATGACGATGGCGAAACATATGTTTAGACCAAAAAACGCAGTCTCGGAGTTGTGACATTAAGCAATGCAAAACGTCACACTTGCATTACTTAATGTCTCAACTCAGACTGCGTTTTTTCGTCTAAACATATGTTTCGGCAATGTCATTCGCTAAGCTGCCTCTGTAAGTTGCAGTGATTGGCTCTCAGAGTGTTGCGAGGGAAAGCAGATGCACGGGCTTTTTTTAGAGTGTAATTGGTGCAACGCGAAGATCTTACTGGGTTCTTATCTTGTTACTGATGATTGTTATAAAAACTTATGCAAATCTACTAAGTGAACTTGAATCTACTTCTTTACAGGGCATTTGTAGCGCTAATAATTACAATCGACGGAAGAGAGCTCGACTTATCAAAGTTCTGACAAAAAAATGTTCATCTTAAAAAATAAAGCTTGCCACGTAACACTGATCCTAAGGTTGGCACGTGAAGTGTTTTGCTCAGTGTCGTGCACTAGACCTTCTTAAAGTCTTCTGCAAAACGATCAATGTTTACGGCCTGGTCCTTCGTTAATTCCCTCAGCAGGTTGCACTGGTTGGCTCGGACTGATCCGCGGGAAGCGCGGCCATTTTATAGAGCGCAGTTCCATAACAATTAAGCAGGCGCGATAAATGGAAGCGTGCGACAAGACAGCCGTGTCACAGTGCGGCTCCTATCAGAAGCATTTCGTAATGGACACGGCCAGACTGGCAGGAACAGCCTGTGTAGCAGGCAACCTTTGTTTCTAACCAATGTAAGCTCACCTGAGCACAACGATATACAAAACGCTCGGGCCATTCTCGACGCTAACTTCTTTTACACGAGACCCGGAAATTATCAACGCAGATTCCCTCCATGCGCCGGCGAAAATCGCCGCGATCATCCCAATCCCAACACGTCTACTCCATCGGCCGGCGAGCGAACAACAACCTCATAATAAAAGGAGCGAAAAATACTTCTCACGTGGACTTTATCGATTACAGACACTGGTGAATGTGGTTCCGCAGTGATTTCGGAACCGTCGAACATACAAACGCTTTGTAGAGGCATCTTCAGAGCAGACGAACGACGCTTGAGCCGTTGCCGCTCACAACTGCGGGACACGCGATTGAAGCCGAGCTCCGAGCAACTTCTGCGAGTCGAATGGCGGACAACACACCCAAAGCAAAGCTGGACGCGAGGAGGTTTCGAATGTCAAGGTGCCAAATCTTTATTTCAGTGCGAGATCGAGAAACAAGGCCGCGGGAAATCGCAGAAGGTGCGAAGACCCCGCTGGCTCATTAGAAGGTCGGAGCGGGCAGCGCTTGTGCGGTGCAACGTGGAAGCCGTCAGCTGGTGGCGCTGCCAACCATCTGCCAAGCAAAGCGGCGCGCCTCCTATAGCTGTCGCAAGCACCCAATAGAAGCTGCTGAAAGCTGAGGATGTGCAAAAACCTTACACTGAACTTCACACCAAGTTTCATGAGTTGACACCTGGGTCTAGTCTGACTCTTTCGCGGAGCTTTCAACTGGTTTGCTCTGACAAGTCACCGCTTTTCAAAGATACTATATGTGCAGGGTGCGGCCGTATGGACCAGCACATTTGGCCCACTTTGCGAAATTGGAATTCCAAAAGGTATGTAAGTACCTGAAACTAAGCACGCGAAAGTCGTTTCGCAAAAGGTTCTTTGTAATTTTTGTTGTTTCAAAGCTCAACTCAAGGCAGTTAAAATCTAAATATTAGAGAAAAAACGGCTTCGTGCATTTTCTATCATAAAGGCGCTTCGCAGCAGCTGTGCATGGGTACCGCCATGATCGATCTTCAGTTTTTGTTTCCTTTTATTTAGTTTACTTTACTTCATCATTACCACAGCAGGGCAGGTTATTTCCATTTTAGATTCTACTGTGTTCTTCTCTCAAGCATGGGCCTTTGTAGAGGATTGTCAAAGCCCACTTCACTGGCTCGGCATCTGGTAAGACGAGAGAAGGTCAGCAATGGCGGCTGCAATATGGCGTGTGTGCAAAGCGTCTATATCCTGCTTCACGGAAAGAGGGCAAGAGAGAAAAAGGGGAAAGGGCTAACGGTACTTTCTTTTTTCCTGGTTAGTTAGGAACAAGAGGGAGGCCCGGATGATCGCCTGGACGCGTGTGTTGCTCCAAGTTCGCTTGTTTTATTCGAGGTTTCCTCTATTTTGCTTTACTTCGATATTTAATTAAAGAAAATGTATTCAACGACGACAATCCCCTGGTCAATGGAAACCGATTGTTCAGTAATAAGCTGCACGAATAACAACCGAAAGTGCAGAATATTTTTGGAGGACATCTGTATCGCGCACGGGACCCGACAAGTCAACTACGCTTGGAATATCTCTAAATTTCATCGCTTTTGTAAATGACCAAGAACTTCGGTGGCAGTGGGTTTTGCCCGTAAACCGGAAAAAAAAAAAAAAAAAACTCCCCCTACGCCACACTCTCGAGTGTGCTCGGAACAATTTGTGAATGCAACGCGCACCGAACTTGACACTGTACCGTCGATGAACACGCATGGGGTACCCTCACAAATTGCGTGCAAGCTTTCTCGTGAGAATCGCTCTTTGAGCTTGTAACTTTTTATAAGTTAATTTATCTTAATGGCGATATTTACAGTGGTGACATCAACTCGATTTTATTATCTACAACACTTAGTTGAAGGCTCATTTCGGCCGCCGGGTGTGGTTGAAAATTGTCTAAAAGTTAGTTCTCTCGGTTTTCCTGACTTGCGATCTTCTGCGCGATACCTGAGAGCCGTGAACTTATGTTGACCGTCAGAACGCGACTCGATTTTTCTTATTTCGAAAATTAGTAGATAATGTAGCCAGAAAAAAAACTTAAACCTCTATTGCTGGAACCTATGCTGATGCATCAATTTCGAATCGTTGAATCATTGATCGACTCGCTCCGGCAATGGGCCCATTTATACTTTCCTGTTTTCATTTCTCGACAAAGGACATACTCGACGACACGGGGTCCTCAAATAAAACGTTTATAAACATCTTCAAGCCAGAAGGAGCTGCCTTCGATCGCTCCCAGCAACGGTCTCATTTTGGGCTACCTTGTTCACATTATATTGCATTGTTGTGGACGACACGAAACGCCAAACATATTCTCGGTGTACTGCATTTAAAACAACAAAAAAACCTGAAGGGAAGTTGGATCGATTTTAACTGACACAACATGTTTTATACTCGCTTCCGATAGCTATCGGTGGCGCTTTCAGTGTCGCTCTTCTCGACCTCGCCTCACCGGCGGATGTCATAATACGGGGCAAAAAACGTTCCCATTGAGTTAAAATATGGCATCCGAGGCATGGGGGAACACAAGACGCGCATTACGTCGGATACCCAGCACTTCGGAGCACCCAATGAGAACACCCAACGCGTGAGCGGCGCCCCGAAGACCGCTTTCGCCAACATTTCTAACCACTCAGCGTGGCCGTGCAACCTGACGCTCGGTATACATGGCGCTAAAATATTCAAAATGGCGCGACCCACGATAAAACGTTCTATACCGGCATGCTCTTTGTCTGCATACTGGTTTGCAAGCTCATACCCCGGTGGCGTGGTGAACGCGAAACGCCGAGAACGTCATAAGAGAGGCTGGCGACAAGCAGAATAACCACGAACGATAATTTTAACAAATAATGTAAACAATAATACCTAATTCGCGTGTAAACAAATGTGTTTGATAAAAAAAAAATTATGTTAAACGATTTTCTGTCGTTTTTGTTTTCATTCAATTGCTTCTCCCTATGCACCTTCCGCGTCCAGTGGGGATGCGCGAATTAAGAGCGGACAAAAAAAAATGTTATGCTTTATATATTTATTTGTTTTGCCAAACAAAACAGCTTGCGTGAATAACGTTACAGCGCACAAGAGAAACACTCACAAACACAGAAACACTAAAAATCCAGAGTCGTCAACACCAACTCTGGAGTCTTATCAGCTTGCTTGTTTCTAAATGTAAACTGGAACTGCATCATCGTTCAAATGTTTGGCTAAAATCACCATCGCGGTTTTTCTGCTCGTCGCCAGCCTCTGAAGTTCTCAGCGTTATTGCGTTCGCCACGCCACCTGGGAGCGAACTTGCATACCAGTATCCCCACGAAAAACAGGTCGATATGAGACTAGGAAATGCACAACCGCCGTTTTCGGTCTATCTATTTTTTTCAATTTCACCCGCATTGAGTTAAACTTTAGAAAAATAAAAATAAATCTTTTCGAGAAATAACTTGCGCGTGCTCAGTTTGAGGAATGTACGCTATGAATTCGAATTTTTCAAAGCGTGGGAAATGTGCTCGTTCGTACAGTCGCACCTTGTACATAAAACACTCTGATTTTTGTTTTTCTTTTCAATAACGAAAGTAACAAGAAAGGGAATCAGTATTCATCAGCTCCTATGGTTCGACAGTCTCTGTGGCAAAATAGATTAAGGATGTTCTTGTATTGACACGGCGAGATAATACTCGCTCTCTCATCTTTAACCCATGAGACGGCAATATTTCTCACCGTCTCATCCCATTGCCCAAACTGATTAAAGAAAGAATGATATTTGGTGTTTCGAGGGCCTGAACAAATAGTACAGGTGCAAGATATTCAGAATAAATAATAATATCAATCTTCACTCAATTTTGTTCCTGTATGAAACCCGTCAATCATTATTTGTTTGCTAATTCAAACTAACATACTGCCTTTGTGAGGACGCTAGTCGTTCTAATACGACTAGTTTTTATTTAAAAAAAAATACGATTGTAGTATAAATACAATACGAAATCGGAATTGATGGGAAGAACTTGAAAAGGCATGCCTCGTGAAAGTCTCAAAGCGGAAGCCGGCCGAAGCCATCGACTGGCACTGAAAGACATCCAAGGAAATCCTTTTCAAGTTTCAGTATGAATAGCCTGAAGTCTTTATTCAGGAACACATTTTTGAAACAAATATTGAGGCTATATAGCAAGAAAAAACAAACAAAAAAACTCTCTGTTATGCCTAAAGCGAAGGTGCGAAATTTGAACACAAAGCACGCAGCATCCTCTCCTGCGGGTAGCAACTACGCCTTCACTAACGAAGAAAAGGTTAACGTACCCGGCGACGACCCGAAAAAGCTCCTCGCAAAAAGAGCGCACTTGAGACGACATTTCCCAGCGAAACACGAGCCAGCGAACATGCTGGTAGGCTTTCAGAATGCTGCAATTAAAAGACCGGGCGATCGAAGGCGCTCCTTTCAGACGCCTCGTGTAGATTGAGCTTCGCGTGAAACATGCCAACTGCTCCAAATTCCTTTCCTTCGCTCCGCCTCCACGACGCGCGAGTGTAGTGGAGTCTAAAGATTCGCGTGCACGCCTCTCCGCAGAGCCGTGTCTCCTCCTCGACCAGCCTCCCGCTTATACTGTTTGCAGACACCGCACGAACAATTCGTCGGCGATCTGATCCGCATGCACGTCAAAAAGCGGAGAAATACCATCTAGAAGACAAGGCCTGACACTCCCCCCCCCCCCCTCCCCTCCCAAGCGTAGACACTAGTAAATCCACGCAGCGCCTTGTTAGTGTCGCCACCTCTTTACCATCTTCTGAGACGCTGCGAGACGCTCGCAACGTCTCAGAACGAGCGCGACGTTAGCACGAGGCGACGCCAAGACGGGCGCGTCTGCCATTTTGCGGCGACTCTCGTGGAGCAGCAGCGTGTTGGCCGCTTGGGGCTTGTCGAGGGTCCACTCACAATGACACCATGTGCAGGCCTTGTCTTCTAAACTAATTATCCCCTCAAAAACAGCATTAAAAAAATCTGTGTTCTTTGTGGAGTATTATTAATCCCCCCCCCTCTTTTGTGTGTATAATTAAGATATATGTAAGTACATTTAAATTAGATATATGTTGTGTTATCAGGACGTGCACACGTTTGAAAGGTCGTAAGCATCGCGTCTTCCTCCGACAACCAAATCTTACAAGAACTACTTCGCGCCGCGTAATAACAACGAGTAAAAACTGCTTCTTTTTTAGGTGATAGGAGCCCAGAGGCGCCTTTCGTTGAAAAGACGCGTCTGTTTTTAGGCAGCTGTTTCTATGGCAACAAGCGTTCATCGAGATTTTAAACAGCCACCATGGAGCCGTGTTGGTTCCGTGTCTTTGTCGTGTCAGCGAGTTTACTGTTTGGCGGATGTTCGACTAATGAGGCTCTGTCTCCCTTACACGTACGAATTTAACGCGGCTGGATGGAAGCGCGCGCACTGAGCCATTAACATACCTTGTAGCCGTGTATCGCAGCCGAACTTTGCTCGCTCGAATGTACAAGTGCTTCACGTTAGGGGAAGTGGAAGAGGCGCCCTAGCCCACGTGTTGTACCGCAGTTTGATCGGTGTTCGGAATTTGAGAACGATTTTCCGTTCGCCTGATGAATGGGCCCAGGCGTTCGACAGCGCCCCCACGCGGGTGGAGGACGCTCCCCGACCGTCACCGCCGTTCGAACCCGCGCGCCAAGTCTAGGGTGCGTCGCTACCCGCCGTGCACTAAACGGCCGAACGATCTCTGCAGGCATTAGAGGGGCGGGGGAATAATTAGGAACGCTGGGGGAGGGAGGGTGGACAGAAGAGCCACTTTCCCTCGATTGGGCGTTCGTAATCACGCTTGTGTGCGTAAGCGCACGCTACATTGAATTTGCGTTTAGAAGTAGCGTGCTTCCTTCCCCCTCTCTCTCTCCCCCTTCTTCCCCTCTTCCGCTCCCTCGAGTCGGGTGTCTCCCCGTGGTGGGAACTTCGGGAATGTCTAGCAGTGTGCTCTCGTAGAAGGGCGTACTTTTTTTTCTTCTTCTTCAATTAGATTTTTTTTCGAAAACGCGGCGTATTTTGTTGGAACGCAGGCGGTGTAATCTGTTAATCTAGTAAATAGGAAATATACACTCCCGGTAGCTTATGCGTGTGAACGACTTGGCGATGTAATGGGACCTTCATTTCATGGTCTTCCATCACTCTTTTTACTTGACGAGAGAAGGGCAAATGGGTATAGTGCCCTTTTGGTCGCCTACTCGCAGTAGCGAAAAGGCGCTCAACCCTTTTTAGGGAAATTTTATAGCGCATCCTTACCAACAAAAAAAAAAAATACACAAAAAGTCACACATTTTGTGCATCCACGAAACCAATATGTACACTTAAATGTGCTCTGAGGAGGTTTCTGAGATTGCATACATATTGCGATAACTCACTCTGCGGGCTCTAAGCATCCTAAAAATCCTTAAATCATAAGGATGCGCGACCGGTTTGCTATTCAAAAAGCAATCAAAGATCGAAGACAGCGATGCCATCTCCGGTGATGGGACGAGCATTATTCAGGCAGCCAGGACGACACGTGACCAACGAAAACGCGATATTTTGTTGAGATTACAAACGTGTTATCACAAGATATCTACGATTTTGTGGGTGATAGAAGCAAAAGAGAGAAGTTGAAAAATGTTATTTTTTCAAGGAGAGGGAACATAATACTGCAATAATCGTCTCAGAAACAGCCCACTATATATGTTTCATTTTTTTTCTTGTCTTTTGAGGACGTGATTTGTCTGATCGTCAGCTCTCGAGCGCGCTCTCGCTGGGTTAGGTCGTAGTCCGGGCTGTACGGGCAACGAGCCGCGCGCATTCGAGACATCACTCCTCGGTTCCACCGGTCGGAGGTGCGAGGATCATTCGCTCGCTATTGGCTGAAAGTGATCCCGGTTTCGGAGCATGCTCCTTCCTTGGCCGGAGATGACCTCGCTTTGTTGCGATCCTTGATTACTTTTATTTTTAGTTTGAAATCGGCCTCGTATCGTCATGATTAAGCAATTTATATGAAGCTTAGAGCCATCAGAGTGAGTTACCGCCATATTCAGGCGACCTCAGAAACCTCGTCAGGGCACCTTTAATGAATATTTTAAATATATAGTGTAATATACTTTCAATGTATGAACAATCCTTTTAATATACTCTAGAGGTGCGGATGAAATGCATAGCCTCCCTTCCCCCCTTCCCTGCAAACATCAAACGTCTTACTTGCATATCCACGCGGCACCATGTAGCTCGAGTCAGCGTCGCTCCCCAGCGCGTCTTGAAGCGTCTCAGAAGCAGAGAGACGCTGGCACGCGGCGACGCCAAAATTTACGCGTCTGCCGCTTTGTGGTGTGCACTTGTCGAGCTGCAGCCTGTTTGCCGCCTGTGGCGAGTCGGGGATCCTCCAACGATGACGTCATGAGCAGGCCTCGTCTTCAATGCGGTGTTGGCCAAGACCCACGGGCGATGACAACGATGCGCGCGCCTCGTCGTCCCCTAGTCGACACTTTTAATCTGCTCTAATCTGGTCATCGACGTGAAACAACTAAATTAAACGCATAGCGACAATTTAATCATCTTTTTGCACTTACGGTGAACAGCGCCGCTGAAGTGCTTGCTGCTTTGCGCGCGCACATCGAGTCTGGAAGCTGGTGTGTATAGACTTAAATCATATTTTTGCTACACATGGGCAGCAATTTTGAATCGACATTTATTTTGAACATTATTTTCGAAGTGTTTTTTTTTTTTTTATGAAAACGCAACAGTACGGACTCGTTGAAAGCAACGTAATGCAAAGCGTCATGCTCGCATTGCGTAATGATACAGAGCAGACTTCACTTTGAGGTCTGAACAGGTGTTCCACCTCATCATTCGCTGAGCTGATTTCGTAGAGCGCAGAGGTTGGCTCTTCGAGTGTTTTGCGAGTAAGTTGATGCGCAGGCATTTCTGAGAGTGCAGGTATTTTTTTAAAAAAAGTAGCTAAGCGAAGGTTGATCGGTGTGCAGATTAGCGTATCAAACAGGAACAGCTAGTTGCATTGCCACAAACGTTTTTACAGTAATATAAAAAATATCGAAAAAATGAAGGGACCAAAAGAATATTTTTATTCCGTGGAAGTGGCCCGTTTCACAAAGACGCATTTATGTAATTATCCTTTAACACCGTAACTTCACCAGCACGCTCCATTTCCACGAGGGTTAAATTTGTTTTACATTTTGCTACACTTTGGCCCTGCCTCTGAACAATATTTTGTAGTTTTTACACAATGGTTGTAACCACACAAAGTGGGTATACCCCAAGACACCTGATCTTGTTATTTATGACTTGCACCTTTTTGCAATATAATAAAGGGCTAAAAACAGCAAACCGCAGCTAACTATTTTGGTATGTCAGAATGATGTGCTTATCGCAAAAAGCTTATTTCCTGACTGTGTGTACCCAGTACTGCCCTTGTTGTCCATCGTTGTTATTTTCTAAAAGCTGTTATATGGACGGCAGTAATCTTCTTAAAATCTTCTAATCAAATATAAACATATTTCAGACACGACAATTTCTTATGTGTTTTAGATTAAAAACAAAATAAGTGTATTTTCGTTCTTGCATTAAATACAAACTGAACTGAGTTAGAATCTTAGTTAATTTAGACATGAAGTACGCCATAATTACACAACCGAATTTCTAAAACATAACAAAGGAGGGTACAGAATGGTAGTAGGTTACAGCATCGCTTAACTTGTCTCTGCAGATAAATAAAAACATATTAATTTGGAAGCGATTCTAATGGTTAATATATAAAACTATTCTAAAATACCCATGAAAGTAGTTAAAATAATAAGGATACTTAACTTGATAGACACCGATATTTATATACATTCTAAAATATTTTAAATAAAAAATCAATAATAAAATTATGCTTAGTTTAATGTTAAATTAAGTTCAATATTTATATTAGAGAAATATATATTCAATTTTATCGTCTGGTTTTCGTTGCACAAAAATAAATTACTCCACAACTTCAAATTAAAAAAAAAAATTATTCAGTGAAGAATAATACAGGTACTTATATACACTTAATTATTACTAGGGCTGGGCATCAATCAAATGCAGACTTGGGAAGTAATCCGTTACAAGTGACAGAATACTTGTAATTAGCTGTTACTTTTGAAATAATTTTGTAATTGCCACGTTACTTTTTGGTGGCAGTAATTTGAAATGCAATTTCGTTAAAAATATCTGTATGGAATATTTTATTTACTCGTTATTTTATAAAAAATAACATAACAGAGAAAATGTAACAATGTGGGTAGGCAATTGAGCAGCATAAATATAGCAAGTGCAACAAATGAGAAAACATCGTGAAGGAAAGAATAACGAAAAGAAGTCACGATTTTTGTATGACCGGTCACTAGAACAAATAGAAAAAAGTGCCAGGCATATACGAATAGTACGAAAAACAAAGATCAAGAAGGCAACACCGAGAAGGCGTTGTGGTCTTGATCTAGCGGAGGTAGACGATGCCACTGAGCATGCGCACCGCAAGCTTTGTCTGCAAAATTCCAGGGATCATTTCCGGTAGCCGTAAGCCAGCGGGATGGCGCGTGTGGTTTCAGCTTTCGCTGTCTTGCCCGCTTACAGGTGAGCGGAGTGCACCTACATTATTTATTTTTAATTCAATATTTTACTAGAAAGGCTACTATTTGCGGACGTAGGAAAAAGGGAAAGTAGTGTTGTTGAAGTGTTTTGAAACAACAAAATGTTTTCTGTTCTTTTCTTGATAGGTGTATGGGAAAAATAACGTGGAGGTAATTATTCATGTAACGAGTAAAGTAATCCGTTACTTTTCGGCAAATATCCTAACGGTAATTCATTACATTTGAGGCTCGGTAATTTGTTATTGTAATCTATTACATTTTTTTAAGTAACGGGCTCACGTACTGATCAAATGTATTAACCCGATTGATCGCTACACTTTGATCGATGAATTCATCCGTTAATGGGTAGAGTTCGCCTTTAGACATAATACCTAAAAGAAGCGCCCAAATGTACTTTTGTTGAGCGCGTTGGTGAAAACTTTAAATACTAGTAAAAAAAAACATGAAGGACGAAAAAAAAAATCTTTCGACTTGCAACGTACAGAGTTTTACACATCATCTTTTACTATGTCTTAATGTTAAGTCATAAATGGTGGACCGTTCAGCCTCATTTGAAACTTTACGGGGTACGGCCACAATATAAAAAAACAACAACACACCAACCAATTTTAAGAATGAAATATTTATTTTTTCTTTTATTTATATCTTGCATTCACCATGTCTCACACAATCATAAAATTGTGTCATCCATCTAAGGAGCTTCAGTGTGGAAAACATCAGTGGAGCCTGCTAAAATTGATAAATGTTTGTCAAGTAACAAAGCAGGTGTTTTTGTTTTCACCTCGAAATTTGTAAATCAGAACCGAACCGATTAAATGGTTAGAAAGTTAACCACGATTAAATCATTTAATTGATTATTAGGAGGGTTTATCACTTAATTCCCAACCCTACATATTACCAGTTAAGTAAATTAGTAGCACTAGACGAGAGGTCGGCATTTTAGGTCGCCCTAACTCACCCTCACCCTCACAGCCACACTCACCTAAGCCCCGCACTCACCCTCCCCCTCACAGCTACGCTCACGTTCAGCCCCTCACTCACCCTCATGCTCACAGTCACGCTCACCTTCAGCCCTCCACTCACCCTCACTGAACCTCATGGCTCTCACGCCGCTATGGCCCTCATGCTCCTCACGCACTCACCGCCCTCACGCACTCATGCGCCTCACGCACTCATGGCCCTCACGCCCCTCACACACTCACCGCCCTCACACCCCTCACGCACTGACGGCCCTCACGCACCTCACGCATTCACTGCCCTCACGCACTCATGGCCCTCAAGCCCCTCACCGCCCTCATGCCCCTCAAGCACTTATGTCTCTCACGCCCCTTATGCACTCACCGCTCTAACGCGCTCATGACCCTCACGCCCCTCACGCACTCCTGGCCCTATCAACCTCACGTAATCACCGCACTCACGCCCCTCACGCACTGACCGCCCTCACACACTCATGGCCCTCACGCACTCATGGCTCTCACGCACTCACGCACTCATACCCCTCACGCACTCACCGCCCTCACGCACTCATGGCCCTTACGACCCTCATACCCCTCACGCACTCACAGTCCTCACAGCCCTCGCGGCCCTCACTCACTTTCACACTCATGAATTTTCCTGGTTCAGAAACTCACTCACCCTCACCTCACCTGTGAAGGTGAGGGTGAGTGAGGGTGAGTGAGGGCCCTCATGAGTGAGGTTTGCCGAGGTATGATTTTAATTTGAGTGCTAATTTCTATTTCTGCTTGAATATTAAAGAAGTAACACAACATGGGGATAGTTTTAGATGTTTTGACTTTATGTTCAGTAAATATTACATAACTGGAGCAAGGAAAACATTGGGCAAAACTACAATATCTGAAAGTAACATAATGTCTGATTTCGCCCAGTCCTGTGGGGCAAAATGAGACCACCTAGTGGGGTAGAATGATACACACTTCAAAAATCTGCAATGTATTCAGTTTTTTCAATAAAAACACTTGAAACTTACCGTGTGAACTCCAACACACTTTTCATGAGCCCACTCCTTGCATTCCATGCACTCAATCTATTCTGAATCCGGGGCTGCTCGGCTCCAAAGTTCTTTGCAGAGCAGGCACTGCCAGTCTCCTGCGGTGTGTATCGCACGGTCTGCAGAACGGTCGCACACTGCGTGCTTTTTTGAGGGATCACTATAACTTTTTTCCTTCAATTCCAATTTATTTTTTTTTTTTTTTGGGGGGGGGGGGGGGCAGTGGAAGGTTGGTTCTTGCTTGATTTTCTACAATCTCAGCTTTGCCTTCTGGGAAGATGACATTAGATCAGTGCTGCTCTCCGACCTACTTGTCCTATTTTTCTGTCCTTTGTTAGGTACTGAAAAAATGTTCGTGAAACGTGGAAAAGAACGCGTCTTCCGAAGCCCAGCCATTCTTTGTATAGCCTCTGCTCTTCCCATTCCCAAATCGTCTGGCTCGCCTTTTATACACTTTGTTTGATACACCAAAAAATGTGGCAGCAGTGCGAAGGAAGTTACGTTGTTGCTTGGCATTTTTAAGAGCTTTCGTTGGGTGACTTTAGCGCCATAAAGCCCTTGTTGTGCTTGTTTTACACGTTCGCAATATCCTAGTCACCGGGAAAAATAATAAGACTCAGGAGCAACCAGGAGTCGTGTGCATTATTATCATGAGTTTCATTAGAATGCCATTTTGTCGTGTTCTGCCCCGTACGTATCCCGTTGCGTAAATAATTATTTCATTCTAAGAAGCAAGCCCAGCTCGCTAAAGCTTGGTCCCCATCGAGTTAATGAAGCATAATAATAAAATTAAAGCTTATCTGGGCAGAGTAGTTGGCGTCACACAGGGTGCACGTCGCTAAGCGAAACCTCGGACAAAACGTTGCGGCTTTTTGGCGGGGGTAAACCCGTCAACCTCAACTCCGCATTTTATTTTTTTCTACGGGCCACTCTTGCCGACAGCTCTCATTTATTACACATGAAAAATAAAGAGCCCACGACACCTCTCGGTCAAGTTTGACGTTACTCCGATTGATTGCATAGGAGATGGATGGCTCTAAACACAAACTGTCGTATTTTGCCCCACGTCTCATTTTACCCCACCTTACGCTAATTAACTGATGCGTTACGAGCATTTTAAAAGTAAAGAATATTAAAAATATTGTCGCGACAGTGTAACTTAGAAAATATAAAATTAATAGAAAAAGTAATGCTTATTCAGTAATTTGTTCCTTGTAAAATATTACATCTCGAGTATGGCTTCAATAAAGGTAAAAGCAACAGAAGCCGGCAGTTGGTGTACCACCTCATTTGACGTTCCTGACATGAGTGATTCTTTTTACATATAACATTTTTAAAATAGGGGTTTACTATTTTATTATTTTAAAGTATTTCGGCTGCATCCGAGTCAAAAGAACATCATGTGATGCAAAATAAAATTATTTTAATTCTTAAAAAACAAAAAAAAAAGGAAATTTGCTCCGCAGTCAAGCTGGAAACAAGTATCGAACGAGCGGAACATTGAATCACCGATGAATGTTTTTGACGTTAAAATTGGTTTCCAGGGCATTGGCGTGGATAAAAAATAGGTAGCATAAAGCACCACGGTAGTTTGGCTTCTCCCAATTCATGCATCCGGTCCAGCATTGAACTCTGGCGGTGGCGTGGCGGCTTCTGAGATTTACCTGTTTCCTGCCGTCTCATGCTTCGGTGGCCCGTCTATTTATCGTGGGAAGTAAGAAACCTTGCGTAACTACGAGTTAACGTAAGACACAAAATAAGGAAAGCGTCTGAGAAATGTCAGATAGTGCCCAATCTTAAGTTTGTTTTCTCGTTGCGCTGGTAGAGAAAATCTATATGTAATGTAGAAAGCGTTTCTTGGAAAAGAAACAAAACATTTGAGAACAATGAGTGGACACTCATTGTTCTCAAATGTTTTGTTTCTTTTGTTATTTGCATAGTTTAGCAAAATAAGTTTCCAAGATTTAATCTGAATCTAAAAATAACTACAGCGGTTCTATAAGGAAATATGCGTAGTGTTCTTTTTACTGAATAGTTTGAAATCATGGTGTATTTGTCTCACTGCACGGGACGCCTCAAAGAAAAAAAAAACTGCTGACCTCCCACTAGATTCGAGAGCGCACGTGCTAGGTTCGAATCCTGGTTGTTTTTGTTTTTGTTGTCTTATGAAGTGTAACTGCAACTTGCAACCCAGATATACCTTCGTTATCAAAGGTAAACATACGTACGTATTAACGAACGTTTATTCGGGCAATATATGTGAAATAAAATTAAGTCGTAGTTACTATTTATTATTTTATATTGCGTAATATAAATCACTGTTTTATGAGCACTGTGTTATTTTCTAAGCAGCTTGTTATGACTGCTGACGCGCTGTCTGGTGAGACTGACATCCCGTGTCAGGCACGTCCACCACATTTCTGTCCTTGCGATTTATCCTTCTTGAACACCGGAAAGTTTATGTATTCAAACGCCAAGCAGTAGAAAGGGACGAATTCAAAGGCTCTATTTGACATGCAATTGCATTCGTGCCTCAGGAAATTCCGGTGGCCGAGAGTTTTTGCAGTGCCACCAGAGGTGGAAATGCCGAAATTAAGGTTCATCCGGAATGTATAAGGCGTCATGCTTTACACGTAAAACCCTATAAGCCATTTGGCAGCATAGTTTTGAAAGAAATCTATAACACGGAACAGTTGACGAAACAAAATGAAATGTGTGGCTGCTCTCAATTGTGCAATAAAAATGAATAATATAAATAAGTTGTTCTTCAGCTACCTTTTAAAAGAAAGGTCACACTCTGTCTTGCCTTGTAGAAACAAAAACCCCTGTAGAAACGTAGTAGTGTTGTTTACGAGTATTACAAGAGTTCAGCATGCTTCACATTAAAAGCGTTAGAGACTTTTTATGTTTTGTAATTATTTATGTCCGATATTGAATGCGGGAATATACACATCATCAAACTAAGTCATTTCGATTGTGTATATTAACACATTACAAAGTTTACTGAAAACAACCTAAAGAAAAAAAATTTAATGGAGACCTATTTGAAAACACATATTAAACAAGCAAGAGTATTATATATGCAATATATACAGGGTATTCAGTTATTAATTTGAAAAATATTATTTGAAAATCTGTAAAAGGTACACCAATGACGGATGCCGGTTATTAATACGACCAGGGGGATAATCTTCACAATAACTCGGGTGATTAGCCAAAGGTCTTTTAACCAACTTTTAATTTCTGGAATTAAACAAATGGTTTCCATTCCAACCTCTCTGAGCGCCATCGAAGACCACTGAATTAGTGAATTTTAGAAAGGCTCGAAGCGGCGTGGGAAGCGCGGGGGTGCACCAAAGTTTCCACCCGTGCAGCAAGCGCAAGGCTAGCGGTGAGAAAACGCGAATGATTAGATTATCAACCTCTTTTAGGGGCGAAGCTCCTTAGGGTCTAGCCTTGTCCATCCGTCCGGCGTCCGTGCTCACACCAATTGCCATCCCATCTGTCTTCTTAAAAAAAGAAAAAAATGTTTGCGCAGTCGACAGGATTCAAACCTGCGCGGGGAGACCCCAATGCATTTCTAGTCCATCGCTTAACCACTCGGCTATGTGTCATCCATCTGTCTGTTATGGATGAAACGTTGCATGTAGCCACTCAACGTCTATACGGGAGAGGGCGCTGCGGTCAAATGCGTATATAATCGCGTTAAACTTTGCATGCATTGGCTAACCGTTTATTTACGAGAGGGCGCTGCGGTCAAATGCTCAAATGCGTATATAACCACGTTCCATACCACACATTCTCTTTCTGACATGGACCGTTGACTTAAGCGGTGGAGATGCGTTCCCACGGCTTCTAGCGGATCCAAGATGATCCGCTAGCAGAACCACTGGCTCTGCATTTCACCGACCATAAAGCAGTATTAATGAAGTCGAAACGCAACCCGGAACTCAGCACTACCTATGAGCAATAAATAAAAAATCCGCACCATCAGCACTACCTATGAACAATAAAATCAGTATCATCAGCACCACCAGAGCTTCGCCCCAATCAACATCATTCACCACGTGGAGATGTTGTGATTTGTTTTTCACACCGCTAGCTTTGCGCCTGCTGCACGGGTGCCAACTTCGTGCATCCCTCGCTTCCGCGTTCTTCAAGTCGTTCTAAAATCGTCTGATTTAGTGGTTTTCGATTGCGCTCAGCAAATGCCTATGTGAAACCAAGTGTTCATTTTCCCTAACTAAAAGCCAATGAACATAGTTTAGTGCATTATCTCAGTTATAATGAGGATAAGCGTACTATATTAAGTCCCCCTGTCCGTATAACACACCTGCATAAACGGCATTGGTGTGCCTTTACGGATTTTTGTAATAAATCTTGTCTAATTAAAATCGAACACGCTAAATATAAAACATATTGGAACCCTTATGACACTAAAGGAAGCCAAAACTGAACGCTGTAAAAAACATTCTACGAATGAAGCATTCGGATGAACCAAGTATGATGCAGGCTCAGTCACAATGGGCCGTAAAGTTCAACGGGCGAGCATCTACCAAAATAGTCCGCTTAAGTACTCTTGCTCGGAGCGGAACAACTTCCGCTTTCTTGCGAACCACTTAACCTCCTCTCCATTAACCCTCATTTTCTGGTCGAAAGCGCCGTCGTGATAGGAAGACTCTGAATTCCAGTTGGTTTCGCTTTCATGGAATGGTGCTCTATACTTCGTTTCAGTTAAAGTCCAGACGCAGACGACGCAACGAGCTAAAGGAAACGATCAAGCAGCGACAAAAGCGAAAGTCAGTAGGCCTTCCCTGTGCATGATTGGTCCAGCGATGATAGAGCACGTCCATAAATGTGACGAACACCATGATAGTGCACTTTTGACGTTGTCTGATTCGTCCCATCAACTGTAGTATCGGCTTCGCCTGGACTTAAGGGAAAACGAAGTATGGCGGCTATTTTCAGTCTGAAACAGCAAATGTCCATTCTTCAGATCTGATGGCCATTGATGGTCAATGCTTGTTATCTTCGATAAAAAATGTGTGTCTATTGGGTTGTCGTCAGTGACTTTCTGGCATCATGGTGGCTTCGTGTAGTTTTGTTTTGCATTTTGACACCGCTTCGCTCTTTTGAGGTTTTGGCTTCTTAAGCGCCGCTCACATATATACAACCGAGTAAGACCGAGAGAGACCAGACCGGTTTTTAAGCCTCTTGTGACGTCTTAGGACCTGCTCCCTGCAGCGCATCCGGTCTTAAGACGTCGCAAGAAGCTTCAAAACAGGTCTGGTTTCTCTCGGTCGTACTCGGTTGCAAGAGTGTGAACGGGCCTTTAAGCGTGTGGTTGACAGTCGCACACTGTCAGTATATTGCTGTCTATAGTAAAGTAAATCTGCTCGCGCTTTCTTGGCAGCAGCGCGCTCAAAGGGTTTTTATATAGAAAGAACGTAAAGAACGTTGAACTGCTTTTATTTGCTGACGACAGCAAGTTGTTCAAGAGTGTTCATTGCCCTTTAGATTGTGATTTGATACAACATGATGTGTCTAATAAAGCAGAGTGGTGTTGACAAAATCAGTTATTCCTTAATCCTTTAAAAACAAAAGTGATATTTTTGTGCAGACGCCGTGCGATCATTAAGAACACTTATTATCTTGAAGGAAAACCGATTGAACGAGTCTCAATTGTAAGGGATCTTGGTGTGTTCATTGATTGTGGATGAACTTTTAAAAATCATGTCTTTTTTGTTGTAGGCTGAGCAATGAAAGTTCTAGGAGTTTTTACGCGTTTGACCAAGCATTTTAAAAAGCCCCATTGTTCAATAGATCTTTTTAATTCCTTAGTGGTTTCAAGGCTTGAGTTTGCTTCCGTGATTTGAAATTCAATATCTGTAATTCAGGCTTTGATCATAGAGCGTGTGCAAAAAGGATTTGTTCGAAATGTTTATGATAGATGGATTGGACGACGCGTGTATCATGACTATGAAGGCTTACTAACTAGATTTTCGCTGAAGCTTTTATCACACAGAAGAACTGTCCGTGACTTGGTATTCCCGCATAATATCCTTAATGGTGCTATTGATTCCTGATGGCTTATTAGTAAAAACATTTTTCATGTTCATTTCCGCGCTACGAGACTGTTAACCTGTTCTGATATTTGTTCACCATGCCCTGTGTCACCTCTCTCGTTTACAGACATTATATAACAGCATCGTAACACCTCAAGTTGACATCACCACACCCCTGTCTACATATCGCTGTCAGTTGGACGAACTTTTGGTCACTTCATAGCGCAGCAGTGTATATGCATATCTATTTTTTTAACTTGTAGGTTTATTGTTTAAGGGTTTCTATTGTACGGTTTCTATTGTACCTAAGAGAAAGCCGCTTGGCCGTTTTAGGGCACCCGAAAAATAAAGATTATTATTATTATTATTATTATATATCGTAACGTTCTGCTTGGCCCTGTAGTGTAGTGTAAATAGATTCAATTATCATATTTGTGAGGCAATTGTACTTGTATGTAACAAATATTTTTTTCCTTTGTTCTTGTGCTAACAATCAATTTTTTTTTGTTTAATGCTGAATTGAATTAAAAGCGTTAAAGAGATTAACATAGAGGTCGAAAACCGGGTGTAGAAACGTGTCGTCCGGTTTTCTTCCTATATGTTATTCTCCTCTAACACCGTAACTTAACCAGCACGCTCATTTTTCACGAGTGAATTCAAGAGTTTAGACATAAGGCCCAATACGCACCTTTTTAAATTATGATGTACTTTATTAGAAGCACTTTGCCTGCGAGTATGCTGTCGTTGAAACTAAAGCACGGTAGTTATACCCAGCGTTTCAGACGTGAAGCTTGATCACTCTCAAGACGCACGATAATTTTTTGAAGAATAAGGTTCTAAATTTCAATGCGCATTAAGAGCTTGAGCAGTCCAAATTAAAAAAAAGAAAGAAAATGAAAGTAAACGTTTATGTTCGTGATGCATAACGTTTCACAAGAAAAAAAAAAGCATGTGACAGGCATTACTCCAAATCACACAATAATTTCTGCCGTGTGTGTTTGCTTCATGGATATGCGGATATACACAAATCCCGGAATAAATAGCATAGTTTTCTGTTTTCTTATTTTGAGTAATTTTGCAGTTTTGGGATTTTTGCCTTTATATTCAGTTCATTTCAGTTAATCTTTATTGACTCCAGCTTGGAGAAGGAGAAGGATATGTTACTATACATGTTCGTTTTAAATTACATTGTGTTTGATATTCATAGCTTTTAAAACAATATTCATATCTGGACAGCAAGTATTTCTTAATGGTGTGATTACTATACGCAAGAATTGTATTTCATTGTGCAAATTGCTCTACTATTAAAAAGAATGTTTTTTGCTCAAAAGCATATCTAGTTACTTCTACAAAAGCTCGAACACTAAGGCAGTAGTATCAATAAAAATAAATAAACGAATAAACACAGAAGCAAAGCTTAAAGAAATAGACGGTCTCAAGTAGAAGTAGTCATGGGACCCCGGAGTCGCGCCGCTCGTTAGTCGCGTGGGACAAGATTAGGGTACTGATGTGTCCCGGGGTTCGTTTTGGCGGTTTAATGATATTTAGTACGTATTTTAGAGGAAGCTACACGACGCCAACCTTGTCGTCGCCCTCAACTGGTGCTGTGTTTGCTTCGCAATTCTGAAAGCACCAAAAAGAACGAACGAGGACAGGCGTCCAGAAAACTAAAAAGTATGGCCATGCTGAATGCTCAACACATATTTTGCGGCTCAGTCTTGCTACCAATTGTCCTCTGAAACCCTTAAAAAGTCCAGTGGTTAGCGATATGCGCTAGAATGCGCAAACGGCGACCAGGCAGTACAAACCACGCTTTCCCACGGCTGCCGTGTGTGCGCCGGGGGTGGGGAGGCATCGCGCACGGCGGGTCAGTAGCACATCTAAACATCTTCACTGCCGTTCTGACTCTTCTCGCTCCCGGCTGAAACCGCATGGTCTGTATTGCCATGTCGCCGCTTGCGCGTTCTAGTTAATATCGCGAGCCACTACCCAATACACGATGCATATTTAATAGAGCTTTCAGTGATTTTCGCATCCATTATTCATATGGTTCTTCTCTCACTTTACGTCGGCCATCTGATTCTGCCGCATAAAAAAGTAACCTTAATCATGAGGTATTATTTTCGAAACTCATGACCTTTTAAACGCAATGCATTTCTTTTGAGACTTGGTTACGAGTGACGCGCAGAAGACGAACCAGTTGGTGGGAAGCAAGTATAATTGGTGCTTCTGGCACAACTGAACCGTTATCATAAAAATCATCATATGGTGTGGGACAATGTGCACGCCCGTGAAAACAACTTTATAGCTTGAACTTTGTGTTCGTCGATAACGTGTTTGAGCAAAACTGACAGAGGTCCTGTTTACACAACAGTCTGGCTCAGTGCTGTGACTATTCGATAAAGTAACAAGTTACTGTATTTGGGTGGCCGCTTGCTTTGGAGAAATTTGCACACGTCTGCTATGAGGACCCACCGGGAAACGTTTCATTCTGCATGCAACTCGGGCTTCGATAGGTCGAGAAGGCATAATCCGTCTTCGCTACTTATCCAAACGAAGGAGGATCTTACCTGCTTTGTCCAGTGAAGAAAAACTGAGGATTCCGAGCAAGAAGCAGAGAAGGCGGCACACTCCAACGTTAGCAGTTAGATCCATTACGGCACTGGTCTCCTTCGCACTGGAAGTTCACTGTGGCAAACGTTGACAGGCAGGAGTGGAGCTTCCTCGCTCACACAGAATCGATATCGAACTCACGACGACAGCAACGAAGACAGTGACGACGACAACGACGACCAACACAGCGACGCCAATAACACTCGGGTAGAGAGCTCGCTCTTCCGTGATCTCTCTCTAATGCATTTCATTTTTCTTTCAATTACCACAGAAAAAAAATAGTGTGACCTGCACAACTTGGGTTAGGAGCAAATTGCGTGTCAATCCAATACGGTTTGCAGCTTTCTTGACGAGGCCAACCTAATAGAAGGCAAGCAAACGCACGACTATATGTCCGGGAAGAAAAAAAATATGCACAAGAATGAATCCGGGGCACAGAAGTTAAAGCGTCGAATGTCTTCGAGCGCCTGAGGGAGCGGCGCCCGGTGCAGCGAATTGGGCGGCAGGTGACGGCACGAGCTTCGGCAGCGACTGTTGTTTTTCGCGGTGCGAGCGTTTGGTGCGGTCGTTCCGCAAAACCGAGACGGGTGAGAATTCCTGCGACCGGTTCACTTTCCGCCTCTGCGCGGAGGGGCAAACAAACCCGGACCGGCGGGAACCCAGAGCGGCGGAGACAGAGAGCGGAGAGAAACGCCGGTTTCCGCCGCGCCGGCGACGGCGGCGCTGTACATTCCGTCCCTGATTGGTCGAATCCCCAGGGAGCGAAGAGGAGGGAGGGAAATGAAGATGGGTCACGTGGGAGGGTTCCACTTCCGCTTCCGGTAGGACCGCGGCTTCGCCGTCAATTTGAACGCCGTTATTTTTACGGAGGATAAAATAAAAGAGAGGGCCCAGAAGAGGTGATGCATATCCATTCTTGCGATGCGCGCTGTGTGCTACTCCTACTACTGCCATTGGAGTCCAGATTTCTCGAGTCTCGTTAAAATTCTTCTCCGGGGCTACGCGGGGCATGCGTTGCATGGATCGTTGCTTTTAAAAGCGCGCGCGCAAGCGCGCTGGTGGTGTCACTGCCTCCTCCGACAACTGCTTGGTGGGAATCGAACGGCGCAGTGCGCTTCACTCTTTTTCTTTTTTATTTAGAGTAGTTTGTATTCTCGGCGTTCATTACACTAAGAGCGCTTTTACCGTCGGAAGGAGACGCCCGTCGGGGGCACCCAAGAGTGACACCGAGGAACTGATCTAGACGCGTTCGGGCGGAAACGCTTCCTTTGTTTTGTTGTAGATGCAACGTTTCAGAAGGGCCGTGTGCGCCACGGCCGTGCTGGAGAACCGGCGAACTGCGCACCCCCCCCCCCCCCCCCCACCCTCTCTCTTTCTTGTTGAATTAAGATGAATGTACGCGGCGCGCAGGCTTTAGAACGCAGCCTTTTTCGTTGCTGAAATGCTTGTTCCATGTTGAGTGCAAAAGCAGTCCGGGGATTTGCGATGCCATTATGCGGGAAAAGATTCAATGTTATACACCCCTCCAATGTATGTGAGTGCACACCTCAGCGTGGGGGTCTTCACAGCCTAGCACGCGTGTGGTCGTCGCTTTGAAAGGCGAGAAAATCACTGTGGCCTCGACGCCCAGATTGAATTGTGTAGAAGCGTGCTTTTGTTTATCCATGATACTCTATGAGGCACGTGGTGATTCCATCTTTCTAGAATGCAGTTGCATACAAAGCATTCACACTAACGGCACGGAGCACGGACAAGAGCACAGAGCACGAGCTCTTAGCATTTGATTCCAGGGCGCGAGCGCTGCATTGGCGCCTCCCATGGATTCGGCCTCGGGTGCGTAGCATTCGTTTTGCTCCAAGTAAGTGTAAAACAAAGCTTAGTTCTGCTTTTTACCACATGAACCGTGTAGGTCGAATCTCGAGGAGAATACGTGCCGTCGATTTCGCTGGAGTCGCCATTTCTCTTTCTTCGAGATAAAGATAACTTCTTCCAGATAAAGAAGCTATCTTTATTAATTAAATGGGATCAAATTAAGAAGCAACTGCTTTTTTCAGTAAGTTCTTTAGAAAGACTTTCCGTAAAGGTTTCGTCCAACAAGCTACACAAAGACAAAAATACGCACAAAATATGGCACACACAAATTAGATTATCAAATGCCCGGACTTCTAAATGGTTACCCTGATCTCATGGCCATTATTCAGGGAAGTATGTCTGTGCAAGCTTTAAAGAAAAACATAAACGTGTATCTATTGTCACTTCAAAAATAAATAGGTTTTTTTTTTTTTCGTGCGTGGGTATTTTCGTTTTGTGCAGCGTTTGTGTGGAGGCTTAGGGAATTAGTTTTTGTTTGCTCTAAAGATGGCTGGTTGACTTACATCTTGCTGATGTCATTTTATCTCCTATGCTGTTGCGTGTGGAAGCAATTTTTGCCGTGTTTGTGCAGGCTGAGAAAAATTAATATGTGTCGTTTTTTGTTACTGCCTAGGGGACAATCTCGATTCATTTTCTTGACTGTGTCTTTTTATGGAGTGTTGTTTTACTGCCAATAGGAAGCGAGCGTGCCGGCCGCGTCGCGGCGGTCGCGTATTGTTTGCCGCATCAATTGTTGTGGCTTTCTTAGAGCGGAATAGCTACTTTGGAAATTACAGCGCTAACCCGCTACAACGCACAACCAACGCAGCGACTGGCAGAAGTTCCCCGATGCAACGGACCCGTTTGCCGCTAGGGGCACCCTGGTCGGGGGTTGAATTAGATCCGCACCTTTTCTCTGCCGGCCGCGTCGCGGCGGTCGCCTATTGTTTGCCGCATCAATTGTTGTGGCTTTCTTAGTGCGGAATAGCTACATTGGAAATTACAGCGCTAACCCGCTACAACTCACAACCAACGCAGCGACTGGCAGAAGTTCCCCGATGCAACCGACCCGTTTGCTGCTAGGGGCGCCCAGGTCGGGGCCTGAATTAGATGTGCACGGTTCCTATGGGTTTCCATGTTCGATTTGACCCGATCAAGTTGTTTTTCGTCCTCTTTTTCACCACGAGCCGTGTCGATCGAATCTCGAGGCGAATAGTCACGAGCGCTAGAAATGACACCGGCAAGAAGCTTGTTATAGGAACGGTCTAGAAATACTCTTTGAGGTTTTCAGTCATGCGGTGTCAAGAATTGTTGACCAAATAGTTTTAAGGTTACCTATTGTACGTTTTTTAGATTTTGGGGTTACGACTGTTTTCAGTGCAGGAAATGTCCTTAAATTACGAGTTTAAATTCTTGTTTATGACTTGTGCACTTTTATTGATATCTTATCTCAAAGTTTTTTTTTGGGGGGTCTATGGCGAAACCTAAACCACCAGTTCGAGAATGATGGTAACCGTGGTGATCGGTTGCATGACCATTGTGTGATGGAAAGTTCGTACAGCGGTACCGCAAAGCGTATGACGGAGCTTGTTGCGAGAGCGGTTCCGATTAGTTAGGTAAGATGCTACGGCTGTTTCACCGTCTTGCTTCGTAGATATCAAACAACTCTACCAAATATTAATACACATTCATAAAGTTGCCGGCCGAAAAACGAGATCGTCGCGATGAACGCATTGAGCGCATTGTCCACAGCGCAAGCTCAGATCAACCCCCCCACCCCCCCCCTTATCTTCTGAGAAGAACTACAATCTTGGTTGTGTGCAATGAACCTTGTAGAAGAGGTGCGGAAGCGTATCGTAAGCTCGCGCTGAGCCGAAACGGACTCAACAATAGACCTTTTTTTTATAAGGGCGCCGCCATCTTGAAAGTTGGGGCGACGTCGAAGCCGTCTAGCGGCATAAAAAAAAAAAAAATACCGGCTGGTTGTGGCACAAGCGATATCTGGGTAGGCAACGGTGTTGGTATGTGTGGAAACATTGCTAGACTGGGCTATGGTGGGCAAGAATAACTAGACTAGAACTTGGCCGGTTAAATCAAGCAGGCACTGGCTGGCTAATGACAGGCCATCACCTTGCCTCAACGAAAGAACGAGGACGAAGACGGTGCGGTGCTTTGATTAAGTTGACGCTTCAATATATGAGCAGTTTAATGTAGTCTATGCACGTAAGCTCTCGGTATTTGCTAGCTGCATCTTGAGTTGTGGCACGTAGACGTTTTCATACCCTTTACATGCCATGGAAGTAATAGCATACCTGGCAGTGATACCCTGATCTTTCGAATTCCAGTACCCGGTCGGAATCGGTCTGCTTGCCTTAAACGAAGTATAGTAAGCATAGTCGTGAGCATAAGCGTTACGATGTGTCTATTAAAAGGCCCTCGCGATTCATGCTTGCAGTCTACTGACTTTATAAATAGGATCCTTGGGAAGCATGTGAAGCTCCATAACATTGCAGGTATACACTCGCGGTGCAGCTTCTTGTGCTCATCGCACACTTTCTGGATTGTTCTTAGGCTAATTAAAATTATTTGTGCACCCGACGGCGACGCAGTGACAGCTAGGAAACCATAAGTTTTCAGAAATTGTGACACGGTAAAGGAAACATTCGGAACTAACTCACGTACGACGTCCTTCTCTGAGCCTTTTCGCCCATACCCTTGGCGGGAGCATGCCCTCTGTCAGCGGGCAAACCAAAAATGCACCGGGTCGTGGCTGCGTCAGTTTCAGGCTAGTGTGAGGTTATTCTAAAGAGGTATAAAGTCACCAGTAAGCGGCACCGTAAAAAAAAAATCGTTTAGTATTGGCGTGAAGCCTGCAGTATGGTTTTATCGCAAAACTATCGTAGATCAGTGATTTGAAAATGGGGGTCCAAGGACCCTTTGAGGTTCAAGAAATCCTCGACCATCAGTCAATCCGAGCAATAAAACATCTCTTTAATTTATTCTGGCTGTCGCACAAAGTTTGGTTCGAACACATCTAGTTTTCTTCATTCAACCTTTTGTCATTGTAATTGTCTAATACCTCCCTCTCCCTGTGGATGGGGTCCCCGAAACATCAGGCGTTGAGAACCACTGCCGTAGAGAAACGCGCAGCAGCCAGTAAAGAAAGATCCCGTGTATAGCTGTCCGGTGTGAAGTGTCCCAAACAGACCTTCCATCTGGGTTTTCGAGCGCACGACCTCCCGAAATTCTTTTTTTTTTTACGGAGTCGACCTACACCTTTCCCAAATTCGTGTTTTTGGGGAACTGGGGAAAACGTATGTCCGGGTTGCTCGGCGGATTGTTTGCGCAACCCACAGCACAGCTAGGTGCGCTCGATATTGCACAACGATCTCAGTACGTTGGGCTCATTCCCCTTCGGCACCACGACGCGCTTGAGCGAGCTGGGAGCCAACGACCGTTCGTGCCCGATCACTGAGGAGAACAGAGAAACAAAGGCCGCTAAAACATAACAATCCGAAATCAATCGCTGGGACGGCTAAACATGCATCAGAAAAACAAGACGAATGAAGTGGTAGTACGAACAGGTGACCTCTTTGACTGCAATTATGCCATAGGGGCACATGATTGCTTGGCAGAACACCCGCTGAATTCCTGCTTAGAAGTTGGTGGTAGCATTTTTAATATATGTTTTAGAGTGGATCGCGGTTCCTAAATTATATATATTTGGCAGTGCTGGTATTTGGTCTCAATAAAGTGATTACATTAATTTAGCTTGGTTAGATTTTAACCGGAGTTGCTCTTTAAAATTAATTTAGTGGGCGCTCTTTCATAATGTTGCAATATGTTGTCACAGTGTAAAAACACGTCAGCACCTGACTGCATTGGCGTCAATAAGCTTGCAGATGCTATAATGAAGCTGTATTTTCATAGAATCAAAGTTATACCTCGTATTCCGCCGTGCAAATTGCTGTGTAAGTGGAAACGTAAAAGTGAGTTTCGGAGAGAAGTATTTTTGCCATCGGTCTGAACTGGAGATGCTACAAAAGGAGACAGCACCAAACAACAAGCTAACACGCTGTTCGTTTTTTTTTTAAATAATTTTATTTGCTAGATCGAATAAATATTACAGGCTCTATCATAACACCACGTTTTGTGTGACCGTCATAAGGCTCCACTTTGGCTTGTGTTTATTGTACCGCTCCATCATTCGATAAGCAAGGCATAAAACAAAATATACATTTGTAGGAATCTCACAATGTACTGTGTACCGTGTCTTCACTCTAAAATTACGGAAGTATATAACCCATTCACAACGTGCTCCAGCAAACCATCGGTTCTCCGTAACACTCAGCACATCTTAATGCGTTGTATACAGGATGCTCCTGATAAAATTCGGGCGCCAAAAAAAAAAAAAAAAATATCGCAAGAATAAACCAATAAACAGTATGCACTGAACGTTTTCCCAGACGGTAGAAACCGTCTGGTCGACGCCGGTTCTGACAGACGGAACCGCACACGCTTTAATCTGCTGGATGTTCTTCCGGTGCTCATCTCAAAGAACCTTTCACGTTTTTGCTTTATGTTGTGCCACCTGTGAGTATAGCAGCGTGAACCCGACGGTTTTTCTTTTATTCTTTTCTGTGCATAGGAAAAATGGGTTTATTAAACTTAACTTTTTTTTTTGTTCTAAAACACTAATTTATAAAATTTTAGTATCATAAATGCACCAACTAAAGACAGCCTAATTTGTGAAACGTACTCAGTTTCTTGATTTTGTTTGCACCAGAACAGCGCTCGGAAACACCCTTTAGTGCTGCGTGCGGTCAATGGCCGACCTCATACCAAATTATAGGGTGGCCCGAACTTAGAGCTGTATAGGGAAGGTAAAAGTGGCCCGCGCTCGGCTGATCGAAGCGGCGGACCGGTGCTCTGGACATCCCGAAATGGGATATGAGAGCGGCCTACCTGGCGTCTGAAAGGGATTCGGGTTGGGGGTTCCCAATTACGTCGAATGAGCTCGAGATTGGAGATATGTGTTCGGGCGGGATAACCGCTCTCGGGGCTCTGGGCTCGAAATGGGGGAATGTGATAGGTGGAAGATCCGTGGTGTGGGAATGGGGCTGCGCCGCCTATCAATATAACAAAAGAAAGCAAGCAAAAGGGAGAGAGAGAGGGGGATAAAGAACTAGAGGGAGTAAGACAGAATGAAGAGACGAAAGAAAGAAAGAAAGAAAGAAAGTATAACACTTTTTTGACCCACGCAAACGCGACGTTGGAAATCAAGAGGGATTTTCCTCGGGTGTATTGCTTCGCGTTACTTGCAGATTTATGTGCTGCATGATTCTCAATCAGTATTTTCTAGTTAGAGTTTAACCGAAATAAAAGTTTGCTTTCAGGCTGTATTCGTTTTCACGGTATACGAAGTGATTTCAAATCAGATTGAAAAAAATGGTTGTGCTGCTGACATCCTTTGTTTTATTGATAATGATTTTCCGTTGAGACATGGGCCTAACCATGCACTGTGGCATGCCATAGGACATGGGACCTTCACAAATCAGCTTTGCGCAGAACTGTCGTTCTGTGTGAAAACATTTTGTATTACTTTTTTATTAGGGGATGGGAAGTTCTCGTGAAGTGTTGTCGAGTGCTCTGTTTGAAAAAAGGATGAACGGGTTTTTATTGTGTTTTATGCTGATTGACAGTAAATATCCGTACCAGAAGGATTTACCCAACAAAAGATTGCATTTCTTCGAAGTCGAGTAATAATAAAAAAAAAAAAAACCTCATCGGGCCCACTATTGTTTCTTGCGATTCACTAATTATAAAATACCCCAGAATGAATTCTTGGTGAAACCAGCAAGCTTTATAGGCGTTCTGTAGATATTGAACTACAAACGAGGTACTGTATTTTTAATATATTAATTTGTTTTATAACACGCCTACACTCTAAAAATAAGGGTACCACCTTACACCTCTTTGTCCCATATAATGCACCCCAAAACTTCAGTTTGACGTACAGCGTACTATAGTCGAACAGACGGCCCCAAATTTTACGAGGGGCTTGATAACGGTGCAATATAACTTATTAAATAGCTAAAGTACGTATCAGAGACCATTGAAAAAAAACAAAAAAAAACACTGAGGATATGCAGTAAAGCCTAAAAAAAACCCAGCTTTTTTTTTTATTCAGTAACACTTACTTTAGCTCTTTTAATAAGTTGTACCATACGGCTATCAAGCCTCTCGTGAAATTTAGTACCGTCAGATCGACGTCAGTGCGCTGTAAGTCGAACTGAAATTTTGGGGTGTTTTATATGGGACAAAGGGTGTAAGATAACACCCTTCTTTATAGTGTACTGCTGTTCAGACTACAGTGGATATACGCTTCGTGTACAGGTAGTGATGCATCATGCACCAAACCCTACACCCTGCCTAGTGTATACCCATCTGGGCACTGTGAAGTAAATCTTCCTCTGCTTCGTTCAATGACCTTGCAACCTTGAGTTGCATTTTTATCGGTTTTATGCGGGTTGATACTAGACGGCAATAAAACTAATGAGCCATTTTGGCCCACATGGCATTATCTTACATGGACCAGTCGCGATGCTCGTTGTATATGCGTTGCATAAAAGAACCTACAAATAAGGCACTCCAGCTTTGCTAGTTTAGTTTGACGCTATAATCCCCTGCTGCTGTTTCGACCAGTACATCACACTGAAAATCTCTACTGCTGAAACTATACACCATTCCAGCGGGGCCAAAAGCTAGGCGAAACACAAGCACCAAAGAACGGACTTAAAACACGAAGTTGCGACGCATTCATCACTCTTCACTTGGTCTGTTGGCGGTAACAGACGCATAGAAACAACAACAAAAATGGAATGATCTAGCGTTTTTCAAGAAGCTTGATTGGTCCTAAGTACTTGTTGCGTTGGCAGTGCTCGGACGTAAGCTGAAACGGAGTATATAGCCGCATGATTGTCATTTTCTAATGTTCTGTTTTATACTTAGAGTACAACACTGCCAAATCTGATGGCGTGAGCATGGGGTTCACTCTCGAAGATCATTTTCACTCGTACTCGTGCAAACAAACCATAAATAAAGCCACGACCATGGCGCATCGACTGGCGCCCCATGCGTGCAAGCACGTGCAACGTGCGCGTGAACATAGCTTTGGCAAGCTTGTAATCGCACGGGCGTCACGTGCTTGCACGCATGGGGCACCAGTCGGTGCGCCATGCTTGCAATTGTTATTACCCAAGCCTCAAGGAGAATGCAGGGAATAGTGTTCCACGCGCCGCACGTGCTGGCGTCAGCAGTAGTAACTTTTCTAAAGCAAATGCCTAAAACAAATGGCATCTCGCACGCGCGTTCGTCAACGCTTTAGTTTTGGTCATTTACTTCGAATCTTGTATTCGAGGAAGGCATGCGCGAGTGGCGCGTGGAACACCATTCCCTTCATTCTCCTTGATGCTTGAGTAATTTAGCAATACGTCTATTAAGTATGAAATAGAGCATAGATTCGAGTAGTCGTGTGTGGTATAAAAAGCGATTCTGGATTTATTTGGAAAACATATTGATTTCAACCTCCGTTATGCTTACATACAAATTCAATCGACAATCTCTGGCCGATGAAGACACCATAGCAGGCCTTGCGGAACATATTCACGGCGGCTGTCGGTATCGATTTGTTTACCGCAGTTGAATATGACGTACCTCGAGTCTTAAATGCTTTATGTGTATATATATATACGTATTGTGGCAAGGGGGGAGAGGTGGAGAGAAGGCCAAGTTAATTCCACCGTAATATTGTAATTTCACCCTCCCCTTGTCCCCACCACACTGCATTGGGATATGCAGGCTGAAAGGCTTTTCGAAGCGATACGCGACTCGCGGAGGAGCGGCGAATCGATCGCACTGGGTCTTGATCTCAACTCGGCAGAGAGTGATTCGGGCTTCCAGACGCCTATCTTTAAAATTTTGTACTCCATTGCATCGACCGCTTTTCCACTACTGAATCACATCAAACGCGCACCATCATGGTGTTCGTCATATTACTGTAGAAAACGGACTTCTTCCATTTGTGTCTGACTCTGGGAAGTTCACCTCTATCGCATTACCGTAATAACGCCCCTCTCATGTTCCCATCAACAAATATATGCCATCAACTACACACCCAAAGTTCAATTCGGCGTCCTTTTGATTACCAAAATCAAAGGGACGCCGAATTGAACTTTGGGTGTGTAGTTGATGGCATATATTTGTTGATGGGAACATGAGAGGGGCGTTATTACGGTAATGCGATAGAGGTGAACTTCCCAGAGTCAGACACAAATGAAAGAAGTTCGTTTTCTATAGTAATATGACGAACACCATGATGGTGCGCTTTTGACGCTCTCTGATTGGTCCCGCCAGCTCGTAGCGTCGGTTGCGTCTGGGCCTAAGGTGAAACGAAGTACAGGTGCATTCGACATAACGTGCAAGTTAGATCGTGTGAAGAAAAGACGCGTGAATGCCTAAATGGTTGCCTACATTTGCTAATATGAATGGTTAGTTGCCATTATAAGCACCATGTACTAAATTTGAAGAGATCAATTTGAAAAGCAAAACTTTAATTTTTATGGGCTGTTTTACGATATATTACATGGTCTTCTGAAAAGAGCAGGACTGTGCATGTTATGTTGGGCATTGATGTAAATAAAAAATAAGTGGTTCCAAGTACGCTACCCTGTGCGACACCTGATGTTAGGGGGACTTGGGCTGATACGGTACTAGGTTACTGATCGGGTTCTGTGTCGTAAGAGTGCTGCAATCCAGTATACAGCAAATTGATGTATTTTCACATGTGATAATTACAGCAGTAGGCGACTATCCGGAACTTTATGAAATGCCCCGGTGAAATCAATAAAGGTGAGTCAGTCTGGGTGCCAGCATGAGTGCTGAAGTCTAAGTCAGTTTTTAATATTAAAGAAGTTTGGTAACAGATGAGTAGATTTGTCTAAAGCCATGCTGATTTTGAAAAAGGAACTCGTTCTAAGCGAGATATGACTTGATTGCTGCAGAAAAAAAAAACAAGCTTTATCACTTTGTAAGGCAAGTTTTGTAATTGAGATAGGGCGCTATTTGGAAGGGTCGGATCTTAGATCGCGTTCAAAAATGGGATGAACCATAGCGAAATTCAAATTAGTCGAAGCGATGTCACTGACGAAACTGCTGAAATAGTACAGGGAAGAAGATGGCAGCGGAACGTTTTATTATGTTCAGTGTTTTCGAGGTTATCGCATGTTCACCTGCAGCACTGTGACATGAACGATTTATTATTATTTTTGCTACCACATTGCTTGAGGACAATTTTGCCGAATATTCTGAGTGAGAGCCGTTTCACATAACGGCGTTGAGCAGCAGCTTTCTTGTTAGAAGAAGGGAGCGAGAGCAGTATTTTGTATTCGCGAAACTGTAATGATTTCGGTCTCTGGTAGGACCGAGTGCCTGTATCCTTTGGACTCACAATCACATGCTTTGCTTGGCGACAGTTGTCGAGCAAATAACAATTTTCAGTCAGCCCTCGAGTATAAAGCAGAACAAATGTTTTGATAAATATCGTCACATATATAAGGTGTCGTAACAGAGATTTTGGGTCCATGGGTTTGATAGTTCGGAGTACATTTCTTGTTTGCAAATGATTTACATGCAGTATCGGGTTGTTTGTGAAAGGTATATCAATTTACGCATATTTTTTTTATTAGAGCGCAGCTCTTAGGCGCCCGTTTCCGGCTTGAGCGGCGTCGCCGTCGGCGTCGGCGTCGGCGTCGGCGTAACCGCGCGGTGCATGATGGGTAAATTTCCCGCTAAATCTAGCGGATAATTTTCCCCGCTAAATCTAACGGAAAAGTTTCCCCGCTAAATCTAGCGGAAAATGTTTCCCGCTAAATCTAGAGAAAAAGTTTCCCCGCTATATCTAGCGAAAAATTTTACCCCGCTAAATCTAGCGAAAAATGTTCCGCGCTATATCTAGTGAAAATTTTTCCCGATAGATTTAGCGGGGAAAGTTTCCCGCTAGACATAGCGGGAAAATGTTCCCCTAAATGGGGGCGAGCAGGAGAGGAGGAGGGGCATAGCTCCCTCTCCGCACCTTCCCCTCCTCCTCCTCAAGAGCTGCGCTCTAATTCGGCGTTACAGGGAGTTGTAAACGGCTTTCATTTTTTTTTTTGTTCTCTCGTGATATACCTTTGAGGCAAATTGATAATTTTTCTATGACTCTGAACATCTTTGATTTGCTTTCTTTGCACATAGACATTCATTCGTATCAGGTGCACCCTTTGTTTAGCTATTAGAAATCGGGCAAGTAGTGCTCAGGTGTCTGTGAGCAAACAACGCGTTATCTAGCGCCATCATCTTCGCGTACCGAGGCAAATTCATGCACACTCTAAGAAAGAAAGGGTATATTCTTACATTCCTCAGTCCCACATACGACACCCCCAAAATAATCTTCAGTTCGACGTATAGCCCACTGACGTCGAACAGACGGTCCCAACTTTTACGAGGGGCTTGAGAGCGGTGATATATACCTAATTAAACAGCTAAAGTGCTATCAAAGATTACAAATAAAAACAAAAAAAAAACACTGAGGTTTTGCAGTAGAGTCACAAACTTTCCGAGTACTTTGTTTGTAATACATTAGCTATTCTAATAGCTACACGTACATTCGCTATTATAATAAGTTATACCACTCGGCTATCAAGCCGCCCGTAAAAGTTGGTACCGTAGGTTCAACATTAGCGCGCTGCTACGTCGAACTGAAGTTTTGGGGTGTCGTGTATGGGACGAGGGGTGTAAGAATATACCCGTCTTTTTTTCTGAGAGCGCAAGAGCCTCTGGCTTTTTCATAACTGCTTCCTGTGATTTTTGACCTCAGCATACAATTGGAATGCGAAAAATCGCATCCAATCTAGTGAACTAATACTACTTATTCTCAGTAAGAGCAGTTGCGCATAAGCATTCATGAGGCTGTGCCCAAATCCACGACTATTGTTGCGTAGGTAAAAGTGTAAATAATGTTCACACTACGGATTTATATCTTTGATTTCTCTAATTTACATCTGCGTATCAGCCCAGTAAAAAAATTAAAATGAATTTCGTTTCTTTCTTCGTAAGAAAGTGCTGGTAAGTGAAGCATGTAATTCGATTGCAAAAGAATTTGCAGCTCTCCTTCGTGCGTCGCTCATTTTTTGAGTACAGCCGGAGCAGCTGGCGGCTACGAGCGGATGGTTACGAGCTCGACTGCCTAGGCGGAGATACGATGCCCGCCTTGAACCGTTCCCATCTCAGCAAATGTTCCTCAGTGTACGCTGAACCGAGATTCACTTGCAGCACCACTATACTCGATGATCGGATGAGAATGGCAGGGAGGTCCTTGAGCTGTCAGGCCTCCAGCATGGGCTGAACTTTCCCACCTCCGATGAAGCTTAGGCGTCTCGTGAGTTTAGATCGTGCACGCGCAGCAGAAGCACGGCGGATGGCAACAAGCGCGTGCTGAAGCCTGGGAATCGGAGCGAAATGTCCATTGGTTCGTTCTTATTCTGTGAGTGACTATAGTTGGTTTTTTCTTCGTTCGTTTTATTCAACCAGGGGGCATTCGAAATGTATACATTTACCAAACTCTCTGACGTCAGGCCGCAGCCGCGGCCACTGCTGTCGGTCTGCGCATGCCCAGACGCTTTCTCTCAGGCGAATCTGGTTTCCACGCTCGCGCAGTGTGGGCAGGCGTGGGCTTGTTTGGAAACAGCCCGTGAGTGCATACTGTAATGATCACGCGGTCTTAGTGGCGAAATTTGATGGAGGATATTTTTTTTTATGACGCAAAGCTCGCAGGGTGCCTCACGTGAAAAAGTGCTATGCATTTTAATGGGAGCAACTGGTTAGAAAAAGAGGAAGGATTTGTTTAAGAGTATGTCACGGTACATTATTTGTGCAGAAGCTTGTATAAGTGCGTAATGCCAAGCGAAACATTACATTTCGCCTGGGACAAAAGGAAAAAAAAAACATTGAGTTGTTCATGCTACGTTTTTGACGCAGAAAGGGGATTGCCAAATGGTTTCCGAAATGTTCTTTTCGAAAAGACTTTTAAAGCAGCTTCGGAGATGTTTTTTTATATTTTCTGAAATAGTAATAACAGAAAAAGAACTTTTCGTGTTGTTACGTTATCGCGTTGTATTACCGTGCAAGAGCTTCTGAGATACCATTGGAGAAACATATTCACTGAATTAAATAAAAAAAAAACACATTATGAGCACTGGAACGCCATGACTCATTACCCTCTGCGTAGAAGTTGCGCAGTGATTGTTTATATTTGTTTTTTTATGTTGCCATAAAAAACTATTAATTCGCAGCTTGTGGCTCTCAAATTTGAAGTAAAAATGTATAAATAAATAAACATGCCTGGAAAACCTCTTACGGTAAACTTCTATGTGAATCTGCATTTATCTGACAACATTTAACAATAACTTTTTTATGATAATGCAAGTGCCAAGCACTTCACTTTACTCCCTGGATGGCACCGGTCAGCTGTCTGCAAGACGCCACTCTAGTTTATGGTACTCCTTGGTCCAAAGGCAAGCCAGTCAAGAACTTGTTTGTTGCAGCTTTTTCTCCGGTAATTAATTTAGACAGTACCGTTAGGACATCTTATATGAAGCCTTATCGCGAAGATTTCTGTAAAATACCACTCACAATTACAATGACATTTGACAGCTGAATGTAAGTGCGTAAATGAGCTGGTGTACATTGAATACGGCTACAACCCCGAGGCTGTAGGTAGAAAACGACAGAAACACTGAAAGGCCTTTCAGTGCTTGTTTTTTACGCGCATTCTCGAGGTTTTCGGTAGGCACAGTTAATAGGGAGTTTTAACAGGTCGTTCCGCTACCTCTGATAACGAAAGCTAATAACGATACGATGCATGCGTAAGGGCGTCGCTGGAATTTCGGGTATCGTTATCGAAGGTAGGGGAATGATCTATAGTAAAACTCCGCAACGTCATTTGATGCATTTTTGTGTTTAAAATGTTTGTGTGCCTTCACACGTTGCCGAATTTGGAATACAAAACACAAAATGCCTGGAAAAGCGCAGATTCTCTAAAAACTAAGATTTCAGAAATTATAAAAAAAAAAAAAAACGGAGAAAAATAAAGATTAACTAATAAAAAACATACAAGTTCGCCCAGAATTACCTTCCGAAAACTTCGAACCCAACTTTGGGGAACACGACCCCAGCAACTGACTTATTTCAGACGACAAAGCAAAGTCTACTTTTAGGCAGAACACACTTTAGAAACCCCTTTTTGCAATAAGGAAACAATACAATTTAGTTGTGAGGTCCCAAGAGCTACATTTCTAAATCCTTAATTCTAGAACCACGGCTTCGATAATACTTCCTAAACCATCATCCCGGTACTCTACTCGAGAGCATCCAGAAAGGACATTGTCCCGCAAATGTGCATATCACTGGAATTGTCTAATGTAGTGCAGTTTCGACTTCGTTCACCGCTTTGTTTTCGCTCAAACTATTCAAGAAATACAAATTTGTGTTCGTCGAGCAACTACCAAAATCGACTGCCTTCTGGGTCTCGCAATGTTCGCATCTGGAGTCGCTTAGTCCAATCTCGCTCGATGTCGACACGCAGAGCTGGTTCGCTCCTCTCGGCTCCTTCCTCCGATGTCTCGAAGGAAGCTCGGCCTTTTTATCTCGCCACCGCGCTTCGACGCCGAGTCGGTTCCTCCGCGCGAGTTGTATTAATAGCGGAGCCCGGCGTAATTAGCATAATTAAGCCCGGGCCTCAGGTGGATCCCGGGCCGAACGCGCACACCTTTGTGCCTAAGCGTTCGAGGCATGCGCGCGGGCCTTGCTCAGATGACGTCTTTAATTATGCCGTGCGGCGAGAAACTATATAAAGAAAAAAAGAAACGAGGGCCGGAGACGGTCTTCTTCTGTCTCGTTCGCTAATGATCCCTAATCAGATCCCAGTGCTTTCTAGGCAAGAACTTTTCAACTGCACCGGGTTTTGAGATTTATTTTTCGTGATTCTCGCACAGTATACTCGAGGAAGGGAAGGTGGGGAAGAGGAAAGGGAGAGGGAAAATCTATTATTTGTTTGCTTTCTAAACTGCTCCATTTTGATAGCGAAAGACCAACGATAAAAGTTTGTCGACTAAACTATGATTAACATGATGGACGAGCAAATGACGACGCAATCGTCGTTCCTTAGTGCCACGGATGCTCGTAGGACAAGTGCACACTATATATTTTATAAGTGGCGCTTCAGACTTTTGTTTACCGCGAGCACTTCAGCGGTTCCTTCGGGTGCCGCAGTCAAAACACACAACTCCTCCCAGAGTGGTGAGCATTCACTTTTCCAATATGGGGGAAAATGGCGCCACACGTAGGGGCATCTCCGCCTACCAATCCCCGAAAGAGTAATAGTCGTGAACTCGAGCCACAATGAAAAGATTTGCCCATTTAGGGCAGATAGCGGTGGCGATCCATCTATTCGCGGTGAGAAGCTCGCGAGGGGCGCTTCTGCTTCCCTCACTATGGGCAGTGCACGTGCTACCCACGCGGTTATGTTGTAATTTTTATAGTGCATAGAAGTTTGGCATTGCGCGTGCTCGTAACAGAAGAGAAAGGGGAAGTATCCGCACTCTGGGTTGTGAAAACGTTCCACCAGGCGGCGATACTTAAAGGGAAGATGGGGCGGTTCTGCATTTGAAAAAATAAAAACACTTGAATTGTGTTCACTTGGCCTTTAGAATAACAGATATCACAATTTTGTTTTAATGCAACGCGCCGGAGAGCCATAAGAGCAATTTCAAAATAGGGCTGAAGTCCCGCCTTGGGCAGCCAAAAGATCCTTTGATGATGTCACGTACAGCGACTGTCTTTCGCGTTTTCTCGCGTTTAACAATACTTGCGAAGCAAATGGTTGGGGTATTCGGGTTCACGGGGTAAATATACGCTAGAATTCACTTCTAACTCAATTTTTTCAAGAAGCTCCGTAGCTTCCCTTTAAATTTCTCGCCGCTAATAATCCGTTCTCCCCTAAGCAGACAGTGGGGTGAGAACTACACTTTAGCCCGGCCAGTCACCTGCCTGATTTCATGATTTCACCCTGCTGTCTTTTAGCGGGGGAATGGGTGGGAGCCTGATTAAGCGGTGAATGATAGACGTATGACTGGACTGACATGTGTGTAGATTTCGGCGCACTGTCAACTTAGGGCTGAACAGAGCATAGGGACTGACCCCTTCCATTTTCAAAAGCAGCATCACGAGGTACGCAGATTCTAGCGCTAATTCGTGTGCAAACGACTGTCGCGCCATATTTTATTTTTGTGTTGGATTGGAGTTCGTGGATCTTCCTTGATATCCGTACTATATGACGAAAATAAAATGGCGAAATGTTAACGTGGACAATAGCAGCCAATGAGAATCGGAAGATGCAACTGGAAATCGGATCCAGTTCTCTGTGAATCCCTTGAACAGAATTTACGTGAGTGTGCCGTGTCATGTATTGCCATTCTTTAATTACGCACACCTATTTTGCTTTTCGACACATTGCACTCTTGATTAAAGTGTGTAAATCCAAGCAATCTAAGTCATAAATAAACTTCATTAAATGCAGACACTTCTGGGAAGAACCAAATACATCACAAATCTAGTCGCGATATCGTTCTTTAGAGTAAACATACTCCAGATTGGCATATTTTGACTGCATCGGAAATACTAATATGGTGTGAATTATGCGTTTCTAAACGCTAAAACCGAGCTGTCGCCTACACAGTACGGTTTGCTATTTTTTTAAGACAATTGCAATAAGAAGAGAGGAGGAAGAGTCGTTACAAGCAAAAGTCAATGGGACGTTGCGTTCTTACACATAAAAATTAAATTAATAGGCGAAGATCCGTGCCATCTTCTAGCAGTGAATTGCAATTTGCAAACGAAGTGAAATGCAATTTGAATTGGCAATCACTATTCTCGCACGTGAATTGTAGACGGTAGTTACATACGTTATGTGTATTAAAATTTTACTAGTTTGAAACGTCGGCAAAACGCAGAAAGAGAAAAAGAAATACTCAGGAATGCCGTTCTAGGCATGAGTAATTTAGAGACTCTCGGATGCACTCGTTTTGTTTACAATTTGTTTTTCAAACAACAATAAAAATATTTTATGAGAGGTCTTTTTCTCCTAGTGACGTTTGTCAATGGTGTGGTTCTCATTGCAGCTAGTGTAGTATCGTGTACATGCATCAGCAAGCGTTTTTCGAATATGACCAGAAAGAGTTATCGACCCTATGTTAAGGTGACGTTTTTTTTTGCGTAGAAACTCTTTTCATATAGACAAGGCCAAATGAACAAAATATGGACTTTGGTTTTTATTTACAAATTCTAGAACTACTCTTGCGCACAGAGGTGGCAAAATTACTTTCAAAAAGTAATTACATTACATTACTAATTACTTTTTTGAAAACTGTAAAAATGTAATTAAATTAAAACAAATTGCCGCAGACTAAAAGTAAGGAAATTACAATACAATTACTTTCCAAAAGTAATGAAATTACTTTGAAATCATTTTGGCATTACTTTTGAATACCTTGAGGCAGTAATTCGTGCTCATTTTATTTACCGTATACGATACACCAACACAATATATACAAAACAAACCCTCGTTTACCCACACAGCGCATGTGCAGGAACCAGATCCGGGAGAAGCGAGGCGCTGCTCATGCCCAGCGCCGACAGCAGCGCCACCGCAGTTATGTGACGTCAAAGAGCTGAGTCGGTCTATATGTACCAAAACTCAGATCTTCCTGTTTACACCGCAACAACCTTATGTGCCTTAAAGTGAACCATACGGGACACTGGTTTGGCTGGCGGACACAACATAAGTTTTAAGCATGATGAGTAGCTTCTTTACATGTGGTTCAGAAAGACAGCTCTATCATTGGCTTCGCTGTTCATTCAACGGTGAGGGTTCTTGCTAAAACGATGATATGTTTCCGCCTTTCGGATTTAGAAGTTGTAGTCCGAGTCAGTATTTCAAGTCGGGCAATGGCAGCTCGTTCTTATAAAGAGTCGTCACGTGAAACGTTTCCCTTCCACCTCGGACGCAGTCTAATTCTATTCTCCCAAGAGCAACACTCGGAGACAACTTTTGTTGGCAATGTGGTGGAGAGGAGGAGCGCCCGGCAACAGCTTTATTCAGCGCTCAAACTGGGAGAGGGAACGCGTGCCTGTACCCTCCACTGCATTGCCAAGAAAAGTTGTCGCCGAGTATAGTAGACCTATTACCAGTCATTCCTCTCAAGGAGCATTTTTCCGAAACACCCGAAGTGTCCAAGTTTTTGCGCATTGTCATACAAATGGCCCGTATAATTGCTAAGCAGAAGCGTCGCCAGTCGGGGAATGGCGCGAGCTTCCTAGATTGTGTACTCTCCCAACAAACGGGGGGCGATACCTGCGGTTAGGCTTATTCCCGAATAAACTTTCCAAGGGAAGGCAGCGAGGCATACCGCGAGCGGCACATGCTTTGCTCGAGGACGCATGAAACGTTCTGGGGCTTTGACAAGGCATTTGTAGTTAACTATTGATTCCGGTCATTTGTTGTTCACAATGATCGAAGTTTACGGTTTGACCTTGCTTGACGAAAGTACAAGGTTGGGGATCTGCTTGTCGTGTCCTCTCAGGCTTTAAGTTATGTTTATCTAACTGGTGATGTGCCCGTCGCCTTGTTGCCAAAGAGCCATTCATTCCTAAGCTGACGCTCTGCCAGCTAAGGGATGAACGGTGGAAGCTATGTGTTTGTTGCAGCAGTCACACGTCTTTCGTCTGCCACGTAACCACGCTCTCATTCATACCCACCCGCGGAGATAAGGACGGGACAGGTGATTAAAGGAAGGTGTTTGATTGGTTCTGGTTAGCTCCCAGCTTCCACCACACTGTCAGCTTAGGGATGAACGAAGTATAGTGTCGTCGTGATGAAGCGACGCCGTGAATATGTCGTGCTTGGATTTCGTAAGCTGTTGCCTTCCAGCGAAGTCTACACGTAAGCTTTTCTCCTTCGCCTTTCCATCCCTCCTTTGTGCGTCTGTCCAGCTCATCGTACAAGGGTTTGCGCTCAGGCATGCAGCCGTCGTTTATTTCCTCCGATGCCCTTTCACAACATTTCACCATGCAAAATAAGTTTTCTCTTCTTTCTTAAGATTGCAAACGAATTTTTTAATTTTGGACAAAAGTAATTTCAAAAGTAATGAGTAATTTTGTCGAAACTACTGCCTGGAAGTAATTCATTACATGACTAAATTACTAGCCTAGAGAAGTAATTCATTACATTACTAATTACTCTAAAAAGTAATTTAATTACTGTAATTCCATTACAGTAATGACATAACTGCCATCTCTGGTCCTTTAGCGTAGCGTCATATTTTATGAATAAGAGCAAAACTATAAAATTTAGATGTAAAAAGTCGATTCCGACCCTTGCATCCCCATATTTTATGAAGCACACCATTTTTATATATAAAAAAAATATTCCCATGTTTCTTCTCAGAAATATCAAGATGATAAAGTCGTGACAACTCCGAGACAAGCAGCTGACTGTACAAGCGCTCGTCTTGTCATTCGCCAAGTACTTACTAGATCCACAAACAGCTACAAGCTTTGTTCAAAAACATCGTCCTGTATTTTCAGAAGGATTATAAAACTACGTTAAAAATGCGGCACCATTTTTTTTTTGAGGATGCAGCAAACACGGCATTAATTAGGCTTAGCATCTACTGACTCGCGATGAAAGCGTGACTAAGAAACAAATCCTCAGAAAGTGAACAAGAGAAGAAATCAGTGATGTATACGAATGCCAGGAACAGCCCAAAGATTCTCAATCTATTGAACGCATAACCAAAAAGAGCCACAACGAATGAATGAAGGTCGGGACGAGCGAAAACGAGTTACGGTTCATAAAGAAAGCCATTCACTTTGGTATTTACTGCACGGAAGCCATAAATATACTTTAGACGAAACCATATTTCCGATTTCCTTCGCTAAATGCCCGCAGGGGGCTCATTTTCAAGAAACAGGGTGAAATAATCTTCGCATATTTTCTTTCCAATCTGACATGTTCTGTTTTTCTTTCTTTTTCTTTTTCGTAGATATGTATCAACTTTTTTCGCGGGAAGTTTTAAATTTTCTATAACAAACAGATGCATTTCTTCTAACATTGCTGGATAAAAAAAAACACAAAAACAAAAAAATAACTCACATTGTATTAGTTTTTCTTCTTTTTTTTTGCAGTGAGTAAACTGACAAATCAATGCGAGTTTCTGTTTCAGAGTCTACACGATTCAACGTGGGAGTATGGGGTAGAGGTAGCAGACAGGAAACATAAACAAGCATTGGAGCTTTCTACAAGTCCCGGGATTAGCACTTTCTTCAACGCTCCCCATTGATACACCTTAGCACGTGGCATTCCTAAACAGAGTGACACAGCGAGGGGCGGGGGGCAAGCTGTTTCCCAATGAGGCATCATCGTAAATATATAAAAATAAAATAAAACTACTCCTAGTTTATTAATATATTTAAGATTCCTTTCAAACTTCTTGTAGCGAGAATTATATTTTTTTATTCGTATTTTGGCGTATAATCAGTACCTGTCTTGATGTCTTGATATTGTTTTTTCGGACACTTACAAACCTGCTTGGATACACGCTGCACATACAATACAGACAAATTATTTGCATATTGTAATCATATCGACCAATTAAATAGTCAGGGCGCTTACGTAACTTGTGAGGTGAAACACTGAGACAGCTGAGGTGTGACGTAGGAGCCGCTAAGGAGTCGATTCGGAGCAAATGGTCTGAATGGACGGCATAGGTGCGAGCGCGCACCATAAAGTCCGCATAGGCTTTTCGTATGAAAGCGAGTAACACACCGGAGGGAAATTCCACAGCGTTTCGGAAGCAATGAGGGTGTATTAAGTAGAGAGTATGTCGTGAATCTGTTAAACAATTTCATTGGACGCAAACTACGACTTCCTTCTGGTAATTAAAATACACTTCGAAAATCGCGCGCACAAGTTTCAAATGCAGGGAACGACGAAACTGCATGTGTATGCATCAACCGTTCCCTGTCGTTGGTGTGGCTACCTGAACGCCTTATGCAACGTTATTGGACACAAACTAACACCGCCTTGTGGTCACTGAAGAACACTTCCAAGGTAGCGCACTCAAGTTTCAAGCGTGCAGCTCTAATGCCCCTGAATAAAAAAGGTACCGACATCTTCTCCCTCCTCCTCTGACGCGCACACCTTTAATCCGTATGTTTTGCTTTTTACACCCGCGCGTCGACTGTGGCGCCGCCTGAAATGGCCCAAGATAGCAGACGGCCTTCCTATACTTGAGTCAGAACGCAGTCAAAGGCTAAAAGACACGCCTCGCCAATACATGCACACAGGCTAAAAGCGCACTTTCACGGTCTAACAGCCTTGAAGGATGTGTTCAAAGAAAGACGATGAAAGTCGTGACGTTGCACAATCGGCGTTATTTGATTGGCGACATGAGCTCATAGCTTGCACTGTACTCCGACAGCATAGACATTCCTTCTCCCTCCTCCTCTGACGCGCACACCTTTTTTCTTTATGTTTTGCTTTTTTACACCCGCGCGTCGACTGTAGCGCCGCCTAGATTGGCCCAAGATAGCAGGCGGCAATCTTCAAAGGATGTCGCCACTTTTCCGTATAAAGGCGCTTTATGTAGCTCCGCCTAATTTCACGCCTGTGGTTTCGCCGGCTTAACACCCAGCTTTACTGGTTTTATCTAGCGAGAACCTTCTGGCATTGGAGTACTGGTGAAGGCGAGCGGGTTGAACATGAATACACAAAATTGAAAGAATAAAACACGGAGGACAAGCACAGGGCGAAAACGCTTTGTTTTTATTGTTTCCATTATTCGCAGTATAATGTTTCTGTTTCTACCCGCCCTTGATGGTGTCACGTGACGACGTCTTGTCACGTGACGTCACCATGCCACGTGACGTGATCACATCACGTGACTCACGGTGTCACCTGACGTCATGAGGTCGCGTGGCGTCACTGTGCAACGTGACTTTACATGTCAATGTCACGTGATGGTGTCAGATGACGCCAGGTAATAGGTGACGTGAAGCGCGGCGTGACGTCAGTGTCGTGTCGAGTGCCGTGACGTCAGGGGCGTGACGTCAATGTGGAATCTTTTCTGGTGGAGTGCCGAATATGGCCGGCGTCGATATGGAGCGCGGTCGACGGCGCGAAACCCGCGAAGTGTCCCACTAACTGCTATCGCAGTAAAACAATAAAAAGTCGTCCCTACTATGTTGTGCTGTCTTCCAAAGTAACTAACAAGACAAACGCCTTTTAGCCCCGAATACCGCACGTCCGTATGGACATGTGCGCTATCGCTCGCACATGTCATTGGACGATTTGATTAAAGAAACTCAATATATTTTTGTTTTTAGTGCATCGCGGGGCAACTCGCCTGGAGAAGGTTCAAAAGAAGATTATATTTAGAATGGATTATTCACAAAACCAACGAAGGATATCGCATGCGGGCGTTGAAAGCGTGTGGAACATGTACCTGTCTGCCCGCCACAGGACGCAAGTACCAACATGCATCAGGGAGCTGCATTATACATAAGAGCTATGTGAAACCTTCACTTACAACCTCCTCCTCATCCGCTGTAATGGGCTTCCGAAGATTTCATTGCGTCAGAACGCGCCTCCAGAATGCTAGCAGCATATGTTATTAGAAAAGAAAAGAACACTGGCGTCACTCGGGAACTCACGTCGCCCGCATAAAACAGACTTAGGCGGCGGCGTGGCGATCTTCTCCCACCCACTCCGAAGAGTATGGCCTCGCGTAAATCTGTCATCCTAGCCAGGGGCCATCCAGGGACGCCGACGTCACATCCCCTATACAGCCACGGCACTGGACGTGACCGGAAAGGCTGGAATGGCCTCGAATGCTGCGAGTAGAAAAAGAGAGAGAGAGAGAGAGAAAGGGAGTGTGTGAGAGAGAGAGAAAGAAGTGCATGAATGGAAAAGGCCAATGTAGGTCCAGAATGGCTATTTAGCGAATGAAGTAATCGGCATCGCGTGACACGACGCGTTGCGGGAACCACTTGCGCCTTACCAACCCTCTGGTCGTCGTAAGAGGTCACGAGCGGTCGTAGCGGTCGGTCGTACTCCATCGCAAGTCTCCCAAGCAGCTTTGAGGTGAAATATCAAATCCCCTTTACTTAGGCGTTCCAGTTTTCTTCGGTTCGACGTATTTCCGGTGTATCTAGAGGTTCAGAAGTAACGTCTTATGGATCCTTGATGCGTTATTAATGAAGACAACGCACCATATTTAAAGTGGCATATATATTTTTTGCATGGTGAGTGCCTTTGTTTCAGCAAATCGTTACTCTGATAAAAAAAAAAAAAATCTAAGTGGGCCCAAATGACATGTCAGAGGCCCTTTTAAGCCCCTCGCCATGTCTTCCAACTCAGCAGTAAGCCTCGATTGTGATTCGATGTTTTGTTGTCCTAAATGTTTTCTCACAGTGTTCGTTTCGTTCTCTTTGTTTTTATAAGCACCATGTCGTCCAGGAAGAAAATGTTTATGCCGCTCGACCGAGTCTAGCGCAGAAATGCTGTACCGTGGAGCTTGCGGATTGGCGCCGGCGGCCGGGACGTGAGGGCAGACGGCAGCGGAACGCTCAGAACCGAGCCTGGACCCCGTCCCCCAATTGGAGTGACTGACTGTCCCCGAGTTATTGAGCCCACACAGCGTGCCATCCGTGCCGCTCAGCTCTTGTCCTCTCCTCGGGCACGCTTTCGGATATTTAGTGTATATACGTCTGCTGGAAGTCCCTTCGCCCTAATAAACGGACGCAGTCAGAGAGGCATAAACGAGGCACACACACAAACTAAATGAGAAATTTCAATACAAAACAAGACAAAAAAAAAAAAAAAGAACGAAAGGAAAAATACCGTTCCGGGATTCCTGATTTTTTTTTTAGAGACAGCTGGCACGTTTGTTTCTACCAGAGGACGTCGTTTTGTCTTGTCTTGCTTCGTCTTTGGCGTGCTTATATTTGCTCTTTGCAGACAATCTTTTACCCACGAATGACGTTTCTCAGGCCTAAAGAGACTTTAGGTTGTTTGGAAGTTTTGCAATTTTTTTTTTTTATTTTGAAGTACACGGGTACACCATGACTGCTGAGTATAAGCCACACGACGATCCGGATTTTTCTTTTTTTTTTTTCTTTCTGCGGCAAGGGCATGCGCGCGGAAGCTCGATGGGCGAGCGATTTTTGCCAATCGTGCGGCTGTGCCTCAATCTCAGGCGCGCCTCCTCTCAAATCGGGTGAACGTGAGATCGCCTTGGGTGAAGCGCATCCCAATAGAAAGGTGGATTGCCTTTACGTGACATCGATGCGCGTTGGGACACCTGATAGCCAATTATATTTCGTAGATACCGGTCGGTGGTTACGGCTGCTCACGGATGTTATTATGCATGTGCCAGGTTGGCACGATGTTATTTGCATTTGTTTTATTCTGTATTTATTCATTCAAGTGCCTTAAAGGCACATTATAGGAAACACAATTACCAAACAAGAAAGATGGTGGTCGAAATGCATGATAGCAAAGTGTTAGTTGAGTAAAATATCTGGAATATATCTGCTAGAACTTAGAGAATGTGCATAATATAATGTATGCCTTCCAGCAAATTATAAACGAGTAAACTACACGCACCATGACCTACAGGTTAACAACGTATATAATTACAAATATTTTAACGATCGTACTTTTTGTTTAATGGTAAAAGAAAATCGGAAAGTCTAAATTAGACTTTGAATGTTTAGGCAGCGATATATGTCTGCCTTTGAGGTAGGGCGAGACTCGCTTACTCCTCTAATCAGTAGATAAACAATTATGCAAGTACAATACCCTGATAAATCAAAGTATTTAACGTGCCTAGCGCATATGTGTATACCCGACAGCACGCCGGTACGATGCTCAAGCATATCAAATGAGGCAGGGGAGGGCGGCCACGTATATGATTCATCTCAAACTCATAAGCCCTGTTGAAAATATGTAGGCGCTGTACGCTTCTTCCTAAATACTTGAAAAGGATTTATGTATTATGATACGGCCTCACGTATTTCAGAGATTATATTTTTCCAGGTCATCCCTCGTGCCAATATTTGTTTTTATTACCAAGTTAGTGAAATTTATTAAAGCGGCTTTAACAGCTGCGGATGAACTTGCATATATATACATAGATACTGCGCTAAATAAATTGCAAAAATAAATAAAAATAAATGATTGCCAAGGTTCACTTCCCGCATCGAGCCGTCCTCACACTCTATTCTTTACGGGTTATGCCCCAGGACGTTCTACCATTTTCTTTTTCTGAGCAATGCTGCAATGCTATGGATGTTGGAAAACAGTTTTACTCCCATTTTATACGGCTCACGCTCCAAGATACGCGTAAATCCCATCGAAAGCTCGGCAAACAACTCATTGCATCTCAACCGGACACGAGGCTTTGAATTATGCGTCCGCGGCACCACCAATCGACTTGTTTGCGGCCGGAACACTCCCGGTGCTGCGCTCTGGCCGGGGTTGCGCCCAGCGCTAAAGTTCGCCGTTGCTGTCCTGACCCCGCACTCGACTCATTAAGTTCGATCGCGTCACCGTTCATCATTCGCCCCCTTCCTCTCATTCCCGCCTTTCCCTTTTCCCTTGCAGAGACTTGGGTCAGGCTTAAGAAATCGAGCAGATATGAGATATCCTCCTCGCATGGACTATATTTGGACATATGTTCACATTTTTAATCACGCATGTATGAAAGTTTCAAGTAATTTTAGCAGTTGCGCTACTGGAAGCGTCTTTCAAAACATTTTACTACATACGGTCCTACTCACGGTGGAAGTAGTAAGGGAGATGTGTCTCAACGGCGCCGCTTCGCCATGAAGCAAGTGTGTCGAAGGTTTTCTCGCATTAGGGCCAAAGGCCGCGAGATGCGCAACTTGACAGGGCTCGAAGAACCGTCCTTGTTTGCGCACGCATTTTCAAGACCGCGCTGCTTGCGATCGTGCCTGCGCGGGAGCCTAAACCTACAGTGCCCCTGCCGGAACATGCGCGAAGCACGAGAGAAATTCCGGGCCCCTTTCTGGCCTTGTTTAGATATGTCTCTCTTCTTGTATAGTGATAATAGTGATATCCCAATGGCCAAATAATGTTTGATAGTGACATCACCGACATTGTTTCTTGGTGCTCATCGGTATTAATGATTGCGGCCCTCATAAATTGAACACTTGGACAACAACTTTGCTGTGCAACCTTAAAGTACCGCCAGGGCCAACGCTATCGTAATGACCGGACGAATTAAGAGGCCTATTTAAGTTTCTCAAGAGCAATAATTCTTAGCAAAATGACGGCTGAATCCTCGAGGAATCCAGTGGGATATATTTTCTTACTTGCTGCATCGGTTAATGAGTGCGCCATGAAACCTCGTTCAAACTTCTGAGTAGATTGTACCCTCGAGGCCCTATACAAGTTTTTAGCGCTCATCACCCATGCAAAAAAGGCCGAATCACTGGGTTGGGGAGGCCCGCGCGGCCGGCGTAGGACATTTCGCAGAAGAGAGCAACTGCGCATGTTCAAAACGCGTTTCATAGCCCACTAGACAAAAAGGGCAGTGCGCAAACGGCAAATATAAAAAAGAAGCTTGGAGGACGCTTAAGCTTCGCCTTTAAGAGTGGAATGCGACAATCGTTCCTTGCGTGGTCAAGTCAGTAGCGTGTCTGGCTCGCAGCCGAAGAATTGTGGGTCCGAGCCCCGCCTAAAATTCTTAAATTTTTTCTATAACGGAAATGAACTACTTGATTAAGTGAAATGATTTGAGACATGCGGCGACCTTTAATTCGGATTACATGGCATGCTTTATACACTTTCATTCCAGCGTGACGCCCTGTTTCACGTGAGCGTATTGGGATGTTTGAAATTTCCGAGCGAGGTCACGTGTCTGTGACGTCATGACCCTATCGACCAATCAGGATTTTGGTGACACGCCACCGACGCCGGCTTTTCTTCGACACGTGCTCCGTACCGCTCTCGCGTTAATAGCTTATACTTTCATTTACAAAAAAAAAAGCGAAGAAAATGGCTAGACGACACACAAACAGACTTAAAAGTCGCAGTGCATTCACTGCGCTTGACTGATTGTGCTAGAGGAAGGGCACAGACGAAGGGTGAAGACCGTGAAATTGCGGTTTTGACGCTATTTGTTCGGTCCCACCGGCTCGATGCATCTGCGGCGCTCTTACATATCGTAAACAAAGTGGAGCGCCTCTAAACGCATTAGCTGATTAATGACAACTCAGACGTTTTACCGTTCAATCATTTCCTGTGTTTTTTTTTTTGAAAGAGCACACAATGTTTCGTGACTCGGCTCGAACGCGTACCGCTGGCTAATGCTTTCATGTCATTAGGAGCCCTAGAGCCGGGGTCACACTGCTTATACATCATACACAATACAGTCTGGAAGCATATCAAGCATATTCGAACGCAGTCACCACGAGATACGTGCTTCAAATGCAGCATGGCGACGAGTTCAAGGAGAAACTAGGCACCCGGCATTCGAACCACGGATATCGCGGTGACTGATGTTTTCAGACTGTCTTTTGCATGATGCATAAGCAGTGTGATTCCCGGTTTAAAACAGAGCACACCTGGCTAAAGTCTGCACCTAGGTCCTGCCTTAAGTTGAGGTGTGAAATGCGACGTTTCCATCGATTCGGCCTTGCGTCGCCACGCTAAAAATAATGCCCCGAGGCGTGCTTGCGGCCGGCAGCGGGGTCGAACGACACGGGCGGCGACACATGTACTCGGCCATCGCGGCGTCATGGGCCCGTTTGCATAATCGGCGCGACAAAACGACTGCCTTCCGTCGATGTTCCTTTCCTGTGCAATGTGATTCCACACTCTCGGAGTTTCCTGCATGCGTGCTGCGCCACAAAGCACTCGAAACACCGATCATCTGTACTTCTTCATTCAGTTCATCCAATGAGAAGAGGGAGCTGCTCTTGCGCCCCAATGGTCCCGTGGTCTCCGTGACCACAAAATAGGGTTGTGTGACTATCGCTTCGAATTGAATAGCGAATGGCCAGCTTCCGCATTGTAAAGAGTTCCGGTATATCGAAGGTTTCCTTTGCACTGTGAAGGCTGTGAGTGATGCAGCGCCATACGATTCGAACCACCATTCGGAAATCACTACAAAAAAGGTGTCCTCCCTACATAGCAGGGTTGCCAACACGGGAAGTTAGAATTTCGATTGTGGACGCCTCAAAGTTCTCTATTTCTGCCGAAATTTACCTCCCTTGCCCAAATAATTATATGATACTAAATATTAGTTGTTTCCTGCATCGCTTCCATTTTTACGAATAAGAGATATATTATCTAGCCTTTACGCCTCGCGTACGTTTCGCAAAAATGAGTTTATTGGGCCAAAAGAGTGGTTGAAAGAAATATTTCGAGGTGAAGTGTTACCGGGAGAACTAAACTGACGAATGTAATCCTATCTTCGCCTTAGATGTTGTGGACGTCATGAGAACATGGTACTGCTTTAATAACGTCTTTGGCGCTTTTCATAATGATCAATCCAAAACAAAAGCCGTAACACAAGCTAGAGTTCTCGAACACTCGAACACCACACATAGTAAGCACCATTTCGTGCACGGCACTTGACGAAATATTATTAGTCATAGTAAGTCTGTATCATGGACATGCTGTCTGAATCTCCAGACATCGCAGTATTTTTTGTTGTACTCAAGCTTTCTTTGCCGAGAAGGCACAGTGGCGCTCTCAGAAGCTTCGAGTTCACTGGTTCCTTCCTCCATTTGTTTTCACGGCGGCGATGAAAACTGATTTTGCAGACAAAAAGTGTTCGAGTGCTCCTCAGTATTGCCAGATGGTCGCAATAGAGCCACTAAAAGATCTACGCTTAGAGTGTCGGCACTCCGTTTCCCGATATTGCTGTGGGCGCCGCCACCTGGGTGCTTGTGCAGAGCAGGCGCAACAGCCGATCGTCATATTTCAGATGTGCGACTTTCTGAGCATTAGATTTGGTGTTAGGAAGCTCATGCAATATTGCTTTCGTCTGTTGCTAACTGCTTAAACATTTGAGGAGGGCGAAAAAGCCTTTACTGCGATTTCAAATAAAGCTTGAGATAACTGGCAACCATGAGTTTAAGCCACAAGATGGGTAAGTGTCGTTACTCTGAAGCGTAGCTTATTTAGTGGCCCTAGGTCGCACAACGAACCGCTAAACGGATGGAGGGAATAGCCCAAATGTAGCCAAAGCCACTAAAATGCAATGTTACCTGGAAATTAAAATTATAATTGACTTATAAATTTCCAGATTTAAACGGTGACCAAAATTTCCCTTCAACTAGAGAGATTTCCCTTATTCCCACATTGACCTGAAGATTACCTTAATCTGGGAAATTTCCGTCGGGTTGACAGCCCTGCCACTTAGCACTCAGGCTGCACAAACATTAATTCACGATACAGCTGACCCTCCTGATTGGCTGGGCTTAGGCATGTGCAAAGAGTTGTTAAAATCGAATAGCGCAACCTCATTGATAACCTTCACATGGCAAGATGAATCCCCAACATACCGGCTCCATTTGCAGCGTCGAAGAAAGCGATGACACTACGCCACTCCATTGAAGTCGTATTCGCACATCCTATTGGCGACTTCGGCGAAATCGACGCTACCTAGCGGCTAGAAAGGAAAGCCCTGGCGGCAGGTTCGTTGATCAGCTTTCTTTTTCGAATCAGATAATCACGTGGCCTGGCGGTCAAAAGACAATGCCGTGAAAACCGGTTCAAACTCACGCGATGAAAATCGCCAGTATAGACGCTTTCAGGCAGCTGTGCATGGGCGCCGCCATAACCGACCTTCCGTTTTTGTTCCCTCTTATTCCGTTCGCTCCACTTCATCATTACCACAGCAGGTAAGGTCATTGCCATTTTAGATTCTACCGCGTCCTTCTCCCCAGCATAGACCCTTGTGGAGATTCGTCAACGCCCGCTTCAGTGGCTCGGCATCTCGGTAAGACAAGAGAAGGTCGGCTATGGCGGCTCAATTTGGCGCGCGCTGTAGGGCACGGCCACTGATCTCTATGACAATTGCTGGATCGCGTTTGCCCGCTCCGCGAATGCAGCCACTGGCGGCCATCTTTAGGTAGAGTTATATTACCTCTAGCCAAGGTACAGCTGCTGCAGCCACTATCATCCATCCATGGCAGACGGCGTTGTGGCAGTTGTGGTGGCAGGCTGCCATCAAAATAGCGTGGGTGATATTCCGTGATTGATTGAAATTGTTTGACGAAACATGTTTTTGAAACCCGGCGTGAACGGTAGCCCGATCTTTGAGGACCCGGTGAAAGTTTCACGAAATCGCAGCACCGGGGAAAAAGCAGCACAGCACGCATCGAAAGTCGCATCGAAAGAAGCATCGAAAGCAGACGCCGGTACCAACGTTACTGAACACTCAGTTGGGAAACTCGCCGTCGAAACCTGGGGCGCTGGCGTCCACCGAGACCGATCAAAATGTGACAACAGCGCCACTCTAGCATTTGTCTGTACTGTGGTCACCTTGAGCTTTTAGAAAGCCTGTTTTCGCGTAAAAACAAACGGAAAATACTCTTTTTGTATGAAATGTATTGGAGTTTAGTACAACATGACGCGCGCCGTGATGTTTTGAAAATCTTTAGTTTGCAAGGTTTTGCGGCACAATTAATATTGTTTTTATACAACCATGCCTCAGCGGGGCTTTCAGGTAGCGCGTCCCGACCTAGGTGCATTTTAACTTCGGTAGCAAGGAGCGGCGCGTCCGCAGGGGAGATGGGGGTGTCGCCCCTGTAACCTCTTCCACTGTTTCTGTTTCGGCTCCGAAATGGCCGATTAAAGCCAAAATACAAGTAACGTGCGGTTCCTCGAACGGCCGCTGAGGGAGAAATGGTGGCGATGTGTTCGTCATTAGCTCGGTGCTCGAGGACAAATCGGGGACACTTTTTCAGAGCAGTCTCTATGGCAGTTTCCCAACTGAGTGGTTTAGTAACGTTGGCCGGTACGGAGCCTGCTTTCGATGCGAGCTGCGCTGCTTCACCCCGGTGCTGCGCTTTCGTAGAACTTTCGCCGGGTCCTCAAAGATGAGGCTACCGTTCACGCCGGGTTTCAAGACTCTGCTTCGTCGAACAACTTCAATCAAGCACGAAATATCACCCACGGTACAGTGTACTAGATCTTCGGCTATTTTATGGCAGCCTGCCGCCATTGCGCTGTCCGCCATATTACTATGATGGCTAAAAATGATATAACTCTACCTAAAGATGGCCGACCGTGGCCGCATTCCGGTCCATAGGCAGAGCTGGTCAAACGCGATCCAGCAATTGTCACGTTTTGGATCTCGCTTGGTGATTTGTTGGTTGGCGTCCTCATCGGCGCATGGCGCCATCCACTGGCTGGGAAGCGATAATAAGAGTGTCTGAGCTCACCACGCCTTGCGGTTCCCAAGCCGTCGGTGACTATACGGGTCGAAATTGAGGGAGAGGAGGGGGGCACCTGATTCGTCGCTGAACGCACAGCTATCTTCCTTTGGCTCTATCTCAGACTTTAAACGCGTTCGAGCGCCGAACGCCGGCCTCCGGCGTTTGGCTTCGCGTTCGAATGCATTCGAACAGGGCGAGTAGAGACAATTGCGGCTAGCTTTGTGTCTACCGACTAATTATTCCAACCATAGCTCGGGGTTTCGTCGTCCCCGCTATCTCTCATCTCATCCTGTACCTTCGTTTCTAGCCGTATAATCTACACATATACAAAGAAAAAGAAGTAACCCGAGGTTGCAAGGAACACTGCGCTTAAAATGAATATACATAGTTTTCGCAAAAGGAACCACTTATGCGTTGCTATTTGGTGTATGGAAGTCGCGAACATGATTTACATGAGTCCATATTTCAGCTTTGGGTGCAATTAATTCGCTCGTCTTCGCAAAATAACGTGAAACAAGTCTCGGATTTCTAAATATTGTCCAATTTTCGATTCGCATTTTTCGCATGTGTTTCGTTCATCGAGTCTGGAACACGCGTGGCAAAGACAACAAAACGTTGCGCAACATTGAAGCATGCAAAAATTGTTCAAAGCAATATTTACTATTTTCTGTACGGTAACAACCTAAACGTGGTTCCTTTTCAGAAATGAAACTTTTTGTTTTTGCGATTTTCGCAATTTCGTGTGGTTTTTGCTTAACATACCGCGAAAGCGTTCGAGTATTCTTTTAGTCCTTCAAAAGTCCGCTACAAGCTAATGCTTCCTTTAAAGATGTAAGGTGGACATTGTTAGCAACATTTCTGAGGCTTAACCGTCCTCAAATAATTGACCACAAACAAACCTGTGCACTAACAAGGGGTAGTGCTGAAGTTTCGTCACGCTGCCAGAGAACTCATTTAATTTATCGGCGCAAAGAGCTGAGTGTCTGACGTGCATGGGGGACCACACGCTCAAAGGAGGAAAAATGACTGGTGTTGCGAGTTCCTCGCGGGGAAGCACGTATCTGCAGAAGGTTCATCATAACAAGCAAAGAGCTCCAACCAAGCCCTGATTAGGAACCAACGCTTCGAGGCCCGCTCTGTCTCTTCTTCATGTGTAACTACAACCGTTGTTACTACGGCTAAAGGTTCTCGAGGAGCACTATTCTTTGTTTCTTTTTTTCGTACGATGCTGTCTTTTTTTGTGTGCATTAGGGTGTTAGCGCACCGCAGTTCGGAGCACGTGGCGCAAAAGCTCGTGCTGCAAAGCCCAGGGATCTTGGGTTAAATCCCATACCCTGCCCGCTTCGATCTGGATAAGCATCGTACCGGCGTGCGGCCCCGCATCACTATCGTCTGGTGCAAGTTGAAGACCCCAAGCGAGCAGTCGTACTGCAAGGGCTATATTTCTAATCTAGTTGGTAACAATGTCGTAATGCTGTGGCAGACTAAACTCCTGCTGTCTAAACAACTAACAAATTTAACCCGTTGAAGTAGGTGGACTGTTGAAACGTCGAGGGGACTATTGATATCTTCTAGGGTGGTCTGAATCTTCTGGGGGTTTAATTCAACATCACTGACGCTGATGTTGTTTAAATTCAATGGGGTGGTCTTTAACGTCGCATTGTTCAGCGACCTCTAGGCCCTCGTGATCGAATTTGCGAACGTCGTTTCGGAGCAGGCGAATTCTATCCTGATTTTGTTTTGTTTCCCCTGCGAAGGTGGCTGGGAAATTGTGACTGTGTACATATTTACAAATGTGCAAACAATAACTAATTTTCATAAACAAAAATAACAAATGTATTACCATAATTTAAATTTTTTACAGTAGTTTATTGTAACCTCGAAAGTTTCTGTAAATAAACATTCCTGAAATACACCCTGAGCTCAAAACCATTCGACATCTTTCTTCGGTTTAAGCACTGAAGAAGGAGCGCGGTATTAGGCTTCATTTGCTACGGAGTTTTACTATCTAAAAAGGGCTACTCCTGAAAATGCACGACTGCTTGAACGTAGTAATGATCGTCTTTTTCGCGGGTTGAACTTGTTAAAAGCAACATAAATTATTATTGATCCGAGTGCGCCACGGCGCCGTATACGTTGATGAGGATATGAGGGTACACAAAGATAACACGATATCGTTGGAGGACACCATATTTAATTTCGCAGTGTCTAAAAATCTTAATCAAACCCTGCTGTTTTTTTTAATGTATTTGCGGACATTACGTCGTTTTTTTTTTACCTCTATGTGCATGTAACGATTTTTCCTTCAAAGCGATGTTTAGATTAATGAAGGCTATTTATACACCGCGATGACTGTACAAAAGACTGATATTGACTTCGGCAGATGTGGACACTAGATATTTATCGGCAGTCAATAGTAGACAAATTAACTTTTTCTTAAATTATTTCTCTCCTTCGCCCTCTTCTCCTGATGATTGAACCGCTTTTCAAAGTGCGCCAAATATAGGCCTGTTGTTCTGCTGTTCAAGGTCATCATGAGATCCGCCGCTCCATAAAAAAAAAACAATTTTTTTTTTCTTTTTTTTTTACTAGAGGTATACACTTATAGTCTCTGGCAGCCTTATTCACGAACTCAGCTCCGTTACGTCACGGCGCGGTGGTGGCGCGTCTGACGCACTTCCGGTCTGGGGTTGTGGGCGGAACTCGCCATGCGGGACGTGCATTCCTGTGTTGTTTTGGAAGAAACCAGACGAAAACCTGCCTTTTTGTGTAAACGCCGCGACTGGGACTGTACCAGAAGAGTCGGGAAATGTTTGAGGTTCAGTTTTCAAGTGTCTTCTGCCTGCTCGGTTCGTCCGGGAACGTGTATTGGGGCCATGAAAAAGGAAAACCAGACGCCGTCGGACCTCTACGGCTTGTGCGGAAAGCCCTAGGGGTCAAATCCACGGATACTTGTGGCCGTCAAATTTATTTGTTTTGTTTCAACATGAACTCGGGAAAACCGCCAAGTTGACTGGTCGTTCGAGCTGCACTCTAAGAAAAAAATGGAGGAAAAAGGTATCAACGGCGCGTCTTCCTCCCTTCTACTGATGCGCTCCCAAGCGGACACAAGAAACAGGGAGGAACGAAACGTTTTTCTCCTCCAGGCAGAGGGGAGAAAGCTTTCGCCCTCCCGAGTCATCTTCTTTCTGTTTCGTTTTTCAAGCACGTCGCGCACGTTGTTTTATTAATGTTGTTGAGTTGATTGAGCTTCAGCGGCAGCGAAGGCCGCCTGTAATTCCGTCTTCTAGTCCAAACGTGCAGAACATTTCGGATGCATTGACGTTTTTATCACTAATTTTATCAAACGAGCAAACGAAGCCGCTAGAAACAGCGAAGTTCCGGAGCAGTGCCAGCAGCGCTACGTACACCGGGTAAGATGGCCGTCTCCGGATTGCGGGACCCACGCCGAACCACCGTAGCCGAACTACAGTTGCTACAGTAGCGGAACCACGCGGAACTGCGTCGACGTTTTCGACGTTATGGAAATCGCAGGAACTGCGTCCAAGACAGGCAGGTTTTGCTGCCGGCTGCCTGAGTGCCTTCCGTGCTGAGTTCGGTTCTGTTTTCCGATGCCGAGTGTCAACCGGCGTTCAACGTGGTTCTGTATTTCTGCGTGTCAGCAACATAGCAGCAACATCGTGATGGCAGTGTTGTGGGTTGAGAACAGAAGACTGGAATTATCGCCGATGTGACCTTGTGTTCGCGTATAAGTGGTGTAACAACAAGATGAGATGACGTAAACTGTCGGGCATTGATGCCGCTGGTCGGGCCGTGATCGGAGGGGGCAGGGTGTCGCAGGTTGACATTCCGCTTTACATTAAAAAGTTTAATATCACTTGAGGGATCAGGTGCAATCGATCGACGTGCGGAGTGCGGATAGTCATGTTGGAACGATGGTCTGAACAGTAAGCTCCTATGGTACAGTGGCCAATGTGACTGGCAGTTGTCTCCCCGCCTAGAGCGATTGCGCTCTGGGGAAAGGACTAAAGAGTGCAAAATTATGTTGGAAAGTACGTATATTTACAGTGTGGTATTTTAGCATTGAAAAAGAATAGTAGGTAAAATCGAAAAAAAAAGCTACCCTTTATTTTGCTGTTCAAATATACTACGGTTCCTCGAGAAACTGCCCTTTAAATGGCGCGCTGGGATGAGCGCTAGACGTTTTCGAGCTCGCCACGGCGTAGCTCCGTACACTTAACACCTGTCGCAAGTCGCGGCTTTGACTGCATTGAGGTTGATCGAAAAGCGATTTCTCTGGCCGTGAAGCATCACTTGCAGCTTAGTGAATATCCGCTCTACAGAGATTAATTCAAGACGGCAATTGCAGCCAAATAGAAAAACAAACGCTACAATAGAAATACAGGCTACGACGTGCCGTACGGGGAAACAAACTCATGGCTTCGAACCGCATTGGAGCAGGTTTGATTTATTGGCTTTCAAATAATTACGGCATGATCGAGCGTTTACTTTTAATGAGAGATTCTTCCCTTGAGCCATTCAAAATACTCTCAGAGGTATGACATTACTGAAAAAAAATGAACATGCTGAGAATATATTTTATTGCTTAGGGAGTCACCGAGAAATTCCGTACGTTCAAAACGACTGCAGTATAACAGACGGAAACGCAGAACTTGGGTGTAGTGTTCGGGTTAGTTTGCCGCTGTATACATGTTTGTATGTGCCATGTATGTGTATACGCTCAATGTAAGTTCACCTGATGCTTGTAGTATGCGTGTGTAAGAGAGGTTCGCAGAGGTTCTCGAAGATCATGATGCGTAATGGTGGCCTGAGGAAGTAAATATTTTTTAGAGAACATGAATTGGGCGGTACCTAGCGCCACCTAGGCACGCTACTTGCAATTACTCTGCTTGACCCTGCAATCTGGTGACAAGCGATTTAACCTTCTTTCACGCTACGCGAGAAACAGCGGCTTCGAGTTTGTGCTTTTGAGAGCGGATTTTGGTTTCGCGGATTTGTTTTCCATTCCTCCGTGATGTGCGGTTGACGAAGGAATTGTGACTCAAGGAACAGCAAAGGTAAGATGTAAAGGGCGCGAAGTGACTGAATATCGGTTGTCTCCCCTAACATCGCAGTGCTGACGACGAGAAGACTGAGTAACTGCTTTCGAAACGCAAGTTTCTGTACCTGCGGGGGGAATCTGGCTTTGGAAATAAACACAGCTCGCGGAAAGCTCGTGTTACGCTTTTACTTGCTCCTCCTCTTGTCCCGTACAAGAGACGTAGCGTCCTCGTTAAGCCTCACGGAACTCGATTTGCTCGATTCAGGGCCGCCATGATGAGACGCAGGCGACGGAGGAACTATTTGCTCCCCCGCTTCAGGGACGAAAGTTTCTCCCTTCCTAAAGGAACATAGGTTACAAAACCGTTCCTACCTTTAGGGAGGACTATCGATACCCTTTTTTCTAAGAGTGTGTCGTCTACTATCAAACGTCTCCGCTTCTTGTCGTCTGCTTGTATACCCTTTTTTCTGAGAGTGTGTCGTCTACTATCAAACGTCTCCGCTTCTTGTCGTCTGCTTGTTCAAACAACAGCGGCCCGACCACAAAACGTTGACCCGCCAATTGCGATAAGAAGAAAGCGTAGCCCTCAAAATATTTTAAAGTTTAACGTTGGTTGGAATAAGTAGGCTCGGTGTAAAGAGTACACACAAGGGTATGTTGATCATTGTTACCAGTGGCCATCACCGACTTGTTATGCCTGATGCACTCGGTTCAATTCTGCTTGCGATCTTCAGTATCGGCGTCGACCATCTCAGCTAAGGTTCACGCTTTTGCAGCCCGAGCGACGACATGACCGAAAACAGCGAGCGGAATCTCATCCCGTGAATCGGGCTTTAGCGTCCATTCTGCGCAGTCCACGCGGAATGCATCGCCGCATGTCACATTATTCAAGCGAAGTTTTTCAATGTAAAGGCTGTTTTACATGCTGCGATTTTCGTCCGAAGTCGGTGCGATGTCCAGTAAATGTGTGATTAAAATCGCAATCGTACTGTCGCAGCGGTTCTGCGACCGGTTTCCACCAAGTTGGTATTTTGTCGCAGAGTCGGTGCGATCGCTTTCTCGTCAAAGCGAGCCTTGCGGCCACGCGTCACGAGAAAGCTTCCAGCCGTTCATTAGTCAACTTTCATCCGCGATAGCTGCGTATTCGAAAATAAATGTCGACACCGAAAAGTTTTTGATGTAATGCTTAATTATTAGAAATGTCTAGCGACGTATAGTATCCATTAAACATGTGTGTTTGGTAAGATGTTTTTGTTGTATTTTAGGGAAAGTCAAACGCGTCACGTTCGTGTCCGCTGCAACTAACCTTGGCAGAAGAGCCCGCCGCGCCTACAGAAAACGCGCGGTTGTTGGAGCATGTGAAGCCGAACATTGCGGTCGCACTCGCTGCGTCGGCTGTCGCACCGATTTTTTTCGCACAGTTGCTGCATGTGAAACAGGCTTTACAAACCTTGTTAATTTTGCTGAGGCCGCGAGGTCAGTCATTACCAGGAAGACGTAGAATCAACAAACGCGAAAAAGAGCACGGGGACTCACACCGACGCCGGCAACATCGCATTCCAATGCTTTGTTTATGGGCGACGGCGGGCTTCTTGCCCACACTCCATTGCGCATGCGCGGCGCTGTTGGCGTCCGCTAGGGGCGCTCCGGTTTGTTTGTGAACATGAGTTGGTCTATAAGCGCAGGGCCTGGATGAATATGTGCACGAGGCTTGCTTCTCGATTCACTCTCTGGCGTTTTTAACCGCTAATTGTGCAGTCCCATTGACAGCGGAGAGATTGTAAGACGTCTCGCTCCGCTCTACTTTTCCTAATCTGTCAATAAGAATAGTAAAAAAAAGAAAACATACAAGGCTTTCAGTGAGCTGGTGAAGGTTAAACACGCTGGATTTACCAGGGTCTGGGGACTACCAAAGTACATCTTTAAAACACCTAAGTGTCGGGTAAAGTAATCACGTTTATAAATCTAAGAATATCATTCTTTGGCATACACTTTTTTGTTCCATCAAAAGGAGTAGACTCGCCCCTTAAAACACGGTCCTAAAAAGACGCATGGTTTTGACTTTATGCGCCGAGAAACTTGAAGATAGAAGGAGACGGGAGCACGCGGGAACTTCAGAACGCCGAGCTCTCATTGGAAGGATTAGTGGGTAGACCTAACGCTAGCTATTTAAGTCTCCACTACACTCTCGTCGAACGCGTTAGAACACGAAACGCCGGCGTCCCGCCTTCGGCTTTCGCATTCGAACGCGTTCGACTATTGCAGAGGAGACAAAGGCTTCCAGCTTTAGGTTTAATTGCGAATCGTTCCAACCAGAGGTCGGCGTTCTGAAGTCTCCACGCTCGCTCTCGTCGCCTCCTCTCCTTAAGTTTTTCGGCGCATTGGCAGTTAATTAAAACTACAGTGAAACCCGTTTAGAACGAACCTACGTACAGTGAATTATTGTGGACATCGAACTCACGGAAAGTTAAATAAAAATGCACGTAAAAAGTACTTTTTATAACGAAGAACCTATTGGCTATATCGAACTTTTTCCCCTCGGGGAGGCTTCCGAAAACGCGCAAACAATCTTCTTCTAGCCTGTCCCTTCCCCAAAAAAAGAAGTAGGAAAGAAAGAGAATTCTTAGAGCTCAAGGTGTGAAAAAAAGTGAGCGAAGAGGAGCGATTCAGAAGCGGAGAAAGCTAAAAAAATTACACTCTGCACGCACGCAGAGTAAAATAAAAAAAAAAAGCTTTTCATCCTAAAGCGTTTGCTCACCAAGAGAAGCGATTAAAAAAAGGAGATAAACTAAAAAAAACTCTGCACGCATGAAAAAAAAAAATTGCAGCGCATTGTTACAAGGCGGAGGTGAAGAGATGAGAAAAAGAGAAGCTCTCGCCTTACAACGAAGGCATCGTGGAAGTTCGTTGTAAATGGTTTTTGAAAGTAATCATATTCGGAAGAAATCTGCCTGGCTGGGTGAGAGTTAATATTTTTGGACTTTAAATAGTTTCTGCTATATCGAACTACTTCCTATATCGAACTGATCGTAGCGTTTCCTGCTGTTCATTATAAACGGGTTTGATTGCAATCTTGATGGTTATCGAGGCTTGTACGATGGACATGACAGGGAATCTCCTGAGAGCCTATGAGCGGCACCGGACATTTCTCTAAGACTGAGTTTGATTCAGGCTACGTTTGTTAGTAAATGCGCGCTTCCACTTTGATGTTCTTTGGAGATTCGTTGCCAAATTTTAAGCGTGAAGGGTATTAATTGGGTAGTTCTCCTACGTATATCCGGACTCAAAATACCTATTTTCGCTTCTTCCACAAAATCAAAGCTCGCAGAGACAAAGCGAGAGAAAGGAATCGAGCACCGATCTTCCCGTTTCCATCAGTCCACATGGACGCCAGGTGGCCCGCGTAGCGCTCCGCCGAATCTCCCACGAAGAACTGAAACAATCCGCAAAAACTTTTTTTTTTTTTTCCGGACGTACCAGCGAAGATTTTTCGAACAAAAGAAATAGAAAAGAAAATGTAAAAAGAAGACCAAAGGAAACAAAACGAAAGTGAACACAAACAACAGAGCGGAGGTCCTACGCCTAACGGGTAGATATTTCGGAGGGCCGCGCACCGAATCCTCCCAGATAATACAACTCCCCCGCCGCTTCCCCCTCCAGTGTATGAAATGGCGGTTCGCCTTAAAGGAAAGAACAAAGGGGCCGACCACACAACACCCGAAGAAGAACAAGGCACCGCTGCAGGCAGGCAGCCCCGGGCAGGCTCCACGAAGGAATCGATTTTGGAGGTCCGGGCCGCTTCTGCCGTTCGATCCGCCCAAAGGTGGCCCCCCTTCCGTCGCGGGCAACGCTCGGCCAAAGACGCAGGAATAACGCACCGTCCGCGTCCAGAGCTTCGTCGTGCGAGGTCACTGCTCGCTCCGCGCCTAAGGGCATGCATGATTCACGCAAAATCGGTCGCTTTAACTGAAACAGCGCCGAGCGAGTGGATCCCTGGTGTCGTTGCGTGGGTGGGGCGCGCGAGAATCTGCTCCGGGAAAGATCGCCCTCACTACCTTTGACCCCAGATTTGGTTATGTTTACTTTGGTTGGGATGGGTTGTGTTTAAACTAGGTTAGGTTAAGTTTACTTTGGTTTCGTTGCGTGAGGCTGGTTTGGAGGTGAAGGCACAGTTAGGTAAGGTTGTTTTTTTTTTTTTTGTTAAAGTTAGGTTAGGTTAGGGTAGTTTAGATTAAGTTTACTTTAATTGCGTTGGGTTAGGTTTGCACAGGGCTGGGCAGTATCACAACACAAAGGTATCGCGATAGTATTTTAGAGATAATTTCGAGTATCTGTATCTCTGTATCGAGATACATTTGAAAAATATATTTGTTTCTCAGTAGTGAAATACATTTACAATGTACTATCGCTTGTATTGCGATACTTTGCCAGACTTAGCTGTCTCGTTGCATATGTTGCCCTTTTTAAGATAAATTTAAAAGATAAAAACATCTGTTTGGTGCAAGCTGCTTCGTAATTCATAATATAAACCAGACCTATGACATGATCCATCTCTGTCACCGGTATTAAAAGAAAAAAACTGTAGTTTAAAAAAGGTTACGGGCAAGAGTAACAAAATGAGCTCCTCACATAAAGCCCTCCACTCTTTCCAATTTTGCGCATAGAAAGCTGTAAAGGAGTTGAGTGAAAAAAAAGTACGATCCTGTTGTCCGATCTCACCACACCATGGGTGAATCAGAAGCTTATACTATGACAGTTTGAGATGCTCCCTCACGGCAAAACAAAGTTCATTTCGGGCAGACGCCTTTTGTCAAGCATGACACGCAGTCTTTACCGTTCTGTAACTATATTGTTCAACGGGGGTGACATCTTTCTTTTAGTGGCATTAATAATGTATAAAATGTTCGAGGTAAGCTGAGCAGCACAACATGGCACAAAAGAGGAGTACGAGCATAAATTAACATTAGCATTCGTATTCGCCACAAGCTACACCTCTTCACCTAGTACCGTTCGGGAACAAATGTATTTCTATAAGTATCTATCTGTATTCCGGAATAGCTCAGGGTAGATCAGGTTGGGTTAGATTAGGTAAGGTTGCCACATGGTCAGGTTAGGTTAGGATATGTTAAGCCAGGGGCCCTAAACTCCTCAAACACGAAGTTGGAGCCGAAAGTTCGCGGAGCGCGCCCATTGGACGCCGGCGAAGAAAACGCGAAGTCATCGTCGGGATAGTCCAGTCGGTGCTTTCCGTGGACTTCGGCCCCAACTTTGTGTTTGACGAGCTTAAAGCCCCACGATAGGTTAGGCTAGTGTGCTCGGTTCGGGTTCGGTTCGACACCCTGGTTAAAAGCTGCATGCTAATCGAGCATCATTACAACAGCCGCTTTGTCGCGTCTCGCAGCACCTGGAACGATACCTTGTCCGTCTACCGATTGGTAACTTCACCCAGGGCACGCCATTTTCATTCTCTAAGGAGTGTAAGCCAGTGAGACAAGGAATCCGTCAGTCACCTCCAGTGAAATTATACTCTTTCAAGAGCCACTTACCACGCGATAGCCAATTGCGCCATCAGCCCGTAGGCCCTAAATGAAATTCGACACACCTCGCATAAGAACCGAGCCCATTCTATTCCCACTCCTTTCCTGGCAAAATGGTTCTAATTCCATTCCTATTCCATTCCCCACAGCGCTGTCGCCATTCCATTCCCATTCCATTACGGGGTCGCGAAGGTGCGGAATGATTTGGGAATCATTCCAACTCCGGAGTGGCAACCCCGCAACACTGGTACACACGCATCAACCCACTGCGGCACGAATTGCTGGTATCGAAAACGGGAGCGTCTCCAAAGAAGCCACATCGGAAATAAAGACTCGCTTTCACTAACGTCTGTGAACAGTGCAGTGCAAAGCGAGTACATGAAATCTCATAAAAATCTGATGACAAGCAAATATAAAAACAATTTTACACAACGGATACCCTTCAGTACTTGTCGTCTCTTTGCGTCTTCCGACCTGTGGGTACATGTTCGAATTTAAGGACGATAAAAGCAGTCCAACTCTGTGGTGTTGAAGCGGTTCCGAGTCTTTATTCTCGTACTGAAAAAAACTACGCGCGGAGGAAAGAAACCTGGTCCTGGTTCCTGCCGGCGCACACCGGTTTTTACACCAATGCGCGCCGGAGAGCCAGGTGGAGCGCGCGAGGGTGCCTCGACGTCTTTCTGTTTAGAGCGATGACACTCTCTGCAGTAACCGATGCCTACAGCACGCACTCGCAGTAAAGATGCAAATAAATCGCCGAAAACAAAATGCCTCCCATGCCAAGAGCTCATGCAGGGAGGCGACTCTTTCATGGGTTCAATAACAAAGAAACACGACACAAAAGCGTCGAGAACAAAATGGCCAGATGTCATCACACCAAGCAAAGCGCATACGAAGGCACTCTTGTGGTGCGTGCTTTGTCTGCCGCTCGTCTCACGGCCGACTGTCGGGAGGTCCGGCAGCATTAGCCACAGAACCAACGCGGCGGCGACTCCAATGCTGCGAGGAGGCGCTGGTTCTGCCGCGCCATATCATGTTACCAAAAAGGAAAAGGCTGAAATAAACATGAGTTAAGCGGAGCCGCTCGGGTCGCTTCCTTTACGTGGCGTACACGAAGACCCTACACACCTGCTAGTGGAAACAGGCCCTGCGAAGCATGTGACATGAGACTGTTTCTCGATCGCTCCGAACCACGCGCATTTTCTGCGACTCTTATACAAAAACGCACTACGAATTCTTATTTTAAAACCACCGTCCACCTCTGTGCCGTCAATTTGTTTCTTTCTGACAACCCTCGAGTGTTTTTACACTTTGTAAAAACAATGGATATTGTCATTTATGGGTCTCCACACACCCCATTCAAGGTTCTGCGGTAGCCTCAATTCGACCCTATTTCTAGCTTTATAACTTCAAATACGCAAAAATAATGGAACATGTTTCTGCAGATTGTTCCCCCCATAAGCCTTATTGTGGACAGTTTAAAAAACTCAAAAATGGCTTTTTGTTTAAATGAGTTTCAAATTAACTCATAATTAATAAAATAACCCATTTGAGCGTTTCTCATAAATTAATTCCTCTTCCAAGGAGAACAGGGTTTAGCGCCAATACTAACACGACACAGGACAACACGCTGGCAAAGTTTGAAAAGTCTGGTATTTATAGATGTGGAAAAAATATCTTAATATTTTTGCCAAATGTCCTGTGTTTGCGATTTTTCCCTTTGGAAGTTAACAACTTCAATTCTTAATGATAAATAATCCAAGTCAATCTTCCTTATATGTAGTTTGTCAGTAGATGTTTCTAGACTCGTAGCCACAACAGGGTTTTTGGGAGAGGTGCCCGAAATGCCAACTTCGCGCAATTCGCTGAAAGCGCTTCGCACTGAGAGTGTGCTTTTAATTTTTTTCCACAAATACAATTTATTTCTTACAAAACAAATTTTGGTTTTGTTTTCATGGGCATTGAGTTTACAAATAGTTTTTAGAGCGCAGCTCTTAGGCGCCCGTTTCCGGCTTGAGCGGCGTCGGCGTAACCGCGCGGTGCATGATGGGTAAATTTCCCCGCTAAATATAGCGGAAAAAATTCCCCGCTAAATATAGTGGGGAATTATTTCCGCTAAATTTGGCGGAGACAATTTTCCGCTAAATCTGGCGGGGAAATTTTTCTGCTAGATCTAGCGGAAAAATTTCCCCACCAAATTTAGCGGAAACTTTTCCCCGCCAAATTTAGCGGAAAAATTTCCCCGCCAAATTTACCGGAACATTTTCCCCGCCAACTTTAGCGGAAAAAATTTCCCGCTAAATTTAGTGGAAAAAATTCCCCACTAGATCTAGCGGAGAAATTTCCCCGCCAAATTCAGCGGAAAAATTCCCCGCTAAATCTAGCGGAAAAAATTCCCCGCTAGATCTAGCAGAAAAATTTCCCCACCAAATTTAGGGGAAAGGTTTCCCCGCCAAATTTAGCGGAAAATGTTTCCCGCGAAATATAGTGAAAAACATTCGATCTAGCGGAAAAAAAATTTTCTGCCAAATTTAGCGGAAAACTTTCCCCGACAAATTTAGCGGACGAAATTCCCCGCTAAATCTAGCGGAAAAAATTCCCCACTAGATCTAGCGGAAAAATTTCCCCGCCAAATTTAGCGAAAACGTTCTCCGCCAAATTTAGCGGAAAAAATCCCCGCTAAATTTAGCGGGGAATTTTTTCCTCTAAATTTGTCGGGGAAATTTTCCGCTAAATTGGGCGGAAATTTAGCGGAAAATTTTCCCTAAATGGGAGGCGAGCAGGAGAGGAGGAGAGGCATAGCCCCCTCTCCGTACTTTCCCCTCCTCCTCCTCAAGAGCTGCGCTCTAATCCGGCGTTACAGGCAGTTGTAAACGGCTTTCATTTTTGTTTTCGTAAAAATTTAAAATTGTCATTGGACATGGTCGGCCGAACTTTTCTGAAAACACACTAGAAATGCTTTCTTCGCCATACTTTGACTTTTTTTTGTTCGACATTCCAAATAGGTCGTTATAACGCGCTCGTTAAACACGTAAGAGGTGAGAGACAAATGCCTAATCTCTGACAAGAAACAAAATATCCGCGCACATGATTTTATTTTTTTATGTTGCCTTCAGAACACGTGGCACGCTCTTGAAGCCACTTGAAATAAACCCCTTCATAACCTGTCTGAAAAAAAAAAATACTAAATTAAAAATAAATGTCCTATTTAAGACGATTGAAGTGAAACCAAATATAAATAATTATAAAACTACGCCATACAACTTTAGATTTGTGAGGAACGCGGCAGCGCTACTGTCAGAGGCCTCAATCCTGTCTGCAACCAAAACTACCGTACAGCCCTCCCCCATCACCTCCTCTTCACTGGAAGTGCATAAATCCCCGAATACACAAAATATCCTACATCGCTTACGCAGAAAAATAAAACGTGACACAGAAGAAAACAGAAAATAAAATCCAGAGGCGCCAAGTTTTCTTCCGAATCCGATTTCCAAATCCCATCCATTTCTCCTATTCTGCAACCCCCCCCCTCCCCCCTTCTTCCCCGCCCCCTTTTTTTACAAGCTACTGGAGGGGGAGCCGCCGTGAGAAGACGAGAAGTAAGAACCGGGGAAGGAGGGGAAAAGGAAAGATTTGCGATTTATTATCGGTCTTGATCAATCTGTCGTAAATAAGCGCTAAAAACAAAAGGGGAGGGGGAAGCGGGAGAATAGAGAGGGAAAGGCAGGGTACACGCTTTCCACGAGAGCTCATGCCACATTCTCCCATCATCGTTCTTTTCGCCAGCGTAAAACGGCGGCACTCTGGCAAGCCAATGCTGGAGATCCCCTTTTCCATCGGTGTTTTTCCCTCTTCCCCTATTCTTTTGTTTTTCTAGTTTCCGTTCCCTAACACCTAAGCTACGAGGATAAAAGAGATTCGCTCTCGCCCTCGGTGGGTGTTACTGTGCAGGCCTAAACAAGACGACTGGCGCAGATAGATCCTCGTGAATTGCATTATATTTATTGCATGTCGGATTGGGGAAGAATCTCTTCCCCTTCTTTCGTCCCCATCACGGCTTTTCCTGCTTTTTTGTGGTCTTTTATCATTATTTGTTTCTTCCCTGCAGGCAGGATGATGACCGATGGGGTCTGAGAGGCGTGTAGGGATTGGGAAGAGGAGGGGGGAGGGCTGCAATGTGGTTTTGGTGTCGTGCTTTTTTTTCTGTAGATCCCATTCCCACAGAGACAGGCTAAAAGATATCTTCCCAGTGCTGGTTGCATCGGCCGACACGAGATAGTTGGAGAGTTTTTTTAGAGCGCAGCTCTTAGGCACCCGTTTCCGGCTTGAGCGGCGTCGTCGTCGGCCTCGGCGTAACCGAGCGGTTCATTATGGGAAATGTCCCATAATGCACCGCGCGAGCCCCCCCCCACCCGGGGTCACCTGACCTCGGGGGGGGGGGGGGGGGGTTCACGTGACCCTCCGAAATCACGTGACCCCCCCCCCCCCGAGGACACATGACCCCCCACTCACCCATGTCACGTGACCCCCAAGGTCCCGTGACCCTCCCTCCCCAATGTCACGTGACCCCCCCCCCTCGAAGGAGATTGAAGAATGAGGGGAGGAGGAGGAGAAGGAGGAGGGAGGAGGGGTATACCTTCCCCCCCCCCTACCATCCTCCTCCTCAAGAGCTGCTCTCTAATTCGGGGTTACATGGAGTTGTAAACGGCTTTCACTTTTAGAGCGCAGCTCTTAGGCGCCCGTTTCCGGCTTGAGCGGCGTCACCGTCGCCGTCGCCGTCGCCGTCGGGGTCGGCGTAACCGCGCGGTGCATCATGGGTAAATTTCCCCGCTAAATTTAGCGGAAAAATTTTCCCGCTAAATTTAGCGGAAAATTTTCATCGCTAAATCTAGCGGAAAATTTTTCCCGCTAAATCTAGCGGAAAATTGTCCCCGCCAAATCTAGCCGAAAAGTTTACCCGCTAAATCTAGCGGAAAATTTTCCCCGCTAAATTTAGCGGGGAAAATTTTGCCCGCTAAATTTAGTGAAAAAAATTCCCCGCCAAATTTAGCTGGAAATTTTCCCCGCTAAATCTAGCGAAAAATTTTTCCGGCTAAATCTAGCGGAAAATTTTCCCCGCTAAATCTAGCGGATAATTTTCTCACTAAATCTAGCGGAAAATTTTCCCCGCTAAATCTAGCGGAAACTTTTCCCCTAAATGTGGGAGGGCAGGAGAGCAGGAGGGGCATTGCCCCCTCTACGTACCTTCCCCTCCTCCTCCTCAAGAACTGCGCTCTAATTCGGCGTTACAGGGAGTTGTAAACGGCTTTCATTTTTTTTTTTTCTAAAATAAATTGGATGCGTGTGCTAGTACGAGCGGAAGGAAGGACCTACTACGAGGCTCAATGCAGCTCGTTTTATATAAGGTATTTTCTTTCTAATTTATTTTTCTAACGATGTCTCTATGGGTATAGTGTTAGCTTTTCTACACCCAGAATTCATCCATCTACATTCTCAGAAGCCCGTGAATATACTCTGACACTCGACGCATTCGCAACGGCAATCATTACTTCTCATAATCAGCGTTCCAACCACAAGGGCGAGCGTTATCGCGCCTCAGTAGCCTTTGAGCTTTAGTGGCGGAAAGGCGTTCCCCCTGTTTTAAACGTGAAACTAACGTAAAATACAGGAGGAGCACTTAACCCACGTTCACCGAAAACTGGGTTAATCTAGACATGGACACTTGTCCGGTCAAATCGGGCGCTTAACGCATAATTTTCAGAATTCCCAAGTTTGGGCAATATCAGTGGTGGGCGCCTAAACGAATTTGGCGCTTCCGTGGTATTTTAGGGTATGTGAGCACTAGAGCACGTTAGCGATCGTGTTTCTCACTGGCTGAGTAGACCTTCGGCAAAGCATGCAGAACCGTCCACGGCGCCGAAAAGAATGTCAGGAACGCTAGGTAAAACCAACTGTAGCAGACGACAGAGGCGACATTGAAGTTCATAGCGAGCGGGATAACGCAGAAGAGCACGCCACAGGATTCCACCCGATCGTAGAGCCGCAGTCGCAAAGCTCACACGTCATACGGAAGAGACGATGATCCCATAATGACAAAATTATCTGTAAACACGTGAGAATGTGGGAAGTATGTTTTAACATGTCCGCAGTTTTTATGACCAATCTGACAAGACGGTCATAAAAGAATCTCAGACAGCGTCTGCAGACTGTCCTTCGTATGATGTATTAGCAGCGTGATCACGGCTTAAAACCCCCGAGGGCCTCATTTTCTCCTCTCACAGACAAAAGTCTTCCTTTTGTCTATGCAAGATAGAACGCCTAGGCAAGATAGAAAGCGCGAAAAAGAGGTATGCAAGATCACGACTCTAATATGTCCCTAAATGGATACTGGATCCCATTTAATCATCTCACCCAGCAGTACACAAACGAGGAAACTAAAAAAAGTGAAAGACATTTACAATTCCTTGTAATGCCGAATTAGAGCGCAGCTCCTGAGGAGGAGGAGGGGAAGGAACAAAAAGAAGGGTATGCCCCTCCACCTCCTCCTCCCCCTCTCCCCTCTCCCCTCTTTCCTCCTCCTCTCACTCTCCTCCCCTCCTCCTCCATTCCTCTTTCCTCTCCTCCTCCCTCCTCCTCCCCCTTCCTTTCTCCTCCGTCGTGACGTCACTCGTGACCCTAGTGACCCTTGTGACGTCACTCGTGAAGGCCTTGCGAAGGTCGTGACCTTCACTGTGAAGGTCGTTACCTTCGTCGTTACCTTCAAGACTGACCTTCGTGGCGTCACTCGTGCCCTTAGTGACTCTCGTGACGCCACGTGTGACGTCATCATGGGAAACGTCCTATAATGCAACGCGCGGTTACGCCGACGGCGACGGCGACGCCGCTCAAGCCGGAAACGGGCGCCTAAGAGCTGCGCTCTAAAAATTTAAAGACGTTTACAAATCTCTGTAACGCCAAATTAGAGCGCAGCTCTTGAGGAGGAGGAGGGGAGGGTATGCCCCTCCTTTTTCTTTATACCCTCTTTTCCTCCCCTCCTCTTCTGCTCTTCGTCCTCCTCTCCTCCCCTCCTCCTCTCCTTCTCCTCCTCCTCTTTTCCTGCTCATCCTTTTCTCCCCTCCTCCTCCCCTACTCCTCCTCCTCTCCCCGCCTCCTCCACCCCCTCCTCCTCCTTACTTTTCCCTCCTCCTTCTCCGTATGTGGTGTCTTTTTTCCAACTAAATCTAGCGGAGAAACTGAATTTCTTCATAGGTGACGTGACACCAAGTCATGTGACGTCATTTCCCTGATAAATTTAGAGGGGAAACAGAATTGGTGTTGAGCGCACGTGAAGTCAATTTTCCCGCTAAATTTAGCGGGGAATTGAATTGCTGTTGAGGTCACGTGATGTCAATTTTACCGCTAAATCTGGCGCGGTTACGCCGACGCCGACGCCGCTCAACCTGGAAAGCGGCGTCTAAGAGCTGTGCTCTAAAAAAATAACGAGTTTTGTTAATAGAAATTTAGACGTTTACACTTTATTGTAACACGAAATTAGAGCGCAGCGCTTGACATATTTTGGCGTCAATTTTCACGCTAGTTCTTCCGCTAAATTCAGCAGGGAAACTGCGTTTGTGTGTAGGTAAGGTGGCATCACTTTCCCCGCGAGATTTAACGGGGAAACTGAATTGGTTTCGAGGTCACGTGACGTCAGTCTTCCCGTAAAATCTAGCGGGGAAACTGAATTTCGGCATAGGTCACGTGACACGAAGTCGTGCAACTCGCTTTTCCAGCGCGGAAACTGAATTGGCGCAGAGGTCCCGTCAAGTCAATCTTCCCGCTAAATCTAGCGGGGAGAGGCCCTGTTTCGAAGAAGTTTCTCGGCTAAATTTAGCGGGGAATTAAATTCGTGCACAAGGCTGTCACGTCTCATAATGCAACGAGCGGTTTCGCCGACGCCGACGCCGTTAAGTGCGGGAACGGGCGCCTAAGGCCGGCGCTCTAAATTGAGAACTCGCAGGATTGAGAACGATGGGGGGCATCGCCACAAATTTTTGGTAGCGACAAACTCCGTCGAGTAACCGACTCGTCCCTAGGTGTGCAAAGGGCTCCACCGCGAAACACCGTTAGCTTTTTCTTCTTTCTTCATATAGTCCGTTTATTTGAAGTTCTTCCGCTGGATTATTTTATTTCTCGTATAGCTTTTTGTTTCGCGGTAAAGCCGGCTTCATTCCCCAAATTCTACTTTTACCTTGCTCTGCAGTCTAGAGCAGACAGGAGACAAGAGTTTGGGTGACATATAATCCTGTAAGATTGTAATCCCCCGCCACGAGACGTTTCGAAATGACGACCGAGCAAAGCGAGGGGAAAAGCCCAGTCTTTCTTTACTTTATCCCGTAAAGCCTCAGCCATTAGGTTGAGTAAAAATCTTCGCTAGGCTAGAGACGTCTTATTTTCCTTCGTGAAACTCCCACGCGTCTGGAAAGAGTGTGTGAAGAAATAAACAGGAGGGTGAGTCTTTATTTTAGGAAACCAAGGTACTTTGGATGAGGTATATGTCGCAAGGAGGGAGCTCTACAAAATAAAGATACAAAAAATAACCCAACATTAATGTGTTTTTTATCCTAAAGTAAATTGTGGGGTATGTTATAAAAAACAGCAAAAACACTCCGAGAATAATTTTATTTTACACTGAGTGAAGTCCCTTGGTTACGGTGTAGCCTTTGTTTTTGTCTACGCTTTATTTGAGAGGGAGAATGGCTTCAGTTACAGTAATGTATTATTCAAAATGGTGCGGTTTATAGTCTTTAAAAGTGCAATTCAGTGAACTATCGCACCTGCGGTTGAAGTCCAGATGAGGTTTCGGACAAAATAAAAAAATAAAATGTTCGCTGAAATCTTGATATTAGGATAATGATGCTTGGAGTCGAAGCCAACTTGCTATTCGTACTTTCGTGCGACGTTCTTACCGCAACGAGCGTTTTAAGTGACCAACTTGCTACAATGATAGGTGCGTTTGAACGCAACCAACTCGGCATTTGTTTTCGGGAAAACGTTGAAGAGGTACGTCGACCGAGCCGACACGTTCAAAAGTTCTCGAGGCTAATTCGCATCTTGGGGTTCAAATCAAATTTTCGCCAAAGCAATGCGGAGCGGAAGTTCGTCCGCTTCTATTGGAGGGGTTGTGGTGACGTCAGAACGGCTAACTCTGATTGGCTCTGAATAAGGGATAGTGGGTAGACATCAAGGCAACTAGCTTCGAGGTCTACCCACTATCCTTCAATCAGAGCCAATCAGAGCTGAGCGTCTTTCTGACGTCACCGCAACCTGCAAAAAAAGCAGACGAACTTCCGCTTCCCTATAAGCTTCAACTTCTTCCATAAAAACAAATTGCAACGGGGTGCAAAAAAAAAAAAAAAAGAGTCGTTATAGAGGCACTTCATAAACAGAAACGTACTCATGAAAGTACCCCAGGTAGTGCGTGACGGCGGGTTCTTAAGCATCGCACTTTCATCTGCTCAAAACCGAGCCTGAACTTCAAACAAAAACCGCTTTTTCTGCTTTTTAATGGTATATTGTTATGTTTGTATTGCGACCTGGATTCAGTGTTAATGTCCCAGAGGTGGGAACAGTCGCAGTTTGAAATTCATCGCATACTTTTCTTCATACTAAAAACAAGTCATATCTATTTGTATATATATATAAATATATATCTCTATATATATATATATTGTAGAAGAAGTCAGATTCAGTGATGGGGGTTTATTATCTACACCGGTATCGGAGATAGAACTCAAGACGACCGTCCGGTATATATTGCCGCTCGCCCAGTCTGTTATTCTTCTTCCTCTTCCCCCAGGACGGCGCGTCCCCGAAGACTCGTGCCGCTTCTCTTCGTCACAACAAATCCCCTTCGCAGAGGTAGCCATCCTGGCGAGGGTGATGTTAGGTCTGGGAGATTGGCGGACTGTAGAGTTTAAGGCGGTTCACATGAGCAATTTCACGACCACGTCGGCGGCGATCAGTTGGTGGCGAAAGGGGCTCGATTTCACAGTTGACTTATGAAGTCTGGCGAACCACACGGTAGGGGCCGTGGTAGTTTGAAAGCAATTTCTCACAGGGACCGGGATGGCGTTGTGGTGTCCACAACAGGACAAGATCACCCGGTTTGAATGAAAGAGGGTTGGACGCGGCATCGTGGCGGCGTTTTTGCTGTCCTTGAAGGTCGCCAGTGCGTGTCCTTGCTATCTGACGGCATTGCTGAGCATGATCTCGGATTTCGGTGAGTGGAGATAGAACTCAAGATGACCGTCCGAGATATATTGCCGCTCGCCCAGTCTGTGCTTCTTCTTCGTCTTCCCCCAGGAAGGCGCGTCCCCAAAGATTCGTGCCACTTCTCTTCGTCACAATATATATATATATATATATATAAATATATATATATATATATATATATATATATATATATATATATAAGGTGTTTCACGAAAGGTGGACAAATTGGATATTTCGAAAACTACGCGTTGCAACAAAAAAGCCTTGTGTCGCTTTGCTCTTGGGCCAGGGGCCTATTTAGGAAAATTATTAAAGTCCAGGATAATTAGGTTGTTAATTATTGTAATTAACTTTTTAATATTGTGTTTAAGGGCCCCTGGCCCAGGAACCTCTGCTGCGCTGTCATTGCGCGACGCATCAGAGGCTGGTTGCACTATCTCCACGGGGCGAGGTGCCGCCGGGGCCGAGATGCGCTCCGATAGCAAACCGAAACTTAAAAACCCGTCGAATTTCTGCGGTTTTTCAGAAAGCCGCAAAATGCTTCGCGTGGCTTCTATGGTTCTCCAATTTGTTGATTCAATGTTGTTTGATGATGCTGAGCAATTTTCTAATTGAAACCATGACCTTAAACACAATATTAAAAAAGTTGATTACGCGAAAATAATTAACAAATTGATTACCTTGAACTTTTATAATCTTCCTAAATAGGCCCTGGCCCAGGACGAAAACGACACAAGCCTTTTTTTGTTGCGACGCGTAGTTTTCGAAATATCCACTTTGTCCACCTTTCGTGAAACAGCCAGTACATATATATATATATATATATATATATATTATATATATATATATATATATATATATATATATATATATATATATATATATATATATATATATATATAAATTTTACCCTTTTTGCCTGCACGATTTGAGATGAAATCACCCATATATAAATATATATACTTATACGAAGTTTATTGCGACGTTTCGAGCGGGGACCGCTAGAAACGTCGCAATAAACTTCGCATATATATATATATATATATGGGTGATTTCCGTATATATATGGGTGATTTCATCTCAAATCGTGCAGGCAAAAGAGTTACAAATTTAATATCGCTGAAAAAAAGAATATTTTATGGCGTCGTCTCCAAAAACACAGTAGCCACAAACCGGAAGTTCGTTGAATTTTTTGTTCGCGACTTACGAATTTTAAAAGAGGCCACGGCGGAAAGCAGTGTTTTTCACATCCATCGTGGGTCGGATGTTTCGCTCGATCTCTCGCCGTGGATGATGAGTCCATATCACATTAACTTTTTTCAAGTACTCTGTGAGTACAGGTAAAAGGCTCTAATGCCATAAAATAATTTTAGGCGTTTTTTTTTTTTTTTTTGCAAAAATGTCAAAAACGCGCCCTCGGCTAATTGTTGACGAACTTTGACAATTAAATACTGGCGATCTACTTGGGTTACGTCAATACTTTTGATGTCTATGGAGAGCCCAAACCACGCTCTTTATAGACATTATAAAATCACTCAGCTGTATAAAATTGCTTTAGCGGTACGTTTCCGTTAATATTATGCTAAACCAAAAAGTGCCAATTTTGAAATCGATTTTCTAAAAAAAAACATTTTTTTATTTATTTATTTTTTCTTAAAATGTAGATATGATGGTTTTCACCTCGAAAAGCAAGTCGAGAAAGGGTGTAGTTTGTTCGTATGTTCTATATTTGAGCGTCAATATCGTACAAAAACATGCATTTACGGCTCGAAACGGACTTGCGAATTACGCGTCTTCACAGACTCTGAAATATTTTTGCCTTTTTTCAAGGTTCTCACATAAAAATGAAATACAGTAGTTCCACTGTGTTATATTTATTGATCATTTACATTTTATTATAGGCAGCAAGCTACATTGGAGGATTTCAAAGGAGAAGGTCACACGTCTTAACAGACCAGCAAGAGTCGTAAATTTTAAATGTACAGAAATCGGCAGACGTCGCATTGATTCGGGGCCTTCATTGACCTATATGAACGTCCCGCCCTTTCGGAACCAGCAGGTGACCACGACCTTTCGCGCGCGTTGTGTCAGATAGGACGGCCCGTGACAGTAAAGCGAGCAGCTCACCCTGTGTCACGAGGAGTGAAATGGTACGAATGTGTTGTTGACGCGGCGAACAGTGACGGCCACCCAGGAGGAGTCAGTCAGTCAGAGTATTGCAGAAGGGAAAGCAAAGGAACTGTTGCCTGGGAGGATGAGGACACCGCGGCCTTACAATATTGACAGTCAACAACAGTTGACCGTCAATATTGTAAGGCCGTGGTGACCTTAACGTCAAAACAACGCCGCGTGCGCGCTTAAACCGGCGGCGCGGGACAACAATCCCGCAGACGCACACACGAAGATGGGCCGGTTCCGTTAGGGATGTGGGAAATTTTTGACAGCAGCCATCCGTGCGCGCGTGAAACGATACCGCGTATTTGCTCAAGCTTCGAGCGCCCTATCCTTGAAACGGCCGTTCTCTATCGCTCTCCGCGGGGATCCGATAGCACCGAAAGGTTATCTCTTTTGGAAAAAGCGAAGCCCGGGGACTAACATTAAAAACGAGCGTGTTGGCAAATATATTTGTGTTTATTCTGCCCGGAGACTAGTTGGGTCGAAGTCAGCCTCCTTGACAACTCGAACCGTTTGTGAAGAGTGGTCTTCTCCCGAGTTGAAAAGTCAGCGCAGGCTCACGTGTTCTTTAGAAAAAGGGAAGGGGAAAGAGAAAGTTTGAGTAACTACGTCAACTACCTCGAAAGCTCCTCTCCCGACATGAAGCTCGAGGCATGTTACGTCTCGGTTACCTTCTCGCGCTTCGCTGCTCGAATCTATTTTTCACTCTGTTCCGCACAGCCACTGTTCCGCACATTCTAAAGTTCTAATTCTACAGTTCAAGCTGATATATTTACAAGCATGTAGCAATAAGCTCAAGTCTTAACCGTTATTCCGCACAGCCGTCGTGGCTGTGCGGAGCAAAGTGAAGAATAGATTCGAGTATCATCTGGACGCCGTCATCCTGACAGGCAACTGTGTCGTGGGACTGGACTCGGCGTCGGTCAGTTGAGACTTTTTTATTTCGTGTGTGTTTCTTTGCCCCGCTGAACTTTGTTTCTCGGGTGCAGTTCCGCTGAACGTTTTTTTTTTGGAATGTTTTCTTACTAAGTGCTTGTTGGCATTGTTTACTTGTTGGGTTTATTTGGTCATGGCGTAGCGGCCTGACGGTGCTGTAGAGGGTGTTCGCGCGCATTTGATTGTGTCCCGTTTAGGGAATGCCAGGAGAAGTTGGCTTTTGTTCTTGCCGTGTGCGGCTGAGTTTTTCCGTCTTCATTAATTTTTATTTTTTATTTTTTTTTTTATTTTTACGTGTCGTCGGCTTCTTCGTCTGACTCTCCACCATGCGTGGACCTATCGCCTTGCCACCGCTTTTCGTTAAGATCGGAGTCGGGTAATTTTATTCTCATTGATTTATTTTTATTCCCTACCCCTCTCTTGACAATCTCTCCGTTTTTGTGTTACGGAAGCGAAAGGCCATTCCCTAGTGATATGTGCGATGTGCGGTGAACAAACCCTAGCGGTTGGTTTCGGAAAGAATTGTATATAATATATCAATGATGTGGTGACTTTCTATGTCTTAGTAATATGACAGTTAATAGCTAGTCATGCTAGTTTACAGTGAAAGTTTTATAAATCGAAACAATACAACGTCTGTGCCTCTTCGATATTGAAGGTCTACTAGGCCTGCTGATTTGATTAGATATGTTGCTCGTGGTTTCCAGCTCTTATGAAAACATAAGTAACTATTTAATACCGCAAATTGCGTTTATAGTTGATTTCAAAACGCAGACAAAAATTCAAGAAAACTTTTTCACAATTCATAGAACGCACGGGTGGATATATGTCTGACAGGTCTTGCAAAACGAAGATGTCGTTTTTCCGATATTGAGGCTTAAATATAGAACATACAAACAAAATACACATTTTCTCGACTTATTTTCAAGTAGACAACTATCATAGCTACATTTTAACTAACAATTAAAAAAATAAAAAATGAAATTTTTGAGAAAATCGATTTTAAAATTGGCACTTTTTGGTTTTCGCATAACATTAACGTAAACGTTAACGAGCCAAGGCCTAAGCCGCTTGCAACAGTGTGAATAATTGTGGTGGCAGAAGGATCAAAGTGGCGCAAAGTGGAGGATAAACGCATTCTGACATTGATCAGACCATTGAAACAACGTGGCTTTTCGTAGTAATTGATGGAGGGTGTTGGCGATTTTGGCCAAGTCGCGAACAAAACGACGGAAGTATGAGCATAGGCCAATAAAACCTTGAAGTTGTTTAATGTTTTGTGGTTTGGGGAAGTCGACTACTGCTCGAATCTTGTCAGGATCGGGGCTGATGCGAATTGCATTTACAATGTGACCGAGAACCTTTACGTGCTCAGCAGCAAATCAACATTTTTTTGGTGTTGAGCTTGAGACCGGCTTTTTGGAGACATGAAAGGAATTCTGAAAGTCGGGTGAGGTTATCGTCGAAGTTTTTGAAAAAAATATAATGTCGTCCAAGTAACATAAGCAAGTTTTCCACTTGAGACCTCTTAGTACAGAGTCAATCATGCGTTCGAAGGTATCGGGTGCGTTGCAGAGGCCGAAAGGCATTAGGTTAAAGTCCTATAAACCATCTGGTGTTGTAAAAGCCGTTTTTGGTTTGTCCTGTTCGTCCACCGGTATCTGCCGATAACCAGATCGCAGATCCAAAGACAAAAAGAAAGAGGACCCGGCCAATGTATCCAAAGCGTCATCTATGCGGGGCATGGGATAGACGTCTTTTTTCGTAATTTTGTTTAAACGTCTATAATGTACACAAAAGCGCAAGCTTCCGTCTTTCTTCTTAACTAGGACGACAGGTGATGACCAATCACTTGAAGATGGTCGAATAACACCTTGTGACAGCATTTCTGCAACATGCGTTTCAATGGTCTTCCGTTCCGATAAGGAAACTCGATATGGTCTATGGCGAATAATATTTTTTGTGTCTGTGGAAATGCGATGTTCGGTTTGGGAGCACTGTCCAAATGTTGTAGGGGAGATATCAAAAACATTGCGGAAACTGCACAGCATAAAGAAAAGCCGTTCCTGTTGGTTTGGCTCCAGCGTGGAGGACATGGTCTTTACTAGCAAAGAGTCTGATGGAGTAGTGGGTCTTTCCGCAGGTTGCGTAGGTGAAGCTGGTGCGTTATTAGGTATGTCTGGTAAACACACTTTCTCTGCTAATCCGAGTTACTGCACTTTTGGAAGAACTACAACGTGTGGGTTGGTATTATCAACAGCTACCCAACCGGCTCCATTTTCGATAATGGCTACGGCGTGAGGAAGAAGTAACCCCTTTTGCATTAGAGGTAAACGTTTGGCCTCAAAAAGGACATCTCCAGCGATATGTATTGACGGAAATACTTCAACGAAGGATGTCGCATTTGGCAGTAGTTCGACATCAGAATTTAGACATAATTTAGCTGTATGATTAGTGTTTGGATCCTCAAAAAATTCGCTCGAAAGGTGTAGTTCAGAAAGACCACAATCAATTAAGGCTTCGCTAGGCTGAAGAAAATCGCACCCAAGTATTATCTGAGCTATGCACTTCGATAAAACGACAAACTGGACGTGATAGAGGACATCTGCGATAGAAACGCGAGCAGTACACACCGAAGAAGGGTGAATGATGTCGGTGTCCGCTCCACGAAGTAGGCCCTGTGCTGGTGTGCGCACTTTACGGAGCTGTTTGCAGACGTCTTCTCTCATAACGCAGACAGATGCACCTGTGTCAATGAGGGCGAAAAATGGGTGATCGTCGATGAGAACGTTGATGTAGTTCCGTGCAACGGGAGGATTGTTTGGATGATCGACTACGGCAGTTTCACCTCCGGGAACTGCGTAATTTAGTTTTCCGTTTGTAGCCTGACTGGAAGGGAGGATGCAGGAAGCATCGGTGATGATGAACGGCGACGATACGGCGAAAGAGATTGTTGTCGGTTGTGGCGGGGCTTCGCAGCTCTGTCGTATTCGGGAGGCTGGTCCGTGCGGCGATTTGGGCTATTGGAATAACGGCGTGGGGGCTCGTCATAGTTGTATCTTGATGCTCGAGACCACTGTCGTTCCTCGTCGTTGCGACGTCGTCGGCAGTAACGTGCGATGTGTCCTAGCACACCACAGTAATAGCAGGTCGGGGGTGCGTTGCGCCACGAGTTGTTCTGCGGTTGACCGAGACGTGAGTCAACGATTGGTGCAACAATCGCGGGCGTAGTAGTGGGCGGCAGTACAGTTGCAGGTCTGCAAACAACTGGTTCTGGGGCTCTGGAAAGGACCTCCGCGTATGAGGGCCTGGGTGTTGACTGCTCACAGAATGTTGGTGAGGGAATACCCATGAGTTGTAAGAGTTCATTCCGAATTACGTGCTGAATCGGCGCTTGGGGCGTTGGGGAAGCCGATGGTTGTGCTAAAAGCTGGTTCAGTTCCTCTCGCACTATCTCGCGAATTAGAAATCGCAGTCCGTCTTGAGTTGTTGGTTGAATGGCAGGGGAGGGTAGGTGCGCTGGGACCGGAGAGAGGTGTCCCGGCACACTTACTGCCGCTCCAAGAGACTGGACGCGGTGTTGGCGGGCCTCCGCGAGACGTGTGCAGCCGCTGACGACGGCGTTGACATCGGGAGGCGGCTGATTGAGGAACATCGCGAAAGCTTCCTCGGATATTCCCTTCAAGAGGTGGCAGACGCGCTCACCTTCCTGCCTGCATTTGTTCGTTCGCTCGGCGACAGAGACGGAGTACGTCCTCGATGTAGGCTGTGTATCTCTGGCCTTGCTGTTGCACACGAAAGTTAAGGCGGCGTTCTGCTGTGGCGCGGCGATTTTCAGGCCTACCGAATATTTCCTTTGCACGGGTTGTGAAGTCTTCCCATGTGTGCCACTCTGTCTCGTGATTTAGATACCATAGTTGGCCACATGGGTGAAGTAGAATATGATGTTGGCCAATTTACTGGCGTTATCCCAGCGGTTGTAGGTGGAAATCCGCTCATAGATGTCTAGCCACTCCTCGAATTTTTTCGTCTCCTAGACCGGAGAATATCTTGGGATCTTGGGATCCCGCTGGCGCGAGGATGGATGCCAAACGGGCCAGGGCTGTGGAGGTTGAATTGGGTTGGAACCTCCGGCTGTGGGTGTGGTGAGGGCGGGTGAGGGAGGTCGAGAGGTGCCGGCGGGTGGTGGCTGCGCGGCCGACGTGCTGGGCTGAGAGAGGGTGCCACTACGAAGCTCCATAATCGTACCTGAGGTCGAGGAAAGGCGTTCCGGCCCGCGCCTCCACCAAGATGTCAGGACGTTTATTGCGGTCATCACGGGGCGAGCTGACGAGGCGAGCTGACGAAGTGACCGTTGGGGTGCTTGCTCTGACGAAGTATCCCAGGCTAGCTCTGGCTGCCGCGAGTCTCCTGCGCTCGTGCCGCGTGCTGTTCCGACCAGCTCGCGTAGCCCGGCGCCTCTAACAATATATATATATATATACAGGGTGTTCATTTTTAATTCGAACAGAATTTCTTAAAAATGGGCGTACGATTTACGTGGCTGCCGTTTTCACTCAGTGCTTGTGGGGCTCGGCGGACATTAGACAAGGGCATAACTGTCGCAATATAGACCCCTTTCGAAATACTGCCCTCTGTTGGCAGCTCTGGAATCCCCGCACAATGGCGGACTAAAGCCGCAACGTCACGGCACACTTTATGCGTTAGGTTGAAGCAGAAAAAAAAAAAAACAGACCCACAGAAAAAGGCGATGAGCGCAGTGACGTTGCACTTTTGACGCTGTTAGATTGGCTCGTCGACTCCTAGCACTGACTGCGCTCTGACGTTCGATATCTTATGGAATGACTTGCACGTGTCACGATGTGTGCTGTTCCGCCATTGTGCAGGGCTTCCGACCTTCTAATAATCGGCACGGGAATTTCGAAAGGGGTCTATATTGACTAATTAACCAAATTCTGTTAATTAACTTTTTAATTATTAACTTTTCGGGTCTAGTTGCAATTGTGGTTTTGATGACAGCCATTAATAAAGAAAAAAGCAATTGAAACAATTTCCGAAAAGGTAACGGGCTTCGAGATATTCACCGCTGAGCTTTCGCGTTCTTGTCGCATGATTTCGAAACTGAACGCGAACGGAGTGCTTCTATCCCCGCCCACAATGTTGCGTCACGAGCACATGACGAGTGACATAGTCGGGCAGCGCGCCTCACCAGAGTCTCGTATCTGCATGTTTTCGCAGCCGACAGCCATTTGATAATTTGGGTTCTTGAAACGCGCAGTCACTGCATATCCGTCTTTCGTAAACACGTTTCTCCTGCGTCACTGCTCGAGGAACTTTGCTTTTGCGAGATTGAGCATGGCGCGCGCGTGATAGCTCATGTGTAATGACACAAACGAAGAAAAACAATCGATAGTCTAAAAGCCTATGCAACGCCTTCGGGACTTCGCCAAACAACTTCCACACGCAATGGTTTTCGGGCGTTGTGTTCCGGTCGTCATAGCGCTCACATATTTCATGCAAGGATTGCAGAAAAATAAAATAAATGTTGAAAGGAAGAACGGAATCAGTATGGACACAAGTTAGTAACCACCAATTCAACTTTATTAGTGGGTAAACGTACTATTTCTTGCATAAATATATAGGCGCTAAATTGTGATGGCCCTCAAGATCCTGTTTAAGAAAAACATATACTACTAATATGTTGTAGCTAACTGTGTAGCCACAGTTCACGTCTTCACTGTGGAGCGTACCAACATTACAAAAAAATGTTCAAAATGCCTCCCTTCAACCTAAACGCATGCCATGAATCGTTCCTGCATCGATCGCACCACACGCTTCAGGACCTGCGGATGAAGGCTGCCACAGGCGGCGATGATTGGCCGCTTGATGTCTGCAACGTCTTGGGGCGCAGTCGCGTATACTTCATTCTTAACGTAACCCCAAAGAAAAAAAAAATCTAGCGGGGTCAAATCAGGTGATCTTGGCGGCCAAAACATTGGACCTCCGCGACCTATCCACTGATCAGGGAAACTGTCATCGAGCCACCTTCTTGCTTGTGACGAGAAGTGCGCTGGAGCTCCGTCGTGCTGGAACCACATGCCCTGCAGTGCTCTTAGTGGAAGATCACACGCAAGGTCACTGACAGCCCCATAAAGTACGTTTTCTGTGTAAGATTGTGCTGTCAGTGTGTCTTCAAGAAAACATGGCCCACCTATTCTGTCCCCGAATATGCCGCACCACACATTCACAGACCACCGAACCTGGTGGTTATGCTGCCGGAGCCAGTGAGGGTTTACATCAGACCAATAGTGGGCGTTGTGAACGTTGATGTTCCTGTTGCGACAAAACTGCGCCTCATCAGTCCACAACACCTTGGTGAAAAAATCAGGGTATTGGTCTTTTTGAATGAGTGCCCAATTGCAGAACTCGAGGCGTTTCTCAAAATCTGCTTCATTCAGGGCCTGGTGGTGAGACACGTGGAAAGGATGAAGCTTGTGTTTTCTTAACACATTCCACACCGAAGATTGCCGGCTTCCTGAAGCTTGAGCGATTCTTCGGATGCCGGCTTCGGGGTGTGCTCGCACTATGCCAAAATACAAATCTCAAAGTCCTCGTTCAAGACATGTTTTTTCTTTCTTCTTTGGCGACGCACGGATCCAGTGGACAGGAATAGGTTGTAAACATAGCTGACCGTAGAGTGAGCAGGAGCAGCGCAATCGGGGTGTCGGGCGGCGTAGAGCCTCGCGGCGAGGCGAAAGTTTCCATTCATTTCAACGCACGCGATTACCATGTCCACCTTTTCGGTGACCGAGTAAATAGGCCAGATGGGCGCTGCCATTTCAGCGTTACATTCACGAACTACTCAAATAGGTCTTGGCATTCCGCAGGTTTGAGTATTTCTTTTCCAATGTTATCTATGCTGAAAAAGACAAAGCCGGAATGATGGTTGACTTAGGCGGTGGCCTATTGTTATTATTTTACTTTCTTTTATACAAATACGCATGGCCAGAGCTTATGCGCTCCGCGACTTATCTATGCAGTGACGCAGGAGAAACGTGTGTACGAAAGACGGATATGCTGTGACTACGCGTTTCTAGAGCCGAGATTATCAGATGGCTGTCGGCTGCGAGAAAATGCGTATACGAGACTCTGGTGAGGCGCGCGTCCCGAATATGTCACTCGTCACGTGCTCGTGACGCAAAATGTGGGCGGGGTTAGAAGCGCTCCGCTCGCGTTCAGTATCGAAATCATGCGACAAGAACGCGAAAACTGAGCGGTGAATTTCTCGAAGCCCGTTACCTTTTCAGAAATTGTTTCAATTGCTTTTGGCTTTATTAATGGCTGTCATCAAAACCACAATTGCAACTAGACCCGAAAAGTTAATAATTAAAAAGTTAATTAACAGAATTTGGTTAATTAGTCAATATATTGCGACAGTTATGCCCTTGTCTAATGTCCGCCGAGCCCCACAATCACTCAGTGAAAACGGCAGCCACGTAACTTGTACGCCCTTTTTTAAAAAATTATGTTCAAATTAAAAATGAACACCCTGTATATATATATATATATATATATATATATATATATATATATATATATATATATATATATATATATATATCAAAACGAGCGCTTTGGAAGATGGACGTTCACGTCGCTTATCACCCGGGCGAAAAATACTGAGTCACTGAGCTGTGTGCGCATGCGCAGCGTCCGATATACCGCACAGCACAGCAAGAGCGCATGATCAGAAGGCGTTCCACAGCCCATCAAACAAAGATGGCAGCGCCCAGAAGGCGATTTATGCAAGGGTCTATGATTCGAATTCAAAAAACAACCTTTTCACATGCGGTTAGCAGCGAATGACAAAATTCGGAATATGATTAGATTTTATAAACTCTATGCACACAGGGACAGTGAACGAGTAATACTTAATGCTCATTGTACCAGGGCATACCGTATTGATTCTTGCCTTATTGTATTAAGTGTTTTCTTACGCGTTGGTATATTCCTCCATTGTTTTGTCCTGACTGGCTGTCCCCGCGTTCTTCGAGAATGTAAAATCACAAACATTTTTGAAGTGCACTCTCGAAAGTTACAGTTGGTAAACTGCAGAGAGATGCGCTCAGACGCTTCTTGCGTGAAAGAAGAAAATGCGGAGACTATTCCAACCGAGTAATAGCATTGATATAACAGTGCTGTCGTCCTGAGCCAACCCAGTTCTTTTATGCGCACTCTGCGTAACTTCTGCATGGTCCTTGGTCATTAGCTTGGGTGGCCGAAGAAACAAAGCAGTCTCCTTTCACGTCCTTTTACGTAGTACTGCATGTTCCTGAATTCCTTCCATGTATATTCCTGTTCGTAACACATAATGGGTGAAAAAAACTGAGCATTGTCAAGAAATTTTATTTTATTTAGGTAGCTCTTGTTCCAAGCGAGGAATTGATGAGTCACAATTTGCGCTCCAGCAACGGAAAGCTTTTGTGTCCGAAAACCTCTTCCGACAAAAAAATTAGTGAATTTTGCGCCGCGCTTTTCCTAATTAAATTTCGTTTCTCTCCCGGGAGCACTTTTACCGATTAAGCGAACGAGAGGGCAGAATGCTTCGAATGCTTGGAGCGAAACGGAAAGCTCCCGGGTCACAGAAAGTACTTTTTGTTTTTACGATCTGCGCGCGTAACACATTCACATTTGCCGAAGAAGGATCTAAGTATAATTCTCGTTCTACAATCATTTACTTTTATAATACTTATGATCCCATTACCAAGAATACTAGAAGAGACGTACAAGCAAATTCGAAATGCGTAACGCGATAAATTTATACATAGTGAAAACATCTAGCCACAAAGAGCTGAACAAAAGAACTAGCAGAATATCCAATACTGCTATCGTGAAAAAAACAGAAAAAAGTTTATTGTACGAGAAACCGACCAATAAAATATACCAGAAATGTGTTTTGTTTGGAAAGGTGAAAGATCGATCTATTACCGTAGTCTCGGGAATCGTATATCCGATGAAATGTTTACACTAAAGCAAGTATGACACGTCATCATAATGACCAACAACCAAACAAAAATCACAATTTTCATCCTGTAATGTGCGTCACGCAACATTAAGCACCGATAGGAGAAAGGGAATCGCTTCGCCAATTACCAGCCACGCGGCCCGCTTCTTCCTGGAGATTGGTTGTTCCACGCGCCTCTTTGTATTCGCCCAAAGAAGCATTAGCACCTAGAAGTCAAGGCCTGTACCTTTCCCCACAAATCTCATAACTTGTGGATGCACAAAGCGCCGCCTAGTTGGCGTCAGTATAGCCGCCAGCGTGGCTCCCAGCGTCTCGCAACAAGCGAGAGGCTATAGCACGCGTCGACGCCTAGACGGACGTGTAGCTTCTCTCGTGTAGCTTCAGCGTAGAGCACTGCACGGGCCTACCTTTTGAGGCCCAGCCCGGTCCGGTCCTGCCGACTCTTACCCGACCAGGGCCCGGCCAGGTGGGATGCCTACCTGATCCGGCTCGGCTGTAGGTGCCTCGACTGTGGGAGATAAAGCGCGTCTCTGGCCGGCCCGGGCCCGAAAACATGGCGCGCCCAGTCCGGCCCATGGGCCGGGCCGGCTGACCCGAGCCAGTGCCAGAGCTCCACTTTAGCGTATTTGCCGCGTGGAGCGGGCCAGAGATCCACTAGTAATGGCGTGATGCGCAGTCCTCGCCTCTTGGGTGGTATGGAAAGAAGTCATAGACATCGACGACGGACGCCCTACATCGCCGACTACAACATCATCAATGGCTAGAACATCAACAACAGACGTCAATTACAGCTGCGGGAAGAGCCAATACCGGTTATCGCTGTAAAAAACAACAACACGATACTGTTTTTTTTTTTCTCCCTACGGCGTCCGTCTGCTAACCGCGCACCCTCTGGTTGGTCCAACAGACAGAGGAAGGCAGCGACCCCGGCGGCTGTTGAGATGCCGTAAGACATAAAGTTATTATAATGTACGCTAGAGGTTCAACTGGCACTATTGTGTGCTGACGCAAACTGAAGCAGAGAGCAACCAGTCGAAAATTGACTTGCGGTAATGCATTTATATGGGAAGAAGTGAGTGCTTTTTCTCTCTGCGCTCGATCATAAGAACAAACATCCCGGTTAATTCGTACGTATTAGGTAGCTTGGAACAGCTCTCAGTTAGGCAGACGAAAGAACTGGTCAGTTACGCCGTTTTTCTTTTAAATTCGTTGCATTAAATACGATGCTAAAACGGCTTCGTACATGTATTTTTGTCAACTGTCGGATGCTCTTAGCGCGAACACGACTTCAGCGCCTTTCACCATGAGGAGTATAGACCGACACGCGGCGCGGCTCTGTTTACCAACACGGCCGGAAGGCCGCGCATGCGCGGAAGCTATGGGGGAAGAAGCGGCCAGGCTCTCCGTGTTTTTGCCAGTGCGTTCTGCGGCGTGCGCTCGTTGTTGACGTTGTAGAGACGCTTCTAGCTTTATTTGTGCGTCGCAGTTCCTTCCAACGTATGTCGTGCGTTATACCCGACAATTTGAGCTCCCTATCCGAGCCTGAACGGCCGCGGTATCGAGACAAACTGTGCGTGGACGACTTTGCCTTCGTCGATTCGTACGCCATAAACAAGACCTGCTGGAGTTCCGACGTAAAGTTGCTGCCACCGACGTCAATTGCTCACGTCGTCGTTCATTTAGTTTTTCCGCCAAGCCACTTCACGATCGACACGGTGCAGGCGTACAACTCTCTTGAGGCCTACGGTTATATCGAGCCTGTTTCCATGCAGCCGGCGGGATCAGCAGACTCTGGGTCTGCGGAACTGTACTTATGAATTGAGTAAATACACACAGCGTCCTTCGAGTCAAGGTTTGATATTTTTCTTACACTCATGTCCACAAGACACGACAAGTGGTAACGCTTTGTCCGTTCCGCCGCCGATTTCCTTCCGCTTGGTAGCACGGCCGTATCGAGCCACCGACAAGCGCTTGGCCGGTGCTTTGTGGGCGAACACCGTGGGAACAAAATACGAGCGGTCTCGATCGGACGACGGTTTCCCCGCACATAAGCAAGCTTCGGGACGGAGAGGGAAATGGAAGCCACACTTGCCTTCAAGAAATCGCTTGCCGGATAAACGGTCGTCCGCGCGAGGTGACCATTCTTTTCGATTCACAGATTTAATCCACCTACTGCGCCTTTCAGTGTCCGTCTGGAACTTGTGGAAACTCACCCCGCTACCTTTCCTGTACTTTTAGGTGCAATTAACGGCTACACGGCTTCGAGGCATGCTGACATTTTTTGACGCCCATGCAAAGCGTGCGCCCTTCAGTCCACACAACCCGGCTTCGGCGCGATCACAGCGCCGCCGCAGCTCCGTGACGTCAAGCCCCTGTGTGTGTCTTATCTGGAAACCAAGAGAGACGGCAAGAACTACGCAGTAACACTGGATCACTAACTACCCTGCATATACGATCAACATCAAGTGAACGACACGAAACATATTCCGATTTTAAATAAGTACTGCTTTATTCTTTCTGGTCTGTGCGAAGTTGCTTGTTCTACGTTCAAAATATCACTCGCACGCTCGAAAGTTTTGAGAAAAAATGCCTGATAAAAGCTGCCCAGCAGAGAAAACAATACAAAAACACACCTTTCATGGCCCATGTAGTTATTCTTTAAGTTTTTAATGTTTTATCTGCTCATAATGATGCACGACGGGGTCATTTTCATATAGTAACAGGACTGGCATATGATATTAGCAACATATAAGCGTCACCGAAATGCGCGTGAACCTTGAACACAGTATACATTCCTTTCGTTTATTATTTTTCTTTGAATCGTTGCTGCGGAACATACGTTTGGGACTGAAATGTAGAATACATACACATGCTGCGGAACATACGTTTGGGACTGAAATGTAGAATTGTTAAACACGATCAAAAAATCTGCGCCAACTTCACAAAACAAGATAAACAATTTATTCAAACGTTTCGTTTCCCATGCGGAAAACATCATCAGTGAAACCTTCAAGCAGGAAATTTCCTGCTTGAAGGTTTCACTGATCATGTTTCCCGCATGGGAAACGAAACGTTAGAATAAATTGTTTAATCTATTATGTAAAGTTGGTGCCGTTTCTTTGATCATCGTGATTCCCGGCTTCTGGAATATTTTGGCATTCAAGTTTAACATCGTTCACTGATCAAGAACCATTCGCGAACTAAAGCAATTACACTTTTACAATGTTAATCAAGGTACATAGAATTCAGTACGGCCCACATAACCAAAGTGTTTTAAGTTGTTTTATGGCGAAGAGACAAAATGCACGCAGGTTTTCCCATAGGAATGCACAGGAGCGCCGCAAAAGTAGACTGGTTGCTGTCTACTTCAACTTGCGGAACGGAAGTCGCATAGACACTAGCCTCAGTTGAACCTCTGGTGTACATCATAATAACACTATGCAGTAAGCCGCCGTAGAGCTCCTTAGTGACCGGAGCCGCTGCCGCCATCTGTCGTTTGTTGCTCCAGTCAAAAGGTGCTCTGTTAGCAGACGGAGGTACGTAGGGAAAACCAATTAACAGTCCTTTTACCCTTTACTCAGGTAGGTTCGTTTTTTGAAATTTTGATACGATGCTTCCACCACCTCCGGGCACCTCTGCGGTAAATCACAGCGCGATATGTTACCAAGCAGATTTATGTGGTCACGTTAAAAGCTTTAGCCAGTTCAGGACGTTTCTGCATTTACTGGATTTCGCTTGGAATGTCTGAAGCGCTCGTGCACGCTGCACAAGAAAAAAGTATACAATAATGCTAGTCCCGCTTCCGTAATCGGCTGCCAGTGCTGCTGGATAACTGTAAAATTTCATAATTGTCTCCTTCTAACACTCGCAAAAACAAACTAAAGTTATTAACTCGGGGAGTTTCAGAAATATCTTAGTGAATTTCCAACCGTGAAACTCTCGCAAAGCTAATCCTTTGGTTTTTTGTAATCATTTAAAAATAATTGAAGACGTTTCGGTTTATTTTTTGGTGGTAGTTCAGTTTAAGCAAAAATGAGGGTGTACGCGTTTTCGTCATCGAGAGAGACACGATGCCCATTACACTTCTATATGAATCAACTGATTAAAAGAAGTCGAATCCCATGGCTTCCGAATGTCGAGGTACTTTGCACATTAAACGACTTGAGAGAGTGGTGTGTTTAACGAGAAGAAAAGGGATTGAGCAGACAGTGGTTTTCGGAATCCAGCCCGTAGTGATTCACGCGGAAAGCGTATATCATGGGACCATATGCAAGCCCTTCATGAACCAGGAGTTGAAACGCGTTTCAACAGTAACGTCACTGAGGGAGAATCGCTACTTCCTTATCTAATGAAGCAACGATATTGTTTCGTTTTGTAAACGGGTGACGCTTGGATAAAGCAAGGTGAACCTATATTTATTAGCTGTTATTATAGCTTTAGCGAGTCGTTTCTGCACGAACGGTTCGTCCTTGAACGCATCGGCGACGCCACTGCGCATGCGCGGCGAGACGTTAAGACTTTCGGGAGGTTTTTTTCTTTCGTTTCTCCCACTCCGGCTGCTGGAGTCGTCACCGCAACGCAGCCAGCACCGTTAACGTCTCGGGTAAAAAACAAGAAAAAACGATGGCGGTCTAATCGGCGACTGACTCCACCGGGCCAGCCGAGCGTTAGGCTTAGTGCAACGAGAGGCGATTTGCCATTCTTTTACTCTGCTTCACTTCAGAAGTTGAACCAAATCATTTCGAGGACCGCTCACAATGGTAAGCGATCGTGAATACTGTAAACTGCACATACTAGTAGATTTGTTTTGTGCGATCTGCGGGCTGACTATCTGCCGTGGTGACCGCGAGTGTACGAAATTCTTTGGTTCGACGATACACAGCGTGAACGATCGATCAAGTTCAAGATGACGGAGACGTGTCACGTACCTTTGAGGGCTGTTCAGACACTTTTTACTCTATTAACTTCGCAGGTCTTGAAAGTCCGACCGGCAAGTGTTAGGTCGGCCGTCTTGTTTACATCAGTCGTACGCCGGAAACACCAGTCACGGACTTGCACGCTGCAGCATGTTTCCCGTGCTTACTAGAAGATGGTGCTACGGGTCAAACGCAATCATTATCATCATTTACACGGTTGCGCCAGTTTTACGGTTCTCTAAAATAGGTTCAATTCACGTACGATTTCACGAAACGAACGCGATGCACTCTTCATGATATCGGCACCTTGTGCTCCAAAAACGACCCGCTAAAGCTCCATATTAAAAAAAAAAAAAGAGCATCGTTTTCATGACAAGTTTTGCCGCTGTTTCAATTTATGCTGCGTTGAAAACAAAATAAAAACGTTAAATGGGCAGGCATACAACAGAAGTTTTGATAGTGCTGTCCTTCTGATAACACTCCATAATTCTTATTACCCAGCGCAACACAGAAAACGAGCGATATCTACGTTGTCTTTTCTGCTTACCAATAGGATCTTTGTTTTAAAACAATTTTCACGTCCTTTTTTTTTTCTGGACACGAAGGTCTTGGTAGAAAGGGCAGAAGGAAGATGCAGGAAGCCTGATGAGGCCAACTCTCCTACGTATACTACGCGAGGGAAACCAAATACTTGAAAACCAGCGAAAAAATTAAAAGAGTGCACTCTTAAAAAAAAAAATGCTAGTAGTATTTATTAGGTAAACGCTAATACCCGCTTGTCATATATATATTTCTAGGTGCCTAGTAACCGTAGGTAACGGCCAAGTTACCAACGGTTGCTAGGTCAAGAAGCTAGAAACAGTTGCTAACCAACCTAGTATATTTTTTTTTACCTTTAGCTAGTAACTAGCACCTGCTCTCATAAGACCCAGGAGGCGCTAGTCAACAGTCCAATTCAAAATTGGATAAAATTACTGCCCCTGGGATAGATTTTGTTTCCACGCTGCTTAAATTCACATTTGCAGAGCATTTATTTCACAGTTGCACACGTAATATACATACAGAGTAGGCGCCTACTCTGTAGGCGCTAATGCACGCCTACAGAGTAGACGTGCATTAGCGCGCCTGCTCTTCATCTGCTTCAAAAACAATTAACTTTTCTAGATTGCTGCATGTAAGAGTGGTGATTGGTTGTGATGCAAGTCGGGTAAATGAGTGTGTGTTTATAAGTGACAATGGTTTTTAATACAATCAGTTCAGAGTAAGGGCCTGTCCTGTCATTTTTGTATCTTTATTGTCCTCGTCTTGTTCGCGCTTTTAACCTTTTAATTTAACCCAATCGCTGCCCGCAATGTCTGCTAATACGGTTTTTTTACTGGTCGTTTTAAAGAAGTCGATTGGTCAGTGGCCACCTCGTCCATAAACTATGTTACAAATATGGTAATGAGTTTGCACCAATATTGTTCTCCAATATTCTTGCTAAACATTCGAAGGAATGTACCTCTTACTAAGAAGTAACGGCACACAGACTAGTTATTTGCGACAGTTTATAAAACAGCATTCCATAAGTTACCAGCAGCCATGCTCTCGCTTCCCCGTATAGACTACCCCACTTTCCTCATGCACTCCTCCATGGCAACCGTATCGTCTCTACACCGTATTTCCGCTTCCTGGTCGGTACTTTACCCTTTAACTGCCACTGTCACAACCGACGACAGCTCCATAAGAACCATCCGATCACCGAGCGCACACAGACCGTGAAGAGCACGTTCTCAGTGTCAAATGGAAGCAAGCAGCAAATCTTCTTGGACGGCGAAACCCATACCACGGAGCCGGCCGCACGATCGCCGTCGAGCAGCAAATACGGTGACGAGCGGATGCTCGTCACCAGCTCGTTAGGCCTACCTCGGAGGAGCCCACGGCCACGCACACGCTCGCCCTGTCGAGCGCACGAACGTCAACTATGCACACAACACGGCAACAGGAGACGGCACACAACACACAGCACACGCTACAATGCGACAACACACACACAGCACACGGCTAAAGCGGCATGTTCGGATCGCAGAAATGAGCGTCTGATAGAGTAATATAGACGCTTTGCAGCAGCTGTGCATGGGCGCCGCCATAACTGACCTTCAGTTTTTGTTTCCCCTTATTACGTTTACTTCACTTCATTATTACCATAGCAGGCCAGGTTATTGCCATCTTAAATTTTATTCTGTCTTTCTCCCCAGCATTGGACTTTGTGGAGGCTCGTCCACAGCAATTTCAGTGGCTCGGTATCTCGGTAAAACAAGAGAAGGTCAGCAATGACGGTTGTATTCTGGCGCGTGTGTAAAGCGTCTATACGACCGCAAAGAGCGGCCACTCCCGTAGGCCCCAGCGGCTCACTTGACTGTCAGTGCACCAAGATGGCTGTTGTGAAGTTTGTCTCGGCTTCCTGATTAGGAGATTCCGTTTACATGGCTAGAGACACATGTGGCTGCTATCTGAATGGGTGGCTAACCAATATAATTGATTCCGTTCGTAGTTTGTGGTAGCTTACGCTAAATAGTCTGCCATGACTAACTAGAATTCCGAATTTAGTTAGGAATCGATTGCTTAAATGCACGCGTAAATTCTAGATTCCAGAGCAGACCTAGTACAATGTGCAATATAAAATGAAAACCGCTTCACTTATCAAAGGAAAGTGGAAGACAACCATACGAGAGAATTGAGCAATGCACAAACATTTATTGGCCACAACAAAGACAACTGTTCTCCAGGCGTTCGCAGCAATGTGTACGCCATTTCACCGTAAGGGCGAGCAAAGGAGGAGCTATGAGAGCGAGCTCATAGCTTCAAACGAACCTGCGATTCACGCGCGCTCATGAAGTAAAAGCGTCGTTCAAGATATCATGTTCGTGTTTGTAGCATCAGCTCTCGCTTGAATATATGGGAAACAGAAAAGAGCTGTTCAGCGGCGCAGCTGATGCCCAAGAGACGCTCGAAACACTCTCCACGTGGTTGCGCTTTAACAGTTTCACCTTCGCCACAAAGAAAGAACGTCGAGAACTCCACACGATGACAGCAACTTCACGCCGCATCCACCCCCCGCCAACTTGGTTGACGTTACGGCGGTTATTGCGGCTGCCAAGTCGTGCCTCTTGATAAAGCCACAGTCGCACTCGCTGTAATATTTTTTTTTTGTAACGTTCAAAGCTACTAGTAGTTTTAGAAATATGTAAATCAAAGTAAAACTAGTTTTTAATGTTACAAATATAATGAATGTACAAATAATTAGGCACCACTGCGCCAGATAGCGGGTGTTGTGAATCCTAACAGCTGGGCCGATCAGTGGCCACTCTTTACGTTGACTCTATTACTCTATGAGCGTCTCGCGAACTCCGACTAGTTCCAACCTGCACGTCGTACAATGTTTCCAAACGTCTCTTGCAAAAGAGAAACATATTTTAAAGAATACAAGAATAAAGAAACAGAATGAACCTTTCTTGTGTCTAAAAACAATCTTAGCGCGTGCTACGTGGCTATTTTCATCCCAGTTAAAACCAATATGAAAATATAAACGCTCCCAAAAGAATACAAATGGGAAGTAAAGTCAGAAGCCGCATGGTCGTTGCACCAACAATGGCTGCGCTCGACGTGCTGGAACGTGCTTCCACGACGTGCTGGAACGGAGACTGCGATCGTTATAAAGTCAGCTCTAATACTTTCACATGTCACCTCCCACAATATCTCATGCTGCGATTGTGTGTGGATACCTTCCCCTGCGTTCTGAATCAGTAAGTGCTTCACTAACGCTGGCCATCGGCGATGCAGTAGACGCCGCCATCTTGTGCGTGCGTTCGAAGCATTAAATATTTTAAGTGAAAACCTAATAACGGTGAAAAAATGAAAGCTGTTTAAACTCCCTCTAACGCCGAATTAGAGCCCAGCTCTTGAGGAGGAGGAGGGAAGGGTACTGAGGGGAAGGTATACACCAACTCATGTTCACAAACAAACCGGAGCTCCCCTAGCGGACGCCACCGGCGCCGCACATGCGCGATGGAAGTGTGGGCAAGAAGCTCGCCGCCGCCCATTAACAAACCATTGAAATGCGATGTTGTCAGCGTCGGTGTGAGTCCTCCTGCCCTTTTTTGCTTTCGAATTGTTGATTCTACGTCTTCCTGGCGATGTCTGACTACTTGAGCGGCGTCAGCGGAATTACCGAGGCTCGTTACACCGCAATACTTTGCGTGAATAATGTGACATGTGGAGATTCATTCCGCGTGGACGCCGCAGTATGTGCGCTGAAGCGTGGTTCGCATGATGTGATTTCGCTCGAAATTTTCAGTCGCGACGCCGCTCGGGCTGCAAAAGCGTGAACCGTAGCTGAGATGGTCGACGTCGATACTGAAAATCGCAAGCAGAATCGGACCAAGTGAATTAGGCATACCAAGTCGGCGATGGTCACTGGTAACAATGATCAACATCTCCTTGTATCTACTGTTTACATCGAGCCTGCTTACCAACCTTCAAATTTAAGTCTTTTGAGGCCTCCACTCACTTCTTATCGCAAGTACCGGGCCAACATTTGGTCCACGGGCCGGCGTCGTCTAAGAGAGCAGACGACAAGCAGAAACGTTTGAAAGAGCAGACGGCAGTTCGAACGATCAGGCGGCCGTTTGAACTTGAAGACGCACTGAACGTAGTTCGCAGGTGGTCCGCACAACTTGACGGTTTTCTGGCGTTCATGTTGGAACAAAACAAATAAATCTGATGACCACAAGTATCCGTGAATTCAACCCAAAGTGCTTCCCGCCCAAGCAATCGTTGTCCGATGGCGTCTGCTTTTTCCTTTTCACGGCACATATCCAGATTCTCGGACGAACCGAGCACGTGAAAACTGAGCTTCAAACCTTTCTCGACACTTTTGGTACAACCCCAGTCGCGGAATTTTGACGAGAAGGCAGGTTTTTGTCTGGTTCCTTTCAAAACAACGCAGGAATACACGTCTGGCTTGGGGACTTCTGCCCACAGCCCCAGACCGGAAGTGCGACCGACGCGCCACCACCGCGCCGTGACGTCACAGAGTTGAGTTCGTGTATAGCCCTCCCCCGTCCACCTCACCTCCTCATCCTGTCTGCTATTCCCCCCTCCGAGCGGCGTCGCTGTCGCCTCACGAGGGTCACGTGACCTCACGGGAGTCATGTGACGTCACCGGGGGTCACGGGGGTCACGTGACCCCTGTGAGGTCACGTGACGATGACGTCATCGTCATCGTAATCGTGATGGCGTCACCGTCATCATCATTGTCGGTGATGACGTCATCGGTGACGTCACTGACGGCGTCATCATCACTGGTGACGTCATCAGTGATGTCATCAGTTACGATGCGGATGCCGATGACGTCATCAGTGACGTCACTGATGACGTCATCAACGACGATGATGATGCGGATGCCAATGACGTCATCAGTGACGATGACGATGACAATGCCGATGACGTCACTGATGACGTCATCAGTGACGTCACGTGCCCCATAATGTACCGCGCGGTTGCGCCGACGGTGACTGCGACGCCGCTCAAGCCGGAAACGGGCGCCTAAGAGCTGCGCTCTAAAAGGTAGTAACTACTGCATTTATTACCCTTTTACTACCAATCGCACTTTTGAGGTAGCAAATAGCAGAAAAAGGTAGTAACCGCTGCAGTTACTAGCTTTATACTAGTTTTTTTAGGAGTGTATAATTCAAGTGTACCTTTGCTTTTGAGACTCAGCCACGAGTGAGCTCCTTGCTGAATTTTTAACGAGGAGAAAGACTTCTATAAATAAGTACGTTTTTAACGTATACACATATGCCCAGATAGGTCCGAAGAAGCTCACATGTGCCGCATTTTTGTTGAAATATCCGGTCCCTAGAAAGACCCCAACTCCTTCGTGAAGAAGAATGCGCTCTGAGATGGAAAATAAAGCACTCTCCTTCCTTCGGGAAAGGGGACGGGCTGGGGAGGGGGTTTGAGATACGAAGAGGGAATCGATCGGGCACCGGCAAGCAGAGATTACGTGTCGTGGGCGGCGATTTGTGGAGGGCAATTGAAAGGCAGCTGGAAGAGGAACACGACTCCACTCACTCAAGAAGCTTGGGTCGCCGTAGCCCTCTCTCTCCTACCGTCTTCTAACCCTTTCCCGTGTCTCTTTGTTCTTCGGAGTCGGACCCGGAGCCGGGAGACTTCAAATATATTGGAACTTGATTGTGGCAGATTGAAAGATGATCCCGGGGAGCCGTTCTTGCGAGCCATCATAAATCGTCCACTAAAGATTGTTCCAAGGGATATGCTTGGTACTCTCTTCCGCTCTTTTCATTTTTGTTTTTACTTGCTGGCTTTTAGTGGTTTGTCTCTTTTTCGTTGTACGAGTGTGTCAGCGTCTGATCCTGTTTGTCTCAGCTTTGTCTTTCAGGTACCCTACCCTTCTTTTTTTCGTCAGGGGTCGGAAATGAACGAAGACTATTTGCTAGACATTCGATCGCGCAATCACGCGCGCAATACATACCTTCCATACACGTCTATAGTTTATCACGTAGTGGTCCCGGCAACGGATACAACTCTGCAGGTTTTGTGGGGAATTACTCGAAATACCTACATCGACGTTTTTGACCTTTTTGCATGAAACATTTGCGGCTCTATTTCTATCTATAGAAATAAGAGTCATATATGCAGAATTGCATTTTATGTGGAACGCAGCCGACGCTCAAGTTCAACATCCGACTTCCTGAAATGAGCCACCGCAGCTCTTCGAAACGTCGTCTCGTCGTCCTTTCGTTCCTCCTATCTCCTTCGACGACATCGGGAATGTACAGACTGAAGCACAGGAGCTTCGTGTTGGGCGACTCGTAACGCGTCGAACGCGACGCGTGCGAAAATACCTGCTTGGTTTTGCGGCGCAGGTGTTTGCAAGGCGTCCAACTGTTCTCTCTTCAACTCTGCCCGTCATACGCCCACGCAATGCCCGCCACATTTGAATCTGGTGCCGCCAGGAAGCAATTCTGCAGTAATATTATAAGATATTTGTTTTTGTATTGTTTCTGTATTTTGTTTGTTTTTTTGTGTATTACTTGTGTTCTAAAACAAAAGTGTTTGTATGAAACCCACCCCCTGCAATAATGCCTCACGGCGAAGCAGGTTTTTTCTGTAAATAAATAAATACTTTCCGAAGCTCCTGCGTGTATTATATACCGCAGAGTATTCAGAACACAAATACTGATATTTCTCCCATCAGATTGGGTAATGGGAATTGCAATCAATATCTCGCCCCAAGGAGAACGCTGTCGTAGTGGAAAAATCGGTGGAAGTCATTTGGTCACTGAGACGTCATGGCCATTAAAGCATGCTGTCAAGAGACCTTATACATGGCGGAATACATAAAAAAATGAGTTCTGCTCTAATTGCATCGCGGGAGATTATTTTAATAGGGTGTAGGTAAATGTTTATTTGGCTGAGCTCTCAAATGCTTCTTGCTGATTTCATCTTTAAACCCTTAACTGTTTTGAATGAGCCAAGATTGTACACCTAGAGCCGTCTTCGAACCGTTTAAGTCGAGTGTAGATCGTCCGCACACACTCGCTAACTCCCTAAAGTTATGTTTTTAAAAATGATGACCGGGTGGCGGAGACACCTGTGGCCCGAGCCGCAGGTGCAAAAAACAAACAAACAAAGAAACAACGATTTAAAGTAAAATAATGGGCAAACAATAATATGAAAAAACGGCAAAGGTGTTAACTTTTTTTCTTGAGTGTGCCCTCTCTTTATGAGCCCTCTGCGCTCATTTTCATGATCTGGAATCGGTCGAGACAATGAAACCCGGCTTTTAGGCCAGCACAAAAACACTACGCGTCGCAGAATGTGAAAACTCCGCGAGTATGTTAGGCTAGCGGTCGCAATAAAATGCAAAAGTTTGAGCACATGACGTTACCTGCATCGAAATATATAAAAAAAGAAAAAAAAACATTTATAGAAGAGCCAATATCCACCTAGATATTCATCAAATCAAAGTGTGAGACTATGGGCGTTTCTATCATTTTTTATTGTAAAACAAAACAAAACAAAAAACTTGTCTGCTATGAGGAAAACATAGTCTTTCTTACTGACACGATATTTCACTAAAATAAACGCAACACGGACCCAAATATAAATGCTGGATTGATAAATATTAGGTTTAGATGGTCATCGGCTCATATATAATTTTCCTTATTATTTTGTATCTTTTAATTAGGGTAACGTTATGTGCTCACATTTTCGCAGTTCACCACCTTTGCTATAGCGTCATATTTTTACTGTGTTTCAGCATTCTGCGATGCGTCGTTTATTTATGCCGTGCAAAAAACCCGATTTTCTCATCTCGATCAGTACCTTTCATAGTGTCCATTCTATGGAGTGCTGAAATCTAATTACCTAATACCTGTTTGTCGATCTCGCAACATTCCGGCGCTGTACCTCTTGCCATTTTTTTCTCTTGTCCCTACTCGACGTGGTTGGGATGAATAGCGCAGCCATGGTGAATCTTTTTCGTATTCAGTTTGATCGTGGGATTCGACACGGTTATTCGTATTATTTTAAACATTAGTTTGCAGATAGCGTGCAAATATATTTAACGTTTCTTTGGCTAGGGTCTTCCCGTGTTTGGCCGCAGCCCATATAGCGGACTTATTTGAGTGTTTATACATATAAACTTCCAAGCATCGTGGAACGACATGGAATTGCACTCTTACTAAATGGGCGTCTTGTAGGGAGGGGAGGAAGGGAAAGGGGGGGGGGGGGGGGGGGGTTCGTAGAGATGAGGAAGATGCTCTTGCAGGGGTTGCAGACCGGCATCTCCTATCCTGTAGTGGTACACAGGATTATGTACCAACAGTGTATCCTACGGCGGAAATCAATCTCCTGCCGCCTTATCCTGTTATGGGGCGCATGATTAAACACTAACTGTGGGTAAGGCGACAGGAGATTGATTTCCGCCTTATAAATATAAAAATAAAAATGGTCTGTATTTTTTTTTTTTTTTGCTTTTACTTTGCCGAATGCGTTGAAATGCCCGGATGTATGCACCCTAAAAACATTTGAAGTTTTTTTTTTTTCGTTACCGCAAAAATAAGCCAGGCACAGCTTAAAGCTCAATGTAATTCCAAGTTTAGTGCTAGCCGTACGAACCAGATGCCAAACTTTTCAAACTAACCGTCATCTCAATCAAAAGTCATAAGTGACTTTCTGAAACTTTCAACGGGAAAATGGGACTTGGTTTTGCCCGTTTTATGTAATTGGTACAATTAAACTCCTTGTAATCAAGAGCTTCCTCTGCCGCGGTTTTCTCTTCGAAAATTTCAGAATCTTCTGAACAAGCTAACGGTAAGTTCTGAAACTTTGTCCTCTGCTGCGTACAACGAGCGCTACATTTGGGCGGAGAATGAGCGCTTGGCAATGCGTAGCTCATTTTTACAGTAAAAGAAAAATGACGTAATTTTTTTGTTGACACCCTGCAGATGGTCCTGTAGTCGAACGAAATGCCGTCGCCCAGAGAGCGCTTAGTGAAATATGGCCTATACTTCGTAGATATATTTAGATCACGTACAATATTCGTGTACCCGTAGTACATTCCAAGCATACTTACACTTTTTGAGAACACTGCTAAGAATAATGGCGCACTTAGAAATGACTTAAGCGTGCAATTAGTTTTATTAAGGATTATACATACTGGGAGCGTCTCCATCATCAAAATGTTTTTTGGTCAAAATATTAGCTTCCAAAGGCCACAACACATACTTTTAATGCGACCCAGAATTGTAGTAAAGAAACACAACGGGACGAGACGTCCAGGTAAAGTTTTGCGATCAAAAGTAAGGCACAGTATTGACAAAAGACGTCCCTCCCGAGCCTCTATTTGGCCGTCATCAAGCATCCTGCCGCGGTGTAAAATACGTTCTTGAACATGTCCTTTGTACCCGGTGCACAAAACTTAGCAACGCGTATAAGAGAGTCGCATAACGCTGGCAGATATTGCCGGGTGGATTTTCTCAGCGTGACAGATGGCATCTCCACTTGTGTTCGTACGCTGGGGCTTTCATAATGAGACCCACATCAGGCAGCGGGACCCCAGCGACCGCGGAGTTCAAATTTTTCCGCTCGTTGTCGACGAGTATGCTCATCCTGCACATCCTCCCCCCCCCCCCCCCCCCCCCCCATCCAAAAGCACACACAAATTCGTCGCACATCGTCATCTCGGTTCCCTAAATTACCAAAGCGCGCGAGCGAGCCCGCGAAGGTTCAGTTCGCATCTTTGAGTAGAGTGTACCGTGTGTGTCTGCGTCCGTCGGGAAGGGTTACGAGGAGGATATATTGCTAGACCACACTAATTGCTCTCGCCAACTTCTGCTTCTTGGCAGTTCTCATTTCTTTTTTTTTTTTTTAAACTAGAGCTGGCACTTGGGATTTGCTGGATTCACTCGAGTATTTTTGCGTGCCTCGCGAAATTCGTGTCGTTGCAAAAGGTTGTTCTCCTTGATGATGTTTTTCTTTTAGTCTTGTAGTTTTTGTTGCCGGTTATGTGCGAGCGAAATGTAAGCATATATCCAGCTTATGTGAGGTATCAATTGTGCCTCTTTCTCTCGTTTAGGCTTCAGTTAGAGTACCTTCGATATTTGTTTTAATGAAGGTACAGGGTGGTTCCGTTTTATTATGAGTGAATACTTTCCTATTTATGAAGACGCTGGTTAAACCGCCATATTTTATTTTTCGTTCGTAATTACTGCCACTTTGATGACCGAGCAAAGAGCTTGCTGAAGCGGCAGTGACAAAATAAACATACACTAACACAATACAAAAGAAGGTGTCCCTATGTGCTCTCGGAAGTGCTCGCTGCACAGCCGTTGACTTTGTACTGAATAAAATGTTTCTGCTTTCATCGGAGCTTTACGAAGTGTCTTTAACTGACTAAACACAAATGGCGCCTGCACCTGTAGTCAACAAAGTCCGTTGCTACAATTGTGTTCTGTACTTGTTTAGACTGCGGTATGTTAGTCAGCCCCAATGAGCATCTAGTGCCTCTGCAGTAGATGAAAAATAAACTGTATCAAAACGGCAACTTGGGCTAGTTGGACATTCTTTAAAACGTCTAAATTTAAAATTTAGCCAGTGCAGTACCGCTGCTAATCTGGGTGCCTTTAACGTGCATCACACAGACGTGATACAGGACCGCACGCTGGTATGATTCACATCCAAATCGAAGCAAGCAGCGGTGAGAATTGAGCCTAGGATCTCTGGGTTTCGCTGCGCGAGCTTTCACTCCAGTAGCACCGAGCTGCGGTGCCACTTGGCCGAAAATTCCTTACTCCCCTCTCCACCCCCAAGTTGCCAGCTGCCTTAACCTTTGAGCAGGTTATCCATCGCTTACTGTATTGTTTGAACTGCAGCAAGAACATAATGTATGTGCGATCGGTAACATGCCCTAACGGCAATGCGGTTGGCAACAGATGTAGACACCTCTTTCTTCGGGGATATTTACACTCAGTGCCCCAAGGAGGGTGCATGCCTTTAAAATTACCCATTCAATCACATCTCGGTATGATGCAGACATAATAGAAATTTAACGCAGACTTCTTTGTTCCAAGGCACTTTTTCCTATTTAATGAAGAGCAAAGTTAATCGATGTCCGAGTGTTAGCGATCGTCAGCGCATAACATCTGGAGGGAAACATCCTCACGGCCTGATAATTTTGATCTGCATGCGCATGGTACCTGCGAGCGGTCACATATCAATATTATCTAATTCACAGTAAAAACCCGAGGCTAGCACTCACATCGTACCGAATAAATTTGTCATCTAAAGCGGCAACTAGTGTCGGCACAAACACACTGACCAACCGCGAGCTGCCTCAATACTTGCAGCTAACTTATTTGTTTGCTTTCATTTTTTCTTACTAAGACATCATGACGATTTAAAACAATTTCTTGTGTCATCGGAAGTACAAAGGGTTTTGGGACCAAAAGGTCTGCGGTCTCAGTGGTATAAATAGGCTCACCTCTATTGGGGAAGTAAATGCATGCTCATGTAAGCATCGTTAAGGTGGAACTTCACACAGGCTGTGCAGATTAAAGAACACCAATGATTGGCGTTGCGAATTCAACGCGGCACACTAAACATGCAAGGAGGGCCTTGAAGGTTCCGTGGACACTTGAGAGAAATGCAGCGAAGCGACTCTATCTGTTAAAAAAATAACGAGAATTTTTTTCTCAATTCGCTCGTGTCTGTGGTATCAGCAAGTACGAGGAATACCAGTGAAGACGTTCCTCTTTCTAAATTATATTAAACACGCGAATGACGAATGGTATATACCCCCCAACTTGAATTCACAATTTACTTATCACTCTCTCTTTCTGCTCTCATCTCCATAGAACCCCATACATATCAAGGGTTCACTCTTTTTCGAACCAAATAAAACCAGATAAAAATGCAAAAAAAAAAACCAAAAAAAAAGGGTGTCTTTGGGGCAACCCCCTACCTACGCCCTAAATGATCACGTCGAAGCACCCCTCCCCCAACTCTTCACGTAGGCCTAAAGCCCCCCCCCCCCCCTCCCCCTCCCAACCTAAAGAAAACAACCTCACTACGACATTGACTGGGGCGTATTAGCGGCGTGCGCGAACTACAGGGGGCGCTTCTCTAGCTACCATCATCATCATTTGTGACGTCACGGGTAGGACAGTCTGGGACAGACCGCGCAGATCTTGGGTCCCTCGGCTCGTCAGCTCGCTTCATGCGCTGTTCGGGTAACGCGCGGCAAAGCCTGTTTCACGCGTTGTGTTTATTTGGTGAAGAGATATTTGTAGTATGACATTTTATGAAAGCTCGAAACCGTGGCCATGACCTCCTACATCCCGCGCTCTTCGAGATCTCGGAGGCCATGCCGTGGCACGTGTATAGTTGCGCTAGCAAACACTTTTGGCGCTGAGGTGTCAAAGCGCTCGGATGATGGTGTGCTATTGTCTACCCCAGTACAAAAGCTGGACGATGAAGATAGAATATCCAGCGCTTTACCCCACTACAATATCTACCAAGGCGAATAGGGTGTTTTTGTTTATTATGACTTGGACAAAATAAAACTAAGAAAGGGAGGTCTAATCAAATTGAAGAAAAGAAAACGAAATTCGAGAACCTCTCGCGTGTGTAGTAAGCACTTCAGTGAAAGTGACTCCGAGTATCCTGTTGGTTACAATGTGTTATGAGAGTTCTGGTCTCTCATTAGTTCCAAGCAGTGAGCAAACATTTTCTCAAAATAGCTGGTAGGAAGAAGCGGTGTCTGGCTTACGGAGTCGTTTCAGTGAAATCCCTGCTCATTCACCCGGTCGACACGAAACGTGCAAGACCCTATCGCGATCGAAGTCTTAAATCTATTAGGTCGGTGACACTTCAGCGTCCCGAAAAAATGAGGTATACACCTGCTATCAATTACAACCATTTGTATGTTTAATTTTTCGAACCCTAATGCGCATGATGCGTGGTGCACGTCTCAGCGAGCGATTTAAAATTTTAAATTAATACCTAATAAAAATTTGATAAAACAAATTAATCAATATCGCACGAATTTGCCGGGCCATGTCCATCAATTTAAGAATTCATGAACATTTCTGCTTTCTTTCGAGCAGAAGCCACGATGTGGCAAACTTCTTTGTACGTATTCGGTGCAAAAAGAGCCAAGCGTCATCAACTCTCGAGTCACACTTGCGTAGAAGCGTCGGTATCGGCACGCTCAATGTAGCTGAATCAAGTGTGCGGCGCTTTGCAACACAACTTTGCGCGCGTGCACAGCGAAGAAGGCAGCACGTCATATACTTTAGGGAATGCAAAATTATTTTTTTCTACAACAACCTCCACAGATCCGAAAAGAAAAAAAAACAATCAAGAATCAGGGAGGCTGTGAATAGCCCTGACGCACGCCGCGCAAGCTGGAATGAGAAACTCCAGGCTTGTTTTTGAACATTTTAAAGTACTTCTTTTAAAATATAAAAATCCACTTTGAGGCTCTGGTGTTCATCAGAAAGATCACCCACAAAAAACGTTAGACGCGTTTTTTTAATAAATAAACCGTTTTAGTCGGCAGAGATGCGAACTAACGTAGCCACTCCGTGCATTGACATAGTGCGTCGTCTGCTCGCATCCTACCAGCTCCGTCACAGGAGGGCGCCCGCGAGGTGGCGCCACCAATGCATCTCGTCGCCAATAGCTGAGTCCGTTGCTGATCAACGCTTGCTGTTTGTTGGTGAGCAGCCACAAACGCTGCCACCACCAGCATTTCATAGTTCACACTATCCATATGGTATTTATTTCGAAAAGATAAGCGGGTAGCCGTCTCGAGCATGTTGTGTGTACAATTAACGCACTAAAAATTAGATGTTTAGTGAAGGTGTCGAATAGCCGGAACTTGCCCCAGTATCATGTTCTCAATATTTTTGTAAATATGACATCCAGTCATTGCTTCTGTAACTCCGTCGCCAAATCATTAATAGTCCTGAGTCTTTCAAAAGTGCCTCACCAGAATCATCAGAAGTGCATTGCGCAGCAGTGTGCTCCCTTGCTTGCACTTTGCAATGAGCCGATGGATGAGAATCGCCGCGATAAGAAAGAACAAAATCAGCATGCTCAAGAAGTAACGATCCCTGCTCCGATCTCAATCACTTTCAAGTACAATCCCGCCACACCTACGCCGAAGCGAATTCGACGAATCGTTTCAAGCCGCGTCTTCCATCTTGACAGGTTCATTGTTGGCTCGGCCCTGTAGTTTTTGCAATGTTTTGATCTCTTCAATATTCCTCGCTTCCGCAGTCTCCTGAATCCCTCCGGTAGGGTTTAATGTCGAATACCATAAGAACCACACACATACGGCCACAAGCGGAGCAGAGAAAATTTAGGGTTGCTTCATGCCCCATTCAAATATTCACGATTCAATTGCAGTGATGTTTCTTTCGTTTCCAGACGGAGAGCGCCGCACGATGAGCACATTTGGAAACGATGTGTCGGGGCTGCACATGGCGCCGCGTAGCGGCGAGATATACAATGGGGAGGGGGGGGAGAGGGGGGAGGAAATGGTCATCAAACGAGTGCCAAGTCGATCGTCGCTCAGATAATATTACGTTCCTTTTTTGTAGATTCGTCCTTTGCGGCTGCTTCGGACAATGCGCCATTGTCTTTGCTGTGGTGTTGACGACGTTGTTGGCGATTGAAGAATAAACGAGTATACCATCGAAGCGGCTTTTTTCTAAGCATTTATTTTCTTTGCCGTCTTGTTTCGTTGCAGGCGCGAGCGAGAAACGATCTTTACAAGTGGCTCCGCTTTGTCTTTACACTGCTTTGTTTTGTGGTGTCGATAGCGACAGAAAGTACCACGTCTTGCGGCTTTTGTATGTTTTTTCGCTACATGAAGCGCGGTTACTTCTTGTTGATTATTAGATCCCGTAAATTTAACGGATGAGTTTTGATGTTGCCTGCAACCGCAGACAAATTTACGTGGCATTTCAGAAGAGAGGGCTGGGCGTGCCCAGCCCTGATCGACCGTCTAGCATGATGTTCAGCACAAGCTTTCACGTCATTGCGACATGAAGGTTTTCCCTATATTCAATCTCACTAAAACCGTGCAGTGCAGCCAAAGCTACAGGGGAGAGAGCGTATCCGATTCTCTTCAAGAGGAGGGAAAGGAGTAACAGGAGAGAAAGGCTAGGAATCTCAGCCTCTTTCTCCTGTTCCTCCTTTCCTTCCTCTTGAAAAGGTTGAAATACGCTCTCTCCCCTGTGGCTTTGGCTGTACTGCACGGTTTTAGCGAGACGAAGTATAGTATAGCGCACGTCTGCGATTGCGTTTATCGTCTTACACAGTTCATGTATTGAAACATTCTTGAAGTGGCAACGATATGCACTGTAAGAAATGTGTGTAAAATTACAAACATTTTTACAGACATTTTCTATTGTCATACAGAAAATGTCTGTTAATGGTCTTTAACCGAAACCTGTTCAAGAAAAAAACAGACATTTTCTGTTTTTACCTCATTGGATAACCAAGTGTTTCTCCATTTCACAAAAAGCGGTTCTGAGAACGTATTTGACACATTAATATTTTGTTTGTGTATTTAGAGAATAAAACTATATTTATGTGTAATTTTAGTGCAAAGATTAACGAGCATTAGAATGGCAATCTGGGCTAGTTGGTTCATGATAACTTTCAGGGCGCCGAAAATACACAAGGACAAGAAAGGAGACGAAACAAGGCGCACTCGCAACTAGCGTTTATGAAAAAAAACCACTCTCTTATATGCTCATGGCAAACAACACAGTCATACTGCACAGTCATACTACATCCGGTGTAGCCCCCTTCGTGAAAAAATGTGCTCTTTTGCCGATAGTGACACAGACGTGTCACTAATGCAATCCTTGCCTTTTTCTTTTATTTCGAAGGCCTCGCGCAGCTCCCTCGATATCCGATCGGCGTATCTGGCCAAAAACCTTGTGTCACTGAATGACGGTGTGCACGAGCAACGGCTGCAGTGCATGGCTAGGTGTCCCGACGGGGTGGCCCGTGTAGCCGCCGCATGTTCGCGAGCGCGATCATTAAAACATCTGCCCGTTTGGCCAATGTACGATGATCCGCATGACATGGGGATTTCGTATATGACGCCCGTGGCACATTCCGTGTACCTGTTGCGGTGCTTCATATTGCAAGGATCTGCGGACTCACGGGGATTTTTGATTCTGCGACACAGTCTCGATAGTTTGTTTGGTGCGGAGAACACAATAGGCACATCGTACCTATCAGCAACCTTTTTTAGATTGTGGGTTAGTGAGTGTACATAGGGGATTACCACCGGCCTCACTGCTGCTCTTTCACGGGGCTGCCTCCGTGTGCCTTTAAACTTTTTTATTAGGGTGTCCGCTACATCCACCAGAACTCTCTGCGGGTAGCCCGCTTTCTGCAACCTCGCTGCCTGTCTCGTGAAGCTCGCTTGAGCGGTGTGTGCACATGATCTTCTTAGTGACGCCTCGAGACAACTAGATGTAATTCCTCTTTTTACAAGTTTCGAATGGGCCGAACTGAACGGAAGGATGCCCTTCTTAGAGAATGGCTCATATGTCCAGCATATGGGATTTCTTTCAAGACTTAGCCTAAGGTCCAAGAACTGTAAATGCCCGTTCACTGGCTCTTCATGCGTAATAGGTCATGCGGGGATGGGTTGTCGTTCACGCATGAAGAGCCAGTGAACGGGCATTTACAGTTCTTGGACCTTAGGCTAAGTCTTGAAAGAAATCACATATGCTGGACATATGAGCCACGCTCTAAAAAGGGCATCCTTCCGTTCAGTTCGGCCCATTCGAAACTTGTAAAAAGAGGAATTGCATCTAGTTGTCTCGAGGCGTCACTAAGGAGATCATGTGCACACACCGCTCAAGCGAGCTTTACGAGACAGGCAGCGAGGTTGCAGAAAGCGGGCTACCCGCAGAGAGGTCTGGTGGATGTAGCGGACACCCTAATAAAAAAGTTTAAAGGCACACGGAGGCAGCCCCGTGAAAGAGCAGCAGTGAGGCCGGTGGTAATCCCCTATGTACACTCACTAACCCACAATCTAAAAAAGGTTGCTAATAGGTACGATGTGCCTATTGTGTTCTCCGCACCAAACAAACTATCGAGACTGTGTCGCAGGATCAACAATCCCCGTGAGTCCGCAGATCCTTGCAATACGAAGCACCGCAACAGGTACACGGAATGTACCACGGGCGTCATATACGAAATCCCCATGTCATGCGGATCATCGTACATTGGCCAAACGGGCAGATGTTTTAATGATCGCGCTCGCGAACATGCGGCGGCTACACGGGCCACCCCGTCGGGACACCTAGCCATGCACTGCAGCCGTTGCTCACGCACACCGTCATTCAGTGACACAAGGTTTTTGGCCAGATACGCCGATCGGATATCGAGGGAGCTACGCGAGGCCTTCGAAATAAAAGAAAAAGGCAAGGATTGCATTAGTGACACGTCTGTGTCACTATCGGCAAAAGAGCACAATTTTTTACGAAGGGGGCTACACCGGATGTAGTATGACTGTGCAGTATGACTGTGTTGTTTGCCATGAGCATATAAGATAGTGTTTTTTTTCATAAACGCTAGTTGTGAGTGCGCCTTGTTTCGTCTCCTTTCTTGTCCTTGTGTATTTTCGGCGCCCTGAAAGTTATCATGATTAACGAGCGCCGTGTTTTCTTCGGTCTTAATTTTGGTGCGGAGCTTATTTTTCAAGATGGATGCCGGATAACGGTTCCTCGTGGACGTTGGTTTTTCCGGCTAGACGATTTCTGACGTAAGCTGAGTGCTGTGCATTTTTACCGGTTTAGTAGGGACACACTTTGTTCCGTTTGGCTTAAGTCTCCCTATGGGCCCGAGCACGAACTAAAACACGCAATCGAAATCGGTTTCCGCGGTACCTTAAGGCGCGGTGACACCAGCAAGAAAACGCGGGCGCGAACGCCGCTCGCAGCAAGACGCCCCCCCATAGCGAACGCCACACGGCGCCTTATCTTACTACGCACCCGAGGGTCCTACCGTGAGAAGCGGTGAACCTCAGCGGTTTGCCTCGAGGTCGCGTGCTCTTTCATACTATTTTGAGCACTTTCGAGATTTCCCGCGCTTTTTGGTTGGCAGGGCCAGACAGCGGCACGAAAGTTCGCCGCACGCCGCCGGCTGCCGCCCATGCGGGAAGCACTCATCCCAGTGCCCACCAAGCCAATTCGTCTCCGCCCAACGACCGCGACGTTCGCACCCGTTTTTGTTGCCCCCCCGCCGTGTCCTCGCCGACCGCGCCCCTCGAAGTTTCGCGAGTACGATGAAAGCGCTGACCACAGAAGTGGGGCGTCCATCTTCCCTCCCCCATTGTCTCCTGTAAACTTTTCCCAATATTCTTTCTGCTCTTCATTAGCGAGGGAGGCGACGTCGGTTTCCCGGTGAGGCACACACGCAGACACGGCGGAGAATTTAAGGTGACGTGGGCCAGTAGCAGGGACCGTCTAATAAATTTGTCACAGACTACGAAAGACGCGCGTCGTCTGCTTTGGTTGTAGCTGAGCTTATCGTCATGCAGGTACGCACAGTTCTTGTAGACGGTCATCTCGTTATAACAGCTGACTCTTGACATAATAGCCATCGTATTGTCCTTCATTCTGCGACGTTGCCGCGCTCAAAAGGCTAGACGGGGATATATGGGTCCCGCTGAGTTGGCGGCGCGCTGCAGAGAGAAGAGTGGGGGCGTGAAAGCGTGGCATCGGACGTGAATAAATGTGCCGCTTCAGATTAATTCCTTCGTTTGGATCGCGACAAGCCGCGAAGAATGGCGCGAGGACCAAGTTTTTGTTTACAAGAAAATAATGCCGATCGAGATGTTTTGCGACTTTACGGGCGGGCGGCGCGCGTTTTCTCGCTGCCTTAAGAAAGTGCCTTAAGAAAGTGTCGACTGGACGCAACGCTAGGGGTATACGAACGTGTTAGAGCACAGATGATGCAGTGGCGGTCGGTGTCTTTCGCATATCTTGCTAGGAAGTTACAAAATTTTGAAGAAAAAAGAACGGTTGCTGGCGTATTCGTAGATTTAACTGAAGCATTTGACTTCGTGGATCATAACATTCTGCTCTGTAAACTTAATTATTACGGTATTCGAGGGTTGCCGTTATCACTCCTTAATTCCCACTTGAGTCACCGCTTTTATTATATTAACATTAGTGGTCATTCCTCCGATAGAAAGCGTATTATTTCAGGGGTTCCACAAGACAGTATTCTAGGGCCCCTTCTTTTTAACCTCTATATAAACGATATTGTGAATACAGACCCTGTTGATAAATTTGTAATTTATGCAGACAACACCAGTATATTTGTTTCCTCTTTAAATAGCGATGAAATTGTGGATGCTGTTAATTTTACTGTGTCAAGGTTGGCGGCTTGGGCAAAAGAAAATGGACTAAGTATTAACTCTGAAAAGACAAAGGCTATTTTCTTTCGTCAAAAAATAAACATATCTTTATGCCAAGGCCTATAGCATTTAGCTGTAGTCCGATAGAGATTGCGGATAATTTTAAAAATCTAGCTGTCTTTTTTTTTTCCCTGAAAATATGCCATGGGATAGCCATGTAAATTATTTGGTTTCCAAATTGTCACGCGTTGTTGGTTTAATGTATCGCCACAGCCAAATTCTACCAGTTCGCGTGAAAATAATTATTTACCATGCTCTGTTTTACTCACTCCTGAGTTATCAAGCGTGAGGGCATGCTTGCAAGAAATTTAAGCCGGAAAAATAAGTAGGAAGTTTACAGCAGTCGAATATGAAGGTGCCCCTCTATTACTGCTGGCCATCTTCGAGGAAGACAAGGACCTCTTCTACAAACTAATTGAGGTAAACATTGCAATCAAGATTTTGCAACCCTATTTTTTCTCAGCATTCCTAGCAGGTCACCTTGTAATTTAGTGTGTACACGTGACTATATTGTGAACATTCTCATGTACGGGTAAATGCCTTGTCTGCTACGGAAGGCTTTTTTTACACTTATAATATCCGTTTGCACTCAAGAAAAAAAAAATTCCTCAAAGCCTACGCACTATACAAATTCAACATTTCAAAAATATTTAGTCATAATTTTCGCCACGGCATGAACTGAAATTGAACACGCGATTATTTTTAGTATCGGGCATATAAGGCCAATCGGCTTCTCGCATGCCTTTTATGCCACTGAAAACTTCTTCCGTAAAGAAATCCGAATTCCAAACCATAATACTTATGTATGTGTGGAACTCTTCCTCCATAAAAGGAAACTGCGTGTGACGATGACTTGGGGGACATGCCAGGCTCTCCTTTCCTTTGTGAAAAAGGTAGAGTTGCAAATGATACTAGCAGACAGGTAGGCATTGCTAAATTATGACACATTTTGACACATTTCATTCAGGAGGAAGCTTTGTGGATGTTAAGTCGTTCACGATATGCATCGACAGCCAGCCAGTGGCCAACACGTCTAGCCCGTGCCAGGCCTTCAAGCTGGTGTTCTTTGCTCACTTTGCCTTCAACATCGTTTACCGCAAGGAGACAAGCCTGTGTTTGGAGTTCATGCGGAGGTAGGAACGAAAGTGCCTATTCATCACTTCGTAATTTACTCAGTCGCGATGAGGACTGACTCAGCACCTTTCGCGCTTTTGTGTCGTGTGTATTTCCCAGTGGCAAACAACAAAGTGGCGTTCCAGCAGTTACAGGAGAGCCTTTATGAGGGCTGTAATGCTCCTAAATTTAGATAAAACTAAAAAATAAAATTATAAAAACAGAAAAAAATTTTACTTTCGCCCATTTTGAATTATAGATTACCGATGGATTGAAATCGGCTGCTTCCTGGTGCGTGCTGTCTTCAGCACGCAGCAGTTAGTGGAAGGGAAAGGCACTCTCTTTTCGAGAAGAGACAAAGGCGATCGTGACCCGTTGCAATTACAGCACGCAACTCGGTAACCAAATCCCAGGCCAGTCCTACTCAATAAAGATGTTCATATATGTTAGAGTATGTTAAGTGCCATTACAAAATGCGACCACAAATATCTGTTTTGCGCTGTTTATGAGCTTTATATGCTATCGTGATTGTGTGCATCTCCTTACAGTGGCTCGACGTTTTAGATGCCCAGGCAGGAAGACATACAACCCTATGCCTTTTTGTCTGGTGCTGTTTTGTGGCAGCCTTGCACACAACAGGGGAAGTCACCCATTGAAAACCGTGAGCGGACACCCGATAAATAGTCTCGTGCTGACGCGGAAACTCCCAAACGCCGGGTATACAACGCACGCTGGAACGACCGTACTACTAGGGAGAACCACAGGTACCAGAAAGCACCGCGGCAGCGGTGGTGTCGCGCAACTCCTGGTGAGATCGGTCTATTTGAGGGAGGCTTATTGGAGAGTAGGCGCCGCGTAACCGAACTTTTGGGTTGCTCGTCAAAAGAGCCCTAAGCGGTCGAAATTAATGCACAATCCTCCACTGCGGCATGCCAGATGCCCGTCATTGGTTTGGCACGTAAAAACCCAAAATTTGACTTTTTTTTTCTTGCTCCAGGGCCATCGCTGCAGTAAACCCAGGAAAAGGCACAAAGGTTCAACAAACGAAATCCAAACAACATTGCTTGACGCCCAAGGTTGCAGCACTGGTGACAGCGTTGCATGATTATGACTTCTAAACATTCAAAACATGAAGACACATGTACCATGCAGGCGTCCTACCGTCTTTATATTTGCTTTCTTGTTTTTTTTTAATAAAGGTTTTAATATTTCATTATAATTTATCTGAGTACAAACATTCTTCTGCAGAGAGTATGTGATTAATGCAGGTATAATACGAAACAAGGATGGACAAAAAAAAAAAAAGACGTAACACAGCCCAGCCTGAGAGAAGCGTTAGAAAAACGGCAAACTAAAAAGCAACCCTGCGCCGTGTCTCTTCTCCCCTGTTACTTGGCCCTCGTTGTTTGGTGCACTGCTCCGAACAAGCAAAATTAAATTTTCACAACCATCTGTTCCCTGATACGTGGTAGCCATTTTAGCTTATTAACCGGCGCGATAAAGTACAGTTATTACAATTATTCTTAAATTTGACAGATTTGATATTTGACGGTGGAACAAGGCGTCAGCAAACAACGACCTTTCTACTAATAGATTACTATGCGACAGTTGTGTACATAGGCATCTAGGTAGTAAAGCGTGCATACTATCAAAGGTAATAAAACACGTCCAATTACATTTGCTACAATGCATGCGTCAGTAGCTTTCAGGCCTAGTAACACAGCTGTCGCGTTGCAATATATCAGCAGTGAGGTGGGCTTTCACAGTCATTGATTTCACGAAACTTGCAATTTTATAGGAATTATCAACCCTCGTATTTCTCTGTACCTGATTTGATGAAACTTCTTATTTTACATAAACTGTCTTTGCTGTTATTTTTCTTGGTTTGGTTAACAGAACTTGTAATTTTAGAGAAATCTTCTGTGCTAAGATTTGATTATACATGATGATTCAAACCTGAGATTGTGGTATGAAAAACGGAAACTCGTGAAGAAGGAAGAAAAAGCGACAGACAACGACTCCGTTTTGAGACGTTGTGTGTCCCTTTTTCTTCCTCCTTCACGAGTTTCCGTTTTTCAAACCAGTCTCAGGTTTTAATCATCAAGTATAACGTACACCAGCTCGCCTGCACTTTAACCGTTTTTTCTAAGATTTGAGTTGTGTAAAAAAACAAATTTTCTGGCAGCTGGCCTGCCAGAAAATTTCTGGAAAGCTGTTCTCTGTTTTTGAAGTTTCTGTTATTTAACATACTTTTTCTGTTTCTCACCAACAGATAATTTTTGTAAAATCACAAGTTTCCGTAAAAGGAGTTTCACAGACCTTGTAATTTTACAGAAATTATCTGTTAGTTAGAAACAAAAAAAGTATGTTAAATAACAAAAAAATTTAAAAACAGAGAACAGAGCTTTACAGAAATTTTCTGGCAGGCCAGCTGTCAGGCAATTTCTGTTTTTTTTTTTTACAAGACTTTTTTTTACAGTGTGGATAACCGGGTGGATGTTGCGTTCTTGGCATTTGGCACCAATCAAAAAGACCAGCAGACTAAGGCGTCGTTGTCATCGTAACTTCCCTTAAGCGCCGGATATTTCAACTCACCCATGTACCTCTATCGATTAAGCGTGCCGCGCGCTCTCCTATTGGTAGCCGGTGAGGCGTCACCTTTCTTGGTTCATGGTGCATCCCACATGGAAACGAACACGCTCCTATTGCTCTACAGCCACATCAGGCTGTTGCCACGTCACCTAGTACAACACTGGTCCGAGTCATATTTCTCATGTTTTTGTAAAACATATGCGAAAGTCATGTTATTGGGAGGAGCATTCAGCTACATGCAAGCGCCGTAGATAAGTGTTTTTTTTTTTTTTGCGTATATATAAAATATCGAAGCTTGGAGACTTGGAGATTGCCCAGGTTTCGCTATGGTACATAGTACAGCTATCATTTTTCTAATATTTCTAGTTTATTTTATGTCAGGCATGTACACAAAATATTGAAAACTGATATAAAAAATTCTTTGGAAAACATTTACGCAATGCGTCAAATAAACGACTGTTAGAGAAACATTCACAAATTATTTACCAACAAACTTCCTCGAAAGACGACGCAAAATATATAAACATTATAATGTGGCAAAACTGCGCCTAAATAAAAAAACAAACAAACTCCACTTTTTAATTTTTATTAACTCATCCTTGTCCGTTTACATTGACCTGAACTAACTTACTTACATGTGATGGCAAAAGAATGAATAACAAATGACCTTAAGTGAAAAACGACAACAACTTCCACTCAAATTTCGCTGGCTTGTCTTCGGTGTTAGGGATTCTCCGCATGTCGTCGGCATCAAAGATACATTTTCTAGAACCGACAAAGGCTGCCCAGCGGTGCTGGTCTATCGTAGGGTGTACAACAGTGTTGCGGAGTTGCCACTCCGGAGTTGGAATGATTCCGGAATCATTCCGCATTTTCCCGACCCCGGAGTGGAATGGGAATGGAATGGCGAGAACTTCGAGGGGAATAGAATGGGACTGGAATTAGATGCGTTTTGCCCGGAATGGAATGGGAATGGAATGGGCGCGCTCCTTTATTAATTTGTTTTCGTGTGTGTGTTTGGTGAGGGGGGTTACGTACAGCTGAACCGAGCCAGTCAGCAATTCAGTAGCTCAGAAATAAAATGAGCGGGAAACTGCTAGCCCGTCCAACCCTGCTGCCTTCCACGTTCATCCAAGCGCACTCCTTTGAAGTGTGAAATCTGGGTTTGCTTCGGCATTAAAACAAAGCGAGATTCATTTTTTTCTTCTCTTGCGCTTTGCTCCGACGCTTGTTTTTTTTATACTGCATTTTTACGTGTAAGTCCGCCTTCTACTTGGTCTTTGTTCCGATGCTTGTTTTCTGTGTTATATGTTTTACATTCAACTGGGTTAGGGTTACAAGCAAGCTAGCGGATGCCCGCTCATTTCCTCTGACTTTCGTCCCTGTATACTTTGTTTCATTTTGCGATGGACCGCTGCGGACCCTACGAGTCACCCCAGGCAATGCAGCACCGTGAGCTTAGTAAAATCAGTGCTTTTTTTGTGGCATTTAGCATCTTTCGCAATTGTCTATGCGTTTGATAATGTCAGCTTTATGCTGCTTATGCCGGCAACATTCACAATGTAGCTGTCAAGCGCCACATTTTACGTTTAGGAATTAGAGGAATGGAATGGAACGATTCAGCCATTCTAGGATTGGGAATGGGCCAAGTGTCCCCATTCCTAGGAGTTGAAAGGAATTGAATTAACGAAAACTCTAATTCCCGGAATGAAATAGGAATGGAATGGGGATGCCCATTCCGCAACACTGGTGTACAAAGGTATGTTGTTCCTAGTTTGGCTTTATATTTATGGTTCCTTGCCTTGCCACCTAGGACCCCCCCCCCCCCTCCTCTTTTTCAAAATAGGGAAAAATTTCGTGTTTTCTTCAGAGCGCCTTAAAAAGGCTGTGCATGCCTTATATCTCTATAAAATGAGTGGAAATATTTATTTTTAAATTTGTCCCCCCCCACCCCTGTTTCTAATCAAAAAGATACATTTTAATATATTAATTTTAAGTTTAATTATTAAAATTCATTATTAACCTATTTATATAAAACAGGTATTCTATTTCTTAAATTGGCCCTTTTGCAGGAACCCATAATATATTAATCATTTTTCTGTGCGTTAGCGTCTTTTCACAAGAACAATTTGGCCTGCGTTTCCTGAAACACCCTTTCTGTAAAGCTGAGTGCTTCTCCCATGGACATGACACTTATATTGTAAATAATTTACAGATATATAAAAAAATATGTCCTGGAGCATCATGTTGTATCAATTGACATGGAAACACCAAACAACAAAACCCTTGTACTTATCGACTTCTATTTTTATTTCTTGTGCAGTACGCATCGATACTAAGAACAGGTCCTACTTCCTTGCCTTGCTTTCGCGGTGATAAACCTTTTCCGCATGATAGGTTTGTGCTTCACGGTAATGTGCTCTGCTGCTGTTTCCAACTGCCGGCAGTACTGGCGCCCTCCAACACTTCTTCTTGAGCAAATGTCCCGGGGAAAGAAAAAGGTTCCTAGGAGGCAACGCCAGGAAACACGAATATAAAACTAAGTTAGGGACAACATGATTTTCTATATACTACGATAAAGCAGGTGTGCTGTACAGAATTCGCTGGTTCTATAAAATGTCTCCTTGGAGCCGGCGTCGTGCGGCAAAGTCCCCATAACGAAGACTTAGCTAGCTCAATTTGAGTGAAAGTTTGTTGTCGTTTTTCTCTTAGGGAGGTCATACGTTACTCATTCTTTTGCCGTCGCAAATTTGTTCAAGTCACTGTAGAATGTTACAATTTTTTAAAGAAAATGAAAAGGAAAATTTGTAAATATTGACGTGCAATTCTGCTACATTTATACAAATGAGCTGCCATTTTGCATTAATTACGGAAATACAATAATGGCTAAGGATATATTCTTACATTCATTTAAAAATGATCATTTTGATATTTTTGGCGTTGTTTTATATAAGTAAGTCGTTGCAGATTATTTGTGAATGTGTCTCTAGCGTTTGTTTACGAGTTTGTAATTCTTTTAACATCGAAATCTTTTATAGTAATTTTTAATCTTATCTCTATATGTTGTAAACCTTTCATAAAATAAATTAAAAAAAAAATGTATTACTACGTGCATGTTACGGTGTGAAATGAACGGCTGTGCAATGTAAAATAGCGAAATCTTGGCAATGTCAACGCCTGGAGCTTCGAAGTTTTATATCTCCGGAAGAAAATTAGCAACGGCGTTCGCTTACAGCTGAATGCTGCTCCCAAGAACATGACTTTAACATTATTTTTTTTACATGAAAAATAAAAAGTGATCCGAACCATAGACTTTACGATCTATCTTGAAAACACGCATCAGATGACGTGCCACAGTTTGCCCGCACTCTCCTATTGGTATGCCGTAGCATGCTGGCGACGCACCGCAGACAACGCGCCGCACTAAGGGTGACGCTTTGAAATTTGTGGCTGGAACGTATTCTGTCAGGAAGTAATGTGTGACGCCAATGCTAAAGATTGAACTACAACAAGACAACGACACAATACGGAGCAAATAAAGCAGTCAACATAAGCCAAACCGATACGCTCAGTTGGGCTCTGAAACTAGAGATTGCAAGATATTTCTGTAAAGGCAGAGAGCTCTTTAGATGTTTCGGAAGTAGGGGAACTGAGCAATGAACAGTGTTGCCTAGCCAGCGTTCGTACCTACCTGGTTCTGGCGCGCCACCGGGCTCTAAAGAATGAGAACTTCGTTGTCGACTAAATTTGGAAACACTGTTATAAAGTTTGACACATTAGGTCATTTCAACACAGAGTGTTTGACCCATGCGGGCCCCCGGGTGAGTCACCCGAGCACGGTTTTGGATCCTGATTAGACTGCAAAAGGATAGCCCAATGCGCGCCGCTTAAAGTGTCCAGGAAACGTTGAAAAGCGTATATCAAAAGCATATATCAAACATTTTACGAATATGCATGTAGTAATTTCTGCTATAGTAAGAGTGTGTAACTATTAGGTGTTATCATATTTTGTAATTTATTACTTCTGACTTTTGGTGATGTTGTCTGCTTGCTTTGTCAGGTTGCCAAGGGCTCATCAAGCAGTGTAAAACAGCTTTTTTCCTTGGCACCCGCATCAACCAAGATGGAAATAAAACAATGTTCGATTCAGTTAAAAAAATAAAATAAAAGGAAACGTGAGTCAGCCCAGTGTGCCGCTGTTCTGCTATTGTCACTTACTGCTTAAGAAACGCAGGTCGTGACGACTCTCAAGTAGATTAATATCGCTCCGCAGTCAATATGAAAATAATTATATTTTTTTTCATCACAATTTGATGGCGGCGATCGCGGAAAAAGCTGCATACAAAGCTGGACGTGTCCTTGACCGCCTACAGCATAAAAATCAGCATTATCCGATCAAAATTGTGAAGAACGAATCACAAAGCTAGAACCTTGCATACACCGTATTTACTCGAGTATAACCCGCACCATTTATGAACAAGGCCCTTTGTCTACTTTCCCGCAAAGCACATATACAGCCAATCATCGCGTTGCGCATAAATAACATAGCGAATAACTAGATCGAGAACTTGACTTTCCATACAAATGCAACCTTCACATACGATATCTTTGCGCGAAGACGTTATCTCTATCCTGTAAACAGCTGGTATCATACTGTCGATCGCGGTGATTGGCAATCAGCGTGTTCCGCGGAAAAGCGAACCCTCAGCTTTTCTTCATAAATGGTGCGGGTTATACTCGAGTAAATACGGTAAGTAGTGACGTCCCGCATTTCTTAACATTTCAGTAGTTATAATTGGAACAGGTTAATATGAACATAACATCCGGCCAATATCTTTCAGTCGCCTTATATCATCGATTGCTATACATTGAGCGGACAAATCCATCCGGAAAAACAAACAGAAACCGACGCGCTTTATCCTTCTTTCTTATATGCGTATCCACCTTCGAGATACGCATCGATCAGTTTTCGGGGTTTTTGTATCCTGCTCCTGGAACTCGGAGCAGAAAGTGTGCCAGAACGTTCATAATTATCCGGGGAAGAGTCCCGAACTCGTCTTGTTCGCTTCGTCTTTATGCCGGCCGCGCGACGTCGGGGCGTTCAGCATAGACACATTGCCGGGATATCGACGAGGTACGCGCGTGAAACGACTCTCCCACACTCTTATGGATCATTCTTGGTGGAAATCCAGGCGCAATATTTGCATTCCGGTTTGGGAATCAGACGGCAGGAACGCAAAAATCTGATCAATTGATAGTTCAAAACCCGGTGGCATTTCGGAAACTGTATTAAGTTAGTTTCGTTTCTAATAGTATCCGCTATGAATACTGCAACTGCCACGTGACCAATAAAATCGATCATTCAGAAGTTGATTAACACATTTTAGGTAAGTAGCCAACTTTCCTTGACGCTAATTTCTCCTACTCTCCGCCGAACCTGATAAAAACGAGGTAAAAAAACATTACCCATGTAATCTTTCCCCACCCCTCTCCTTTTTTAATATACGTTCCAATTGAACTCAGACATGGTTAAAGTACGTGCAAAAAAAAAAAAAGAGGAATAGAAGGAGAGTTTTTCTGTTCTTGTCTTTTTGTGCCCAACCTTAACCATGTTAAATCAGTAACAAGTATCCCAACTGACCATCTTACTGATGCCAGACACCCTGTATAATTCAGCTAAAATCTCTTAAGCCTTCAAGAAAACAACGAACAATACACGCACGTTCATTCTATAATTAAATGTGCATAAATCAAACTTAGAATCCAGTAATATTTCGTGTGTGGAGTAAAGAGGGCGGTAAATTCGTCGTCCTTATCAAGACAATGAATTAAAAAGCGACAATTTTAAATGCCTAAATAGAACAAATAAAAACAAAAACAGATCAAGCAGGCACTTATTTGCAAAGACAGCCAGACTCTAAGCTGAATATTCCGCAAAGAGGAACGTCTTACTTCTTACCCACATAGACAGCACCCTAGACACCCCGAGCTATATATTACGATAAAAGAGATGCCGGGCCATTAGGGCAATCCAAGAGCCCACGAGCTTTCCCGAGCAGAGCGCAATCCGGGATCGCCCACCTTCTTACTCAATGAATACGACTCATACGTGCATCCCAGACTACCATCAACTGACAGACGCAACACACTAAAATAAATATGACAAAGGCAGACGGCGACCCTTCCCTCCCCTTCCATAATTTATGACCGGGTGGAGGCATTCGTTATGAGACGGGTCCAAATGCTCTCGCTCTTCTCTCCATATTTTCTATTTTTTGTTCGAAGCTATTGAGGGTACCTCCAAAAGCCCACGCTGTTCGGGCTACTCCAACAACCCTGACTCGCACTGATGCAGCCTTCCACCTTCACCTTACTCGCTCCAACCAACCCTATGGGCACTACTAACCCCACGCGCAAAGTGCGTGTTCGGAAACGAGTGCTAGTAGGGTGCCGGACTTTGGGGAATGAAGAATTTTAATTTTCACATGCGGCGACATGGCAAGGTGCACGCGGTTGTTTGCAGATTACATATGAAATTCAATGACGGTGCTATATATTTCCGTTAGGGATCACCGGACATGGGCGAAGTCGGTAGCCTTCAAGCGTCCCCCTTTTAGCCCACCCTAGCTTGGTCGGCCGGCTCTATGCCTCGAGACCAAGGACTCTCCACGCCAATGTCCTCGGTTCATTGCGGATGAAGCAACCTATTCCCTGCTCGTCCTGCAACTCCTCAAGCGTCACCCCACACGGTCATCGACGGCAGTAATCAAGACGGCCTTACCGGCTGACAGGCGGCAGATCGGGGAGGCCCAAACCTGGAATCACGATTCAATCTTCGCGGACAAACGGGACTTTGCCAATTTCTTAAAGTTTTGCTTGATTTTTTTTTTTTCTGGGGGGGGGAGGGGGGGGAGGTTATATTTGTGAATTTGTTTTTCTTTTTTTGTGAGTGCAATTTTATTTTCAAAAGTAGAACGCTTTTACCGGAGCCTTGTGGAATATTTTTCAGAAATGGGTCTGACAGCAGTACTGCTGCCTGCCTGAAGTTCAACGTGCATCAAGCAATAGTGAATGCACTACCGTACGCAGAAGCAGAAGAAACAAAAAAACACGAAGCATCAGCCCGACGGGGAGCCGCCACTAATATTGGTTCTTTATCGGGAAGGCGCCAACGCTAATAAAGATCGATATCGACGCGAGGAATACTCGACAAAAACAAATACTACGCGCAACTTCCAAGTGAAGTGATAGATGAACAAGTAAAAAGACATTGCTCAATTCACTTGATCACGCGGCGATCGCCATCTTTTTTTTTTTCCTTCTTTTTTTATCGCGTTTAGTTTTCCCTTTTTTTCCCCCATCGCTGATCAGCACCATTGCCACGCGTGATCGCACTGCCTCTCTTCGGCCCAATTCCTTATCGACCTGCGGATTGCGGCGAAAGTGGGAAGAAGGGATGTAAGATCAAGATTAATTAGGAACCCGCGGCAGTAATTAGGTTCTGGCCTCAGTCCTCGTCGTCGTTCACCCACTTCCGTCCCCGGGATCCTCTCTTCTTTGGACGCCTCCTAATTTCTTTCCGATGCGGCCCTTTCCCTTCTTCTCCGCTTACGCTGCCTCGCTCCTCCTCAGAACAGATTCGACATTTCTTTCGGCGTTCGCATTTCTGCTTCTGTTACTGCTTACTCTATATTCCTTTTCATTGGCCTAATCATTTTTACCGTGTTTTGTGCGTTCATTTGTGCACAGTAAGTTTGACAGATGTGAAGTGGCATTCGCGAGCTCTAAAGTAAAAAGAAAAAAAGTGTCGAAACAACTTTCAAGTTGGGCAATATTTACTTTTAGAACTGTACTCAATTAGTATGTTAGTAACACCCTCGTTATTTGCCATTCAACATTTTGCTATTATAAATTATTTTTGTTATTTTAATTACTACTTTATAGGCTCATTCTTTTCATCAATTTTGTTCATCGATGCTTTTCGCAGACCGGAGGAGTGGTTAAATTATTTTTACTGGCACAGCAAGTAGACATAGGAGGAAGGAAAGTTGCACAGAATTGAAAGCAAGTGTTAAACATGAAACCGCGTTCCGCGCGTCGGGAAAACTTGCTATTTAGATATCTCTTCACAATTGGCAAAAATAAAACTGGAATAAATAACGAGATTTACTTAAAACACCCCTATTATGTGTCTATACTCGGGGACAACTGTTCTTGGCATTTCCGGCGAAAGGAGGAAAGCGCTCAAAATGGTAGAGGGAACGCGTGCCTGTACCTTTCCCTGCATTGCCAAGAAAAGTTGTCCTCGAGTATAGTCCAAATGATCATAGTCTTAAAATTAGAGAGTCCCGCGCTAAGACAAGCGTGTTTGCCTCTTTGTTTGTTTTGTTTGAACGATTGCATTATGGAGTTGACTCACGAAAGAACAAGTGTGCTGTTAATATATATGTGTTTCTTTCATCTCTGTAAAAACCCGTGCTGTAACGCTCCAGGGTACTGCGGCGCAATTATCGAATAAAGGAATACAGGAAAAGTAAAGAACGGTGCAGAATTACATTAAACAGATTATACAAACAAAGCCAACTCCGAAATCCCTAATCCAGTAAATGCACCCTACGCACGCGTGAAAGGTGTTTCACAGGGCGGCATCAACGTTTTTCCCTTCTGAGGATACAATAAACTGCACAGAATGAAGATAGATGGTATTTCAATTACTTCCAAGGGGCCTATTTTTGGAGAATTAGAGCGTTCGTTACATTTAACTACCTAACTATTTATAACAAATATATATATTTTTTTCTATTTAGCCACGATAAATGCATGATTTCAGTTAGAATCATACTGCGTACCACAGGAAACAACTAAATGACTTTCAAGCCAATTTAAGGCGCATTCTTGTATGTCACCTCTCTGAAAAGCACCGCATTTAGCATGCCACAGATGTTTCGGCGCTCAGTTGACTATCTACTTCAGGTTTGATGTTGGAGCTCCGCGAAGTGTCCCCCTAACAGATATCGCCGTGAAACAAAAGGAGGAACAAGGGCCCCAGCTCGAGTTTGAACCTTATGCATATTGGGTTAGATGCAACGTCACCAGCCAGATATCGGAGAGACAAGGGAAACACGCGGCGAACACCGGTTGGAGAGGTGTTCATGGCCCCATAGTGCACTTTAGCAGAAGACGCGGAGGTGAGTCACTCGCCGCTCAAGGAGACTGAAGATGTTGTTTTCGCACGGAACAGAACGATTCTCATACAGATCGTTCCCCACGAGACAAAGGGGGTTATTCTTCCCACTCAACACGAAGGGCCGCCGCCGAGATGATTTATTACTCTCGTTCGATCACAAATACACAACAAAAGAGGACAACTAATTACAGAACGACCGTGCCGGCGGTCAAGCAGTCGTTCGAGGAAGGAAATGCAGCTGTACATGTGCACTGGGCATTGTCGCGCACCGTGCCCTTTCCTTTTCAATCTTGGCCGAAGAACAAAGGAAGACGGCGCGTCGTCCCCTCATTAGAACGTCGGCGAGCATGCTTCTCGGGGCCGGGGTATACGCCGGTGCGCCGGCGCCTTTGTACACGTCGGCGCTTCGGTGGCAGCTAGTTTTCGGCGGTCCGTGACGGTACCGATTATTATTGGGCGAGACGTGGGCAGAGGGGCTATCGAACGCAGTTGGGCAGAGTTCTCGCGCCTCGCCATCAGCGCGCTGGCCGACCCAATGGAGACTGTCTTTATTTTGGTCAAAGCGAGTGAACAATGCGAGCGTCTTGTGTGACCCGGCCAGGGGGGGACTCCGCTGAATGGCCGACCAGAGCGCGGCTTCGCTTTCTTTGCCGCGCGCTTCATTGTTTTTCCTGCTTTTGTTCCACCCTGGGAGTTTACAGCCGCCTTTTGTCCAGTGCCTGTTTTCGCAGATGCGACTCCTGGTCTGAAAAGGTCTGCCTGCCGGAGGGGGGAGGGTCGACAACTCTGGCGGAGCGCGTATTGTGGGCCTACTAATTTTATCGACTGCCGATCTTGAAAGAGGAACAAGCAAACTCTGGTGACAATAACTTTTGTCCGAACAAAGTATACTAGCAGCTTGCGAATTGATTGAGATTAACATTGCCTGGCTTCTCACTACCAAAATCTCTCAAAAGGAGATGCGGAACTGCAACGATGGGAGCTTAATTTTGTGCCCAGATGCGTTGATGCCGTTCTGATACGTCTGAAAGGATATTCAACGATAGAGTTCTCTCTCGTTTTCTTGACTCATTCGATCAAATCCGGTTGCCGACAGATAACGTTCAATGTTACATTAGGAGCTTGCATCATTTCAGCTAATTTTAGCCTTTTATGCCTACTGAATGCCTGTTGCACAAAAACCGACGAAAAAAAAACAATTAAGCGAGGTGATATTTTTACTCTTCTCAAATTTCTAGGTGCTATTTAAATGATTCGGCAGTTAATTGACACTACACCAACTAACATTCACAAGATACGTTGTTCCTTGCAAAACCTTTATCAAGAATCGAAGAAGTTTAACAAAAATGCAGATCCACCAGGAAAATAGTCGACTACTTTGCCACAAAAAATACTTGTTTGCGTGCACGTGTATTCGAATCAGATTGCAAATCTTTCAGACACAATGTTATCTTTCATAGGATTCCTGATTCTCAATATGAACAGTTGTTGGCGTTTGGTGAGCAAATCGATTTAATGGCCATGGAATTATTATGCTACTATAAGAGTTAATCCTTGCCGTCTGTGACATACAGAACGGGCGTTAGGGTCTTTCCTCGCCAAACCCATAAAGAAAACAAAACGGAAATGAAAGCCGTTTACAACGCCCTGTAACACCGAATTAGAGCGCAGCTCTTGAGGAGGGTGAGGGGAAGGTACGGAGACGAGGCTATGCCCCTCCTCCTCTCCTGCTCGCCTCCCATTTAGGGGAAAATTTTCCGCTAAATTTAGCGGGGAAATTTTTCCGCTAAATGTAGCAGGGAAATTTTTCCGTTAAATGTAGCGGGGAAATATTTCCACTAGATTTAGCGGGGAAATTTTTCCGCTAGATCTAGCGGGGAAAGTTTTCTGCTAGGTTTAGAGGGGGAAATTTTCCCGCTAGATTTAGCGGGGAACATTTTCCGCTAGGTTTAGCGGGGAAATTTTTCCGCTAGATTTAGCGGGGAAATTTTTCTGCTAGATTTAGCGGGGAAATTTTTCTGCTAGATTTAGCGGGGAAATTTTTCCGCTAGATTTAGCGGGGAAATTTTTCCGCTAAATTTAGCGGGGAAATTTAGCCATAATGCACCGCGCGGTTACGCCGACGCCGACGGCGACGCCGCTCAAGCGGGCGCCTAAGAGCTGCGCTCTCAAACTGATCCACCGGTTTTCTTGTTAAATTTTGAAGCCAGATGAAGCGTTCTTTGACCAAAAACCCCCGCTAGGAATTGCAACGTACAGGACGCGTGCTGTGCTTCTGGCATTGTTGGAGATGGGCTAGGCCGTCATCCGAGTGACTAAAAACGAGCTCAACACGAACCTCTACCAAGGAGTTTAATGGAACTAGAGCCCTGCATATCCGCAGATATCCCTCGGATCATCCACATATATCAGCAGTAAACTGGCGGATGCGGTAAAAATGAACCAGATTTGGCGGATTGCGGATCGGACTAGGATGCCTGTGGCTGCGGATGCGGATCGAATGAGGATATCCGCGGGTCCAGATCTACGTTTTTGCCGAGGAGGCCCATGAACCTGTGCTACTGCTTAGGGTAGAGTGAGTGAGTGATTTTACGAAGTGAATCATCGAATGTATCACGGGAGCAGACTACCATCTTAGATAAAGGGAGCAGATCGGGGAGAAATTTGTTCTTTAGCTCAAAAAGCACCACTCGTTCAGGGGAAGCGTGTTCTTGTTTGGAAAGGAAAAAGTACAAAACGTTCTTTTAGCAAAAAAAAAAAAATCGTCCAATTTAAAACAAAGTAGAAGAAGCCCGCCAGTGGCTTCTTCGCCAAGTAAAATGAGGAGACTGAATTCCATTCTCTGGAGTGGTGGAACTTGCGCCAGCATGAGTTTCCGCACCTCGTTATTGTAGCGCAGTTATTTCATGCCACCGCAGCATCAAGTGCACGGACAGAGTAAGACTTTGCTTTGCGGGTCTTAATATAAAAGAGGCAAAGCAGTCTGAGTCCGTTCATGTTGACGGTATCCTGTTTCTTCTAACGGCAACCTCGACAAGTGAAGCGTTGCTTGAGTGTGCGCTTTCGTTTTCTTGGCACTTGGCACGGAGTTGTTTTTGAGTGTATGTTTCCGAGCTTGCAGATGATTGTTCGTGCTTAAAACTAAAACCGATAGAAGGTAGAAGGTAGTGGTGTACTCGCGCCTTTACCACATATACACGAGTACTTTTCTGCAGTCAGTGAGCACCTTTCCTCTCCAAATTTTATTGTTTGGCCTAAATAAAATTACACAATGTTATTATTATGTCCTTTGTTAAATTGTCTGTTTATAAAACATGCGTCTGCTTGGAGTGGGTTTCAGGGAGCAAAAGTCAAAATAAATATTAAAATGTCCTTTCTGTTTAGCGCATCTTCTGGACAGAGTGTCAGTGGCACGGACTCCCAAGACAATCTCGTAACTGCGATCGTCTTTCCAGCAATGCGAACTGTCTCCGGAAGGTTGATCCCTTACTTTGTAACTACGATATACATAACACGGTAAATTTACTTTCACATTATTCTTACACGAGGTGTTTTTGGTACGAAGGTAGGCAGACGGATTATAAAATACCATCCAGATGTTTTTTTGTTTTTTTTTTTTTAATTTTTATTCACGTATGATTTTATGAGTCAAATGAATGCGCGAATTTAGGGTCGAATGCGGTTCCGAATTTCGCTGATGCTGTTCGGATGCGAATACCAAGTCTGCGGATGCGGATCGTGAGTGGATGCAATTGTTTAGGAACATTGCGGATCCGGTTCGGATGCGACACAAAATTTGTGGATCGGATTCGGATAATGAAAGTGTTATCCGCGAAGGACTCTAGATGGAACCAAACGCAAGTCGAGCGCTCACATACCGCCCGCGTTCAATGCGTGAGCAGCATTTGACTAGCGTTAGTTACCCTAGGGTGATCACCGCGACTACATCAAATCTGGATCCACACGACTATAGGCAGACAAGCTTCGCGGAGTAGAGACGGCATTGAAACAAGAAAGTCAGCCTCTTTCCTCGCAAATAAGCCACGGCAAAGATTCAAGCTCCATAAAGTAGCTGCAAGAGCACTCGCCTACTTTTGCAATAATTGTTGTAAAATGGGGGCATCATTTAGGCCCCAAGATTGTTTTATTGCCCCTTTAAATATAAATTGTATGTATAAATAGTTTCCAGTAAAGGTTTTCATTTTTGTGTAATTCGCGTGTACATTTGTTGTGGATTCTGGGCGAATACATGCCCTTTGGTTGTAAAATATTCCTCCGTCAGAGAGAAAATAAAATTGATTTCAAACTAAAGCTCGTGGTGGCAACGTTTTGATTGCACTTGTTTATTTTTGTTTAATGAATAAATTATACGAGCAATTGCAAATAGGCAGGCAGTCATTTCTTGTCTACCTAGGATACAATAAAACTTTAGTTGGGGCTTGTTGGTCCATATCGATTAAAACATTACAGGGCGCGAACTTGAAACAGGACAAAAAAAAACACACGTACGAGACGGACAAGCGCCTGCTTTCAACGCATTTAATGTAAGACCGAACATCGTAAAACTGTCGATCACCATCACCCCAAGCAACAAGATAAAGGTTTATATCACTCGTCACACGCAGGGCGTGAAACAATCTTAGAGCGCACAAGGTTTTTTTAAGCGAGGGAATGAGAAGATGGAAAGGAAAATAATTAAAAATTTCTGTATTGAAAAAATTGGCCGGAGACGCTTCAGACTGCTTACGTGTGGGATTACGAAAGCCTCATGTTCCCTTTGGTGAAATGTTTTCGAATTGATGTTTCTTTATTTCCCTGCCGAAACATAAAGAGGACGTAGCCCACGACGTTAACCTCAACGAAGCGTCTATTTTGTGCCTCACGGAAACGTCGATGAATCCGAATAACAGCTGAGAGATACCGGGGTACCGCTTCGTATGAGATAACGCCGCCGCAGGAGTTGCCATCTACTCCAAATTCGACGGCGAACTCGCAACCGTCCAACTCGCGGAGTGGTACGATCATGTCGAAATGTGCTCCATGTCGCTGCCAAGTGGACTGGTCATAGTATGCATCTACCTGGCGCCAACACATCCGAGTATGGCGCAGCATGGTTCGTCATCCTCAAGCCCTAAGATGGAAATCACTCGTACATGACGCACGCACCAGGCACATCTTTAGTCAGCCAGACCTGTGGGGCCGCCGTGGGGTCGGGGAAGCTTGCTCGTCTCGCACCCCGGAGGCCCGGGTTCGTTTCCAAACCGGACCTAAATGTACCAAATTTTCATTTCAAAGCCATTAATTTACCTTGTTTACAGGAACCTCCCCCAGGAATTCGGCACCAATCCGGGCATTTGTGACGTATCTTTACTCCAGGCTTGTACAAGATACTCACTTAAAGTATTTAAGTTAAGTTACTGAGTACCACGAAAAATAGTAACTGAGTAAAGTACTAAGTACTCAAATTTGTAAAGTAATTGAGTAAAGAACAAAATACTCCAAAAAAGTTACTCGTTACTTTCAAGATACTCTCAAGTTACAATTTTCACTGAATTTCATTGTAACGACAACCGAAGTCAGAAAAAATTCGCGTTTTTTTACTCTGTAGGGACATAGGGACGTAGGAACGGATTTTGACTTTCGAGGAGTTTGTAGGGACTTTCAGATTGGAAAACTCGACAGGCTGCTACGCTCGCAACATTCGCGCTAACAACGTCGCTCATTGCTGTTTAATTTTTTTTGTATCTTTTTTTTTAGGGGGGTGGGGGGGTGGTAGGGGGTGCTCAGCGCAGGTGCACTTGAGCCCGAACGGGGGCCCTGGCCCCGGAGCATCGAGTTGCGCTTGCTACGCTCGCTCGGGTTACGGTAATACAAATGTTTGCCTCAGTGAAAGCGTTCATTGGAGGTGCGGCGCTCGGCTCGTGAGGTCATCTATCGTCTTGAGTATCGTCTTCGTTCAAGCCTATTTTCTTGATTATATCTGCCTCGTGTGATGTGCTATTGAGCACGCTTGGGGAATACCTGTGCCATCATATTGCGCTAACCAACCAATTGTGGAGCGGACCGTCCCTGAAAAAAGTGAGTCTATAGACCTTTTGATCGCTTATCACCAGGGTGAAAAATGCAGAGTCACTGAGCTGTGGATGCGTGCGCAGCGTCTTATATACCGCACAGCAGAGCAATAGCGCATGCTCAGAAAGCGCTCCACAGCACACCAGACAAAGATGGCAGCGCGCAGGCGATTGTTGCAAATGTTTGTTAACGTAAGGTCCTAATAACCAGGGTGTTCTTAAAAATGCTGTTTCAAGTTTTAGTGACTGTTGTATTTTATGCAATAACACAAAAATTCTTAATTTGTTATACTGAATATCTGGATTAACTTGTATTTTTCCTTTCAGATATTCAATCTCGTGTTTGTAAAACAAGAAATAGCTAATTAATCAGTTGTCACGCGCTCACTGAGAGGTACAGAAGGCAGGCTCACTCATTTAAGCAAAATAAATAAAATACAACTATTTTTCCCTTGTGGAGACAACCGTAGGGACATTTGCACACCCCGGTAGGGTCAACCAGGGACATTTTGGCGCGGACGTGGGGACTTTCCGGTTCGGCCATCTGACGATACTGCCGTGGTTGGCGCCGGCGGTCATTCGTGCTACCGAAGACAATGCTGCGTACGCCGCGAGCGATGGGCCTCCGGATTAGAGCCGTGTAGTCGAGTCTTACGAGTCTTGTGTGCGAAGCGAGCCTAGTGAAACGAACGAGCGGTGTGTGCGACTGCGTGCGGATGCAAAGGCATTTCTGAAGCTGGAAGGCTTTTTTTCTTTTATATGCTTTCACTCCATAACAAAGAAAAATAAACTCCGGTTTACTGTTGACTCTTACGAGACACTCGTAGAACCCGCCCTCTCTCCGACGCAAGTGCCCTCCCTCTGGCTTGTAGCCTTGTACACATGTTATGCTTTCACCCTCATGCCCTTCTGCTTCGGAATCTTTGTTGCCCTTGGGCTTGGCCACAAACAAATTGTAAGAAAATGCGCTTTGACGTTTTGCCCGGTTAGAAGACACGATACGCGTCCGCTCGGCTTGAGGCTACGACACCTGCTTCTCCGTGTCACCTCTTTCAGCAGAAGCACGGAAGTGCACTGTATTACCTGGCACGAAATGTATCTGCAATGGCAGGGCGCCCAGCCAAAATAACAGGAGTTCAATATCTTCCAAGCTTCCCGCCTCTAAAGAAAAATAAAATATAGAAAGTAACTTAAAAGTAACTTTAAAATGAGTACAAGTTACTTAAAAAAGTATTAAAAGTTAGAATACTAAATACTGACGTTCGAAAGTATTTGCAAGATACCAAGTTACTCACAAAAGTATTTAAGATACAGCAACTTGAGTAGGGTATTTAAGTTACGTACAAGTCTGCTTTACTCTTTGCGGTGTCGGCCATTTTCGGTACCATCGCTTGGTCACGCCGCCAACGACGCCGGCTTTTCGCATAATGGTGCAGGTTATGCTTGCGCATTACAAGCGCTTCACAAATGCGTAAGCATGCCATCCCTTTATCTTCTGAACAAAGAAGTTGCGTTTCTTGATGACTGCGTGTGACCAGTGATAGGAACCTTTATCTTGTTTGCTGGGGGTGTCTATAGGGGATGGTGATGGACAGTTTACCGATGTTTGGTGTTACATTCAATCACTTGGAAGTTGGCGCTTGACCATGTCATTCGTGTGTCGCTTTCCGTCCTCTTTCAGTTCGCGTTTTTTAACGTTTTAATGCGAGATACAAACCTGGGTACTTTAGTTTATCGGTAACTGTAAATGTATTTTAAAAGGATCCTTTTAAAATACATTTGAGGTTACTGAAAGTTTTAACAGAACGAAGTAATCTTTTTGCAGGTACATTTCTATTCTCTCAAGCAACACAAGAAAGGCTCATATTTGAGACAAATAATGTCTCTATTGAATTATTCATTACAATACAATGTATCGGGCCCGTCAAAGAAACCTGGATTTGTTGGAGTGAGCCCGGCAGTCGGTCATGTGCTCTTTATCGTTTTTCTTTGTTTGTATATGATTGATACCACATTTTGCGGCAGGACAAAAATAACATTACTAACGACATAAAAAAAAAGAAAAAAGAGAAAAATTCACATGTCTAGAGTCACTTAGCTATCTTTGTCAACTGCGTTTAACATTGTTTCAAATAGTGTTTCAAACAGTGTTTCAAATAAAATCTGATAATTGTAGAATACGGGCATTGAGTCCCCCCTAACAGCTTGAGACGTCGCAATGCGCATGCGCAGACGTTCTGCGCATGTTCAGTGTGATGCGTCAAGCTGTTTAGGGGCCCCCAAACGTAGGCGTCCTCTATTCTAAATCTCTCTAATAACAACATCAGCAAAACAGCTTGACTCACCCCATGCAAACAGTTTCTATTACAGATACAAACTAAAGCTATTACAGATACAAACTAAAGCTTCAAAAAAATGGCCCACGTTTATTGATTATCGTTTTGAAAACACAACTTTCTTTAATGACTTTTAACATCCTTCATAGTGACGTACGTAAGACTGGTTAAATCCTACGGAATGTTGTTAAGGTGGTAAGGTGTATAGTACTGGTGCGTCATTTTCCGGTCGTTTCTATGTATTCTTGATAATATATTTTTTGTAAGTGTGCCATCGAGGTTTGGTTTATAAACGTTTCCTAAGAGCGCAGATAGAATAATGATATGTTATTTATAGTAACCTATTTACACAATTTTTCGAGCCTTCGTATGCTCAAACATACGCGTCTTGAGGCGGTTCTGGCTTTGCATATTGAGAGCCTTGTGCAATACTGTTACGTGTTCTCGTATTGAATTTCTTAGCACATTCAGCGCCAGCTGAGCAGGATTCGTAAATAGTGAGTCCACATCAAAGAACAAATGCACCTAATCGCCTTACACACCTTGTGAGCGCCTGCCTCGACTCCACGTGCCCAGAACGGCAACCAACAGACCCAAGCACCGCAAGCGACTGCAGGGCGCGCTCCTGTGTAAAGGACGTTGCCCAGAAAGAATTATTTAAATGGACGGCCAAGCCAGATTTCGGACTCAACGAGCAAAAATAAACCATTGTTCTGATCAACGGAAGAAAGTCATACTCTGGTCAATCACCAAGGCGGGCGGCAAAATTAAAAAAAAATCCAAAAGCTGTTGGAATAGTTTAAAATTATCGCCACTTCTAGGTCGGTAAATATATGTTGAAACAACTTACGATCGTCTTTTTAAAATATAATCTACGTGTTTATTCCAGTTCATATGCTCATCAAAAATAATTCTAAATACTTAGCACTGACTTCATCATTCATCATTACAGAAGTGTTCTTATAACAATCCTGATTAAAAAACTGGGTGGTTTCATTTGAAATCGAACACGCTTGTCGGGGTGGTTCTTTCGATTTATTTTGAAAAAATATATGTAATTGCCCCATTTCTGGAAAGAACGAAACCGCTTTTCAAGATTTTTTAAAAAAATATTTCGCTTCACAAAAAAATATTGAGTGGAGCAGGGTGAAAATCTGTTTTTTACTCTATGATTTTTCTACCCAGTTCTGTGCGCTGGTACGAATACGGAAAGGATACAAAACTCACGGAAAGTTTTCGTGATATTGTATGTTATTTCGACTATTTTTTAGTTCAAAGGAAAATACTTTTGTATTTTTGTTTATTGAGATAAAAAATGCCAAACATCGTCTCTTTGATAATCCGGTGACATCTTCAGAGCCTTGTAACTCATGAGTTATTATATTTGTCGCTTACCAAATACTATGCGGGTGTAGCCCTATACATGGGCTATCGACGGGCATAAGTTTAGTTTATTTTATTTTCACTCAATTTTTTATATAAAATTTGAAATATCGTCGAAAATTAAATTAACCGATATTTTGAACCCACTTTATCGAAAAAGGCCATTTTTTATTTCGTTCAATTTTTTTATTATTGCTGCCGATCATACTAACTTTCAATTGGCCTGATGCGATTTCCCCCTTTTTTTGTTGTACCTTCTCTAGAAGTGATCGAAATCGCTCCCACGTGGCAATCTGGTGACATTTTCAGAGCCTTGTAACTCATGAGTCATTATCTCTGTCGCTTACCAAATACTATGCGGGTGTAGCCCTATACATGGGCTATCGACGGGCATAAGTTTAGTGTACTTTATTTTTACGGAAGTTTTTATATAAAATTTGAAATATCGTCGAAAATGAAATTAACTGATATATTGAACCCACTTTACCGAAAAAGGCCATTTTTTGGTTCGTTCAATTTTTTTTTTATTATTGGTACCGATTATATGAACTTTGAATTGGCTTGATGCGATTTCCCCCTTTTTTGTTGTATCTTCTCTAGAAGTGATCGAAATCGCTCCCACGTTCTCAGAACGACCAAACGCAGTTTCCGCAGGTCGGCTTCGCTGCAAAGACTATACTGCTTATTTGTGTGTTCATATGCAGCGGGTTAATTCATTTCGATTGAGAACACTCATGCTTAACTACATATTGTATTTTCTTAATTTTGTAATGATGGCAACTTACATTCCTTAGTCCGATCGTTAGAGGTGCAGCGGATGCACCATTATCCGATGTCTAAAGTCAGGGCACAAAGGGCGGAGAAAACTGAACGAGCTCTTCATGTAGAAATACGGGGGTCATATGTCTCTTTGTCTTATACACGGGTTGTAAGGCTTGGAGCACCTCGCCACAGTACACAATTTTCGTTCGCAGGACGGCTCCTTGATGCGGACGTCAAAGGACTCGGTTAAAAAAAAACAAAAAAAAACTAAAACAATGAGAAGCGTTCAGCTTTTCGACTTACCGGAGAAAACAATGCTATATTCAGGAAGCACAAAAAAAAAAAATGGGCCTCAGTAGGTGCTCGCACTGGATTACGCTAATCACGTGTGTGGTGCACAGTTCGCGAGCCGGGCCAGGAACCTAAGGTGACATTAGCACAACATGTACAGTCTCCGGCAATATGAAAGACACATTCGCCGATGCTGTTTATGCAACGGTGCCAAGTCCGCCTCATCCGGACGCGCTTTATTTTGAAGGAGAAAATAGAACAAACCTTTATTTATTCCCAAACCCAAGCAATGTGTGCCTAGCCAAAGCAAATCTACCGTAGCAACCTAAAATAAAATCGTCAAATTGCTTTTCCATATTCCCGAAGGCTGTACATTCTTTGCATTAAGCTCGGTGCGACAAAGTGGAGAAACGAAAAGTCTACAGAGATGTTAAGCGACTATTTCGCTGCCTTCTATGCATGTGGGAATCGTTGCGCATTGGCATCAGAGATATCGATCAGTCTTGAACAAAACCAACACTTTTATTTTTAACTGCACACACTCGTTCAAACTAAAGTTCAAACAGAAGGGCCACCGTCTCGGGTTCACCGCTCGCTCGCTTTGGCTCCAGTTTTCGTTCTGTCCGTCTCGACTTACCGCGCTGTTGAACTTCTCGGCTGCACCCGACCGCTGCGGTACAAAGTTCAGCTCGCCCCCGCGCTCGATCGTCTCCGCAGAGGCAAGCCGATGGCGTTGTCAAAAAGTTCCACTATTGCGTTGCTCGTGAACTGGACTATTTAAAGCACAACAACATGTTGTTTTACAAGTGCGTCCTAAATATATTAGAGTTAAAATAATGAAAGTGACTATTTATCGCGAATTGGTGTTTGTGTTCGGTAAAAAATTTTCTTCGCTTCATGTAAACTCAGTCCGTTTTTCTCACTTTTTTTCTGCAAACTGCTTTTCCTTCTTAAAGAGGGGCATGTGATATTACATATTTTTGACATACACGCTGACAATAAAGAACAGGCAATTACATGTTTATTATATCGCACGCGACAAGACACATCATGATTCGCGCCCGTGCCGGATGCTTCCTGGTTGTAACGGAGATGGGCCTATAGCGCGAAGGGCCGGGCGTGCTGTAAGTGCCTTTCAAGCTGTGTATAGCACAAACAGATATATGACACCAGTCTTGCTACATGAAGAGCTCGTTCCGTTTTCTCCGCCCTTTGTGTCCTGGCTTTAGACATCGGATAATGGAACATCCGCTGCACCGCTAACTATCAGTCTAAGGAATGTCAATTTCCATCATTAAAAAATTAAGAAAATACAATATGTAGCTAAGCACGAGTGTTCTCAATCAAAATGAATTTACCCGCTGCATTTGAACACACAAATAAGCAGTATAGTCTTTGCAGCGAAGCCGACCTGCGGTAGCTGCGTTTGGCCGTTCTGAGAGCGTGGGAGCGATTTCGATCACTTCTAGAGAAGATACAACAAAAAAAGGGCGAAATCGCATCAAGCCAATTGAAAGTTTATGTGATCAGCAGCAACAATAAAAAAATTGAACGAAATAAAAAATGGCCCTTTTCGATGAAGTGGGTTCAAAATATCGGTTATTTTCATTTTCGACGATATTTCAAATTTTATATAAACAATTCCGCAAAAATAAAATAAACCGATCTTATGCCCGTCGATACCCTATGTATAGGGCTACACCCGCATAGTATTTGGTAAGCGACAAATATAATAACTCATGAGTTACAAGACTCTGAAATTGTCACCACATTGTCACGTGGGAGCGATTTCGATCACTTCTAGAGAAGATACAACAAAAAAAATGGGGAAATCGCTTCAAGCCAATTGAAAGTTCATATGATTGGCAGCGATAATAAAAAAATTGAACGAAATAAAAAATGGCCTTTCTGATAAAGTGGGTTCAAAATATTGGTTAATTTCATTTTTGACGATATTTCAAATTTTATATAAAAAATTCAGTGAAAATAAAATGAACTAAAATTATGCCCGTCGATAGCCCATGTATAGGGCTACACCCGCATAGTATTTGGTAAGTGACAAATATAATAACTCATGAGTTACAAGGCTCTGAAGATGTCAACGGATTGTCAAAGAGACGATGTTTGTCATTTTTTACCTCAATAAACAAAAATACAAAAGTATTTTCCTTTGAACTAAAAAATAGTCGAAATAACATACAAGATCACAAAAAATTACTGTGAGTTTTGTATGCTTTCCGTATTCATACGAGCGCACAGAACTGGGTAGAAAAATCAAGGAGTAAAAAACAGATTTTCACCCTGCTCCACTCAATATTTTTTTGTGAAGCGAAATATTTTTTTTTTTAAATTTTGAAAAGCGGTTTTGTTCTTTCCGGAAATGGGGCAATTACATATATTAAAAAAAAAAAAATCGAAAGACCCACCCCGACAAGCGTGTTCGATTTCAAATGAAACCAACCTAAATATCTACAGCGGAAGTAGGTTTCTTCAATAAACACGGCAGATTGTCTTCTGAAATCCAAAGAGAATAACGGCAAGGAAAGCAGGGAATTTTCATAGGTCGTTCCGATGACTCCAGATAGCAATACCCGATACTCCTCTATCGCCTTTGCGCATGCGCCGTATCGGTATCGGAGGTATCGGAACGATCAACTGAAACTTCCTAGTAATCCGACGGCATCGTCTGATTTCGACCGAGTGCTTGTTGCACCTATCGGAAAGTGGCGCCACGAGCACAACTCCCCGGCGCGTCCGTGTGTCGGATGCTCGATCGCCAATGAAAATGTCGAGGGTGTTCAGTATTTGTTACAGGAAGGAAACTGCGCCTTGAGGTTTGACGAGGTAAAACCCACCACTAGGATACACCTTTGAAGAAGGTTTGAGCGCATTATGTGCAGGCGCCGATTTTCCCAGCCCATTTTACGGCGAGCCCTTCGCTTGACACTTTTACGATGTCTCGAGACCGACACCGAGTGAACGTGCACCTCAGAAATCAGTCTAAAAATTAACGACGGGACATCGGAAGCAGTTTTTAACTACGCTTCAGAGGAACACCTCAACCATATATCTTGCCGCTTAAAATCATCGTAAATATGGTGTTTTATCTGAAGGCCCAGGAAATGCTTTTCCGTCCTCCGAAAACGTTCAAACAACAGCAAAACGACGTCACCAAGGCTATTTGACGTCGTATCTATACAGGGAGTATACCCGAGGAAAGAGGTCCGTGTATCTGGGCCTAATATGGACAAAACGAGAAGTGCCATTGTGGGCATCTGTATATAGCATCTATTCCAGTGCAAGAAACTTGTCAGCAAGGAAGAAAACGATGTCCTCTTTCTCGCTGACAAGTGTTTTCCGCAGGTGTGTATCCCACAAGCGTCCACAATGTCGAGTTCCGATATAGGCTGTGGACGTCGGCTCGTAGACACATTTCATTTTTCTCAAGGATCTTTTGATCCAGGTATAACGTCATGTTCTCAAAACTTTTGCGTTCTATCCCATCCGCTATAGCGTCACATTTTCACGAAGTTTGGTATTTCTGCGATGCGTAGTTACATGCACGGTTCTCTTTTCTCGGGAACTCCTTGTATGCTTCGTTTTTGATCGAGACGCAGCCGACTCTCCGAGCTGACAGGACCAATCAGGCAGCGTGAAAAGCGCACCATCATGGTGTTCGTCGTGTTTCTGTACGTATTCTATCCTCGCTGAACCAGTGATAAACAGAAAAGGCCTAGTGACTTGCGCTTTTGACGTTTCTTGATCGGTCCCATTACCTCGTAGCGTCGGCTGCGTCTGGACTTAGGCTGAAGCGAAGTATAGAGCCGAGGAGGTCGTATTTGCGAGTCGTAACGATTGCCAATGGGCCCTTTTCGAGAGTGTACCGAGCAACACTGGCAGCTGCCATATTTCGGGCATCGCTTCCTTCGGGAAGCATGGGATCGGATCCGAGTTCACGTGAAGCGCTGACGCAGTGTCAAATAGATTTCCACCCGAGGACGCGCCGAACACTGACGCAGCACGTCGCGCCCAACGCATGCTCCAAGCGCGAGCCCAAAATATGGCGGCCTTGAAACAGCTACTGGAGGACGCCCACTTTTGAAAAGGGTCTATAGACCAGTGTCTGTTTCCTGTCGTTCTCAGTCACGTGGGTTCCGTATCTGGTATGCGGGGCGAAAAAATAATAAAACGTTTGAACCTGGAATATGCGAGAAAATATAGGGGAGGCAAATCAAGAATGTGTGACAATCACACATTTTTCGTAAACACCTTCCAGCTGCGGGGAGAGATCAAAAAGATGTTTTACCGCATACCAGAAGTGACGATAATCAAGATGGCTGCGCGCTTGTGGAAAAGGTGTATAGACCAGTGTCTGTTCTGTTCCATAAGCGCCACGATGGTTTTTTTTTTTTTTAATTTCTTTTTTATGCTAACGCCATGGCACAGTAGGAGGAAAAAAGGGGGGAAGAGAGGGTGGCGCTTTTTGCATGACTCTGTCTTTTGTAGCGTGAGGTATACCCTGGCCGAGGTTGAGCAGTTTCGCGTGGCTCCTGGAGAGCCGTGCTGCGCATGCGCGAGGAGCAGTGACGTCACACGGCGCACAGCTGGCGCAAACAAAAAGTCAAATTTGGGGGTTTTACGTCCAACGACGGGCATCTGGCACGCCCCAGCGGAGGACTGAGGATTAATTTGGACCACCTGGAGATCTTTTGACGTGCAACCGACAGCTCGGTTACACGGCGCCTCCTCCGCAATAAGCCTCCGTCAGGATTGCGGGCACCTCGGCCGGGATTCGAACCCGCCACATGGGGATCCGTACGCCAGCGCTCTCGCCTCGGAGCCACCGAGGCGGCTGCACAGCTGGCGCGCCGGAGCCGCCCCCGCCGCGGGCTCCGCCGCCGCCGCGCGCGCCTCGGTGGTCTGCGCATTCCAGAGGAGTGACGTCATAGCCGCGGCAGACGCACTGGCGCCGCCGCGTGCCCAGCTTAGAGTCACTAAATCAGAGGTCTCAAACACGCGGCCCGCGGGCCGCATGCGTCCCGCGACTCACTGGGATGCGGCCCGCGGGCAACCGGCTGCAAGCACCCGTTCCCATGTCACGAGCGCTAAAAATGGCATGCCCTGAGAATATCTCATGTTGGCGAATCGCTCTGCGTAGCTTTGCTCTTATAACGTGGGACAGAGTTTATACTATTTGGTTTTCATTTGCTTTGTGTTTCGTTTTAATCTTTGCTTCCGATGTTTTTTTCGCTAAAGATCGGACCTCGGCTGCACGAACTCTCACTCAGCGGGAGAAAAATAGATAAACCAACAAGTTCGAGATTCTCGCCTTCAAGTATTATCACCATTCAAATACGAGCTTTTTCCCCTCTAAACTGCCGCTACACGAACCGTTAGTAAAGCAAAATCTGTCTTATTAAAATATTTCTTTTCGGGACATATTGAGCAGGAATAATTCTAGAGTGAATTGAGCAACGGGAACGATATCGTGCTTGATCTCTTATTCTGTTAAAAATGGCAGCACGCTGGCGGGGTGATGCCATTGTAATTTGTGTTATTATATCAGGGAAGGGACCCAATTAGTTCAATAAACAAACCAAAGCTCACTGCCAAACTCCGAGTTTACAAAAAGCAGAGAGCACAAGGTCACTTAATAAAATCTCTCAACTCTCTTCCTCCCCCCTTCCTCTCCCAGGGCCTTACTTTGGCCCTCGACTTTTCTGCAGTTGGCTATCTGGCCCCCACACTTGAATGAGTTTGAGACCACTGCACTAAATAAAGCTACGCTTTCAGAGTACCGAAACTTCCAAACTTCGCGTCTGAAGCGCGTCAGGCGCCGCCATCTTGGGTCCGCGCGCAGATGGAGGAGTGACTGTAGCTGAGCCAAGCCGAGCTGTAGCCGTTGCCTGCGCCAGCTGCTGCGGCCGCAGCTGTGGCAGCGAATCAAAGTCGTGTTGTTCGTATCTCGACGTAACACGAAAAACTCGCGTGCTAAGCGACGGACTTCAGCGTGCACTCGCAGTAAACAGCAAACAGCACCAGGCAGAGGATTGCTGGACCCAAGATGGTGGCATTGAAAAAACGCGATGATGATGATAGCGACTCACGTGACTGCCGCTGTTCCAATAATGCCGCAGCGAACCAGAATATTGTTGAATAGAGCGACTGTATTGTCGGCAAAATGCCAAAGAAAAGGAATGCGGTACTCTGGAAGCGTAGCTTATTTAGTGACTCTAGCCCAGCTGTGCGCCTCCGTTGCGCAGTAGCCAAGTCTGGCGCTGCACCGGAGCCGCTTGATAGCGCCTCTCATTTTGTGCGCATGCGCAGAGGTATCAGTGGGTGTATACATATAGCGGGGCGTTTGCCAGTGTGGTGTAGCCATGGAGAAGGAGAGCTGCTCAGCTGATCCCGAAGTAGTCACATAATGCGTATACCGTGTGTGTGTGTCATTGAAGTAGCAGTAAGCATGATAATCAAGCTAATCCTAGACAACCAGGAAAGCTAAGAATAACCAGCTGAACCTAACCTCACGCTACGTATATCCTGGCATAGCCAAGCTAAGCCACTGCAATTTCTTTTTTTTTTTTAACCTTCGCACATATTGTAGTGCAAGAACGTCAGAAATGCGTAGTCACGAAGCTTCAAAAACACCAATTCCAAGAATGCTGTAAAAACCAAATATCCTGTTTTATGCTAGAACCCTCACTTCACTAAAGCCGCTGGAGGCTTTCGGACACCAAAATGGCAGCCCCCACAAGATAATCCGGGAATGGAGTGCCGATACTGGCATTAGAAAGTTTTAGTAGATCGAGTAGATCGTTCCGATGATTCCGATAACGATACTCCGCCGACGCCTTCGCGCATGCATCGTATCGTTATCGGGGGTACCGGAGGTATCGGAACGATCTACTAAAACTCTCCATTTAGTGACTCTACTTCGCCCCATACAAACTGACGAGCGTGCTGGTTGAGTTGAGGAACTCAGGTGGGACGAGGGACGACGTACACTTACCTAGCCCCCCTCCGAAATAAATTTATCTCGAATGATGGTTTCGTACGAAACCATGATAGCACGCCGCGCCCCACTTTCGCTCGCTCCCGTGGGACAGCCACAGTCCCCGCACCTAAGTGGGACGTCCACGGAGGGAAGGGCTGATCCGCCGCACCTCGAATCTGCCTTGGCTGGTGTTCAGCTCCACACCTGGGCTGTCCAAGGACACGTAGGAAAGGAGAAGCCATCCCGAGCGTGCGTCCGCACTTTGCAGTTTGGCCTCTATACTTCGTTCATCCCTAAGCTGACAGTGCAGTGGAAGCTTACAAGCGCACCGGAATCAACCACCTTCCTTTCACCCCCTGACCCCCTCTCTGCGCGTGGGTATGAAGCAGTGTTGGACAAAATACTCGATAAAAGTATTTAAGTTAAGTTACTAAATACCTGCGTCATAAAGTATTTAAAATACTACTTAAGTTACTTTCACTGTAAAGTATCTTGAGTAGAGTACAGATACTTAGAAATGTATTTCAGTTACTTTTGAAGATACTTCCGCATTGCTTAATTTGTATCGACGTCATTGACAACGAAAGTTATTTAGCTACGCAAATCAGGGTTACCAGAATGATTTATTAGCACGCAACAACAACTTTATGCAGTCCGACTATAAAGAGCAAAATATTGTCACGAATGATAAATGATGACGCGGCGAATAACTGAGGAAACTAAACGTTTAATGGGGCGAACTTGTTCCCAAAACAAAAGAGAGAAAGGCTAGCGTCGCAGGCGTCGATGTCAGCGAAACAGCAGGATCGACCGCTGGGGCGAGACTGACTCCGGACCGCCACTCGGAGCACCTTTTGTACCCGCGTGGGTTTCTGTAACATTCGGCGTAGAAAGTTCGGCGCGTAGAACTTTCGTAACTCGATCAGACGACAAAATTCTCGAACTTACCAGAATGTCAAGTTGAAGGAATAAATAAAAGAGAAATCCGCTTTCTGGTATCGAACCCGGAGCCTCCGCGCGAGAGCCAAGCGCGGTAACCATCCGGCCACGCGCTCGCTGGGCGACGCGCGTGGCAGTATCACTGATAGATGTTACAAAACATTTCTGGGACAACAAGAAAGAGGTCGCTTTAGCTATTGGGGAGGAGATCAGACCGTGGCACCCCAAGCGGTTGACTTTAGAACTAGATGGATGAGGACAACAAATACAATGGCTCAGCGCTCGGCTGACTTAACCGAACGCGGCGTCAGCGTTCGGCTGGAGTTCGTGTTCTCCGGTGAGGGGGAGGAGGGGCTCTTTTGTTACCATTGCGGCCTGCATGAACGATGCAGCATGCACGGTCCTCAGCTAAGCACAAAAGCCGAAGTGGGTCAAACTCGCATCCTCTGAAGACTGCTTTCGGGACAGATCCGGCACCTAACGTCATGGACATTCCCACAAGGCCTGTAAGCACGTGCATAGGCCTTGTGTTGGGTAAACACTGAGGTGTGGGGACAACAAACGGGATAGAGCGCCTCGCCGATAGTGACATCACTGAATATCACATCCTGCGGCGCGCCTTAGGCGCATCGTTTACTACAATAACGAACTTCAGACACGGATATGAGTGAATGAATAACAAAGAGAACCCGCATAATAGCCACGGCACGTCACCCGGCACGCAGTTAGTTTCCTGTCCTGTTCTCTGCTTATCAATGTTCGCTTACAGACAGTGTTCGCGAGAGCAATAAGCGCCAAACTGACAACAGAAAAAAAAAAAAAAAAAAAACCTTGACGTTTTGCCCTAGCGGGGTCAAATATACAAAAAGCAAAACAAAAATGTCTACTTTTTTGTGTGTCCACTTCTCATTTTCTTCTATTTGTTATTTCTTGACACTTAAGTCTGCATTGTTCTCGTAGGTCGCTTCCCGGTCTGCTTGCGCCTCCGGGTGGCATCTCTACTTCCGTAAAACTAGCACTACGTAAAACCACACCTTTGGTTTGAGGATTTTTTGGGGCGCCTTTGGGAAGGCGAGGGGAGAAGCTTCATTGTACGAACTTTCGGCTGAAATATGAGTCACAGTCGGCAAGAAAGTGATATTTTCACGAGCTTAATCTAAGTCACCGTAGCTAATTGGAGCTAGCAACATGATTCGGTTGCTCGAAAGAATGTTCACGTTTCCTCGTGCCACGCCCACCCCACTTCATACCGAAAAACTCGGAAAATGGCGGAATGTCAAAATGTATTTAAGATAATGAGTACAAAATACTCGGAATTGTAATTAAGATAGAGTATTAAATACTCTCTATCAAAGGTATTTGCAAGATACCAAGATACTCCAAAAAGTATTTAAGATACAGTATCTTGAGTAGAGTATTTGAGATAGGCACAAGTCTGGTATGAAGGACAGCCTGGTAACGTGGCGAAATGTAGACAGATGACTGGACCAACGAGCGCGTAGCTTCCACCGCACTGTCAGCCTAAGGGTTAACGCCTTATAGCACTACCTGCCGTCCGGGCAAATGGGAAAGTTCGAGAAAGACTGCTTGTTTCTGGGGTGACATCCGCAACATGTGGGAACTGTAGTATTTTGTGCGCGGTTGGAAAGCGTCATCGTGCCGCGGATACTATCGCGTCACGTCTGGGATAACTCCGGTATGTTTGCCTGTTTTCATTTATATCTTCTCTTTTACAGCTCTTTCGCGATTTGCACGACAGCGGCGATATATCCGCAGCTGTTCATGTGCCGCTTCTTTTTCGTGGCATCTCCGTTGCGAATTATCCGGGCGCCATCTGGTCTTCCTTTTTGGTTTTGCGACCGCGTTGGGTTGTGTAAGATTTTACCCCGCCCTTTAGAGAGATTGTGACATCCGCCGTGCCAATTTCAGGGGTAGTAAGAACGCAGGTAGTTGAAATAACAGCGGAGTCATGGAAACGTGCGTTCACTGAACGGTAAATAATGTTGTTGTTGTTTTTTGTGCAATGCTCATGGACACTTTAAGAACTGCAGGAAGGTTTTTTTTTTTTTTTATTTGTCCCGCCCCCAGAGCGTTAGCCTCGTGCTGGAGGCATCGGAAACAGACGTCCTGCGCTTCTTGCTCTGACATTGCGCCTGTTATTGTTGTCTGCTCCGAGCCCATACACTTCTCCCGACGCGTCTCCGCTGCGATCAAAGAAATATGATTTTTAGAAAAATAGCCTCGATCTGTTTAACTCGGGCACTCGGGGTTAAAATATTAATAGGCGAAATCATACTGAAAGGGCGTTTCAGAAAGGTGAGATATAATATTTGTGAATTGCTCCATCAATGAGCGTCGACCGGTCGCGCCAAAAGTAGACGATGTTTTCGACCCGTAAACGGTGCACGTTTTATTTTTTTTTTCTTTCGCTATAACGGTCGGTGCATGATTTCGTTTTCTTTTCAAATAAAACGCATTAACTGGACGTGCAACAAATACAACCGATGGTTGCGTCGAGTAATTTCAACTACGTGTCGTCTGGTTCCTGCGCACTGCGCGCGGATGCGCAGGAACCAGCCTTCGCGTGAGATAAAGCGCGTGTGCATGCGCAGTGACGACAGTAGCGCCACCCCAGTGGCGTGACGTGGACCTTGTTTCGAAGCAACTTTTATTCGCGGCATAATGTCACCAAAATGAAAAAAAAAAAGAGCAAGCACAAAGATTGAAACGCGGAGCCAACTGACCGGAACGTCGTCGGAGCGCGAGTTCGTCCGCCTCTTTGTGCAGTGTTTGTGGGGACGTCAGAACAACGCCGAGCTCTGATTGGCTCTGATGGAAGGATACTGGGTAGACATCGAAACAAGCTGCCTTGAGTTCTATACCACTATCCTTCGATCAGAGCCAATCAGAGCTCGGCGTTCTGACGCCATCATAACCCCTGCAAAAGAAGCCGACGAACTTGCGCTCCGGATACAGACTCTCGTGGTTCAGAGAACAGCTCAGAAACAACAGAAACTCGCTGTTCTATTCTAAATGATATATGGGCACCGAAAACAGCGGACGCCAATTTTCTTCGTTCAATAACACCGGAGGAACTGAAAGCACGCGTCGATCGTTACGCCCATACGAAAATAAAGCAAAATATTCAAAGCTGGGTATAGACAACTAATTACCAGTTATACAGCTATTCTACATTAGGGGTGGTATAAGGATAAGGAGATTAGCGAGATGAGAAAAGCGACGACGAGGTAGGTAATCGGCGTGCCATCGTGTCAACCCTATACGTCTCGTGGCTAATCTTATAATTCGTAAGAGATGTTCCGAGGGGATTGCTCGAAGCGCGTAACGCCGCTAAAGGCTGAACTCCATGGGACGAATATGCTGCGAATAACCGACGAATTTTGGCCGGCGGCTTTTGCTCTGCGCGTGGAATGAACACAGTGGCTGCTACGTCGCGCGCAAAGCTAGCGTGCCGTCGGGCGGCGTTCGCCAGTTATTCGTCGCATAATTCGTTCCACGGAGTTCAGCCTTTATCCGCTCACGGTATCGTGGCAGAGCCTGGAGACACGCGCAAAGAGTATACGGATAGAAACTTAGAGGAGGAGTCCAGAGCGCGCGGGGACACCGGAGAGCCGAACCCTGACTGGAATGATTAGCGGGTATATAGACGCCGAGTTATGGCTGCCTTCGTCTCTCTACGCACTCTTCGAGCTCGTTCGAAGAGTGAGTAGAGACAAAGGCGTCTACCCACTGGTCATTCCAGTCGGGGTTTGGGCCTCTCTCTCATCTCCTTCTCTCCCTCAGTTTGTATACCGCCTACAATGAGGCTGGTGTTCATAGAGACGGCAGTATACGCCAGCTGACTCTTCATGGTGCTGTGCCTTTGTTTTGAAGTTTTTTTGAAGGCGTTTCTGTCTGCAGTGAGATTTTTAAGTTTATGATACGCGAACACTATCCCAGATGATCACCTAGTTTAAGGTTTGTGGTACGTACACTCGGAGGAATATGGAGCGTAGCTACTTACCCGCAAAGCTTTTTTCTGGCAGAGCCAATCGCTCCAATCTACCGAAGAAGCTCGGCGAGCGACGAAGCTAAAAATGTCTGCGCTGTGACTTTCTTTTTTAGAGCGCAGCTCTTAGGCGCCCGTTTCCGGCTTGAGCGGCGTCGCCGTCGCCGTCGGCGTAACCGCGCGGTGCATTATGGGAAATGTCCCATAATGCACCGCGCGAGCACCCCCCCCCCCCAGGGTCACGTGACCTCGGGGGGTCCCCCCCCCCCGGAGGAGATTGAAGAATGAGGGGAGGAGGAGGAGGAGGAGGGGTATACCCTCCCCTGAGTACCCTTCCCTCCTCCTCCTCAAGAGCTGCGCTCCAATTCGGCGTTACAGGGAGTTGTAAACGGCTTTCACTTTTTTAGATAAACAAATTGTTTTGTTTTTTTTCTTTTATACTCGTATTTCGCCGAGCCCGCCGTGTAGATTGCAGGCTCTCCCACGGTCTTTGCGGGGCTGCAGATTGCTAATGCCCGCTTCAGACAAGGCAACTTTCCCGGCAATTTCATCGTTGCTGGCCGAGTTGTTCCCTAGCTTTCTCTGGATCCTAAATGAAGTTGCTGGAAGAAATTGCCCCGTCTGAAGCGGGCCTAAAGCCGGGGTCACGCTACTCGTACATCATACAAAAGACAGTCCGCAACCACGACTCACCCCAGTATCCGTGGTTCGAATGCCGCCTGCCAAGGTTTCTCTTTGAACGCATTGCCGTGCGGCATTCGAAGCACGGATCTCGCGGTGACATCGCCTTCGAATCTGTATGCAGACTGCCTTTTGTGTGATGTAGAAGCAGTGTCCGCGATTCGGAAAACAACCGAAGTTCGTTGCTCGAAGAAAATTGGCGTAAAAATGTCAGAAAAACAAAAACAAAACGGACTCGGGTCAGAAAAACAATTGCGTCTTTCGACCCGACCTGCGCGTGACCCTTTGATGACGACTGCGGGCGCGCGCGGCGTCCGAATGAGTATACTCCTTTTCTTTCTTTTCTTTTTCTTTACAGACTTTCGGGGCAACTTTGCTTTAGAAAGAGAGCGAGAGAAAGAGGGAGCCGGGCAAAGACCGGTAACGACGGAGAATGCAAAAAAAAAAAAAAAAGACGAGACGGCGGAATCAAAATATGCCGAGATTAATTTTCCCGGGCCGTATAAAGCCGGCCATTTACTGCGCGTGCTCCCCTTCCTCTCTCCGGAGGCAGTTTCCCGAACCGGGAAAAGCTCCCGCGGGGTGCCCGCCGCCCGCGCGAGCGGAACGCAAAAAAGTGAGGAGAAGGAGGAGGCCCGGGAGTTTGTCCGAGCAATTTGGGGTTCACAAGCTCTGATTTACGACGTCCGGAAATGTCCGTCCACTTTGGCTGCGCTCTCATATTTGTTCGCTGGCGCGCTTCGTCTCTCAGAATATTGTGTTTGTTTGTTTTCTTTTGCCTCTTGAGAGCGGTTCGGAAATTGTAGTCGGGTTAGAACGTCTCGTCGAGAGTGTCGCAAGAGGCTCGGGTCGCCCGGAGAGATGACAACATGCCGTCGTTCCTTTGTGCAGGTTTACTGGATGACTGTTTTGCTGCGAGATTAGAGAAAAAAGGACCTGAATTTAAATAGGCGATTAGGTGGAAAAAGCGAGCCGCTGTAGCGATAGCTCTTTCCTCGCTTTGTCTAACGGAGTACTTTTGGGGACTAAATACAACCGTCGTGCCCCTAGCGGTTACGTCGAACACTATACGGCCGCGAAGACGACATCATTAATTAAACGAATAGCGTTGATATAGGGCCAGTGTCGGGGATCTTGTGTCCGTGGCGTGTGGCCTCGATGACGTCGCAGTTTCCCGCGACGTTATTCTGACGTCACGCGACTTTATGAAGTTACGTGACACGGTGACTTTACGTGACACCGTAGCGTCACGAACGTTGCAGCGTCACGTGAAACACTGACACCTTTACATGTCCGGAAAACCGTTGCAATGTGAACGCGAGTGGCCTCCTTACTGTGCCCGTACGAGGAGGAGCGGCATGCTATGCTTCTAGAACGCCTCTGAGAAATGCCGAAGGAACGGTCAGTCTTTTCGTTTATGACGCAGCGCTCGGGTCCATGTGTGCTCCGTGTTCGATCGTGGAAGATATGACGTAAACAATCCAGTCCGCGGATTTCGGGTTGGGTAAACGCTGCAGCGCTCAGTGGAAAACAAACTGGTCGCCAAGAGTACAGGCACTCGCCGAGACAAAGCCGTGTTTTAGTAGAGGATGTCGGTTTGTCGCTAAGGTAATCACCGACGGTTCGGTTAGCCTTTGTCAGCAACTATCGACATTTTTTTTTTTTTTTTTGCTAGTTGCGGAATTATGCGGAGCGCAAGTTGATACGCTTCTTGCGCGGGGGTTGCGATGACGTCAGAACGCCGTGCTCTGATTGGCTCCGATTGGAAGGATAGGGCGTAGACCTCCTCCAGGCAGATAGCATCGAGGTCTACCGACTGTCCTTCCAATCGGAGCCAATCAGAGCACGGCTTTCTGACGTCATCGCAACCCCCGTGCAAGAAGCGGATGCATAGTCGCGGGCAGCTCATGGAACGCGTGGCGAGTTGCGAGCATCTCATTATCGCTTCGCAGCCAATCAGATTGAGGCACCCGCCGATGAGATCATGGAAAAGCCAATCACGAGGCGTGATCATATTAATAGGTCACGCCGCGTGTTTCTTCAGCTGTCGGTGACTCTGTATGTATATCCTGAGCGGACCTTCCGCCGTAAAACGAGCCGGAAAAATCGGCGCCGGCGCATAGGAAGCTCAAAATTTCCCCGAATGTGCACCGAGCAGGAGAGCTTTACCGTGTAAAATTTTGAAACATACTTCTCTTCTAAAAAAAAAAAAGAAAAAAAAATTAACAATTGATTGTCTGCTCGCTGCACCTATCGGGATATGGCGCCACAAGTGAATAGCGTCGCTAACTCGGTCGGCTGCGAACGCGCCCAACCTTGATCTTGGCAAGGTTTTTGCTCTCTTTCTCTCTTTGTTTTTTCTTTTCTTTTTTTTTTAGGAAAAGAATTACGTTTTGTAAAACTGACCTGGGGGGAGGGGGGGCTATGTTCGACAAATGTTTCGTTTCTCCCAAAAAGAAACGGAAGTGACGGAACTGACGATATCGCGGCTGATTGCCTAGAGGCTCAAGTGACGAAAGAGAGAACTTTCGTCATTTGAGCCTCTAACCAATCAGACGTGATATCGTCAATTCCGTCACTTCTGTTTCTTTTTAGGAGAAACGAAAAATGTGTCGAACATAGCACCCCTACTCAGTGCACACTCGGGGAAAGTTCCAGCTTTCTACGTGCAGATTCCGATTCTTCCGGCTCGTTTGACGGCGGAAGGTCGGCCAGTTCCGCGAACTACGTTGGTCCTCGGGTCTTTTGACTTTTCCATTACAAACGCGCTTGATGGAAAGGTCAGCGTGTGCGGTGTGAGGCAACACTGGTCATTGCGGAACAAGCAATGCCGCCCACACGCGATGCAATACTAGATTTTTTTTTTCCTGGCAACGCATTATTTTGTTAGGGTAGTTCGTGCCGTCCCTTCAAAGCACGGCATGCAGCGAGTAGCAACCAGGACACCTCCCTTCTCGGAGGAAGCGGCATGAACTATGGTCGGTTCGATTTCTTAAAGAGAGAGAGAGAGAGAGAGAGTTGCATGGACGTCCATAAACGGATGGGAACTGTCTCTATTTGGAGAAACCTCGCGGAATCTAATATCGCGAAACTACGTTTTCGTGCATTGTGTCGGAGAATAATTTCTGGTTAGAAATAAACATATACGTAGGCACAGTGCCGGCTCTGCAGCGCCGGCCGAGTGTGCTATATCTCGTCTCACTCGCATCCGGGGTCAGCAGGTGGCTTCGGAGTTTTGCGCTCTTTGAAGCCTGGCAACTCGAATAATTTTAGCTAGCGAGGAAAACCAGAGCCGTATATGTAGAGAGTTTGGTCAATGGGAGGCGCCGGCAGAGCCAGGGCGTGCGCCAGACTCGGAAAGAGGGCTTGGCATGCTCTTTTGACCAACCAGAAGCCGAAAAGATTCCCCTAGCGGTGGTAGCGAGAAACAATTCTGATCAAAGGTATATGTTCGTATATGGTGTTAATAAGCGCGTAAGAGTGAAGTGTAGTACCTCTTTGTGGTTGAAAATAGGGCGCACATGTTGTTTTGATCATGATCATGCAGAAAGAAGTAAGAAACGAATGCGCCGCTCAACTCTGTTTTGCTCGGACAGAGTGTGACTGCTCGGACGGCAGATTCCCGGCCCTCGGCGCTTGGCGTAAGAATTATGTTGATCGTTCCACTAGTCGCACTCTTCCACCATCATTTTGGATGAGCGTTATTGAAACATCACGTGTACCATATTTTCAGTCATCGAGAGTTACTCCAATGCAGTTATCAGGTTTGTTTCTCGCGACCACCGCCAGGGTATTGTGTCCGGCTTCTGGTTGGTCACATTCGAATTTCTGAAGATGCCCTGGAACACGCCCAGCCCGCTTTCGGCCAATGGCGCCTCCTCATTTGTCTCCTATACTTCCCAACGAATGGCCAAACTCTCTACATATACGGCTCTGAGGAAAACCTATATGTATTTTTTTTTTTTTTTGTGTACGTTCTATGTTAACGTAAATAGTGTTTTATAAGTATATATGTTTCGTGTTTTCGGGGTTTTATTTTTCGTCGAATTGGGAGGTGGTTTCTCGGAGTTTGTTCTTACCTGCAAAATGGGTGTTTTTCGGTATCTATTTTTGGTGTGTGACAAAAATAAATCGGCGTTTATCGGGACTTACGTTGAAGAAGTCACTGCTAGTACATTATACGCAAGAGACGGTGTACATACACTGTCTGAGGTCTTCCTTGTATGAAGGTCATATTGGCTGTACAAAAACGGTCTGTCGTTATGTCTCCAGCGAGCGCGGTGTCTTTTTGTACGATGTGGGAGCACAAAATAGAACTTTTGGGTCATTCCATGCCAAAGGAGACGCGCAAACGTTTTAATGTCTCAGATATCCACGAAAAAAATAATGTAAACAAAAAAAACCCTCTCAACTTAAAAAAAGCCACCTTTTTTTATATCATGTTTTAAGTTTTTGGAATTTGCATAAAACTCGCGTAGTTAAGAAAAACACTGTAAAAAAACGGTTGATTACCGCACAAATAAGGACGCCATTTTTAATTCAAACAGGAGGTAAAAAAGAAAAGAGACTGTATGATATTTTTTGTGTTTTTTTAAGTCAACTTGTAGTTGGGTGTTAGCTACAATGATTTTTTTTTTTTACTTTGTTCTTATAGAATTAATAATTGAATTGCGCGTGTTAAATTTTCAAAGCCTCGTTTTATTGCGTTTTAATTAGATGACAAAATCTTTAGTTTATGCAGAGACGGCCTTATTGAGAGCCAGAAAAAAGCAATGTGGACAACGGTGCCCGCCGCAACTTCCGAAATAGCCAAAAGTTCAATCCACTTCATCTGTTCAGCATAAAATAAAAAAAAAACCTTAAAAGATTTGCTGTGAAATGCTTATTTAGTCTTTAAAAGATGGGTCTTTCCGACCATGTCTTCAGACGCCCGCCTCGTAGGCGATGGCACACCGGCGTTCGCCAACGTTCTGGGTTTTCGGGGTTTATTCGGGGTTTATTTTTCTTAGAATTCGGGGTGTTTTCTGGGGGTTTATTTTCCACACATATTCGGTGTTCTTCAGTGTCGGGCAAAACAAATCGGTGTTTATCGGGCCTTATGGTGAATAAAATAGGGCATAGGATTCTCTGACCTCGTGTGTATACGTGCGAATAAGAGAGAAAAAAACACACAAAAAAACACGATATAACGGGTTTCGAAGGAAGAACCAGCCTCGTCACTTCAGTGTGGGCCATGTTCCCGTTCAAAACAAAATAAAGCTGCAGAGAAAGGTTTGTTTTTTTTTTTTTTTTGGAATCTTGGGTTTTTTCGAATTCGGGGCAGCTCCAATTCGGAGGTTTTAGGTTTTCCCGGATTTTGATAAAACCAGCTTGGAGGTTAATTTTCGGGGTTTATCGGTTTTTACCGAAAACACGGAAGCCTGGGGATGACATCTGACCATTTTGTTCTAAACGCTTTTTTTTTTTTTTGAGGGGGGGGGGGGGGGGGGGGTTGGGGCTTGTGAAGGACCGTCTCCCGGCGTGAGCTCTTGGCGTTGATTGTGCTACGGCGGCATTTTGTTTCCGGCTATTTCTTTGAATTTTCCCCGTGAAAGCGTGCTGTCGGCATCGGTATACTACGATACTACAAAGGATGGCACCCCCCTAAAGTGAAGCGCATACATTCAGGCGCCCCCAGGTTTGGCAGAGATTGCTTTCGTAGGCGCTGTTTCGAACAAGCCGATGACAGGTGCCTCCAAAAGCAAGTTTGGACATCTGTCGCTGTAGGTGCCGTCCACGTGGGAAAGCTCCGTCGTTGATGCTGGCCCCAACGAAGCAAACGTCGGCGGCGGAGCGCCCACGTGCTTAATCCCGAGCAACACGCAAAATTATGGCTCGCCACTGCCTTCGTTGCGACATTGCGCGTTTTATATTTTGATTCTCGTCGAGCGAGTGCGACGTTTCTCACGCGGCTGCCGATGCATGCATGTTTGAGATTGTCGTGGGCTTTCTTGTCGATCATCCGTCTCCAAGTGTTCTCCGTGGTTATAAAAAAGCACCGCAGTGACGCTGGGTAGGGGGGGGGGGGGGGGCATTCTCGTGGTTTAATGAAATATTCACGTTGACTGCAATCTGTTTCTCATTTTCAGAAGAAACTGTAAGGGACGTGTCTAGCTGGACAAAAAAGTGTTGTTTCATTGTACACTGGGCGACACTTTTAGCGCGAACAAGCGATCGCCCCTGTTTTTCTAGAGCGCAGCTCTTAGGCGCCCGTTTCCGGCTTGAGCGGCGTCGCCGTCGCCGTTTCCGTCGCCGTCGCCGTCGGCGTAACCGCGCGCTGCATTATGGGAAATGTCCCATAATGCAACGCGCGGGACCCTCGTGACGTCACGTGTGACGTCACGAGGGTTTTGCGCGGTGCATTATGGGACATTTCTCATGATGCGGGGAGGGGGAGGAGGACGAGGGGGAGGGGAGGAGGAGGGGAGTGGGAGGAGGAGGACGAGGGGGAAGAGGAGAAAGGAAGAGGGGGAGAGAGGAGGTGGAGAGGAGGGGAGCGGCTTGAGGCATGAGGGGAGGAGGAGGTGAAGGAGGAGGGAAAGGAGGACGAGGAGAGGAGGAGGAGTAGCAGGGAGGATGAGGAGGAGGGAAGACGGGTATACCCTCCCCTCAGTACCCTCCCCTCCTCCTCCTCAAGAGCTGCGCTCTAATTCGGCGTTACAGGGGATTGTAAACGGCTTTCATTTTTTTTTTTTCTTAGAACGACAGGTTGTCATCAAAACTACTCGAGTGCTCCCGTGGAGCACAAACCAACCCGCGGTTACTACTTTCATACGAGAAACTGTCCGAGGTCTTCCTCGTACGACATTGGTCGTACAAAAACTGCCTGCGCACATGTTCAAAGCACACGAAGCAAACATGTTTGGAAGTTGCTCGAGGCGCAGATAATTCCGTCGTCCTGTCTGCACGGAACACCGCGTGTCTTTTGCACGATTGTACAGCTTTCCAAGTGCAAAGAAACGCCGATGTGGTGTTCATCCAATGTCGCGCTGTGTATGCGTGTGTACGGTGGGCGGACGTCGTCCCCCGTTGGGCGAGGTCAGCCCGGCCAGAGAATGACCGCTCGGGGTTGTTCCGTAACTCTGTTTCACCTTGCGATGGATCGCAGCGGTCGCCACGCGAGTCATCCTAGCCAAGCCACTCGAGTGTCACGTGACCTTGAGGAGGAAGGTACTCGGCGATCGGCAGCGAGGCGCCTGGTCACGTGATACGTTCGAAGGCGTCGGATTTGCCGGGCCCGCTGCGGTCTGTTTTGACGCCAGACTGGTCAAACGACGGAGTAATGAACCGAAAATGGTGCTCCGGCAAATTAGATTGTTTTACTTTTTGTATTTCCTCGGTAAGACAAGAGAAGGTACGCAATTGCAGCCGCCATTGCTGACGTTCTCTCGTCTTCCCGAGATACGGAGCCACCGAAACGGCCGTTGACGAGCCTCCACAGTGGCCATTGATGGGGAGAAGAACACAATGCGGAGAGCAAGTCGTCCGCTCCTTGCGCAGGAGTTGCGGCCACGTCAGAACAACGCCGAGCTCTGATCGACTTTGATCCAAAATATAGTGGGTACACCTCGATGCTAGATGCCTCGAGGTCTACCCACCATTTTTTTTTTTTTTTCAATCAGCCAATAAGAGTTTGTCGTTCTGACACCATCGCAACCTGTGTTCAAGAAGCAGACGAATTTGCGCTCCGCATAGAATCTACTCTAGCAATAACCTGACCTGCTGTGGTAATGATGGAGTGAAGTAAACGTAATAAGAGGAAACAAAAACTGAAGGTCGGTTATGGCGGCTGCCATGCACAGCTGCTGCAAAGCGTCTATAGGATTTATTCACTGGCGCCATATTTGTGTGCGCGGCTGCTAAGCGCGTGCTGACGACGAGCTTCCACATTTCTTTTGCAACGTGCTTTCCACAAGATTACCGGCCCTATTAACGTAAGCTCGTTTTGAGCATGCGCTCTGAATAGCGCATATATATATCGTTTTTTTTTGGTTTTTTTTTTATTCTTGCCGATTTGTTTTAAAAAAAGCCGTGAAAGTTACACTTATGCGGCTTGTGCGAGTGGGTTATACGCCCAGGGGGACATTATGTGGGTAGCTAATCTTTGCGATTAGTCGGCTAATTAATTAAAATTCACTAATTAACTTTTTAATTAGAGAAAATAGACATATGGTTCCAATTAGAAACTTGCTGAGCGTCGTTCAAAACCCCTAAATCAGTCATTTTCAGAAAGACTTTCAGCGCGTGAGAAGCGTAGTAGTGCACCAAAGTTACCACTCGTGGAGCAGGTACAAGGCTAAAGGCTTCGGTAAGGCGCCCGCGCAATTTTTCTGTCTCTTATCTAGCCCCAGCCTTGTACCTGCTCCACGAGCGGTAACTTTAGCGCACTACTGCGCTTCTCACGCGCTCAAAGTCTTTCTAAAAATTACTTTTTTAAGGGTTTTGGACGACGCTCAGCAAGTTTCTAGTTGGAACCATACGTCTATTTTCACTAATTAAAAAGGTTATTAACAAATTTTACTTAATTATCCGACTTATCACAGAGGTTAGCCAATCACGTAATGTCTCCCTGGCCGTATAACTCACTCGCACAAACCGAATAAGTGTAGCTTTCATGACTTTTTTAAACAAATCTGTAAAGAAGAATAAATAAAAATCATCCTGTATATATACATTGTTACGCATTCACCACCATTACTAAGGGTGTGATGATGATATCTAAGCGTTATATCGTCGCATTGGACATTTTATTCGTCCAGAAAACGTATTTCGACTGGAAGCATGGCTTGCCTTTCATAGCCGCCACCGTCGAGGATCAGACGTTGGAAAGAATGAAAGAAAGAACTGCCGTTATAGTCACCCTTTATTTATTTATTTATTTGTTTAGCAATACTGCTAATCTTACAGGTAAGATATTCTGGCAGATGACATTTAGACGAAACAAGTGGCAGTACCCAAGGAACAACGATACGAGCGGTAACATCGTGTGAACGCATTTAACAAACACATAAATGAATACCGAAAGAATCTGTTCGCTAAACGCGCAGCAAAGTGGTTCTCGTTGAACCGTCTCGCGAGGGAGCCCGTTCCACGGAGTTTTATCTGCTAATGCCGGGTCTTGTTAGCCGCAGGGCGATAATAAGATGCTCCACATTCTTTACTCTTTTCGATCTACTGTAAAAATAAGTTTGTTTTGTATTTTTTGTAGTTTGTTATTTTATCTAAAAAACTGATTTTTTTTTTGTTTTTGTTTTTTTGATAGCCTGATCGCAGCCGATGCTACGATCTATTGGAACCTACGAGTATGATGCGGTGGCAAAAGTGAATCGTCACTCATCGCCTTTGTGCATTTGTTATCGGCGGCTAAACTAATCACGTACCGAAACAAAATTAAGAAAGAAAAAACGGAGGATTGCGGCGCATTCATAGTGGGTGATTCTAATTTAGCCGGTGCTATACTCCGTTCCCCGCGTAAGCTGACAGTGCGGTGGAAGGTTTACGCGCCAATTGGACTACCGGAGCTATCGTGATCGTGGTCGCGCTTCTGGCCGTGTAACCCCCCGCGCAGAGAGCGGGCTGTCGGCTGATGGAAGGGAAGCGGTTGATCGGTCCGTTGTCAGCTTTGGGTACTAACGCGGTGTAGCCAAACCTACAAAGACGAGGAACGCCTCGACGGTCGGTGCACGTTTGGCGCCGCTCGATTAGCTCCATCGGATCATATATATAGTAGACCTTTCTCCACAAGGACGCCGCCATCTTGAATGCCGTCCCTTCTGCTATGCGGTAAGACATCGTTTTGATTTCTCCACGCCGCTGGAAGGTGTTTACGAGAAATGCCTGACTGCCACAGCATTCTCGTTTTGCCTCACCTACATTTTCTCGCATATTCCAGGTTGAAAATGTCCCGCATACCTGATACGGAACCCACGTGACTGAGAACGACAGGCAACTGAAAACGTCTATAGCCTCGGCTGCGGTCGGAACCGAGAGGGCGTTCGTTAACGCAGTAATAGGATCTGCGCCATCGGAGTCCCGCGAGTACGACTTTCCGCGCGGGTGACCTTCTTGGAGCACCGCTATGACTTGTCGTTTCGTTTTTAGCGCGATGGCGTCTAGGAGCTCGTGTCGCAGAAAAGCCGGTGTCGGCGTCGGTGGGACGGGAAAATCCTGATTGGTCGATAGGGCCATGACGTCACGGCTACGTATGACGTCACGCGTGACGTCACGTTACATGACCTCTTGCGGGAATTTCAAACAACCCATAACGCTCACGCGTGACGTCACATGAAACGTGACGTCCCGCGTGGAATGAAAGTGATTAAAATATGATTTATGTAACGTGAATTAAAGGTCGCCGCATGTCCCAGATGATTTCACTTTACAAAGTAATTCGGTTGCGAGCGAGACACGCTACCGACTATGCTCTGTTTCACCTTATGATATACCGCAGGAAAGGCTGCAAGCACGAGCTCCTTGCTCTAGGGCACATCTCGGCGGCACAAGCTCTCGTGCGTTAGGAGTAGCTCCCAACGCTATGAGCTCGCGCTTCTAGCCTTGTCTGCGGTACAACATAAGGTGAAACGGACTATAGGCCAGCAGACAGGCTTGCACTGCTTGGGAACAAGCGGGGGTTGTTTATATCCCCTGCAATTGTTTTTTGGTCTGTTATTTTTTGGCATATTTTTTCAACAGTATATATATATATATATATATATATATATATATATATATATATATATATATATATATATATATATATATATATATATATATATATATATAATTTTCTTTTTGCTTAACGTTTTAAATATGTGGCTTTCGTGATCAGAGGACTTGCGAGGCCCGCGCGTTAATTGATTCTCCTACATGCTATTTTATTTCCCGCCCTCCTGGGTGGCTATAGTGTGGATATCGCAGTTGTCGCGACTTGAATTCGTTGATTCGTACGACGATGCGCGTGAAAAATTTCTCAAGCGAGTGTGAGGTCCGTTTTTGGCATTTTAGGAGATGGACACGAAACATAGAAGTCGATTCGACAGGTTTTTCGGAAAAGGTACATATACACTGTCGCGAGCTTTTCTTTTTCTTCTTCTTCTTCCGGGTACTGCCCGAATCTTTACTTTCACAGATTCGGATTCAAATAAAAAATAAAAAGCAATCATTCCGTCGAGCGGATTCCCTTTCAATGTCTGAATGCCACTCATCGGGAAATCGCCTACGACCGTGAAGCCATGAACGGCGAAAGGAGATTTGAAGACAGAGAGAAAATACAGGTTGAAAATGACAGCGAAGAGCTTTCACGCATAGAATATAAAGGTCAAAGGAGGTAGGAGAAAGGAACAAAAAGGAAATAGAGGAGACAGAGAAAGGGGGGAAAGAGGAGGGACTGCGTGGCGAAGAAATCCCAGAAAGGTAGAATGGAGTGGACGTTTTCGTTTTAAAAAAACCAAAACTTTTTGTTTTGTTTTTGATGTCCATTTGTTTCGCAATCGAAGTTCGATTTAGGTTTCTGCCGAAACTCAACGCTCTGCTCTTTCCTTTTCATGTTTTACCGCAGCATTGCTTAATGCAAAAAAAAAAAGTGAAATAAACGTCCCTACCTACCTACCTGCTCTTTTGTATGGAGTGGTTTATTTCTCGCGCTATTTCGAAGCCCCTCTCGTACGAAAGTCAATATATTTTGCGCTCTTGGACCGAAATGTATGCTGCCACACCTTTCCGAAGAAAGAAGAAGAGAAAGAAAAACAGAAATAAAACCAATATTTCATCGGAGAAAGTGATGTCGAAATGTGCTGAAGATATTGGTTGGCAGATTGTGTTCTCCTTATGTGCGCATGCGCGTCGATTGGGGGAGAGGGGGGGGGGGGGTATTTCTGCTCATGGGTCTAGTCGGGGATGTCATAAACGTGCTCGCTGCTATCCGCAATTCCAGCCTGCCGCTCGGCCTTTTGCGGGCGAACGAAAAACCAGGGGAGTGGGGTACGGTGGCGGAGACGGTGGTAGCGACTATCGGCCCTGGTGCTACCGTCACCGCACGGTTCTGGTTGGCGTTTTCTTACATCGTGCAGTTTTAACGGAAAAAGCGAGTGCGTTAAAATAGGTATTAAAATGTGTTCCGCTTTGCACTTAAAAAGAAAAAAAAAAGAGAGCACGCTTATTTTCTCAGCGTTCGTCAAGAACTCCGTCACCTGCGATACGCTCCTGCCCCGACCGCTTCGTGTTTGTAGCCAGATAAATTAAATTTTAGCGCAGCGTCAGCGAGCAGGCGCACGAAAAATCCTGGAGAATCTAACCCCGTCTCTTCCGCCATCTTGGAAGTTGCGAATACTCCGGTCTCCCCTAAAGCGGGTTTCACATGCAGCGATTTTGGCCCTAGAGCGGCGCGATTTTTGCCGTCGCGGCGCTCTGGCCAGCACCAGTGATTGAACGGCACGAGCGCCGCGACGGCAGAAATCGCGCCGCTCTAGGGCCAAAACCGTTGCATGTGAAACCCGCTTAAGCCGACAGTGCGGTGGGAGCTAGGCGCTCGCAGGACCGATTGACCGCCTGCATTTTATCACCTGACAGCCGCTCTCCGCGCCTGGGCATGGGTGGCAGGGAGATCACGCGGCGATGGATAGACTGGTCCAACGAGCACGTAGCTTGCACCGCACTGTCAGCTTAGGACGAAAAGAAGAAGAAAACACATGAGCGAAGAACAAAAAGCTTTGCGAGGACGGGAAAGAGGAAGTACTTAGGTGGAGCAATCTCGAGGAGACCGCAGACCGCTGCACGGGCGGCTGGCTGGCTGGCTGGCTTTCTTTCTCGGGAGGCGGCATGTCATCTGACGGGAAGCGACGCCATCACTCGGATTTATTCCCGGTATCTGGTAATGGGATTGTGCTGTCCCCTAGATGCCAGTCGGTTGCTTCTGGTGTTTTCTGCTTGTTTCTGGTGTCCATCCTTAGTGCATACGTCTGCTGGGAACGGCCCGGTTCTCGTTTTAGACAGAAGCAACCGGAATCTCTGAGCGCAGTTCGGCTGTCGCGTGGGGAAAGCGCTTACCTGTCGCGGTGGGTTAGTAGACGATGACTGCGATAACGATACTCCGCCGCCGCCTTTTTGTAGGCACCGTATCGTTATTGGAGGTATCGTAACGATCTACTAAAACCCTCGGAATACACGCAACGTTTGGGGGGAATGCCGTGGCGGAAGTCCAGTAGTTAAAGCGCGAAACACATGTACGACGAAACCGTCCGATCCGACGTCCGATCAGGCGATACGACGGTCGGAGGCGAGGGTTTTCAACGCTCTCCGGTGCTACGAAAACCCTCGCCCCCCAAGGTCATTCCGGCAGTCCGCACGTCGGATCGGACGGTTTCGTCGTACATGTGTTTCGCGCTTCCGCATGCACGCACCTGTGATTTTATGATAAGCATCTTTTTTTTTTTTTTTAGATGCGGAGCATCTCTTGCTCGGGTCTATGTCCCGCGGCGTCGGCGTTGTAGTCGGCACTCGAACTACGCACGCGCAACTCTCCTCCTTCCCTCTCTCCAACAGCTGCGCGTTTACTCTCTCCGCTCTCTCTCTCTACCAGCTGCGTGCACTGCGCGTGCGTTCGCTTCTCCTCACACCGCGCGCGCACGCGCAACTCTCCTCCTCTAGTCTCCTCTCCTTCAAGTGTGAAAAAAAATAAACGGCGAGCGGCGAGCGTTCCAAGTTTCTCTGCCGCGAGCCGCGACGAAGGCTCGCGTAGGGGGTAACGCTAGGGCAGTCGGTGGCGCCATCTCTCGACGTCAGCACGCAACTGACTCTTTCCTCGGAACCAACACGATGCTCCGCATCACCCCATGGTTCCCCTCGGGAAGATGGTGTAATTTTTTGTCTTTCTAGAAAGTCGGACGCTTAAATTCCTTTACTTTCACGCGGAAAAATTCTCCAAAGCTGACTTGCTTGGGACATTGACTTCTCGGTTTCACGGACCTCCTTTTCCGGTTCCGTTAATGCCCTTTGCTGCCATGCATGATGAACCCTTTCGGCCTTTCCCGTGTTCTCTTGCACGGAAAATATCGTTTTGTGTTTTTTTTTGTTGTTGTTGTAAGTTAGAGAAACAGGGCGAGTGGCACCACAAACGACGGAACTCAGGAAGTGCGATGAAAGGCCTTCATTTCGGTTCAATTGAATTTTATTTCCAACGTAGTGGTGGGGCCCCCAGACGAACAGCTGTCACAGACAGCCGGAAAGTGTCTGCGAGCCCGTACAAGCAGCAGTGTTTTGACTCGCACAAGTGGCGCAACACCTTGTTTAATCTGGATTGTTTTGGGTTATATATATATATATATATATATATATATATATATATATATATATTAGGGCTGGGCGTCGATTAAAAATTTTAACCCGATTAATCGCCACCCTTTAATCGATTAATTAATCGATTAATCGGTTGCGTTGATTTTTATAAATAATATATGAACAAAAATGCAACAACTCGTCTTGCCTTTGAAGACTTATTTTACTCTCTGTTACACGGCGCGAAGGACATTTAGAATTGAGGATACATATAGTTCAACGATTCAAAGACTCATATTTTTGCTCAAGCTCCGAAGACAAAGAAGTTTGTCCACATTCTCCGACACGAACACAAGAAGTCAGGGCTTGGACGATACTTTCTTCTATTTTCAGAGAAAGGGGCCTCGATGAGAAGGCGTTGATTGTTGTCTGCGTTTTGGCTTCAGTATCACCTGCGAGCGAAGCACGCAGGTGATACTGAAGCGAACTTACGCTTTCACTGTACGAAAGCGGCTTTTTGCAGATGATGCAGTGGACTTCCTTCGAGTTAAAAATTTCACCGCTGGAGTTTACTTTAAACCCAAACTTTCCAGCGAGATTGCCTTTCATACTCGTGAACTCGTCCATTTTTACGGGCCGAATACTGGAACAAGTAGCAATGGCGTTGTTAGCTTCCCAGCTTGTTTTTCTGCTTGTTTGTCTCGCCCGGGCAGGATGTGTAATAGATCCTCAGCTCGTAAGTTTCGCGGTCGTGCGGGGATCAATTGCGGGCCCGGCTTGTTCGTCTGGCCTCGGTGGAACTGTAATGTATATCCTCGAACACGTGACGCTTCGCGAGCGCGAGAGTTGAACCTTGCTCATACCACCTGGCTGGGAACGGAAAACCGCTCGGGACAGAACGACCGGATACACGCCATGCAGCGTCTTCCTCAAGAAAGGGGAGGGGGGCATGAGTCCCTTCTAGTTCGGGCAGGTCGTCCAGGATAGAGCCATGAGTGCGTCCAGTTGACTTCTTTTTGAGTACCGATTAAAAAACCGGTTAACCGGTTAAAATATTTGATCGCGATTAAAGCCTTAATCGATTAATCGGAAGGTTAATCGATCAATTGCCCAGCCTTAATATATATATATATATATATATATATATATATATATATATATATATATATATATATATATATATATATATATATATATGGGTGGTTTCATCTCAAATCGTGCAGGCAAAAAGGGTCAAATTTTTAATTTCGCTGAAAAAAATATATGTTATGGCGTCGTCTCTAAAAACGCAGTAGCCACAAACCGCAAGTCCGTCGGATTTTTTGTTCTCGACTTACAAAGTTTAAAAGAGGCCGCGGCGGAAAGCAGTGTTTTTCAGATCCGTCGTGGGTCGGATGTTTCGCTCGATCTCCCGTCGTGGATTTTCAGTCCACATTATATTAACTTTTTTCAAGCACTATGTGGGCACAGGTAAAACGCTATAATACCATGAAATAAGTTTAGGCGTTTTGCTTTTTTTCTGCAAAAATGTCAAAAATGCCCTCTCGGTCAATTGTTGACGAACTTTGACAATTAAATACTGGCGATCTACTTGGGTTACATCAATATTTTTTATGTCTATGGAGAGCCCCAAACACGCTCTTTATAGATATTATAAAATTATTTAGCTGTATTAAATATCCTTAGCGGGACGTTTACATTAATGTTATGCGAAAACCAAAAAGTACCAAATTTAAGATCAATTTTCTCAAAAAACCCATTTTTTATTTTTTTTTTATTTTTTGTTAAAATGTAGATATGATAGTTGTCTACTCGAAAAGCAAGTCGAGAAAGTGTATATTTTGTTTGTATGTTCTATATTTAAGCATCAATATCGTACAAAAACGTGTTTTTACGGCTTGAAAGGGACTTGCGAATTGCGCGTCTTCACAAACTTTGAAATATTTTTGCATTTTTTTAAAGCTCCCACGTAAAAATGAAATACAGTAGTTCCACCCTGTTATATTTATTGATCATTTAAATTTTATTATAGGCGGCAAGCTACATTGGAGCAGTTCAAAAGAGATAGCGACACTTCTTAACAGACCAGCAGGCGTCGTAAATTTTTAATGTATAGAAATCGGCAGAGGTCGTATTGATTCGGGGCCTTCATTGGCCTATATTAACGTCCCGCACTTTCGGAACCAGCAGATGACCACGACCTTTCGCGCTCGTTGTGTTAGATAGGACGGCCCGTGATAGTAAAGCGAGCAGCGCACCCTGTGTCACGAGGAGTGAAATGGTACGAATGTGTCGTTGACGCGGCGAACAGTGACGGCCACCCAGGAGGAGTCAGTCAGTCAGAGTATTGCAGAAGGGAAAGCAAAGGAACTGTTGCCTGGGAGGATGAGAACACCACGGCCTTACAATATCGACGGTCAACAACAGTTCTGCCTGCCAAAACAACGCCGCGTGCGAGCTAAAACCGGCGGCGCGGGCACGCACACGAAGATGGGCCGGTTTCGTTAAGGATGTGGGAAAATTTTGAAACCAGCCATCCGTGCACGCGTGAAACGATACCGCGTATTTGCCCAAGCTTCGAACGCCCTATCCTAGAAATGCCCGTGCTCTGCAAAGTGGTTGTCCTGTGCTTGTCCTCCGTGTTTTATTCTTTCAATTTTATGTACTCTATCTCCCTCCGCGGAAATCCGATAGCACCGAAGGGTTATCTCTTTTGTAAACAGCAAAGCCCGGAGACTAGCATCAAAAACGAGCGTGTTGGTAAATATACTTGTGTCTATTCTGCCCGGAGACTAGTTGGGTCGAAGTCAGCTTCCTTGTCAACTATAACCGTTTGTGAAGAGTGGTCTTCTCCCGAGATGAAAAGTTAGCGCCGGCTGACGTGTTCTTTTGAAAAAGGGAAGGGGAAAGAGAAAGTTTGAGTAACTGCATGCAGTAACTACCTCGAAAGCTCCTCTCACGATATGAAGCTCGAGGCATGTTAAGTCTCGGTTACTTTCTGGCGCACCGCTGCTTGAAACTATTCTTGATTTTGTTCCGCACAGCCCCGATGGATGTGCGGAACAGAGTGAAAAATATATTATCATCTGGACGCCATCATCCTGCCAGGCTTCAGTGTCGTGGGACTGGACTCGGCGTCGGTCAGTTAAGACTTTTTTTATTTTATTTCGTGAGTGTTTCTTCACTCCGCTGAACTTTGTTTCTCGGGTGCGGTTCTGCTGAACTTTTTTTTTTATGTTTCGTTACTAACTGTTTGTTAGCATTGTTTACTTGTTTGGTTTATTTCTTCATGGCGTAGCGGCCTGACGGTGCTGTAGAGAGCGTGTTCGCACGCATTTGGTTGTGTCCCGTTTAGGGAATGCCCGGAGGAGTTGGTTTTTATTCTTGCCGCGTGCGGCTGAGTTTTTCTGTCTTAATTAATTTTTTTTTCCTTTACGTGTCGTTGACTTCTTTGTCTGACTCTCCACCAGGCGTGGACCTATCGCCTTGCCACCGCTCGAAACTAAATCTTTTATTTTTTTACCGCAATTTTCGTTAAGATCGGAGTTGGGTAATTTTATTCTTATTTATTTATTTTTATTCCCTACCCTTCTCTGTGACAATCTCTCCGTGTGTTTCGGATCGTTTTTGTGTCATCACTTTTGTGTATTACGGAAGTGAAAGGCCATTCCCTGGTGATCTGTGCGATGTGCGGTGAACAAACCCTAGCGTTTGGTTTCGGAAAGAATGGTATATAATAGATCACTGATGTGGTGATTTTTTATGTCTTAGTAATATGACAGCTAATAGCTAGTCATGGTAGTTTACAGTGAAAGTGTTATAAATCGAAAAAATACAACATCTGTGCCTCTTCGATATTGAAGGTCTACTAGGCCTGCTGATTTGATTAGATATGTTTCTCGTGGTTTCCCGCTCTTTTCAAGACATAAATAACTATTCAATACCACAAAATGCGTTTATAAGTGATTATAAAACGCAGACGAAAATTCAAGAAAACTTTTTTACAATTCATAGAAGCGCACGTCTTTTTTTGTCTGACTTAGGTCTTGGAAAACGAAGACGTCTTTTTCCGATATTGATGCTTAAATATAGAACATACAAACAAAATATACACTTTCTCGGCTTGCTTTTCGAGTAGACGACTATCATATCTACATTTTAACAAAAAATTAAAAAAATAAAAAATGGGTTTTTTGAGAAATTCGATCTTAAAATTGGTACTTTTTGGTTTTCGCATAACATTAACGTAAACGTCCCGCAAAGGATATTTAATACAGCTAAACGATTTTATAATATCTATAAAGAGCGTGTTTTGGGCTCTCCATGGACATAAAAAATATTGATGTAACTCAAGTAGATCGCCAGTATTTAATTGTCAAAGTTCGTCAACAATTAACCGAGGGGGCGTTTTTGACATTTTTACAGAAAAAAAGCAAAACGCCTAAAATTATTTCATTGTATTAGAGCGTTTTATCTGTGTCTACAGAGTGCTTGGAAAAAGTAAATATAATGCGGACTGAAACTCCACGACGGGAGATCGAGCGAAACATCCGACCCACGACGTATGTGAAAAACACTGCTTTCCGCCGCGGCCTCTTTTAAAATTCGTAAGTCTAGAACCAAATATCCGACGAACTTTCGGTTTGTGGCTACTGTGTTTTTAGAGACGACGCCATAACATATATTTTTTTCAGCGAAATTAAAAATTCGACCCTTTTTGCCTGCACGATTTGAGATGAAACCACCCATATATATATATATATATATATATATATTTGAATTTGTTTTGGCGTATCAGTTTGCGTTGGCCGAGGAGCCGGCTGCCCGATGGTTTCCTCGTCTTTCCTCCAATAACAACCGGTACTATTCGTTAAAAAAAAAAGAATAAAAAAGTACCAGTCGATGCTAGTTTTAGTCGCCGAATGCGTTGGCTGTCGCAGCCGATAAAGACGTGAACGAACTTCGGCTGAAGCCGAAAAATGCTGCCCGCACGCGTTGTATACAAAAGAAAAAAAGAACAACAACAACAGAATGATGGTTTCCTTAGCAGTCATCCTTGCGAGATTTGAACTCGCAAGCACGTCACGTGGAGAATCGATACATAAGATATGTTTCCTTTTGTTCCGTTTGCTGGGCTACGCCATCTCATGTGGTCATTTGCCTAGATTTCGGAGTGTTTTTTAACTACAGTCGATCGGGCTCACGTGGTTTATGTTCCGCGTTTGCAACACGAGCTGCGAGGAATTGTCGAAAGCGTTTGATCGTTTTCGAGCATTTCCGCCACTCCGTGGATGAATGGATGAATGGATGTTAACGGCCACACCCTTTGTAACGTGAGGTAGCTTGCGCCACCTAGGCTAAGTCTAAAAAGGCGAGGAGAGAAAGCACCGTCTTACGGTGCTTTCCTTATCGCCGCGCGACAACGCAACGCATGCGCACTCGAGACCAAATGTGCGCACGAGGCGTCTGCCATTCAATTTCGAACGCTCTCCGTGGTTCGAGTGTTGTACCCTCTCTTAATTCGTGCCGGATCGGAGATGAGACGACATCGATGTAATGCTATTTTAATGTTTCGGTTGTCGCGTGTATAGTTACGTGCAGCTGCGTGCGTGCGTATGCGTTGGCGTGTATGCATTTGTCTGTGTGTGAGAGAGAGAGGAGAGAGAGAGCGATATAAATAATATTTAGGAAATGGCGCCTTCTTAACGGCTTTTGACAACTCCTGTTTGTGGTGTCACGCCGAGACAGGGACGCAATTGCTGTGTCAGTGAGGATGCGCAAATTCCTCAACCTTAGCATAAGACAAAAACAAACAAACAACAACAACAAATGATGTCTGTGATCAGGAACAATAGAAACAGAATAACACAATTACACGCACGCCAAACAAAATCTATTGAAGGATAAGAGACGGCGGATTGTAAAAGTCACCAGTGCTCATTGGAAGCCGAAGAAAGAGTAACCCCCGCGAAGAACACACACACACACACACACATACACACGCACGCACGCACACGCACGCACGCACGCACACGCATGTACGCACACGCGCGCACACTCACGCACGCACACGCACGCACGCACACGCGCGCACACGCATGCACGCACGCAAAGAAACAAACAGATAAACAAACAAAATCAAACAGGGAGATAGGATAGGCAGATTTGAAATGCCAGGCAAAACGCCTCCATTATCTCTCTCCTCTAGTGGGACCTACGATGGCCCGACAACATATTGTGTCATATATGCATCTGCGAGGGACACATTTCGGGCGGTGCGTCGTGATTTGGCGCAGAACCTCGCGGGGTTGTTCCCGAAAGCGGTCACTCACGCAGCCACCTTTGAATGGATGGATGGATGCAAATGGCTGCACCCTTTAAACGGGACGGTGACTCCCGCCACCTATCCGGTGTTTTTAATATCGTCAGTTAACCTCTACCCCACTCTCGCAGCCACCTGTCTGGTCGATGTACAGCGCTTCGAACGAGAAAGGAACGCGCTGTGTTTAGTCTGGCTTCTTGAAACGTGGAAAAGGAGCACTGCGCACCTTTTTTTTTTTCCCCTTTTGTTGTTTCAGGTGGATTGGCCAGTTGGGGGGTGGGTGAGGGGCGGGGGCGGGGCATTGTGGTGAGGGTTTTTGAAACGACGCGCGACGCAGCTGCGCGTAGGGGATGCGCGCCGATCGCCGAGAGTGGGGAGTAGAGGGTTATAGCGGAAGAGATTGCCGGGTTTGCTGCGTAGGAGAGTTGTCTTCTCGGTGCACGCTTCAATAAGGTCTTCCAGGAACCCCACGCGTTCTGAAGGCGAGCGGAACTCTCGGGCCGGACCCGCCCGATGGAGGCATCTATTATGCAGGTCTGTCAGGCCTAGTCCAACGGCCTCCCTTTCACGAAGAAAAAATCCACTTATGCGAGACTTCAGAAGTTCGATTTACGTCTTTATAATTGCTCCTGATGGCCATTTGCCCGATATTAAACCAACACACTAAAAAAAAAAAAAATTTTTTTTTTTTTTTTTAAGTTAAGACAGCACCGAGAACTGTTAGTTCGTTACCCCCTCTTCTTTATGCCGCATCTTCTGGCCTCATGGGATTAGAGCCAGCCTGGTCGTGTAGGCTGATTGCCTTCGGAAGAATTAGTGCTTCTCGGTAAATAACGCAAAAAAAAAAAACATGTTTGTATTTTGTATTTGTATGCTGTGCATTAGCTAGCCCCAATAACAAAAGGGACAAACACAGAAATGTATAAATTCGAGCGTGCCGTACTTATAACTCATCCTCGGGCTCTCCCACCAGTTGTAGGCAAAGGATCACGCTTCTGTACGTACAGTTCCGAGGGAAAGACATTGCATCGTCAGACTGAGCTGCTCTCGCGCATTAGTACCAATTGGAATCAACGTGGCCTGCCCTTCCCCAGCGTTCACGCGAGCAGCATTCAACGAATGCTGCTCGCAAAGAGGGTAAGACATTTTGCTCTACTTCCTTCACTCCTAACCTGACAGCGCCAATGAAGCTACGCGATTGTTGCTGGACCAATCGCGTGTCAGCTAGCTGTCCGCCTGCGAGGGAGCGACTTCCCCGTGCGTGTTCTTGCACTGGGCGGGCGAGCCAGGAATACATTTTTGTTGTCTGCTACAAAGCTTCCTTTGTGTAGATCCGATGACTATCGCTCTCTGGCGGGTTATTCGCGTTTCGTAATCATTAAACGTTAACGCGATAAAACAAAGTGGAAAACCATCATATAAATGGAATGACAGGAAACGAGCAGAACTACTTTGCTACGCGGGAGCACCGTACCACCATGGTCGTAAAATTCCCCGTAGCCTTCACTTCGCAGTCAGCCTATCGGTGAACAAATGTATCTCATTTTCTTCCTCCCTAGTGACTCCAACCGACGTAGAAAAAACATGTCTGCGTAGATGCGCTACTGGAAATTGTTGTTTTGGTCACCAAAAGGCTGCTTCTTTTACGTTTACGATTAGCGTCTGATGTGTGTTAACACTCTGAGACTTCGTCACCATCTCAATAGCCTCGCGCTTATATTTTACTTACCGCCAGCGAATCTCATTCACTTTACCTAGAAGTCTAGAAGGCACATACGCATCCATACGGACCAAAAGCGCAAGGCCGCGGCGCTCTCTCGGCGTTCGATTGGACCAGTCGGTCGTAAAACACGGGCGCAGAAAGACGACGAAAGCCGTGACACTACCCTTTTGGCTCCGCCTGATTGACCCTCTTGCCCTGTGTCGTCGTCTTACCCCTGACTTAAGGTGAAACGAAGTATGTGGTAGACCTCGTTCGCGTGTCTGTTTCTCTTCGTCTACGCGAGCCCGTTTCCTCGAACTGAGCTGTTTAGAGACACGGGGATTAGGCCGATTCCCCGCCTCCGTTACCTAGGACATCCTCTGACAGGGCGTCGAGGGAGCTCTCGGGAGCGTGGGTTGAAATCCCCGGCGACAGCCTGGAATTGGCGACACGCCGTCGTTGGGAAAGCCTGTTGGGCGTCGGTGCGTTGACACTGAACCGTCGGTCGATCCGCCACCGCCGGGTCGGCCCAGCCGCGGCGCTGGCAGCCAGGTCAGGGACGTCCGGGGACGCCGAGGTGCAAGCGAAATAAGCCTAGCATTTAATTTATTCAAAACGCGAAATCACCGTTCAAGATGAACGGTCGCTTGGAGAGGGCCCGAACAGCGGGCGACGCCACCGACGGGGACCCGTGCCCCGTACAGGGGGTTTTCCCGCAACAAGGGTCGTACTGCGGCGAAGTGGATTTGCGTGAACAGTGGTGCTGGTCGCTGTTCGTTCGTTGTCGCTTTCATTCTCTCGTTTTAAAGTTACTCCGTAGACCCCTTTAAAAATCCCATCGAGCAACATTGGCTGCCCGCCATTGCTTGGACAAGAAGCGCGTGATTGGATCCGAGTCGTCGCCGAACGCTGACGTCACACTCGTTTTCGATACGAGCTGAGCCGAGTTCACGCCGAGTGCCGGCGCAGCCCTCGTGTCCAGTACATGCTCAGAGCACGTGACCAAACAATGGCGGACTCGGAATAACTGGCGCAACAGCCACTAGGTGGCGCGCACTTTTCGAAGGGTCCAGAGCCGTTTATTGAGAGAGTTTGGCCATACATTGGTTTGAATAGGCGAGCATCTCGGGGCCAACCACAGGCCGCGAAACAGCCCCTAGCGGTGGTCGTGTGCTCTAAATTTGTGACACGACTATAGACCTTTCCAAAAAAGAGCGTGCGGCCGGTGCCATTTCGAGTATTCGTGCGTATGGCGCGTGCTTTGGTCGCTTTCCGAAGCGACGAACACGCACGTGCCGGACTGTGAAGACCGCACGCTGGACTGTGATTTTGTAAACATTAGAGAGGTCTATACTTCGTTTCACCTTATGTGCGAGCGAAGGCAAAACTGGAAGCGCGAGCACGGAAGCTCCGTGCGTTCAGGCTTTGCTCGAGCGCGCGAGCTGGGGAGAAATGCAAAAAGCGCTGGTCTCGCGCTTCTAGCTTTGGCTTCGCTCGCAGATAAAGTGAAACGAAGTATAATTTGAGCCGTGCCGAGCGGAACTCCGCGTCTCAAGACGCTCGCGCACCCCACCCTTTGCACTGCTTTCTTTCAGCCAGTCTCAGGACGCTGTTCTAGCAGTGTAGACAAAGGCATGGGCACGCGCGCGTGGCTTTGGAAAATGCCTCCTATGCACGAGGTCTCGTACAAACAAAAGCGTTTTGCTGAGCTAGGCTCACGCGCCTGTGCCTTTGTCTTCACTGCAGACATTTGTGAGATGGAGTAGAGGTCTCCTGATTGGTCGACGCTGTAACAAATTTAGTTTACGCTCTAAGCGTTGGGGGAATATTCGGCGCTGGCGGCGGCCTTTGCTCCGCCTATCGGCCAAACTCTCCCAATACACGGCTCTGGAAGGGTCTAATTGCTACGCGTAGAGTACCGGCACTCTTATTCTTCAATTAATTTTCTCCTGGGCTCCGCCATTTTGGTGCTTTGTGCAGAGCGGCCAAAATTGGCGACCGTTAAGATTCGAAAAAAGCGACTTCCTAAGCTACGGTGTGAGGAATACTTAAAAACGAAAGAATAACAGCATTAAAGACGTACACTGACGATCGTGATCCAAGAACAGCGAGCTCGGACGATATTGGTTTGCTCTGTCGCCAACTGTCTGAACATTCCTGGAGGATGAAAAGTCGTCTTCTGCGATTTTAAATAAAGATTCGGGTGACCGGAAACGATGATTTTGAGGCTATGTAGCGTTCGCTACCGCCCGTTATAAAGGAAAAAGCCGTTAGCATCCATCCAGCATCCATCCATCCGATGGATGAAGTGCCGATTGTGTGAACCGTGGCTCGTTCAGTGGCCTCTAATTAATTCTGTGGGCGTTCCTACCCGTTCTTACCGCAAAGAACAAATGCGGTGGTTTGAAATGTGTGCCGCACAACTTGGCGTGCTCAGCGCGGCGTGACGACTGCAGTGGCAGCTGATATGCCGACCGTGCCAACAATACTCCTGCTCGAAGGATCAGCTCAACCGCGAGCTTTTTTAAGATTCTTCATCTATGATTTTCCCTCTTGTTTCTCGAAAATAAACGTAACTGTTTCTCGGGGTCCACTACTTTTTTTTTTTTCTCTCTTTTTTCCGCGACACGTTTTTGTCCGGAACTCGATGCTTATCCCCGGAAGGGTGCTCGCAACACCCGAGGTGTGAGGGCCTTACCGAGGTGCAAGTGCTCGTTTTTGAGCAGAGCGGCAGCAGTCGCACTCCCCGCCTGGTTTCGGCCTCCCGACTGGTGACCTCGAAGACTTTCCGGCGTCGGGAACATAACGGGGCCAACGAGCGTGCTGACCCAGTTCGACTCGACCCCGGGAGAACGCCCCGGGGGTCTCCCCCTTTTATCTTTCTCCTTCTATGCGCGGCAGAATTTCTACGTTGCCGAAGTCTGTGGCGTTTGCTGCGTTGGTCAAAGAATGAGTGGCACGTAAAGACTAAAAGTACGCTCTTGCGAGAAACATTGAGCTCGGGTGAGTTTCCCTAGTTAAATCAGCTGGACATGTTTATTCCGGACATCCATCAAGCAGACTCTTTTTTTTTTTTTCTTAAATTATTTTTTTTTTTTTTGGGGGGGGGGGGGTTGTTTGGGGCACGCGTCTGTTACGTCAGATAATATATGCTATTTCTTATAAGTTTCGTGTTACTTCTGTCGCCTATAAACATTGTCACGAAGATTGCAAACGCTCTCACGTAATGGTATTTACTCTGTTGCGAGCGTTCTAAGTGAGCCAACGCGTGTTGCTTCTAAGCAGCCGCAAACACGGGGCTCAAAAGACGGGTACTATTAATAAGAAGTCTGGTAATCCCCGTTTCCTCTGTTTTTCTCTTTTCCCGAAACCGTCGCTCCTTCCCGAAAGCCGAGCAGATACGGAGAGCACGCGCCTCGTCCCCGGCCCGGCCCGGTTCTTGCCGCCGCCACTCCGCAATCCCTTCCGTGGGTTCCATAAAGCGTCCGAACGACGAGAGATCTCTTATTTAATACGCATCCCCGGTTCCCCGGACATACAGGCTGGATTACAAGTGCGTATAACGCCGCCGGCGAGTCGCGGCCGCCACATCGATCTGTGGCTCGCGTCCCCATTGGTCGAGCGGGCGGTCTCGCCGTTGGTGACGTCATCCGGGTGACGTCACGGTGTTTTTTTGGGAGGGACCTTTTCCCATTTCCCTCCATCTCGCCTCCTGCGTGATGCTCATAGAGAGCCTAGATTAAAGAGAGGGAGCAACTCAAAGTACGAAGAGCGTTTGCAATTTAATGGCGGACACCCGCTCGGATTCGGTTGCTCTTGCGCGTGCGCGCGTGTCGGCGCGGCGAGGAGGATCATCGACGCTTTCGCCTCTTTTGCCCATGAAGCACGTGCCTCCCGATCGAGCGTTCGGAAACACTGGCAAATCAAGGCACTCTAGCGCTGCTGCTGTAGTACAGGGGCGCTGTCGGCGGACATATTGCGCGGCTGCGAGCGGTGGTGTCGGTGTTTCGCTTCGGGCTTTTTCCGTGGCGACGGCAGCGAGCGCTCCGTGTTCAGGATATGCGGATTTGGAAGTAGGGAGTCGACTGCTTTTTCTCCCGAACCCGTGCATTTGTTCCCAAAGGATGTCGCCTTCGAACCCAAGTCGACTCTACTGCGCCTGACTGTCGTCGTCCCTCCGTCAGCTCAAAAGGTCCGTCTGTTTCACTGTACTGTCTTTTTTTTTTATCCCTTTCTGTTTTGACGACGTATCGGTTAGCTTTTTTACTGGTTCTTTTCGCATCTTCTATACCAACTAAACGTAAAGATAGAGGTGAGTTATCAATAGCGATTTGCGCGATCGCATCTTCGATGCTGGAGATGATGACCCTCCTTTTGGCGAGTCGTCGGGCCGTTCGATCGGGTGCCAATGCGCGTGGGCTCGGGTTCGTTCACCGGTTTAGGCTTAGCGACTTCCTCGAACATGGGGTCGACGGTACCCCGGAAAAGGGGGAACGGACACTCGCGGTGTTGACAACGGATCCGAACCCCTACCCAAAGAAGGCTCAGTCAAAGAGCTCTCGTTTAAAGGCGTCCGGCTCCGAATTTTCGTGGCTCGTCCGATGCCTTCCCGTCGCGACAAGCGGCGCTTCCCTAGATGCCGTTCGGCGCAGCGGAAACCGTTTTGGTTATACGACTACAGTTCCGCGGCGGCTGCCGGTAGTTACCTCTTCAGAGCCATTTTGCGACAGAACGCGGCTGCCAAAATTTAGAGACTGAAAGTAACGATGGAAACGAAAAGGTGTGGATTTTGAAATATTCCATCGACATACGGTTACTAGAGGTTTTTATTTATTTGTTTTTCTGTCTGTGAGGTTTCACCGTTTTGGAGATGCGTCAGAGAACGAGTCGAGACAACTAGATTGGTTACGTAAAGGAGTCGAGTGCACTAACAGAAAAAAAAAAAGAATTACGGGACAAACAATCGCAGCTGTCGGCTGCCACGTAACGTTGTCACGTAACGCGCTCCGCCTTTGTGCCGTTTCGTAAGCTGCCCCGATCATCCGTACGTTTTATATAACCAACCTCGAAGGTCATTGAGCCTTTCCGTTGGTTGGGTGGTTATCCAACTCGTCCGCTCTACAGCCATATTTATCCGTTAACGGGTGTGCCCGTTTTCTTTTTGTTTATTTATTTTGTTTCGTTTTATTGCCATTCGCGAGCCAGCTTGAACGAAAACAACCGTCACGCGCCATTACGCGTTCCTTTGCACTTTTAATGATTGTTTCGAAGATGGCGGTCTTCGCCGCAGCGCGCGCTAGCACTGCAGGAAAAATGGCTTCTCGGGGGCGATCGCTCGCTGGGCGGGGACTCGGGATGATTCACACAATACCGCCGTTGCTGCGTTGTTGGGCCATTTGTGTGTGAACGTGGAATAACCCGTCGTTCGAACATTTTGCGTTGTCAGAACGCGGGTGGGCTTGTCTCGGCGAATACCGGCGAAAATATGTGCGATATAGGCCTAAGGCTGGCCCGTGCTTACACATACCGTGTTGCGTGCGGTTGTTTGCGTTTGACGACTTTCTCGAGCTTCATATTGGTGCGCGCGCGTCGGACTCTTGCTGTTTTTGTTTGGATTGTTTGCTTGTTTTTAATTTTCGGAGAAAGGGGAATGTTTTTCTTGCGAATGGTGGTGGATTTTCTTAGGCGTGGCGTGGCCGGCGTTTGGATGACCGATAAGCGAGGTCAAGGCCGCCCTCGATAAGGGAGAGGAGGGCGGAGGGGTGGAGCCTATTGTGGTGTCGCGTTCGCGGCGCTGCAGGTGCGGAGACGAATTAAGATCGCGCGTTTGGTTTACGTCCCCGCGACCATTGCGCGACAACCACAAAATATCGTCCAAAAGTTTTTTTTTTTTTTTTTCAATCGATGGTTTTGAAAGTTTTAACTTTGAATGCGTTTATGTTTGCATTCCACTCCGATTAAAAAAAAAAAAGAAGGGGATATATTTTTTATTGGGAATCGGGTATTCGTTTATCTGGAAGATTGTATAGTTTTTATCACTGTTTTTTTTATGTTTTATCTTCGCTTCCTGTAGCGTTGTTCCACCTTCATAATTTATAATTATTCGGCCTAACCCCCAAAGAAAAGAAAGAAAGGAGTTTATGAAAGTGCGCCATATAACTTCGAGCAGTTATTAGCAACTGAACAGCCCTAATAAAAAATAATAGAAGTGAAAAAATAAAAATATTCACAGAGTAAAAAAAAAAAAAAATTGCATGGAACGCTTCTGAATTTCGCCCTGCGGTCATATATTGAGAACGGTGATGGCATGGAAATCCCTCGTCTCAGGCATAACTGTTTAATTTTTTTGTATGAAACAGTTATGATCTGGTAGAGCTTGGGCTTATGTCTTTTTTGCATTTTACCTGTAGTGTTTTATTTTAGTGCAAATATATCTCAACAGACTGATTAGGCTGGCGATAGGCACTCACAACGCTTGCCCTACTCTCGCTGCACCCTGCATGCACTCTTTGCATGCTATTTAGCTCATGCACTAGCATTGGCAGCACTTTCTTTCGGGCTCGTTTCAGGGAAATATTTTCTTCTCGCCTTGTTTCGAGCAAGCCGACACTGGTGTCAGTAATATATTAGTAATAACCAAATTGGACCACCACGCTTCAGCTTCACAAGGCATTGAAGTCGTTATAATTGCTTATGTAGCCACTAGTTAGTTTGATCAGCAAAGACTGTGTAAAGGTGTGTGGTGCAAAAGCAATAGTCTTTGTAACAAAATGTAAGGGCGCAAACGAGCTGGTGTACATTGCACATGGTTGAAAAAACCTCGAGACTGCGGGTGAACGACACAACACTAAAAAGTCTCTAACACAGCTGAAATTTTTATTTTTCTAAACCTGGTTATATAGGCACTTCGATACAAAAGAAAAAGGGGAGAGTGTGAGAACCCCAAAGAATGCCTCTTTCCACCAACGTACTTATCGGGAACTCTACACTCGAAGCAAAAAGGAAAAGTCAGGATGTTTGCTTGTGGGACATCTAGATATGTTTGGCATTGGGCCGATGGACATTCAGAAATGGGAAGAGTGGGCTCTATATGCGGGATATCACGCAGTTTTTTACAGGGTGTGTAGAAGATGGCAGTGAATCGGGCTCGGGTGTTCCACTTCGATGAGTAAATGCTGTCATTGGCCTGCCACAGTTTATGAGTGATCTGGAGAAGAGTAGCGGAGGTATGTTGACAGTGGGAGGTTACTAAGATCTTGGGCCCATGCCACACAAAGAAAGGGGAATTCACATGAGCTTGAGAAAGGGGGACATATTGGACCTGGTTACAGAGACGCAATACTTTGCTACGAATAGGTTAACTGTATTAATGAACAAGTCTTCAAGGTAACAAGACTGAGGCAATTCGAGGCTTCAGGTTACAGTCAGTGTTGAAGATAGTTCTGGGATTTCGTAAGGAAGAAAATTGTGAAAGTGGCCACTGATACAAGAGTAGAAAGTGTGAGAGCAAATTTTTGAGAGGGGGCTGTCTCATACAGTTTTTGAATTTATACTCTGTCAAGAGAGTTGAGTACAAAAATCTTATTTATGTAGAAGGTATACAGTTTAAGGTGTGAACAGTCTAAAAAAAAAAGTCGTTACAATAAAGCCTCTAAATATGTCAGAAAATTAGGGCCTCACATTGGAACCATTTTTGAAACTACATTTTTGTCTGAAAAAAGCTTTGGTGAATTTGAATATTATACCAGCCATGGTGTTACGGTTCTTTCATTCTAGAGTCTTCCAAAACGAAACGAGAAGGTTGAGTGATTGGGGAGATTTTTAAATGAAAGGGCTGTAACGCGAGAGCCGATCGTGACCGCAACAATATCCTTGAACTCATTCATGTTTTATATAGTATAACTGTCGTAAAGTAAGGAACCTCTCGAGCACAAACCCAAAAATGATTCCAGCATCAAGTAGGGCTGCACCATTTTGTTTTTTTAAGTATTAAGGTCCTGAAGAAAAAACCATTAGGGTGGTTGATGGGGAGAGTTTGACCAAAATTCAACAATCTCGTTACTGTATGATTTCAACAAGGCAGACGATTGTTCACGAGGGCTGAGAGTCTGTCATCAGCTGTACTTACTATCCCGAGAAATAGCCCACCAAAAATCGAGAGAAAAATTGGATGAAAATGAGGAGTGGGCTCACTTTCGGTGTGCAATCAAGAAAAGTTGAAAAAAAAAACTATTTTTAGATCATGTGTCCCTGTCAAACATGTTATCGCGGCGAGGGGCAATGAAGCAAAGATGACTTTACTTCCCGCTCAGCAATGTTCACTTATATCCCACCATAGCTAACTAGATGCATTTACACCAAGGTCATCGTTGATCCGAACACTACGATTACTAGGAGTGGGCTATCTTCCTGGGTTAAATAGAAAATACCAAATCAAGCCAAAAATAGGGGTGGGTTGCCTTTCAGGGGTGGGGCATCTCTTGGGATTTTATGGCAGACAGAATTATCAGTACCTTGCGAAAGTCTTAGCTGAGACTCTTAGTGAAACATTATCTGTCACTCTGAGGTATCCCTCTCAAAGTCCTTCTGCCAGTCTCAACTACCGTAATTTTTTTGTTAGGATTATCATTACTTGGGAAAATACTGCCTAGGATCAGTCCTTCACAGGAGCTCTGTGACCTTATAAATACAGAAAAGCTGGTGGATCATTTACATAGGTACTTAAGACGAGGCAAATGAAAAAATTAAAGGAAGGACTGATGCACACAAGATTCCTGATGCAGCTGAGAAAACTCTAACCTCATCTGTGGTTGTCATAAATTGTGTTACGGTCTTGTACCTCTAGCACTACAACCGCCGAAGTCAGCTTTTGAGCAGCCCGAGCAATCTTCAGCAGTGCTCGGTCACATGCATGTTTTTTTTTTTTGTCATAATCTATACCAGTGGTTCTCAAATGGGGGTCCGCAGACCCTTTGAGGTCCGCAAAGGCATTCTAGGGGTCCGCGAAGTCCTATCGCATCAGCCAAGCGCGGCAATAAAAGTTATATTCTTACAGATTGGGAAGAAACGTTCCAATCTTCGGGTGAGTTTTTTTGTGTGTATGTCATTGAGAAACGTCTATTTCACATTAGCTGTTAAATATATTCATTTATTACATCAGTATCATGATTAACCTATACCTTTCTTTTTCCCTCACCTCGAACGGGGTCCTCCATCATATCCGCTGATCCACAAGGGGTCCTCGAAACATCAATCATTGAGAACCACTGATCTATACCATAAGACTAGAAATGAAATAACAAGCAGGACAACACAAAAAGTTGTTAATTTATTCCTTATCTCAGATGAGGAATAAAATAACCAATAAAAAATAAAATAGAATACATCCTGCAAACTCATACTGTTCGCTAACCAGCTTGCCTAAGTACTTTTGCCTTTTACAATATTTTTTGCGAGTTCTTGGTGCTGCTCAAGCATAAGTAAGGTTTCTAACAAGGTTACCCTATAAATGTTGCATGTATTTGTTAATATCTTTTCTTTTCTCGGGTAAGCATGGAATTGGATTGCTTATTACCGTCATTTGTCGGAGGGGCTAAATCTCCATAGCATATGTCCGTTGAAGACTTGAACTCAAAAGCATGTTCTTTCTTTGTGGCTGCAGCCCAAGCCCTCCACATCCTAGTGACCCACGTTCCTCGGGACAGACAAGGCGGCAGCCATGTCGTCCGTGAAGGTGGCAGTGAGGGTGCGGCCCTTCAACAACCGCGAGACCAGCAGAGACTGCAAGTGCATCATCGCCATGACAGGCAACACCACAGGTGGGGCAATTAATGGCCTCTCTACAACTGAGGTCCAGCTAGAGGCACACTTCGTAGAACAACTTAATTAAGACACAGAGACGAGTTAGTGAGGGAGTTACGAATGAAAGCAAAACAAATGAATTGGGAGCGGCAGGCTTTTAGTAGGCATCACTAGGTTGCCGTACAATTTCTAACTCCTCTCAAATCGAAGTAGCACTTGCGAAGCTGAGACGCACTCAGGATCACAGCTCTATACTTTGTTTTACCTTATGAAGTGAACCGCAGTGAACACTGTGAGCTACTGCAGCCAATACATAGCTTGAAGGGTGTCACACGCCCTTTCAGTTGGGCAGATTCACCTGGGGAGAGCAAAGTAACATGAACAGCTCCAAGCTATAGATTGGCTCCAGCGGCTCACAGCATCTATCCCGGTGCATCCTAAGGTAAAACGGGGTATAGCAGGCACCTCCACTCATCCAGCCAACAATGATTCCTTATTATGATCCTCATGCTGGAGCCCTCACTGATCTACCACTTTGGGCTGAAACTAAGTATGTATATAAAGGCCCATTCATGCAGTTGCGACCGACTACGACCGAATGAGACAAAACCGGTTCTTAAGCCTCTTGTGACGGCTTACGACAGGATGCGTTGCTGCGGAGCCGGTTGTTAGCCTACGCGAGAAGCTTAAAAACTGGTCTTGTCTCAGTTGGTTTAGTCAAACGCATGGTGTGAACAGGCCTTCAGATTACATTTCGGCATGACTGCATGTCATATATATTTGTTTTCGGTGCTCCAAGATGGCAGCTACTGCCAATGGAGTGTGTGGGGGTAGAGTAGTAGACAAAATATTTTGTCCATTGTTCTCATAAATGGTTCTCGCTTGTGGTGAGAAAAATTCATTGCAAAAAGTAGTTCACAGCTGTGCTCATCCATGTAGAGTGGTGGTGGCTATAAAAATGAATGAGAGCATTTTGTGCTACAAGCTAGCTTCTGGATAAGCAGTGGGACAAC